>SEMN01000004.1:1945000-3145000 GCA_005408345.1 Macquaria australasica | reverse complement strand
CAATTAACACATGGACACAGGATTAGAACTTGGAAAATGTAATTTTTTTTTTTTGTGTCTTTTACAATCATTTCCTGCACTGCCACTGAATGTTCACATTGGATGTAGTGGAAATTGTGCAAAGCGGAATCATCCAAAACCAATGTGTTTCCTCATGGATTCTGCACTGGTCATCCATATTCATAAGCCAGTGATGCTGTTTAAAGGGTAGAACAGCTACATGGAGCTGGCCTGGGAGTTCCAGTCCTCACTACGTAAATTATACTGTCCTCAGTCCCTACATACCTGTAACCCCCAATATACATAATGTCCACATCCTGCACGACAATCAAAGAAAATGATGGTGACTTTGACCTCCTCCAATGTAAATAACTGTGGCCTAAGTTCAGTATATGTGCGCACCCTGTATGGAAGGCACAGCCCTCTGAGACCATTATCCCAGAGTGCTGCAGCACTCTCACTCATATTTCCAGATGAGCCACTAACAGGAACACCTCATGTTTAAATGCAAATTTCAGTCAGAGCACCTAGCAGGAACCACAGCAGTTTAGAAATCTCTTTACCCAAGCCTTGCACGCTTATTAAAAACAGCTCTTAACAAGCCGCTGTTTATGTCTTTAGCATATGAAGAGCAAGAACGAAACAATGTCACACCTGTTATTGAACTGCAGGCAGAGAAACAACTTGAGCTCAAGAAGTTGAGGGAAAGAGAGGAGCAGCTGATAAAGGGGTAAACCCTAAGGCTACAGTGTTTAGTACACTAAGTCAGTCTGTGTTGGGGAAGAGATGTAGTGTCATGATAACAACTTGTGTTTATGGCTTGTCACGCCATGGACACATTACTGTCTGCAGCATGCCATTCACTGTTATGACTAATCACAGAACACAACCCAGTGGAGAAATCACAGAGCCCCCGCTTTTGTAACGAAACAGCTGCCTCGAAGAAATGAAGGTTGTATCGGCAGAATGCAAACACCAGCAGGGCCTTAGTGGGTGAAGGATTTAGGGAAAGCTGGAGGGTCAAACATGTTGAGGCTGTGTGATGCATCGCTGTTGTCTCACATTGTTAGACAATACATTGTCCAAATGATTTCCCCGTGGTGAAAGTCTGCGTAATGATCTTTGTCTCTGGTGCTCTAATTCATTTATTATGCTAATAGGAAAAGCTGTTAGTCTGATCAGGACATTGCATAAACATAAGTGTACTTCAATGTTCCCTAATCATGTTGGAAGAGCATTTGAAGGCTCCTAGCAATTCTGCCGCATTATAAGATGATGAAAATTATTCATACAATTGTCAGATGATGATGATGATGATAAGGGTTTAAAATATCTAATAGGCAGCCTTGGACTTGGATTGCAATCTCTCTCGCCGACAGGCAGTTAATTCCCCCATGAGCAAATCTGAGAATTCAGAATAATTGTGCAGTAAGGCTTAACATATACAGATGAGATATACTGCACACTGATTGGCTGTAGGGTGGCATAACCTAAGATTAGTTTCTTTGCTGCTCCAAGCTATATGTGTGTGACAATGAAAATGTCCATCAAGGTTATAAAGAACAGTGTATGTTCTCCCTGGGCGCAGCCTGACCCAGGTAGCTGTTTTTATCCACACTCTATCACCTTAATCTCCCAAGAATTACCTCAGCCTCTGGGGAGGGGGACTCTTTTTAAATAAAGTTACTGACCTGTACAGCAGACTGTCATCACTGAGGAGCACTAAACGTTTGGTAGAGAACATGCTTGTTGAACTGCTCGGACACTACGAGGACCATTAAAATCCTGAAATGTGTCTAAGCCCCATAAAGACATAGGAATGAACTTTGTCACCTGCTGACTGAGAGGTGATTGTCAGCTGGTTAGTGTGCTGACACTAACTCAACTACTGTCTCTGTACTATTTTTTTTTTTTCTTAACTACACAAATATCACATTTTGTAGCTTGGATCTCCAACTGAACTCATTTATCCCAATGATAGTGTGGACAATCAGATTTTGTTTTTCATCCCTGTTTTCACACCTGTAATCGGGTAACTTCAAGATACGTATTAAATTGGATGCCTTAGAGCTGGCTGGGCTGCCAACTAAATCACATTTACATCTGCTTACACTTCTAAAAATACATTTTGTAGATATGTGACAGCACACACCAGGATCTTGAAACTGGTCTGCCACATTAATGCAGTGTTCAGCCAAAATAGTGGTTATTCTCTCACTGATAACAGTGCTTACAAATGTTTGTTGTTTTTTTGATAGCAGCTTGTCTCTGTTTTTGATTGAGTTCAATTTGAGTTAATGTCCAGAAGACTGGCAACCTGTGGGGTAGGAACTGGGTAAGAGATCTTTTAAATTGATTATTCATCAGCATTGGTGAGTAATAACGACTGTAAAATATGGACGTAGAATCTGTGAAAATAACCAGAAGGGACATTTTAAAGCTGCTTGTATGCTCACGTTGTCTGTTACTGGAGACAGACAAAATCAATCTAAATTTTGGCAACAGGATGGATCATAGGTGGAGAGGAGTTTGAACGAATAAGTAGCAACCGCCGTAGCTCACTGTGATGGGCTGACAATCCTGTCAATTAGGGCAAGCACACCACAAAACATCTTTCTGTTTAAAGGTGTCCTGTCGAGTTTTCTTGTAAACAAATAGTTAAGTTCACATTCAGTGTTACTAACCAAAACACACTGTGTGTCACCTTAAGTCTTACAAACATTTCTTCCTCATACAGCATTAGCAAAGCCAATTTCTTTTATATTATAAATTGTCCATTGTCTATAGTTGCCATGTTGCTGCATTTTTTGCGCATTACCGTTGATTAGTGCAATAGTGTGAAACCGGTGGCAGACATGTGCGTCCTCGGGACAAACAAACAAACAAACAAACAAAATGGGTACCCAAACATTGCTCCATAGCGCTACTAGTGGTCAAAAACTCCACAGGGTACCTTTTAAGCCTTTATATCTTTCTAATGGAACAATTTTCAAAATAACTATCAAGAGGCAAAAACAAAACAAACAACAAAAAAAAACTTGCGGAAAAAAATTATTGACTTGAATGTGAATATTACCCAGTTAAACAGTTTTCCTACTGTATTTTTACTTCATGTATTACATTTAGGGTGATTTACTACGGCACTGTAAATACACAGAGCTACTTTTTTTTTTTTGGTACAATTTTTATTTTATTCTACTTTGATATAAACTTTCCTCTTCCTCATGTTTTTGAAACCTGATGCATTTCCTTTGTTTGAAAATGGCTATACAAATTCCATCTAAATAGGTAAGTCCCTTAATTGACTTAATTAATTGACAGAAAATGGTTCACTGTGAGTTACCTCTGCATAGCAATATAGTCCAATTCCATTAAGTAAAGAACTGTACAAATTTGATATCCACGGAGATGAAACCTTTCATATCATACAGTATTTTCACTTATCACAACTTCACCTCAGAATACCTTTCTGTGAAATTGCTGTTTTATGTCTGATGATTTCTGGGTCTCCACATGAACCCCCTAAGAGTGCCGTTTTAACTGTCTTATAACAAAAGCATGTTCACACTGCTATGAACTGTCGGAAGCGCTTTGGAGAGACCTCATTGAAAGCATAAGCAATAAAACAAGCCTTCCAGTGTTTCCATTTTTAAATACTCCGAAGGGAACGTCTGTAATGCAATTTCCTAGTACTTGGTGTCCCCTGACTGCAACTGCCAGGGCCCTCCTACAAGTATGGGCTGCTGCTTTATTGCGACATCAGCATTTTGATGGGGAGGAGGGAGGGGTTGCTTCTCCAAGTCTGAACCTGGTCATAGATCTTAGTGGACATCTACACTGGCTCTTCATTATCTGCTCTCAGCCAACGTCCCAGCAGAGGGGCATGTGTCTGGATAAAAAGCCTTGATTATGTAACTGTCTGAAAGGCTGGCTGTCAGCCTATTTACAGTCCAATGCATCAGTCTTCCACTGACTCTGCATCTCTTTATAATATCTGGGACTTATGCTTCCAATATACATGATGGATCTATATGCATGGTCTGCTGGTAAATGTTTTCCGTTTAACTGCCTGCTCTGATCGATCAAGAAATCTAAATAAGAAGTCACCAAACACTGCATGGACAAGTGCTAGCATTTATTAAATCTGTATCTTGACTATTTTCAGTGGGTGGATGTTTCTGCACCTGCATATCTAGCCACATGTTTAAGCTTGAGGGACACAGACACAGCAGAGCTGCAAATGCACAGACGTCCGTCGCTCCGGGTGCCGCCTAGATGAATGCAAAACCCAAACCAAACAAAGAGAGTGATTAGTGGATCTGTTTAACCTCAGGGCAGAAGGATCCTGTTATTATACCAGAGAGTTTACTTAGCTATTTGCACTGCCGTGTGCCTTCCTCCAGTCCTCTCCCTCTGCAGTATGCCCCAACACACTGCCACTCAGGGCTAACACCGCTAATTAGGGAAACCACCAAAGGAATTTTCAGCAGTGAGTGCAAAAGGGATTTTGCTATCACAATGTCTGTGCCATTCACCCTGTAAAATCTGTAATCTTTAGTACATTTACTGCACTTAAGTGCAATTTTGAGGCATTTGTACTTGAGTATTTCCATTCTATGCTACTTTATGCTTCCACTCCACTTGAACTAGACCGATTAATTGGCTGGGCCACTTTATCAGCCAAAAACAGTTGGTGCCATCACATTCTGAGACATAACATTGAATGGTGCATCGCTGGACAAACTTGTCACTTCAGCTCCACAAAGTCAAGACCATAGTCTGTATATAAAGATGGACGATGTGTCTCCACTTCCTCCTACTGTACAAAAATGAAGTCAAAATATTCCGGTTAGAGGAGCTGCCATCTTGCGCTGGTGACGTCATTTGGAGCCAGAGTCTGCGCAGTAGTGAGCCGCGGCTCTAGTTCCCGCCCATACACCTGTCTGAACCAATCACAAGCACACTCAGTCAATCATGACATGACACCCCCTTTTTATAGTGTGAAATATTCAGCGTCAAAAATTGATTTGACGTGGAGGGGGCGGGGCTTATGACCTATACTGCAGCCAGCCACCAGGGGGCAATCCATATGTTTTGGCTTCACTTTTGGGGAGCTGTCATGTCGTCCATCTTTATATACAGTCTACAGTCAAGACAGATAAGAAACTGTCGCCACATTTACATATCAGTATTTTTACATTGTGTTATTGCTACTTTTAGTAAAGGATGCAAATACATCCACCACTTGTAAGCATATTTGCTAATGCAGCATTCTCATGACTTGTGCATTTGTACTGTTTATCATTGCCATTTCTATTAATTGGACACAGCGTGATCTCTGTCCAGATATCATCAGAATATAATGATACTGTAATGAGTTGGAGGCTTCGCATGTTCTTGGAGCTGCTGGTGCTTTTCACCAGGCTGCAACCAGACGTTTACTCTAACAAGAGAACCACCGAGAAGTCTCTTTGATGTTGCCGCCAACATCATCACAATAGGTTGGATTTTTCCTTGTTCCAATTGTTGCTGCTTGAGTTGAAGAAATGTGTGTTCATTGTGTTAGGCTGAAAATGAAGAACAAATATAGCAAATAACATGAATTTGTTTGTTATACCTTTTTTGGGGCTGTGAGCAAATGTGTGAGATGAGATCAAAATCTGCAGATGGAGAGGTATTTGCTTGAGATACATTTTGTGTACATGTTCTGTGACAAATAAGTTTAACATAAAAGAACTCAGAGATTTAAAATGGGCCAGAAAAAAATTTTCAAACTTCAGACATCTGTTTATTGAACTTTTCACCGAGCATAAATGATAAGCAGTCCAATTTAGTCTTTGCCCCTTTGACAAAACCACCACCTGCATATTTATAGGAATTCAGTCTATCAGCATATCCGTGCTATTGACAAATGCTTTTATACTGTTCCTCTCAGCTCAGAACTTTACAAAAGGATGAAAAAGATTTGGGCTAAAAGTTCAGGGCGAGGTTTCGGACAGAGGATAAGATTCGAATAATCACTTGGTGAAGATCATACAAAAGGTCAGCTTTGCACATTACAGCCAATCAGAAGCTCAAAAGAATCTCTCACAAGGAGATTAGATGAAATTCCATTACACTTTGATTTAACAATAATCTTGATGGCAACTGGCTGGACCTTTCATACAATGCCATTGGGGTTTTTAATCATACATGTCTGGGACTGCATTTAAAAGCTCCAGTCAAGAGGTGGAATTGACAGAATCTCATGGCAGCGTTGTTGGAGACATCAGTGGTTTCTTTTCACTGCACTGTAAAAGATAAGGTGAAATAGCATGGTATTCTGTGCTAGGACTGTAATTAAATTTCCAAATGGATGATTTTTTTTTAGGGGAGACTTACTTAAATTATATATTCCTGTTACAAGAAGTCAAACAGCAGGGAATATTTCTACGAAGAACAGCACAGAAATAAGGGTTAAGCAGACATTAGTGGTTATTTGCTCTCTCTCAAAATTCTGTTAATGCCATTTCTTTTGTAAATTTGATATCCTTCTTGCACATACTGGCATTCATTTGTGGGACAGGTACATTTATACTACTCTTGATCACCGTAATCCTATTGGAGGATTAGGGGTAAGAGTTTTGAGGAAGTATGAACTTGATTTCAGCAGCTTTTCAAATCAAGCCTATAAATCCCCTATCAGATGTCGGCGTTGGGTATTGCAGATATTTTTCTTGTCTTTTCAAAATTTGCATGTAATAACAGTGAGTATAAATTATAATATTCATTATTTTGAGGGAACGTGGACTGCATGGTTATGTGAAATGAAGCACAGGGAGCCACCACAGACCCCGTGCGGTCTAGTTTCTCATCTATAGTTTACTGCTTCCTCCCATGGAGTAAAACACTTGCATGGTGTTTACAAGTGTACAGTAAAAAACTGTTTTATGAACATTTCTGCTTGAACAAGCATGGATAAGGGAAAATCCATGTTATGCCAGATTCAGACTACACATTATCAGCCCGATAATGGCCTGAACCCGACAGATGTGGGGCGTCGGGATTGAAAATAAGAATTTGCAGTATTTAGGCACAGTTCATAGCTTAGCAGCTAGCATTTGCTAGGGGTCTGTCTGTGCATCTTCTATTAATCACACCAAATCACATAAATTCCACTAGAGTCAAAAGCTGAGATGGCAGTTACGTTAAGCTAGTTAGCTTTAGCAGGAGTAAAGCTGTTTTTTCTCGATTGGATTTAGCTACTGCATTTAGTTTTGTGGAATAACAAACTGAATTACCAAAATGTCTGATCATCAAAATAAAAAACAGCTAGGGAAAAATCAGTGAGTAAATTTAGCTTTAGCTAACTCTCTGCACACACATTTATGCTGAGCATCCACACACTCACGCTCCCTCTACTAACTGGTGAGGAAAAAGACAGAGCTCACTTTCACCGCAGAGTGACGATTAACGTTTCCAGCTTTACTTTCTTCATTAAACCCTGATTACATATGTAAACACTCGTTGGCACCTTGCCTCACCTACAGTATGTGCTATCTTTCAGGTTCCAACATGCAGTCTGTCATGTCTCCAGTCAATATTTCATGACTCTCGACTAATCTGACACAGTGATTGATCATTAAAACAGACAAAAAGGTCTGATGTTGCCTTTCCAGTTCCTCTAGATGAGTCTTAATTTATTTTATCATGAGGCCCGAAACAAATGTCCATAGTGATAGTGACTGAAATAAAAGAGAATAATTTTTCCCAATTGCAGACAATTTTACTTAAAAATTATGAACAAAGCCTTAAGGCTGCACACATTCATTGTACAAATTTAACAATGAATGAATGAAAACATGATAAAATATTTGTACTTTAGAAAATATTGGTATATAACTTTTTCACAGGCTGCAAATCATCTCCTAAATCCCTCTGCAAATCATCTTGCAATCCTCTGAGAGGTACCATCCTGCAGTCTGCTCTAGATTAATACCCAGGCATTTCTTTGGAATTGATTATTTCACTTTTTTTTTTTTTTTAGTGTTATGTTTTATCTCAGCCCAGCAGAATGGCTCTACGCTGTCATAGAGGGCTTTGGCAGTGAATTGAAATCCTTCAGTGCAGGTGCGGTAAGCGGAGTGGTGAAGAGGCTCCTTCACTTCTGCACTCTGCTGATAACTTTAACATTTGACCACGTATTGTGTTTAGGCAGCTGGCCATATGAAAGCACGCGGCGATGCTTTCCTCCAAACAGATTCACATGTTTGTTCTCGCACGACTTTGAGTTTTGAAAAGGAGAGTAAACTCTTCAAAAAAAGATGGCGCGGGGGTTCAATTGCTGCACGGAGTAGATTAATGAGCATTTCTTATCAGCAATCTGCTTATTTTGTTGCTAAGTTGGTGGAAGCTTCAGACAAATTGAACCGCTCCTGCTAAGTGGGTGGTGAAGTGAATTCCTAACGAGGTGCATTTTGCATTTACCTCCACTGTGGTCAACTTTGAAATTATTATTTCAAATAGTCAGTAGTTTATATTTCTCAGATTCAGGTTATAACAAATGGAGAGTTCTGGCACTCAAATGGTTTTATAATGAATTAGTCAAGCTCGGAAATGAAAACTTCTGCTGTCAGCTGGATGGCAGTCAGACCTGTTCGCGCCGCTGCTACGAGAAGAAAAAGATGAAGTGCTTGCATACTGATTTTGTAACTAGGTTATTGGTCAGTCCCCCCCACCCCCCACATCCGCTCTCACTCTTTCTATTCCCCTCCTCTTCTTCTACTTTGCCATGAGTCTGTTAGTGTTTGCTGGATGTCATGTTTACAAAGTGCATTCATATTTCCAAAAAAAACTTTGATATTATAATAACATACTTTTTTTTTTTTATAGAAAAATTACATTTGTTTTTCTCTATACTCTGACCTTGCTCTTACTGGATACATGCACAACCAATGAACCATTTCCATGGAACCAACCCCCACCCCTCCACCCCCCATCCCCCACCCCACCAAGGCCCCCCCGTCACCAATTCCCGTCTTCACACTGCAGCCATTTTCCGGAGCGATTTCAGAGGATAATAGCACTCACAAATCATCCGCTGGGCAGTGGAGCCCATGAAATTGATGTGCCTTCATTTCAAAACAATGGAGGTGCCTTATGAGGGGCCTCATGATGTCATAACTTTAGTAGCTGACAGGCCAGGCAGGTGTATTTTGGCCCCAGGATGGGCACCGGGCCAATGAAAATCCAGTCGGGACAGCTTAATCAATCGCCGTATCGAGTGAGATGGCAAGACTGTGGTGTAAGCAGCCACCAGACATGCTCAATCACATTCCCCGTACTGAGCAAACCGACAGCTTTTACTTGGAAAACCAGGCCTCCTTATCTCCCTTGAGTTGAGTAATGCCTCACTGTCTATCTGTAGCTATCTCTTGGCAATTTCCAGTCCAACATCACAGTCCAAACAATAAAAAAAAAGACTCAAAGAGACCATAAGGACAATAAATGCCCGGAAAAACAAAGACAAAAGTTAAATATTTTATCAGCGTTTTACGACTCTTACTCTCTACACAATACCGCCTGATACCAGTAAGAGTTGCCTGAGTTTTGTTAGAGAGATTGAGTAATAAATTATTCATGTGGCCAAGTGAAGGGACACCATAAATCTCTGGGGTTTTTGAACTGTAAATGAGTGGGCTGGGCATCAGTGAAACTGCCATCCTGATTTGAACGCATTAATAAAATTAAAACGAATGAACTATATTTTTCATAGGGAAAACTTCAACATTATCCATCAGACACATTGCCTCTTTTAATTAATGCCTCCCGCACTCGTTGACATTTTTCATAGAGGGTGCATGGGTTAAGCACACCTCCTGTATGAAAAGATTAAAAAGCCACTTACATGCTAAAAAGAATTATGGATGACTGAGGAGCATGGCTTAATTGGAAATTGATTGACTTGGCCGTATTACACCTGGTCTCATAACATTTCACATCCCTCATGCACAGGGAGTTTGATGCATTTTTCAATAAGCAGATCCACGGCAGCAGAACCATTTCATACTGGTGTCTCTCTGTGGAGAAAGATGTGTGGATGAAGACATGTTGCCTCAACAGATCCAAGCCATCACTTCAAAGAGACAGGATGGGGATGATCTTTGCATGACGGATGCAGCTTTTCTAGCTGTGAGTGCCGGGGAACAAGCTGCACCTCATATCTGAGTTTCATGAGCCATTGCCCTGCAACTGCTACAAACAAAAACCACACCGGTGTCAAGAAAGCGGAGAAAAATTACCTCCTCCTTCGCAAGATGGATGCCTGATGTCATTTTGTGGAGCCACTGATTGCATCGGCTGAACGCAGTACTGTGCAAGCTTGCCGATTTTCAAATTCTCACATTTGATGGGTAAGAATGTGGTAACACTGCATCAATGCTTTGCAGATGTACTCCAATCCAAGTATAGCATGAATGCACACATGTTGGGTGCAAACTGGGGGCCTACTTCACCAAATTTGCAGCATGCAAGCTGCAATTTGCAACATGAAAATTTTCTCTCATGTTGATTTGGACACATTTCTCTAAACAAAACAAACGCCATACTGGTGACCCATGTATGCATGCAAGATAATCTTTGTTGATATGTGATGTTGCCACCATTTGCAATCAGCATGTTAGCAGTGATTGCAATTGCTTTTGTGAAACAGGCCCCAGATGTTTATAATTTCTACCAGCTGTTTTGCAGTTTTGACACTGAATCAAAGATGCAGGGAATTTCATTTCTACAGCAGACTTCTCTAGTGAGATGATCACATAAAACTGCAGTAGGACACTTTTTTAAGGCTGCTGTTTCTATTGGCAGAAATATTTGAACGTTTTAAACTTAAATACCCAGAAAACCCATAACCGAAATTTAGCAAACTGCACACAGCACGCCCTTTTATTACCTTTGGCAGATGGGTTGAATGGGTTGAAAGGGGCAGAAGCTCCAATCAGAATCCCCTATAGCTGAATATAGAAGCAACAGCAGAAGAGTCTTCAGATGCTGCCTCCAAAATACTCCAACTGTATGGTCAGTTGAAAAAAACCCAGATGGTGTCAACTAATCTGAGATGCATTTTACCAAATTTGCAACATGAGATCATTTCCTCTTACCCATTCTGACATTTTTGCTCATTTTCACTGAGGAAAACTAACACTAGCATCTTGGACTTATGCATGAGCATGCGGGAGCCCTGTCAGACCCCTCAAATTTACCTGCAATTTGGGAGAGAGGGATCATTTGTGAATCTAGACTTTGCCACCATTTACAATCTGCGTGTAAGCTGTGCTCACAAATTGCTTTTTTGTGCCCTGATTTCCCTTCTTCTAAAGCAGAGCTTCCCAAACCCCGTGCCGCAGACCGAAACAGGGCCTCGGAACATTTCCTGCTGGGCCCAAAGGAAAATATTTGATTTGGCAAAAAAAAGCTACATAATAATAATAATAATAATAATAATAATAATATAACTAACTTTACATTCTATTATAGGCTATTTTTGCTGTAATTACTTTGAACTTTGTGAAGGCACATGACGAAATTGTCAACATAAAAATGGTACGCTGTGCAGAAAAGTTAGGAAATCTAGTTCTAATGGTTGTGTCTTAGCGGTGTTTTTAAATACAACTTTTCATTGAGAAAATTTAATGGAAATACATATAATACATTTTGGCACGTTTGTCTTAATTGGCTGCCACTTGTTCGATCCACCTTTTCTTCACCAAGGCTCCACCCTGTTGCCCACACTAAATGACAGCATGATCCCAAATACAGTACAGATGGTACGTTTATGTTTTCTATAGCCAATGAAAGGACACTAGTGAATCCATATTTTAATTATATTTGGCAGACAGCTGGTTTGCGATTTAACTTTTGAGGGAATTTACTGAGGAATGTATGACATGCATGTATTTTGAATTGTTTCTTTTATTTCTTTATGAGTGGATCTAGGCAGACAAGCCAGTTTATTTTTTACATACAAACATCATGGTGAAGCATTACATTAGGGTTGTGTCTCAGGAGAAACATTTCAAACAGACCTAATACAGTTTGCAGTACTCAAATAGATTACACATCAAGCTACGGGAGCATGAGTGGGCACAGCAGACAGAGACCATCTTTGTGATGGAGGGAAGGCATGCATGGCTGCTCTACAGGCTCCAGACAGACAGAGATTGACGGGAGAAACGTGGGGATGGCGGACGGAGGAAACTCTTTTCGTCTGCCTATGTACGTCAGCCAGGGTCACTGGCACAGCAGTCTTCAGATGTAAATGCAGCTAAGCACAGTGGCAGACAGACAGATGCACACACCTCTCCATGAACAGAGCACATCTCTGGCTGTCAGATCAGACCGAGGAGGTTAAGGGAGGTCAGAGTGGCAGAGCAGGAGCAGCCAGACAGCTTGTCAATGCTGTTGACAACCAGATGGATGAACTAATACTTTAGGGAGCCACACTTCTACTTTCCTGTTTATTAACACATTGTACTACTGCACTTGGACATGCCCCAAAATGCTTATTCTGGTTAGCTATTTACTGTGAGCACATGTACATTCCCTGATGAGTAAATTTGAAATTCTATTTTCTCATATCCATAATCTGTCTGCAAAGCATCTCAGCTCCCAGTTCTCTCCCAGTCAAAGCCATGGATCTATATGTGCTGTTTATTGGGCTCGGTTGGCTCAAGATGGCACATTCATTTGTCAGTGCTGTGTGTCTTGGAGCAGAATCTGATCCCAGAGTCAACATTAACATGGCTTTTCTAGGGCAGCAGCTTCATTATTGAGCCCCGGCATGGTGAACCAGACCATTACTGCTCTGGAGAGAGAGACCGAACACGGAGCGAGGAGGGGAGATGGAAAGATGAGAGGAGCGAGGATATAGGATAAGCAGAATGATGAAGTGGGGAGAGGGGATGAGGGAGTGTGAATCAAGGATGCTAGCATGGAAACGGAAGGAGAAAAGAAGTGACCAAATAAATCACCAGCCAACAGATAATTGGACTTGCTGCACTCAAGGGACTGTTGCAGCACCATGAAAAGTGACACTGTGATTTGCAATTAACTCCAAGAGGAGGAATGGGGATTTAGTTCCCTTTGGATTAATTTCAGGAATGTGATACCTGACAAGATGGTCACCATAATGAATCTGTTGGGCTACAGGAATCATTATCATCATTTAACTTGTATGATGGCGCCTCTCTCTAGGGAGCAAATGTCTCGATCTGAGAAGTAGAAAAGATATAAAATTAGACCAGGAGGTGGACCTGGACACCTAATGACCCAGAGCAATTGACATGTACGGCCATGACAGGGCTGTACTCAGAGCTTGAGTAATTTTTATGTTTGTCAGTTGAGCTGTTACCATAGTTTACAGTGCTTGAAATGAGGTATTGTCCTTCTTATCAGGTTAGCTAAATGCTCTCTCACTTTGTATGTCCTGTAGTATTACAGAGAAAGTTAAGTGACCTCAAGGACAAGATGATTCAGTCAGGCTTGATGGCTCTGTGTCTATTGAACAGAGGTCACTCGACAAGGCCGTAATTACGCCGAACACACAATCACACCCTCACAGAAGTGTAATTTAAAGATAGGATCGCACTGATACAAGGTTTGTGTTCGTTTATCTACAAAAAGAAATGTATTTCCTAATAAGGAAGCTTGTCTGAAGGCATAAAACTTTCTTGTTTCACTTAATTGAGATACAAAGAAAAGTCATGAGGGGCTTAAAGTGTTTAAGTACTGCCCTGGAACAAAATGTCAAGGTCACATTAAAGTCTTTTCTTCTTTAATTTGTGGCATTTCTGCCTTTTTAATGCAATAGCAGACAAAGGGAAATGACAGGAAATATGGAGAGGGAGAGAGAGAGAGGATGACATGCGCTTTGAGTGTTGGGCCACCAAAACGGCTCATATTTTTGTCTTTTTGATAGTAGATTACAATGCCAGTCAAACATTTTTAGCATTTTTGAGTAACTCTAAAACTTGAAAATGGTTGCCTTTATTTGGAAATTACCTGGATCTAATTGGAAATTGACTTCACCTTAATCACTGTGATTAGGCACCTGTAGCAAACATACTGTGTATTTTTTTTATGTTATGTCTTTGCAGCAAACTGGTTGACCTTTCTAGCACACCTTCCTCTAATAAAGCACTAATTACAGTATGAGTCTCATGATCTGATTGCCAATAAATAGGTCTTTAAATACAAAATAAGACACTGATCACTGAAGGCTGTGTCAGCTCACGACATAAAAATTTAAGTTATTATTACTTTGAGGAGTGAAAGGTCTTCTTCATCTTCACAAAGAAATATCCAAAGAAAAAAGGAATCTTCAAAGTACCTCTGATCACCGAGGCTTGCAGTTTGAAGAGTCATCTAGAAACTGCATGTCTGATCAAATAAGGTCTGTAAAGTGTGAACAAGTCAAAGAAAGTGTTGCTGGTGTGCCTAGTTAAAGGGATCGAGACCCAAGCTATTTTACAATAAAATGAAAATTCATACATCTCTCAATTCACATACACAAGCCACTTTCACTTACAGTTTTTAAGTTTAGGATTCACACAATTCACAAATTGAGCAGCATTGAGCTAGAATCTCAAGATATCTATGCTAAATGCTATGGTATACAATGCTCAAACACTGGACTAATAATATATTTGGCCTAAAGTGAAATTAGTAAAGAGTTTTGCATTTGGCAGAGTACTTTGGCAACTCGGTAAGCTTTGCCAACTCTGAAGGCTTAAGTTTCAATGATTTCCCTAATGAAAATTAAAGGATTTTAAAATCTGTGACTAACCAATATGGAGAATGAGGAGCTGCCGATTTAGCTTAAAACATGCAACACTTTAGCTTTAGCTTTTTAGCACAAAGTGAATCAGCCTCAGTCCCATTCCATAAAAAGCAAGAAGCTCAGCCACTTGATACTCCTGTTCTGTCCTTCATGCTAACAGCTTCCAATTATCAGGCGACTGGGGAATGAGACTTCTCAGATATAGCCGTGTTGCGCAGTATTGATTGGACTGGAAAACTGTGTAAAATTGGAGAGAAGTGGGATGACCTTGTCTCTTCTACTCCTCTTCTGATTGACAAACAAAGTAGAGACAGCTGTGGAGATGTACCTGCATAGCAATGGTCTCGGTTTGAGCTTTCAGATTTGCCCAGCTGAAAAGTGTCCTTTAAAGACAGTGAAATGGCAGTTAGAGCGTCTTTAGTTTTTGTAAAGTGACGTGTGTCTGAATATGCGGAATATGCGGGTGGGGTATGATTTCAAGAGGGATTTGATCAAATTTTTCAGAGATTTCATTTAATGGCTCAAATGTGGACATTCTTAGCTAGCACTAGGTCTCTGGAGAATCACAGGGACCTTCAACCCATGATGTCTCTTAGCTAGCTACTACAACCTACTACACGAGCTAACGAAGTCAGGTGCAGTTAGTTCCAAAATCGCCCCAAATCACTTTAACACCAACTAAAAATCTTGTTTTTGCTGATCTCTAGTGGTTTAACTGCTCACCTTACTGCAGTGATGTAGAAGTGTACTCCAGGGTGTGTCAGTACAACATGACATAATGCTGGGTGTGGTCAAAGGTGAAACAGACTTGAAACTTTCAACCAGAGAGGGCAGTAAAACAATGCTTTTCGGCCTGGTATCAAGTTATTAGTTAAAGTATTAAGTTACCTAGCATCTTGCAGGTCAGAAGTGTGCTTTGTTGCACCTGTTATCACACCCAACCATGATGTCACAGTGTACTGACATCATGGTACGCTTCTACATCACTGCAGTAAGGTGAACCACTGGAGGTCAGCAAAACCAAGATTGTCAGGGGGTGTTAAGTTACTCTTTAATATCTTACAAGTAGAGAAAAGAGAGGGACTTACATAGGCCTACCTTATATAAACACTCAGAAATGCTGTTAAACATCCTGTGTTGCTGAACTAATTGTTATCACTTAGAACTTGGGAAGGTATTTCTGTGCCTTAAGTTTTTTCATTTGATCAGACATGTCTTTTCTCTGCTATGCCTGCTTTGTTTGTGAGGGCTGTCAAAAGGGCCATCAGAGAGTGTGAACATAGGGGCAGCGAGTGCCTCACACAGTGAATCTATCCCACAGTCTGTTTGTGTTCCACTGACACCGTGTAGTCTCTGGACTCTGTCAGCAGTCCTGTTCCTGTCAAGTCAAATAACAGCATTTCAAACAGGCTCCTCGCTCCGACATGGCGAGCCAGCTCAACGGGAGGCCAGCGAGGTTAAAAAAAACTGATTGGGAAATGTACAGAACTCGACCATGTGTCCGCTGCAGAATGCAAAGAAGAAGCCCTACAAGTTCACATGCACGCACACGCTTGGATAACCTAGAAATGCCCACTTTCCTTCTTGCTGGCATTTCTTTCAAATGTCAAATCATCCACCTGGAACGAGTTACACAGACCTTCAGGGATCTTCTTTGAGAATGTCAAACCAAACCATGAATCTGTTCAAAGCTTTGGATAAAGTACAATGTCCACTGGCTTCTCATAGTGAAGCCTGAGGGGAAGAAGTGAGACATCCAGGTCTCAGACGCCTCGGTCACGCTGCACTTATCAAGTGTACATGTAATCTCAGGCTATGTTTTGTCTCTTAAATAACCCGGTCCTGTTTATCTGGTGGAAGTATCTCATGACCCCATTTCCTGTGCAACTTGGAATAATACTGTATGTCTGCATACTCCAGTGATTTCCTCTACTGTCCCCCAAGGCACCGCAAAAACGAGACGGTTGTCTTTTCTGAGGGGAAAAAAGACATCCACCAAATGCCATCAAACAAGACAGTGGTATTTACTACCATTATCTGGGTTTCGTCTCACGTTTACTTTTAAAAAGACAGTGTAGACAAGTCAATAAATTGAATAGGCTGACCACATAAAAGGAAACTACAGTTTACAATGCCTCATGGCATTAAAGGAAACACAGGATGAACCTAGTTATACCTAAGGCAATAAACAGGTCTTTGCTTGCGAAAGTGCAGAAACAAACTGAGAGCTGACACAATCCAATAACAATGACAGGCAATGATTGTCACTGGATTTAATAATGTCGGCTCAGAATGGGATGCATAGCAGCCACCACTACTTTTCCACCACCTCGATGCCCCAGCTAGTGCTGTAGTGTCTCTCCTGGCATGGAGAGAAGAATGTTTACCTTTTTGATTTGATCCACAATATACAGAGTCAGGACCCGCATTTATCTGTTGTGTGTGTACACAGCACTGAGCTTTGTCAGTTCGTCTGTCTCAGAGGCAGCTCTAATTCGGCTTTGATTTCACACGTTCTTTTTCTCGCTGGGAATGTGAAGAGGATAATTTTTTGATACAGTTTTGGACAATTTGTAGACTAACTGGACACATTTTTCTGTTATTGTCACCTGTGCATGGAAGACATTTTCTGAACCTTAGAAAAACCCCTTAAGCTATTTCAGCAAATGTTTTCTTAAATTAGGTAGTGAGGAAAGTCAGAGTTCTAGTGATTTTAAATAGCCTTCCTTTTATTGGAGTGGAAAGGAATCAAATATCCTCTCAATACCCCCATGTGATGATATCTTTCATTGTGAAATACACTGAGGGTAAATCTGGCACTCCAGTTTTACTGGTTTCAGGTTAATGGACTTGGTCACAGGGGAGCAAATTTCTCAAATTCTTAGGAAAGCCCAGGGACACATTTTGCTAGCAGAGAATAATGATTAAGATTACAAGTACAGAAAGCAATAAAGCACAGGTTTATCTTCTTCACAAGTATCTGTAACCTGATTGATGAATGTGTCAGAATCAAATCAAAATACACAATTGTAGTTTTTATTGAACATTTGCAAAGTGTGAGTCGATGATAATCAAGCACAGCCCTTAGGCCAAATCCAAACATGAGAAACACTTTCATGTGCTTCTAAAATGGATATTACACAGCACATTTGTTGTAGCAACAATTATATATTCAGGCTTTAGATAGTGGAAAACAGACGTTAATGCTGAATAATGTGATGCCCAATACGGTTATAATCTGATATAGATTCAATTTCAAGTTGTGATACTTTTTGGGGGGGGGGGATCAAGCTCAAAAAAGTAGCTGCTTATAGTGGCTAACAGTCTTCTTCACTGATAGTCATTTTATTCTAAGAGTCTACAGTCATGCTAGCAGCTCTGTGAAGCTGTAGCTAGGGGGTAGGCTACTTACTGAAGGTCCTTTAAGCTAAATGCTAACACTAGCATAGCAATTTGCTCACGAATTCAGTGCTAACATATTGGTGTTTAGCAGGTATAATGTTCACCATGTTCGCCAGTGGTGGCATGCTAAAATTTGCTAATTAGCACTAAACACAATGTACAGCTGAGGATGATGGGAATGCCATAAGCTTTGCAGGTATCTAGTCATAAACCAAAGTACTGGACAATTAAATATTTGTCCTGATGATGGAGCTAGATGAAACGTTAAAGGATTGCTTAAGTCATTAAAATTCATCCTGAGGAGGACATGAATGTCCGAACCACATTTCGTGGCAATCAATCCAACAGTTGCCACCCAAAACCATAAATGTCAACCTCATGGTGGTGCTAGAGGAAAAGTCAGGGGATCACCAAAGTCATTAAGATTCGTTGTCTGAGTAGCATGAATGTCTGTACAAAATTTCATGGCAATTCATGCAGTATTTGTAGGGATATTTCAGTCTTCACCAAAGTGGTGGACTGACCAAAGTGTGATAAGGCAGAACAACAGAATGACAAAGACAAGAGGGCAGTGATTCATTATTGACGTCAACTACATGGTGCCACCATTTGGTGATCATTCCTGTTTATCAGCTTCAGGCAGGTCTGTCATTAGGACAGCAATACCTTCAGGAGTACAGTTTGACTTTTATTGCCTATTCAAATAGAAGTCAGCTGCCAGCAGCTCATTGACTTGCCAATAAAGGTGGATGGATTAACGGATTTGGTGCTTCTAATGCATCACACATACTGTAGTGTAATCTGTGGTATATCTACAAAACTCTCAATGGGATATTCAATGTCATGCACGTGTGTCCATGTCTAGTGTCTGGGCATTTTCTGCTTCCTTTTTAAGAATGTTCAAATATTCCCCTCGATCTTGTTTGTCTGTCTAAATGATTTTAAGCCGCTTTTGTATCTGCAGTGGCTTTTGCTTTGCGGAACAAGCAAAACCTCCTGTCAAAAACAAATAAACAAAAAAAAAGAACAGTCTTAGACTTTGTAAGCTTGGATTTTGTCCCCTGAAATACCAAGCGCTCTTCCTGTTGGCTAATTGCTTGTTAGTGCTCCCGGCCCATGAGTAGAAAAAGTCACACAGGGCTACCTCAAAAACACCCACACAAGCAGCATCTGCAGCAGCACAGTGAGATATTAAGGCGCCCTGTCATGTTGTCGCCGTTTACAAGAACTTGTGACACCAGCCTGAGCTGTTCCCCCTGCTGCTAAAGTTGCAGCACAAAAATTAGAGAGGAAAAGTAATCACCCCATCATTTCTTTCTTCCCTTTTTTGCCCACATCACCAAACTTTCTGTGTATGCACCCCAACTGTATGTAAATGTGTACGGTATAGGTCAAAGGGGAAGCTCAATTCTCAATACTCAATTTTTTGTCTCATGTCTTACAATCTCCCATCATAGAGGAATAAGGCCTGCTGGCAATTACAATAACCCCTCCCTGCCAAGGTCCAATGAGAGCAGACGGGCACAATGAATGTTTTATGGAGCCAGCCAATAATGGCAGAGCCAGAGCTTGAAGTAGCCGGCTGGAATTATCTGGTACTGAGGCTTAAAGTAATTAAGAGCAGGGAATGGCCGCCCGACATTACTGCTGGATGAGCGGCAAGACTGAGGAACACCTGAGGCTTTTGGAAGCAGAACACATTCAAAGGGATCTCTGGAGATTTTGAGGGTAGTACTACAACTGCTGCTGCTGCTGCTGCTGCTGCTGCCACTATCACGTCTGAGCTGCTTCAGGTTTTCACAATGACTGAAATGTATGGTTCTATTATGCTGGCGTAAAATGGAGACAAACACTGCTAGGGGGAAAGGAATATCCAGCATTGTAAGTTAGCAGGACAATGTACAGCCAGCTTGATCAAAGGGAAAATGTTCTTCTGTAATAAGCATAATAGAAAAAGGTGAAGGAGAGGACTTTTTAAAGTGTTTTGAAAGCCTGGGTTGGATGTCAGCGTTTTTTACTATTCAGTGCCTTTGAAATATAAATCTTAATTTTCCTTTTCTGATTGCATTTCAGCATCACCATGGTGACCTGTTTTTGGTAAAAAAGCAGGGGCATTTGGCCCACCTGAAGAGTTATTTCCTGATTTTAGTGACATGAATGCTGTAGTAAGCCGGTGCCAGGTCTGCAGTTTGCCGTTTACACAGATCTCCAGTGTTTTCATTATGAAACCGATTTGTAATTGCTGTATGGCACTCCTGTTCAAACACATGTGTGTACAATATATCAAAATACAAAAATGTGACAACAATGCATCATGATGCTAAAAATGGAGTGCAGTATCAACTAAATCTGATGAATTATAACTGCTAAAAGGTGCTGTTTATTTGCCTACAGGGTACAATAACTGTCATCTTTTGACAGAAGCCAGAAGTCTCAGCAATTGCCTGAAAATGTTGACAAGCTTATAATCTTTAAGAAACAGTTTGTGTGAAGATGTTTAAACTAGGGTTTATGGCCAACTGAGGTGTTTGGAGAATCTTCTAACCAAGTTCAGACATTTGTTCTTCACCTTTCTGATGACATTCTAATCCAGACATTTGTATTCTTCAGTTTATTTGTATGTAGAACATCTGCTTGTAAAATAGGTTCAGTTACTTGAATGTTGTTTAAGATTTTCAAGACGTATGAAGTATGGAGGAATACATGAGGACTTTTGCACTGTTTTCATTCTGACTTTAAAGCTGCTATAATCAAAATGTTTACATAAAGAAATAGATCACATGACTACGTGTAACGCGAAAGGTGAACCCACAAATAATTAGCACGCGACTCTGCAGTGCATTTTAGCATCTTTCAGCTCACTGTTTTTGTTTTACAGACCACAACTTTACTGTTTTGAACTCTCACCGCTCAAACTTAAAAATCCTACTACACGCTACCTGGAGCATTTAGCAGCTAAAGAAACAGATATTTCCCTCAGTTGGTAGAGACCAAAAACAGAGCTAAAATCAGAGGAAATATTGGACTTACATTCTCCACGTGACTGGAAACACGGCTCCAAATGAATGTTAACGTTGCTCCATATTTGCTAGATGTGTAAGTAAGCAATTGTTTGCTAACAGGTTCGCCATATCAACAGCTTGTTTCTGCTGCCCCCAAGTGGCCAAAAAAAATCAGTTAATGCAGGTTTAAAATAAATGTGAGTCCTGAACAATGAATAACTACCATCACACTGCTGCTACTATTGCCTTTACTATGATTGAAAATAAAAATGTGTTCTCCTCACTCTGTATTACCTGGGTTTTTGATCCACAGACTGACAGTAAATCATAGCTCAACACTGATTTAATGTCTGAAAGCACTAGAGTGAAACACATCGGTTTCATGCCTAATACATGTCAAATTCTGTAGATGTAGATGTAAATGTAGATCAGTATTAAGGTTGTCAGATGCATTCTGAATCACATGAATGGAGGTCCACACAGACAGACAGATTTTATGAGCAATTACAGGGTCACTGAATCCATTTGTATGTTGATGAAATATGCTGACACAATGCTGTAAGTAGTGCTTAGTCCATTGATTCCGAATCTTTTGTTACAAATGCAATTACACTGGTTTGTTTCATCTAACTCTCTCTGTCTGCTTGATAATGACCTTAAGGAGGAATCTCCCTCCTCCTATTCTTTCCAATCAATGCCACTTCGTGCGGTGGTTTAGTGGCACTTCATATTGTAAAGCTCTGCAATCACTCAGCATCTGATAAGGAGCAGAGCTAAAGGGTACACTAGCCATTTGTCCCAATAGCTGAGGATACAGCATCAGCATGTGGAAATCTGCATGCTCTGAATGTCGATACAGTTGACTACATGGACATTTAAGCTTATGAAACCACATTTAGATACATGTATGAGTCAAATACTTCCTCATCCTGTCAGTCTTTTCATTGGCACAACCTTCCTCCACTCATACACGCTTGTACACTGCATGTTCACTGTTATGTAAAACCCCTTCATGGAATCTCTTCATCTCTACCACGAAATTTCCACACATTAGCAGAGCCAATCTTCTGTTTCTGCTCAATTAGACCTTCCTTCAGCACCCAGCCGTTGCTGCGTGGACTTCCCGGCCCATCCACACAGAGCAAAAATAACATTTTAATTGCATAAAAATAAAATAAATAAGTGCGTAATAACAGAAAAAGAAAGCGATTAGAGCAGGGGCTCAGTGCAAATAGGAGCCTACTGTGGTTGAAAGCATGATAATTAGACATTCCTTTCTGTGTGCGCCAGCTACACAGATTCACTAATGTGCACTGTTCAGCCGCTCCACAACCAAGAAGCTTATGTCCACGGAATGAGGCAGCCCACCAGCTAAATTTAACTTTTTACAAAAGCAACCTCGCCTCTGACACTGTTTCCACTGCTGCCAAAAACACAGATTTAGGAATATGTGTGCAACGTGCATTCATGGTAGGAGCAATGGCATGAGCCTCCTCCTTCAATCTCTCCTCCTCTCTCTGTCCTCCATGTGAGTGAGACCAAGGAGGAGTCATATATATTTTTTTGTTTGTGCATACACATTTAGCTATTATAAAGCACAGTGTTGGTTTATGTCCTCATCATTTCAATATGAAAGAAAACAAACAAACACAAACACATCATACCTGCCCATGTCTTGTTTTCACCACAGGGGGCAATAAGCATCACAACTACAAAAATCTGTGGTTGGTTCTTAAAACATGGAACATGGAACAACATGGACAGATTTTATTGAATTTTCTCCCTACATACATCACTTTACTCTCATCTGCATTACCAACATGCCAATAGACAATATTTATGAAGAATCACTGGCCAAGCAGGATATATACGAATTAATGCAAGCCATCATTTTGCTATCACAATCAATCACATTGATGCCTCCAGTAAAAATTATGCACAGTCTATAATATCTGTATATCTAATCTAATGTCAATAGATTTAGGGAAGGACATTTTAAAAAAAATGAAACCACATGTCTGACCTCGGTAAACCTCAGAGGGCTGGCAGAAATTGAAAAACCCATCAAATAACTGTTCAGTCACGGTGCATCCAAACCTCATCCATCAACATCAGGATGTCAAACGGGATGATAAGTGGGAATGGAGAGGAACAAGTCTGAGAAACTTCTGCAAACTTGCACAGAGACTAAAGCAGTGACGCAACACAGTGGTAAGATTAGTGGAACGCCAAATTATGCAGCCTTATTTAAGATCTTAATATTTTCGGTGATTGTAAAAGGTTGTTAAAGTGCACTCAACTGTGCCTCAGCCTTAGTTTGTTTTGTATTATTTTAAGGGCTAAGGACGTTAAAAAGTCTAAAATTATACAGAGAATGTAGAGTTGTTACAAAGGACGTGGCTACAGTGAAATAGCCTATGTTTAAGTAGTTACAGCATGGCAATACTAAAAGAAAATGGACTGTTTTACCAGTTGTACATGATAATCAAATTTTCTACAATAAACATAATGATTATAATGTGATAATGTAATAAAATATTAACATTCAGAGACAGACAGAGTGGTATTGTGAAATGATTATTATTTTGTTCATTGCAAACCCAGTCATGATCCAGTATGAACATTTTCAGAAAAAGCTCCAAGTATAGCAACTGTGATCAGTTTGATATTGGTTTCCTGTGGATACCAGTGGTGGATAAACATTATTCTACACATAAAAATATGGAAACTTGAGTCTTCACTTGTTCCCCTGCAGTGCTGTTTCATGGCTGAAGTGATGGAAACTCTTCTAATCAATTCCAGACAGTGGCAAAATGCAAATCCTCTCCTCTTTTTGGCAAGACACTGAATCAAAATCCTAATTGCAGATCTGCATGAATGTGCAAAAGAACAAAACCAGCATGAACCTACACACCCGAGAACAGGCAGCGACAATAACAGATAATAAGTCCTTTTTGTTTACCTGCCATCTCTTCAAACAAAACCAATTACACCAGCGACTTTATCAAGGTCAAGCCACAGCAGCACTCAGCCATACACTGTACAGCAAAGTGCCAAATGAATATCAAATCAAAGGCTGGTATAGACCATACTTTGTCTCTGTTCCAGCGCAGAGATAACCGAAGAATCGTTGTTGTTGTTTCGTTCCATATTTAGAAGCAGCGTCTGAGCGTCGGAGCAACGCGAGTAATCTATATTTTCCCTCCCAGGTAACAGGTGAGAATTACTTTTCGTTTTTAGTTTTACCAGCCCTACTTACGCTGACTCCCACTCTCTTGTTGATGTCAGAGTGGAGTTAAATGATCCAAAACTAGAACCTACCTCCATCCATCACAAGTAGACCTCGTCCCACTGCACTGATTTATGCAGCCAAATGATATGAAGAGTAGACAGCTGCGTTTTTTGGCTCCGCTTTTTATTCACACAGACGCGACTAATGTGCTGTAGCCTCTGCTGAAGAAACATAGGATCTGCAGGCTAAAATTGTTGGGTATAACGGAAAGGTCGCTTGATAAATCACAGCTTTACCTTTTTGAATATCGAGTACTGAGTCCTCGTCACTCAAAGCATGATTTGGGAGATCCAGTCTGCGCGTAAAACAGCTCAACTATAAGACCCACAGACACACTCCGACATAAACCTGCCGTCTCAAGTCTGTTCTTGCGTTGCGCTTTTACGCACGTAGGATGTGGCTGTGATGCGAAATCACCTCTCATTCTTAAACAGGTTTGTAGATCTCAGTGCATATATAACAGCACCGCTTTGGATCCGACTGGCAGCACAAAACATGCATGTTTCCATCCCTTTGTGGCGATGATCAAACGCGCTGGAATCAAGAATGGTTGATCGAATTAAGGAGACAAGAGAGGAGGCTGCTCCACGGGCAAATATAGACTCACGCAGAACTGCATCTCTATGTGTGGATGATTAGACATCAAGGTTTGTTTTTAGCACAGATGAAATATAAAAAGAGGAGAATTGTGGAGAAACCAGTTGTTTATATAAAGTCCGGAATGAAACGACATGGAGGAAGGTTTTATCCAAAGCGCATCCAATACTGCTAAAGCGTTGGGTATTTCTTTCGATACATATTCAAAACATAATTAGTAAGAAAAACTGTTGAAAATCATGAGAAATGAGGGTTAACAGCGCTTATTGCATCGGAAATATAATATAATCTCACACAATTGACGAGACAGTGCGCAATCTACTGTAGGTGCGGGGTGGTTGGATGAAATACAACTGATGATGGCATAAACGATATTACAATATGATTTGATACTGAGACAATTTCAGCTGTGGATGCTCAGTATACCATATGAAATAAACCACACATAAAGTTCTGCTCTCCTCTCTCCGTCCAAGATGCGCCATATGGCACAGACAGCTGTGGATCAGGCGTAAAACATGTCGTTGTCCTTGTTCTCATCATGCAAAGCTTCCCCAACAGTATATATTGGCAGGGCAGTTTTCTACACGATATTTTAGCCGATTACATGGCATCAAATCTTTTACAACAGCCACAAAGACCTGGGTTGCTCTGTTAAGTTGAATCTTCCTGAAAATAAAGTTACACAGTTTTGTCACCCTGGCTGGCAAAAACAACTTTTAAAAGTCTGAAAAGAAAACCCACTCAGAATATTACTGTAACGATCGAGTTTCCACATTTCGGCTTTTTACGCGCTGAAGGATCATGATTACAGGTGTGGACATGACTGTGTGAGCAACCCTGCGGTTGTAGAGAGACAGTCCCGTATCTGAGAAGGCTCTGGTTCGATCTATGGCAACAACAAGTCTCTCTTGTCGGAGTGTCCTTGAGCAAGACAGCTTATTGAAACATGCAGTCCGCTGCAGTCACAGTGGGAACAAGCGTTATATCTCCTGGTCTGAGAGAGTCAGGTAAACCTGCTTGCGAAATATCGATTCCTTTGGTTTTATCTGAGAAAACAGGCTACTCTTCATAAGGGACAAAGATTATTAAGGTGTCGGCTTACCTGCTTTCACTCTGTCATGGTGGTGGCGTCTTTTGGTCCGCTTCATCGCACCGTGGCTGCATGTCTGAGGACATGCTTCTGGAGACAGGCTTTGGAGACGAAAAGCGCCTAGGCTTCACGGGAGAAAGTGGGGAGGGGGGGGCGTGTGTGTGAGTGTGAGGGAGGGAGAGAGCGAAAAGGCTTTAAGAAGTAGGCAGTCATTTCTTTGACGATAATGACAGTCGTTATATTTGCCTTCTAGATCTGGGGGAAACCATGCTGAGCAGCAACACGTGATTTAAAATACAAAATCGCCCAAAGCTTTAAATTGCATTATTCGTCAATACACTAATTAAACCTCGTGCCAGCATCATCAGACATATACCAACACATTTCAAAGGAAATCAGTTCATTTAGCCTATGGCTTGGGTCAAGGCACTGACACCTTATTCCATGTGTTTGGAGGCTAATGCGATTTTATTCATTTTATTTTACTTGTTAGAAGAACGAGATTTGCCCTGCGGATTTGAGAATGTGGGGGTGATAGTATAGCTTCCATTCAGAAAAAAAATGCAGAAAGCACCGTAGCTTTTACGCAGACTTTCTAGTTTCAGCACCGAGGAGAGCGCAAATTTGGAGAGGAGGAGGAGAAGGGCAAAACGTGCTCACTTTGTTTGCAGATTTTACCTCTGAAAGATCCGATATATTAGCGTATTTTGAGGGACGCTACTTTCTGCAACACGAGCCTCTCCTTTCACCCAAACCACGCTGCAAATACGCCAAAGTAAAGTCTTTAAATTGAATATTCGTTCTTAAAATCCTATTTCCAGTCAAACGGGGGGGAAATCCGCCAGTGGGAGGGAGACAAATCAGCTTCTGAATATCTTGGAGCGGGACAGAATAAATCACTAAACAGTTCCACTTCATTTGATACATTTATTGAAACTAATTCTAAATGGGAAGAATTAAAAGTAGACAAAAGAAGAATTTAAATGTCTGTATTACATTCCAGGATTTGATTTTTTTTCTGTACATCAAGTCGGTCCCAGCAGGGAGCCTGTTGATTATCTGAACACATGGCCAAGACCTGCTCTTCGTCACGTTGTGTACGTTGTGTGGCCTGAGCTGCTCTCCCTCCTCTCCCTGAGGACAGCTCCTAACGCCGAATGACTCGTTTTATCATAACTGACTGGCACTTATTGAGATTTACCCGCTTAAATCTTGTTTGAAAGGAGAATTCCTGTCTGACTTATTGCAACGTTGCATTTGAAAATAGGGCTGCTGGTATTAAAGGCTTAGTGTGATTTGACATTATTTAGCATCCACTTTTTAAAACTGCCACAGAGCCAAGATTGTTAGGGGAAATAAACAGAGGATGGGAATGTTTTACTGACATCTACTGGGGAAATAATCTCTCTCTCTCTCTCTCTCTCTCTCTCTCTCTCTCTCTCTCTCTCTCTCTCTCTCTCTCTCTCTCTCTCTCTCTCTCTGCGTGTGTGGCGTGTCTTAACAGGTCAGCTGTCTGCCCACAGGAGGCAAAGTTGAAGTTAGTTTTATACACAATCAGCCCTCTTCCTCCAGGTCCACTCACCACTCTGGTGGACAGGTAACACCAACTTTATTTTAATGAATATGCTCCCATAAGGGAAAAAAAACAGTTATTGCAGTTTCCTCCTCCTCCTCCACCCCCCCCCCCCCCCACCCCCCCAACCTCACAAGGCTATCACTCCAGATTTCATCCCATCACCCTTAAGAGTTTTTATTTGTTTTCAAATTTGGAAAAAGAAGCCATTAAGCACAGTTTGACTGGTGCCATCCTGAACCTTAGCTGTCAATTAAAATGTATCAAGTGGCAGTGGTTTGGGAAACACAAACATAATGTACTTGAATTATTTAACAATGTGGCTCGTGTGGCAACTGAGAAGTTTAAATTTGTAGGCTACGCTGAACTGCGGAGAGGCTGCAAATGAAGTAGGAAGGCTCCGTGAAGAAAATAAAAACAAAATAAGACACAGAAGAGGTGCTGTTCTTATCTAGTGACAGATGTCGGACACAGTTTTAAAAAAAATGTTTTTAACTTTTAAGAAAATGCATTGATGGCTCATGTAAATGCTGCAGGTAGATGGTGATACGTTATTAGCAGCACAATAAGACTTGTCAGTTCTCATTACTAAATCCCATCTGATGGCCAGAGCCAACAAACGTGTTGGGTGACAGTCAAAACTCCCACCGCATGCTATACTTATTCTTATTTACAATACATCTGGAACACATGACTCACAGATGCACACATGCTGCTCATTACTCATATGAATGTGTGCGTGCCATGGGTGGATCACGTATTGCATATGCACCTGTGTAATGCTGATGAACAGGGGAGCCTCAAAGGCCAGCTCGAGTGCGCCGCAATTAGTTGAGGAAAATCCCACTTCTTAATGGACTCACTATTGCCAAACTAAAAGAGACACATTGAACAAAGAGGCGTCTAATGCAGGGTGCAGCATCAGGTAAATGACAAATACATCAAAGTGTTTATATAAAACTGAGTGTTCATGTATTTTTCTTTTTATGTCGGCAGAGAGCTGTCAAGGCTGCTGTGTGCTCCTGTTTCAACCTGTGTGCATTTAGTTCCTGTCCTCATCTCAGGGTGAAAAAG
Organism: Macquaria australasica; assembly: GCA_005408345.1. NCBI lineage: Eukaryota > Metazoa > Chordata > Actinopteri > Centrarchiformes > Percichthyidae > Macquaria > Macquaria australasica. The sequence continues at coordinate 3,116,152 of SEMN01000004.1, read as the reverse complement.
CTCATCTGTTGCTGTATATGAGTTAGTCTTCCATTATCTCTTCATGTATGATCCCGAGCCTGTGCGTACCTACTTGTCAAAGTGTTTTCTACACCTGTCTAGCATCTGGTATTTGCACATTTGGTCTTGTCAATTTAGTCAATAACACCATAATGACAAGGAAAAGCAAGAGGAAATTCCAAATGCTTAACATAACACCTTGAAATGCATTAGCAACGTCTAAAACACACTATAAATTTAGCTTAAATGTAAACACAAAGTTAGATATCAATTTTCTTGAAGGAATGTAATTTATTCTAAATACTTGAGCTGTATTGAGAGGAAATGTTTAATATGCCAAGACAGAAGTTAAGATCTTTCCAATAAAGCAAATGCTTTCTGACGTAGTCTAGAAAAGGATTAAAAATCTCGGTGATATTCAGGATATTATGCATTTATTTTGGTTTATGTTGTAGCTTTTTGGTTGACTATTAAAGGATGGCTAGCTTTTAATTCCACTGTACTGAGTAAGAGACTGTATGAAAATTATTGGGCTGGGGAGGAGGGCTGAACTTTATGTTTCACCTATGGCTTATTATCTTTGTTTCGTCCCCTTATAAAAAAACTGCGACATCTTCCCCCGGCCCCTAATATCTCAAAATTATATAGCAGGAATAAAACAGTATAACTCATTTAACCATTCATCGTAACAAAACAAGGCTAAGCATGACAAATGTAACATTTTATACTTTTCTCAAATATATATATATATATATATTTTATATATATAATTTTTATAGTCCCTAAATGTCCAAAAACAATGAAACATGGTGTGTTTGTACTTGTACCCTTTTGTATTTGTACTATTGGCATCAATTTAATTATTCATGTGAAAATGAAAGACATGTCTGACACTTGTGACATTTTGTTTGCTTGAATTTGAATTTATTATAGATAAAACATAGATAACTCATAGACCACACATCTTGCATTTTAGATGTGTGGTCTATGAGTTATCTATGTTTTATCTATAATAATAATAATAATAATCATAATAATAAAAGGTTAAATTAAATGAAATAACAGAATATACAAGGAATACAGTCTATACTAAAAATGATCAGTGCACTTAAAGTGCATTAATAAATAGTTCCATTTATTAAAGAACATTCATAGATTCAGCTTATGTTAGTGGCTAAGTGGTGTTTCTCTTTTTACCTTTAGTTTGTGGACTATCTTAACGTGTGATTTCTCCACAACAAGTTGTTAAGTTAAAATCCATTCTCTTTGTTTAACTACTTCAAGTGCTCTCCGCAGTCAGTATGACCTGCTTGAGTTTAGAGAGTGCTTATTGAACATTGGACTGTCAATCAATGTGAACAGCTGTCGAGAGACTTTAACTTGCTGTTGAAAAACCTGAAGCACCACTTTATTAAACAGAAGGGTGAAATAATCCTCTTGGCGTCTTAAAGCAACTCTCTAAAGTGGATTTCTTTGTAAAGTCTTCTGGAGCTCTCCAAGCTGGGGAGGATAGAGCAGATGTATGAAGGTTCATGCTTTGATCACTTGATGAAAATAAGATAGAAGAGAGTGAGGATGGTTCTGGAAAATTTGAGAAATTGAATGTTGGGATTTGGATTTGAAATTTGTATTGAAATTCAACTTAAAGTTATTTAAAACAGGTAAAAATTTAAAGTATGTAGTTAAGATTTAAACTGTATTAAAAGTTCCACAGTGACAAAATAAACTTACAACTTAATTTCAAATTTAATATCCTGCTCCTTAATAAGTACTGTATACCACAGCTGTCTTGACATTTGACCTCAAACAACAATTTGCAGGCTTCGTACACAGTCTTGAAAGTTTGGAAAATGCTTAATTTTAACCGTCATGTTTTCAAGGTTAGGAAAATGCTTGAATTTGAATATGCTCCTTGAAAAATACAATCACTCATGTAAACCAAAAATATTTTAATATTTGGAATGAAATGATCCCGTCATATTTGTTGTCTCCTGGCATTTATAGTAACAATTAAAGGCTTCAAGAGTCTGCACATTTTTGGTTTAGGTACCTTGAAAGTGCTTGAAAAGTACTTGAATTGTACTCTTAAAAAGCTGTACGAACCCTGAATATGGCATTGCAGGAATTTGTGTAACATATAACTCTTCATTAAAGACACAGAATAAGTGAACCCTTCTAGTGGTGAGTCTATGATCCATATTCTCGGATGTGTCGTGATATCAGGTAAATGAGCTGGAGTAGGACCAGTTTGTCTTAATCAGGTTTGGCAAATCACTGACAAGCATGGGCCAACAATTCTCCCAGGATCACCGGAACAAAAGGCAGAAGCAGAAGAAAAAAGGAGGCAGCAGAAGGAATACAATATGCACAAATCAATAGGGAGGATGGGGAAGGCGATTTACCTGCAATCCAGGGAACAGGACGAACAACTGTCACAACAATTTGATGTGCAGGCTAATTAATTGCTGTCATGAATCGGTATGGAAAGATAATATCTTCCCTTTTCATGTCATGAGTGTTCGTTTTCAACAACTGGATGTTGTTGCTCAGTCTCACTCCTTTCCCCCTATATGCTAATTTTCCTTGTACTCCTGTTTACAGTTTGGCACGATAGCGAGTGAAGGGACTGTTCTGTATACATCAGCATTTTGAAGTATGTTTCACTAGAGTCTGGTGACCTGCCCGCTGCTCTCTATGTTTTGCTGAGCTATTAGTCTTTGTATTTGGCAGTGCCATTAGCATGTGACAAATCCACAGCTTCAGCATTATCCAGGCCACTGATGGACACACCCTGGATGGAAACCCTGACATGTTTGCCTCTGCATTGACCTGTCTTGTGTTTTTTCATTCTCTGTGGTGACACTTTACATTTTACTGAGCGTTCTTTTTTCCCCAAACCCATTTTTTGTCAACTTTAAAGCTCCACTAATCAGAAATTTCTGTATTAAATGCCTGTGAACAATGTGAAAAGTGTCACTTGTACCCACCAAGAATTATCAACAGATTCTGCAGCTCCCCTTAGGTCCACAGAGCTCTTTAGCCACTTTGAGCTAATTGGGTTGTTTGTTTTGTTTTCTGGTCCACAAATTCCATTTACAGCCGCAGCAGGCAGCTATTTTATCTTTTAGCCAAAAAGATTGGATAAAGTAAGTACACAAACAAAGTACACTACCTACCCAGCACCAAGTGACAAAACCTAGCAGCTAGCTTGTAAAGAAAGTAGCATCTAGCAGCTTATCTGCTAAAGAGCAACTCTCTGGAGTTGGTGAAGATAGAAAATAGAGTTAAAAGAAGGGGGAGAATTTACTTAAATTCATCAGGTGGACAACAGGACTCCAAAATGAATGTTAATGTTGCTCTGTGTCTGTTGGACGTGTCAAGTAGCAATTGTTTGCTAACACGTTAGCCACAGCAGCTTTTTCCACACGATTTAACGTTAGAGAGTAGTGTTTTTCCGGTTGTTATTTCAGTTTTTCTGTCTTCAGGTGGTAAAAAAAATCTATTCATGCGGCTTTAACCACTTTAGCTCTGCCTCTTATGGTGTGGTTAAGTCGCATTGTGTTTGATGTTTGTGGCCATGCACAACCCTTTCAGTTAGGCCATGCCAGATTATTCAAATTGTGTCCTGTCACTTGTACCTAATGGGAGACTAAATCTGTCTTATTCTCTTCACTGCATCCACAGATTTAATTTGTAAATGGACATAGTTTCCGGTTGACATCTCTTATCAAACCCATCTAGCAACATGTGAAAGCATAAGCATCCTGAATCCACAAGGCTGTGCACCCTTTAATGGTCAGCGGAGGAGATATTAATCTGCAAATATTGATTGAGTTGTCTAGTGTTTTAGGGCAGATTTTTGCTTTAAACTCACATTTTCTCTCCGTATAAAAGGGGATAAGGGAGTGAAGAGGCTTATCTATCATGCCTGGGGTTAATTGCCCTCAATTCAGGATCTCCTTTTGAATGTTTCCACGTCTCCAAATTAGTTCATTAGCAATTCTTTGCAATTCTTTTATAGTGTCTTAATTGAGGGTAATTAAGTGAAGTGATGGCATTAGTGGATTGGTGGACAAAGCATCAAAACCTCTGCTAGGGGTGTAGCATACATGAATATGTCATTAATGGTGACACTCAAGAAAAAACCCCACAACCTCTTATTGTGCTAAAGCTTTAGATGAGCAATGTGTTCATTTGCCTGAAACGTTTTTTGTTATTTAGATAAGTGGGATAATTGGAATAGGGATGAATGCTGGAGATGTGCAATAGAGCTTTGTTGAAATCGTGCAGACCAGCAGGATTTGGCCCTCGGTGTCACGCCTCAGGGACCCAAACCCCTCCCCAGTGAACCAGCTCAAATCTCAGAGGAGTTGTACCATCTGCAGTAAAAATGACATGTAAAATTACAAAACAGAAAGGATGCATTACCACAGGCATGTGTATATTTCAGTTTTAAAAGGTTAAAACTTTATACTAAGTTTCTTAAAATCTTTATACTGAGTCTCTTGAAATCCTTTAGGGTTCTACCAGTCAGGAGCTAAAGACACACACTGAGGAAGGCAGAGCCTGAAATGTCCATGTGTGTACTGTACGGTTGCTAATGATGTGATAGGAGACTTTGTGAGTTCTCGCCCCATATGTGAATTCAGTGGTTTTGGTTTTACTTGTCCAGGTTCTGAGATACCCATCTCTGAGTTTTTTCAACATGTCTGCAATAGAAAGTACTTCCAATGAAAACTGCTCACAGCACATAGTATCCAGAAAGAGGCATTGTTTTTTTTACAATGTTTTGTTTTTACATGTACTGCAAATTCTTTAATGCTGTGAACACCGCAAATGAAAAACTGTCCTCCCCAGAAAAACGACACCTTGAGTTGTTTTAGCAAAACAACATATGTTTACGCTAAATTATAAAGCCCTCTGGCAGCCATAAGAATTATGACTCTCTTCTGATGGGAACAAAGGAGGAAATGGTGTAACGCTGCTACAGAGTCACAGTTTACAGAGGGAGGTGGTTGGATGGGTCAACAAAATGGCAGACTTTGCCATGTGATGCCGCTGTTCACTTCATGTTTCCTACCCACAGTTAATGTTGGTTTCTTTTTAACCATAACCACAATTCTTCCCTGACCTTAACCAATACCACGATCTTTCCCTTGACCCGTTTTATTGTTGCAATGGTGAACTGTAACAGTTTTGGAAGGCCATGACGATTTATGTCGACCTGCCGAGAGGGGGGTCAGATCAGAAACACTTCTTTGTGTCATTCTAAAGGCAAGTTACAAATGACATATTTTGTTGTTTAATTTGGAGGACTTCTTGAGATACTGATAGAGGTAACTGAGATTGGTTGAATCCACCCTTTAATTCTGAATTAGTCCAAAAACCTGCACTTATAACATAATGCACAGAAACAGGGGTACTACTGTATAGGTCCATGCAAAGACAAATTACCACCACTGTAACAGTAACAATGTTTTGGCTGATTGTCTTTAGAGACCAGATTTTGCTGAAAGAAAAATTACCAACAAATATGGGCATTGATCATCAAAGTATACAGTACTTTTAATTGTAACCTTTCAGCTCATGAGGCTGCTTCATGTGGTCAGTCATCCCTTACCTGGAGGTTGTCCAACCTTCACCTTGCTATTACAATAAGGGAAAGAAAAGAAAACAGTACTTGTCTTAGCTACGCAGGCTGTTGTTTTGGCTTTGCTCTGGGTCTGTCCTGTTGACGATACTCAACTCCTTTTTAAATGGTGCATCCACCTGTGACTGCATTGAAGGGAATATAAGAGGACACTGCTTTTGTGTTTGTGCAGAGGTTATTGTAGCCTCTAAATACCTCACCTACAGCAAAGCTCCATGCTGCAGTGACTCACCAAGACAGTTGTTTTGATATAAAAATTCACCGCAAGAGGCAATTTGGCCTTTTGCTACACGGAGCTGAGACAAATACTCAGATTACATGTTTAAAATCTGTCTGATTCTGGCAGGTGTTGTGCCCATAATGGAAACCCTGCCTTCGCGAGCAGACAGGGGATATTTAAAAGTGAAATCTCTGTGTTTCATCTTTGAGTTTTATTCTTCCCCTATCCCCTTCTGTCTTTAACTTTTAAATTGTCTGCTCCAGATGAGGCTGTGCTATTTCTTACAAAGACAACTGAAAATCACAACAGCTACCGCCAAGGAGTGTAATTCACAGAAAAAGCAAGGCCCTCTAGGATCTGTGTGTGTGTATGACGGGAGTATGGTGCCAAGAACATTGTCTAATTATCAATTAGAGATGATTAGAGCAAAAGCAAACGCTCTGTGACAATGCTATAAAGCCATCAGAATGGAGAATTGCTTCAGAACTTCATGCACGGAGATTGTGTCCATGCGAAATGTGTGCAAGCAGCAGCTGGAGCGGTTTTGAAAAAGTTTCTGTCACTGAATTATTAACTGAATAAAGATCTCATAGGAACTTTTCTGGAAAAAAAAACTCCTGCTATATTTCTGTCTGAGCAGTTGCATAAACACTTGTATTTGCTCCTGGTGTGTCATTAACTTACAATGCCAAATTCAGAGTGATTTCGTGGGAAATGACAGACTGATAGCGTGAGTCACAAAAATGCAAATGCTTTTTTATGGTATTTTTTATCTTCATTTGCATCCATACACTGCAGTCTCATATTGTGTGGACAACAACAAACTGGAAATTGGAACCGTTCAGTATATCGTCAAATGGCCAGACAGAGTTTTCACTTGGCACTAGTCCTCTCATTCTTGTAATCAAATCTGACCCACGATGAGCTCCGTCAGCCGAGGTAACTGCACAAAATGAAGTGGAGAGTGAGGGAGGCTGGAGGAGGGTGAGAAGGTGGTCTACCTTAGTGGTGCAAATTATGAAGGACTGTGGAGTAAACTGGTGCTAGATCAAAGATTCTCAGCCAAGTGTGGCTCCCTTTGTCTCTAAATAATAAGAAATTGAAACTGATTATGCCAAGTGGAGCAAGACAGTGCAAAGGAAATTGGAAAGTATTGCCGGTGAATGTAGGAGAAACTCAGTGGAAAAGGGGGAATGTACTTAGCCTATGCTGATTTCAGGCACAGAGTATGACCCCGGGGTGTTGGTGGATCCATGATGATCTGTCTTTGGAGAAAGTATCCAGGAGCAGAACAGCAGAGATTACCTCAGGTCCAAAAGATGTAGATGTAGAAAATAGATCTGATTCCACATGTATATATCTGCAGTGGTGAAATGATTAGCCGACTGAACGATCAGTCCTGAGGTTTCCAACATTTTCTTTAAACTTGTAAAATGAAGTGATCTATTTGTGACAGGTTATGGTTTTACAAACACAATCTCTATATAATAAAAAAATCTGTTTATATACAACTAATTCCCAAATAGATTTTGTTGTAGGGAAGTGGTTGTAATGGTTGGTGGCTGCACAAAGTGAAAGACATGGGAGACCGGCGTTCCCATCCTAAATCCTGCATGTAGTTAGGTTGAGGCAACAAAAGCACTTTCCCTGATCTTATCCAAGTGCTGTGAGTGTCTGAACAAAACCGTTCAAAAGTAGATAACAGATGACTCAGTCATTTATCAAGCAAAACTGCCAAACATCACCGGGTTTCTGTTTCTAAAGTTTAAAGATTTGCTGCTTTTCTCTTGTAAAAGGAATATATTTCGGTTTTGGATTGTTGGGATGGACAAAACAAGCATGTGCCAGTGGTATCTTGGTAGGTCAGTATACTTTTGCTTCCATCCTTATGTGCACACAGACCCATGCTTGCACATGTGCACTGCTCCTCCATGCAAAGAGAAAGAGAGAGTCATTTTTGCCAAAAGTTACATTACCACAAAAACTGTTAGTGTCTCTCATTTACAGAAAGCAGTTAAGCAACACTTCACGTTCATGACATGACCAGCTGCAGCCTTGCTCTGCGAGTGTACACTGATAGTTATCTCTGGTCATTTAAAGGTAGATATACAGAAAATCCCCCTGCACAGGGGTGGGTATACGCCGTTTACACCCGTACACACACCACTTTACGTCTGCACTTTCGGTTCAGGGAAAAAGTGATGGACATATTAAACTATTATCTGACATTTTGTATACTAAATAATTAACCAAGTCATTGAAATGATAATCCTCAGAGTAATCAATACAATGGTTGACATACCTATAACCTTTTCAGGTGGTGGTTGTGTAAAAAAACATTGCATTTATCTGTTCGTTCATTCCTGTCCTCATTATGTGTTGCTTCCAGTGTAGAAAACACTACTCACTTTATGGCCACGGTGAAGTTTAGCAATATGGACAGTGGCAGTGTAATTGAAAAATGGCTATTGAGAAGTCCTGGTGTCTGGCATTGAGTTTAAATCACTTGCTGTGATGAGGGTAATAAGAAACCACCAGAGGAAGAAGGAGAGATGGGAGCGCCTTTTATTTTACACTAATTACACTGTAAATTTGAGTGGTAACATTAAGTATCGCCAACCAACTCTAAAGGGAAATTATGTGGCACAATTAATTAGGAATCAGGGAGATGGTCAAGCTCTGCGTTTTATATTTAAGGGCAGATTTTAATTCTATTGGATTTGGTTATTACTACTGGGAGGGTTCAATGGCCGGGGGGGTCAGCAGTCCTATCTTCTTTCCTAGATCACTAAGTGGGTTTACACAGTAGCATTGCTAATGAGGAGACCACAAAACCTCACAGGATATGTAGCTAAGAGTGCCTTCTTTTGCAAAAATAAATAGATATCCATTTACAGTGAGAAAAAGCATTAGAGTAACTAAAATGATGCAGTATAGATGACTTCTGATTTCATATTAGGCCACAGAGTGTGGATGCTATTTGTTATGACTCTGAATAGGTTTGCCTTGGATGTATGAAAAAAAAAAAAGTTGTGCCCATGATTACAATCTCCCTGAGACATGGAAGGTGCACCGTAGGAGTCCATCAATGCTCTTTCACAGCTCATCAGAAGTCCCTGGGAAAGGAAAAGAGCAGAGGCAGAAGTGTGGAGTGCTGACTGGCTAACAGCCAAAACACTCACTGTGGCTTAGAAAAAAAAATCTACTTGTATTTTTGGCAGACAGGAGGGATATAGCAGTTGGATGCCATTGGCAATGACTGGAATCTGGAAAAAAATGTTGTACTAGTGATGATGTGAATATGACATTCAGTAGGAACTAGACATTTAGGAGTGCAACTTTTATTTTATTGAGCTTTTGTAGGGTTCAAAACTTATTTTAATTATACTGATTGCTTTCAAGTGTTGTCTAATTTTAGAGCCTGTGTGTATCTTAAGTAAAACATCGCCTTTATTACTCTCTCCTGACCCAATCCAGACACTTTAAACTCCACTAATCTCAATATAAATCAGCAGGACCAAACCACATCTTCAATATCAAACCTCTATTGCAATTTAAAGTGTGATACTTTGGGTGTTACTTTTGTCAGACCAGTTGGAAAGAAAATGATGCATTTGAAGAGAGGCTTGGTGAGGAGCGACAGTTCTGATGGGTTTTCTGCGACATAAAGAGGTTAGAGACGTTTTTATTGTTTTATGAGTGAACTGTGTGCATGCTCCATGTGTCCCCTGGATGTCATCATCTCAAACACTTCTGACGACTATCACTGATTATTCTATAAGCTGGGAAGGTGTGTAAGAATACCAAGACACGACAACACAAGTGTACAGAAGTTTGTGTTCAACAGCCTGGTGCTGGTTGCTCAAGACAATAATCGGCTATCCACAGTGGATCTGGTGTGAGTAATCACACCTTGACAAGGCACGTCACTTAAATTAGGCACTGCAGATGGAAAACATACCTGCTGCCTTCACAAAGCTCTAAAGGGAGTTAATCAGCTAAAAGAGAAAGACGTCATACAGGCAAGCTGTTGTGGATGAGGGATGTTGGAAAGAAAAAATAATTAATTTTTAGTCTTTTAGTCCTTGCTGGCATTATTGCCTTAACTGTTGTAAAACTTTTGTCGGTGCTTTGAGTGAAACAGACTTGCTTTAGATTCCTGAAGACGAACTGTTTCCTTTTGCCTTAGCACTTTTGGAAATTAAAACTTTTGTTTCTGTGTGGTTATATGAATCTTATGGTCAATGACTGAATAATCAAAGTTACATAGAAAGCAAAACACGATTCAAAGGACTTTTTGTATGTTTTTGGCAGAGTTTGTCTCCACCAATTAAAGTGACAAAAAATATTGGAGGTGCACAGTGCACTATTGAAAATTGTAATGCCCTGCTGGATTGTGATCAGAGAAAACAGGACTAAAAGTCTGTAGCCAAGGTTGCGGCTTTGCGAGAAGTCAAGAAAACCAAACTGTTAGATAGATAAACCAAAGTATTGGTGATGATAATGGCGCTAGATGAAAAGTCAAGGGATCACCAAACTTCACAAAGACCATAAATGTCTGTAAAAAACAAAAAATTCATGGCAATCCATCCAACAGTTGTTGAGATATTTCATTCTGAACCACAAATGTCAACCTCATGGTGGCACGATTGAAAAGTCAAGGGATCACCAAAGTCATTGGGATTTATCTTCTGGGATGTTACATCATGATTTATGGCATTTTGCATTTTGCGACTCAATTGAACATCAACTTTACAATAAAAAGCCAAAGTTTTGAAACTCAAGTACATTGTATATCACTTGTTGAGAGGATTTCATAAGGTGTATTCACATGCAGCGCAGTGTTTACCACTTCAGAACTCCTGCTGGCGCTGTGCTCAGTGGTGCTACAATGCTAATGTTGCTAGCAGTAAATCATGTTTCAGAGACTCAAGCAGTGCTTTTGTAGCTACATCTGCATGCTGATATTTCTGCCTTTTTTTTTTCTTCTTTTTTTTTTTGTCCGGTTTCATTATGAGGCCAATTTGTTATTGTACAATACAGGAAATTCAGAAACACAAGTCATTTTTCATCCAACTTTCAGTGGTCAACAGGGATTGGCTGCGTCCACAAAGGTCAGCCCAGCTCGGGTCAAAGTTCAACAAATGTGAACTTTCAGAGCACCACCGCTCTGCTTGGTGCACCGCGGACATCCATGCAGAACCAGCGCAACACACCACAGTGATGATTTTCTGTGATGATGTGAATATGCCTTTAAGCTGTTTTGCTCATGAAGCCGTCTAGTTGGCCATATTTTGGAAAAGTATGTCTCTAATGAAAATACTGAGCATTCAAATGTACAGAGATGTGGATTATGCAGCAGGAGTGGTTTGTACATTTTTGATATTTTTCTTTTCCCAATGTCAAAATATGTTCCCACATGCCTTTTTGACAGCACACAATTTGACATGGCATTGTAGGAAAAACACAGGTGTTTACTAATAACATTAACAATGGCTCCATTCTATTCAAGTGTCCCAGTACACAATGGGACAGTGAGCCAGCATGCACAATACCAGGACCCTGAAACCGAAGCAGCTAAATGGAATTTACACTTTCTCAAAATTTCTGCTGTGAAAAAGGCCTATTGGGAGTGTAACATAACGGACAAGAATTCAAGCTGATCATAGCCGCAGTTTTGTATGAAGGAGCTCCCTTTCAACCCCACAGCAGCTGCATGTTTGGCGGATTATGGTTTTAAGATCACTAATGGCTATACCCCACTTCTGGAGACAAGTCAGGTGCTGAGAGTTACCTAGTTAATAGATGTTGAAAGATAGGAAGCAGCTGCACATCCAACCAACTGTTTTGAGAACGTTGCTGCTGATTGTGAAGAAGTCATGAATATTTAAAGCAATTATAATGAGAGGCTTACTTTTGTGAAGTACTTAATGGTCTCTAAGTTATAGATGAGCGGTCAAAAGGTTGATGCTAATGTGAGAGCTCAAGAGAAAGCCGTAACTCTTGTAGCAAGTTAATTGGTAGCGCCTGTTGTCTCTTCGTACATTTTCCAGCACTTACGCTTTCCCACTTCCTTTTTCCTTTCTGTCATCAACATCTTCTTTTTCCTTGTTTTTCTGCCTATTTCCTCTTCCTCCTCCTTCTTGTTTGTTTCATGCCCTCTTCCAGTTTTCTGCTTTTTTATTCTGCACCTTCACTTCATGCTCACCTATAATCAAGGCTGTTTATATTGAACCATACAGTGCAGTGGAAGCGGGGAAGCAGTAACAACGTGTGTTGTCATAAAAACAGGAACACTGGCTCTTAATGAGCTTGTGTAGTGACTCTTAAAGCAGGAAGTGGAGGCCCCCCCCATATATCAATGTTAAAATGGTTGTAAACTTATACAAGAGTTGTGTTTGCTCTGGCACCGGTGAGAGAGATAACAAGACACACTGACTTTGTGCTTACTCTGCAAACTGCTCACAGAAGAAAAGTCAAGCCAGTCAATACTTGAGACACTTGGAACAGGTAACACAGATCAATAAAGTTCACACTTCTATTGGCACCACAAAAGATGATGAGAACAAGACGCTTCTCTGAGCCAAACAAGTCGATACTATCCCCTGAATACATGTTTTCTGCCACGTTGGTCAGCATACATTATTCAGGGAAGGAAAAAAGTGTTTGAAGCTGTTTGCTGTGGTGCATTCCCATTTCATAAGTCATTATTTTTTAATTCAACTTTTTCTCAGTGTTTATTCTTTTATACTGAATTAAAAAATACTTACAGTCCTGTAATAAAGCCAGGAAATCAATTCTTTTAATTAAATGCTTCATGTTTACAGCTTGGTTTGTTCCAGATGTCTTTATACTGTCATGGCTCTGCAGTGAAGTACAATTTAGATGAAGAGTAATTTTTTCAACCTAGGCCTTGTTTTCCACCATTATGACTTTGTGTTGAGTTTTATCACTTTGCTTCACTGCTTTGCTTTATTTTAATTTTACCAGTGGCACTGCTGCCAGTACTAGCAGGACCAACACCAAAGAGAAAATAAAACATCCTTTAAACCTCAATTAGTTGCTTTTTTGGCCACTTGGGGACAGCACAACACGCTGTAAACACAACATTGACATATTACCTTATAAAACTGTTGTGGCTAAGATGTTAGCAAACAGTTGCGTGTGTAAATTTTGCGTATTTACACATTCGTATTTATACACCGGATACGTGGCAACATTAGCATTCATTTGGACTCCTGTTTGTAGCCATCTGGTTAATGTAAGTTCAATATTCACTCTCCTTTTGAGCTCTGGTTTCCCACATCTCCTGAGGGAAATATCTTCCTCTTTAGCTGCGAAATGCTCCACTAGCTAGTTGCTAACTTTTTCTATTTGCCATTTGGTGCTGGACAGGTAGTGCGCAGTAAGTTTGTCGGAGCTAAAACACTGCTGCCTGTTGTGGATTGAAATGAGGTTGATGAGAACAGTGAGACTGAATGAAAACAGCAAAGTTGCAGGTTGTAAAACCAAAACGATGAGCTAAAAGATGCTAAAATGCTTAAGAGCTGAGAAGAACTGCAGAGCTCAATGATAATTAAATGTGGGTTTGTCACTACGAGTGACCCCTTTCATATTACACATACTCATTTGATTCATTGCTATTATAAAAATCGTGATTAGTGCAGCTTTAACCAAAATAAAACAAAACAACCACTAAGGAAGAGAGAAAATGGACATTCCTCACTTTAACTCAAAACACCCAAATCATTTGTACTTCTGATTTAAACCATAAACAAGCTACAGCAGATACAGTATGACCCTTTTTTCTTAGGAACAGCTAATTATGTTAGAATTAATTTTAACTGATAATTGTGACATTTCAGAAGTCCCAGTTGGCGATTCATTTTTGGCGAACATCTGCAGTGAATGCAGCATCAGAGCATTATAGCTAGTTAAGTGTTAGAGTAACAGACATTTAAGGAAATCATAAGTGAGAGATTTATGAAGGTAATGCAGGATGTTGCTTAATCATTTTTCAGATTCAAGTATTGTTCCTTACAATAAGTCTGTGTATTGGAAAACATTGTAAAGTGTCACAGTTAAGTGAAGTACGTAATGCAATTTTGATCTGCTGTCAAAGATGGCAAAACTAGAAAAATAAGGCCCAGAGTGAAAATAGCTGGAATGATTTGGTTAATTATTAATATCATTTTAAGTATTTTTGTCTGTGGCTTTATTTGCTTTCCAGTGCTGTGAAATAGTTTTCAACTTACCATGTCAAAAAAGGGTAACGGGGTCATTGTTGTGTCTGTTTGCATGCTGGGTCTGTTTGCATGCTGTGTCGCTCTAGGTGTGTGTGTGTGTGTGTGGTGTGTGTGCCCATGTTTGTTTACTGTAGATCATCAAATTTCAAATGAGCCACTCAGCCCTCTCAACACTTGATAAAATGCCAACTCTACTGGCGTTTTCAAAATAGCCTCTCTTTTGTTGAAGGAAGCACACATTTTAAAGTGAAATATGCAACTCCCATCGCTCAGTTTGCAACAATTATAAACCATTCACATTCACCGATGTATTTAGTTTATGTGCTTTATATAACAGCACGTCAATGCACAAACCTTCACCCTACATATTTTACCCTCCAGCTTGAGCAGCATGCTATTTCTCATTTGAATTCAGTCCAGGGAGCCTGCAGTGTTTCCACCTGAGTGTGAAAACCCTTCTCTTGGTCAATAACTAATATGCCTGATGTCTTTTCCCCTCTCTGTTAGCTTTACTGTTCATCACATTGCATGCTATTTGCCTTTTATCTCGCATGCTAAATCTAAGTCCTGAACATGACATGTATTATCATTTATATAACTATTTGCACTATTTTTTTGAAAGAAATTGTATTGTAAGATAATTCAACACATTTTGTCCAACCAGTGCATTGCTACGTCCTGCTGTGAGATAAGGTGCTAAGGCGTGAAAGCTCATCTTGCTCCACATTTCTTCAATAAATACCAATATCCAGGAACAAGTGTTCAAATACCTTTTTTTTCTACTTTTCACACTTTCCGTCTTTGGTGGTTTTATTAAGTTATTTCTCCTGACAAGCCATGAAAACCAGAGAGAAGCAGTCATCTTGTGGAGTTAATGCTAAGTCTTGCTTAACAAAAGGAGTCAACACCCTGTCTTATCTAATTTCAACGTGTGGAACTCTCACTTTCTTCTGCGCACCCACTCATCATACCTCTCAGGTCTCATTTAACAAGTTAGAAAGGAAAATTGTTGTGATCCGCAGAGACTATTAGCTTCTCAGCAGAGCCTTTGGCAGCGCTGTGGTCCCATCTGCAATCATGCATCTCTATACTTAGACATACCTTGCTTTCCAGAGCAGGATCCTACACAGCAATTAAAATGTACTACAGTCTCATTTAAACATATCTATCAAAGGCAGTTTCTGGAACACTGTACCAACACCTGCTGAGGTTGATATTCTTAAATAAAACAATACAAGTTTGCCTTTAGGGCTTTTCACACTGGTGGTCCAAATCCAGATACAGTTTAAATAAAAATGTGTCAAACCAAAATCTCGAACCCAACCAATGATGAGTACCAGAGTTCACTTGCATTATACGGCCTGAATTCCAGTTGGCTTCATCTGCAGTATGATTTGCTTCAACACAGTCTGTATTCAGGACCTAAAACAAGTGATTCTGGGTCAATGGTGTCAGGATGACAAAACAGAGCGCTTTACCTTGGTCATGGCTGGAATGAAATAGTATAACATTAAAGTTCAACGAGCACAGACTTTGTTCATTTTTTATCGAGAAGTTGAAGCACAGGGCTATCAACAGAAAAAAGTAAAATGAAAATCTGACAGTTGATATTGTCATTCAGTATACTAGTCTACCAAAATGTAGCAACAACAAATTAAAATTCTGCAACGAATGCAAAGCACAGAGCAGCAATGCTGCAGAGCTATGGCTACAAACATTAATTTCTTGGTTGAATATATTTATTAGTTTTCATATTTTTCCACAATAAGGACAAAAAAATTAAACAAAACAGACACAGATTAAAAAATATTAAGCAAAATAAATTGTTTAGTAGTTTATTATACTGTCATATGTAAGCTGCATTTTTTTCATCAGAAAGTACAGAGTGTGAATGTACCTTGTGTGACAAAGTGGAGTGAAGTTCTCCTCTATTTGTTTTGTATGGGACGCAAGCAAATCGCCTGCCAAAGCATTGTGGGATAGAAAATGACCTGGGACTGACCGGTGCCACAAAAATAATTAAGGTTAGAAAAATGTAGCTTCATGCAGATAAGGAAAGTTCCGTAACAATTTGCCAAAACACTGACAAAGAAGAAGTGTGGCGAGCCAGGAAGCTAGGTCTTTATAGACATACACATACACCTCCCCAGATGTCTATCATCACCACCACTGTAGTTCCTGGGATCCCTCATTTATACATCCCTTGCCTCCAAGATTACAGGTACAAACACAAATGAAGTGCTGCTTGGCACAAAGTTAAGCAGATTGTTGAAGAATGTCGTAGTTTGCTCATTAAAACAATGTTTGCATAAGCTACTTGCTAGCTTGCACAGCAACAAAGAGAGGTGGCGTGGCCGGGTCATGTGATTTGTTCGCTTTCAGTTGGTCTTCACTTGTAATCCATTGATGACCAGTGGTACATTTTAGTAGCTCAGCTGTCCCTGCTTATAAAGTTGCATAACCAGCGACTCCCAGTCCCACATTGTTTGAGCCACAGTTGATTGTAGTGCTGCTGACCGAGGGACTGAACACTGAGCCTGCTGAATCCGTTCCCCCTCCCCCCTCCCCCTTGTACTTTTTCTCCCTTCTTCTCTCTTGTAGTTTGTGGCGATAAGAATGCAGGCAGTAATTATGAGCAAGATTTAGAGTTTTTAACATCAATAGCTCTGCCGGGTTGTATAAAAGCGAAACAGCAGCATGTTTCCTGCCTGATTAAAATTCCTTTGGTCCTCACTTTCCAGTGCATCAGTTCCAGAGATTACTGTTTCTTATGCAAAAAATGGGACAACCACCCAAGTGCATTCCAATAAAATGTCATTATTGTCATGAATGGCATGTACACTAGTAGGAAAATTAATAAGTTTTATTATCTGTAATATAGAAGGAAAGTATTTACAGTAGCTAGTGAACAAACTGTTCTAGTACTGAGAACACAAAGAACAGTACAGTAAATCTATAATTTGTTATTATCCACACATACCGTATGCACATGCACTCACATGACATTTAGTAATTGCTGTTCAGCCACTCTCACTGGCCTGGGACCGTCACATTTTCTCTAAACCTCGCCTATCCCAACAAAAGCATCCTATGGGTCACCAGCCTTCTCATACCCAATGCTCTAAATGCATTAACATTGTTCCAATCCATTAAACAAATTTTCACACAGCACACTACAAAGGCAGTACACAATGCAAGACATGATTCAATTACTTGGATACATTCTGCGCTGGGCGATATTTTCATATCGGGCCGGAGTTTCCCTATGGGTCTGTCATAAGGGTGGATAATATCACATTAATGCATTTCAACATTTACCACGGTGGCCTCATTGTGCTGCAGCCACTCAGCGTGAAGGACGAGGGAACACACATGTGCATATCAAGGGGCTACGATTGTATCCCCAACAGCTGAAACTTACCGGCTTCTGCAGCAGGGAATAAAAAGAGGAGATGAGTCAATTTAAGTGTTTTAACTCACATTTATTCTCACATAGCTCGGGGAAAAAACTGATCCCAGTCAATTTTTATAATTCATATTTCCACCTGCCAGTGTTTCTCTCACAAGCCTGCAGTGAAACACTGCCTCAGCACAGCTAAATGAATTTTCATAAAAGACTAAATGAGTATGTTAATAAATTAAATACTATAAGAGCTACCTCGTGCTTGACACTAGTTTGGGTAAGTTTTTACATCAATGTATTTTAGTGGTTACATCACTATGAGCTTCATTATACATACTTTTGGAGTCTGTACATCACAGTGGGTAATTGTGAGTGTAACTTTTTCTGTGTTTTCTAAAAATGAAGTTGGGGGACGGGGATTGTCGTTCCTCCCCAGCGGTGTGGAAGTACAGAGAGGGCTGATGGGAATCCAGTCATGCATATTGTCCCGTTGCGACAGCTGCTATCACAGGCGCAGGCAAACAGTAGAAGCAGTGATTAAGGTTTGAGTTGATGATTAATGGCGTGTACTTTTTGTTCTGTGCATGAAAAGAATATTGTTTTTATTGTTCAGGAATAATGAAAACAAAAGAGCTAAAGACACAATAAAATTATGGATTTCTTGTGTCCAGTAAAAGGAAATACATGAAACTAATTTGCTGTTCAGTATGAAGAACGTGTTTTATTTATGTACTTGGCTGGCTGCTTCTCAAAGCAGAAAAGATGTGTCACCAAGTTTAGGACAGCAGAGGTAATGAAAGTACTGATACATGTTTTTAATCAAAATTCAATTTCTCTACAACTTTTGTGACAATGGTAAGTTCAGATGTTATCAGAGCAAAAAAGTGTAACTCATTCAGGTTTTTGACACGTCATAAATATGTGTGTGATCCATCATAGTCATGTCAAAATGGTGATTATTCTGAACATCGTTAACACATCCTGACTTCAAGAGATCCTGACTTCAAGTTTAGGATGTGTTTTCATCTAAAAACGTGCAGAAGAAGGTAGAAATGTATACTGGTTCACTTAACAAATACTGTCTACAGGGGCTTTATTATTGCTCATAGTTATGAATTGATTATTGAATGGGTCTACCAGGCACAGACCCAGGGGCCCATGGGATGCAAAATGATCACAAAGAGACGTAAAACAACCACGAAGAGATGAAAAACGTCCATAAAGAGATGTAACGTGACCACAAAACGACTACAAGGAGACATTAAATGATTACAAAGAGATGCAAAACGTCCACAACTGATACATCTGCGTCTGGGCACGGTATGCTTTTAGTCTGTGTGACTTTATCCTCTTTAGGAGGGGTGGGGGGCCTTTTAGGTCTGTGCACAGGGGCCCATTGTCTCATATAATCTGTCCGTGCTCACAGTATTTCATTCCATATCTCTCTACTTTCTTTGTTTTCAATTTCACCCAGACTGTCCAGTTCCAGATGATTTATGTGTCCTGTCAAGTAAAATTTAACCAGCACTTTGCCTCTTTTTGCTTCTGTGTATAAACTTTTGTCAACTCTGTTTTGTCAACTCTGTCCCTACCTGCAGTGCCAAGAATTTAGACATCTCAGTTACCTGATATTTAAAAGACTGGTTTCTCGAAGAAAGAACCCGAAAGCAATGACAGAATTGGTTTTATTGATTAGAGTGCTAAATTTCTTACAAGCTGCATTCGTATACAACGTGCCATTAATGTGTTGCTCACGACTGTGTACACGTTGTTGGCAAATGTGAACATGTGTGTATGACGGTGTGAGAGAAGGAGAGAGAGGGAGAGAGTAAAACTGTGTTAATTTATTGTTTAAATAAATTCAGTTGAACTGAAAGGGCAATCTATAATGCTGTAGATGTTCCTTTTTATATTTGTTGTACATCAATACACACCACCAGAATCCTGTAGAGCTCCATTTAAAAGACTGATGTTACTGTGAAGTGTACAGGTGGGGAATGTAAGGGCCCTCGTGTACACATGTCCATACTAGACTGCCTGCGCAGAGAATCGATATTGAATTTCACTCGGCCAGACATAAAACGTGATAATGTTTTGGATCACTTCTCTTGATCACTTGGTGGGCAAATTATGAAGCCACAAGAATTGGAAGCAGCTTACACTGATCTGTAAAGTCTTGCCCTGGTGTTACTTGTAACCTCCGTACCAGGAGCACCTAGGTCCGCTCAATAGGGCTTGCAGGCTCAGCAATCAAATTATACAGACGCTGCCTCAGTGGGATCGGTACTGGAGCACAGTGCAGATGAGTGCTACATGGAGCAGGTACTGTGTTGTGGTTAAAAGGAGAACATTCCCACCTAAAATAGGATTCTCATGATATTTCTAACACAGATTAATCTGTACTTACACCAGCAAACTGCGTCTAATCTTCACCAAGGGACAAATTTAGTAGCTCTTCCATTGGGAATGAATTGACCTTGTGCACTAATAAAATGTTTGTTTGAGCTTTTAAATCAAAATGACCTTCATTTCATTATATTGCCAACAGTTACGAACTATAAAATGTGTCCATACCCTATAAAAACCTGTGAAGAGTCAGTGTGCCCGCAGCCAGTGTCCTTTGCACAGTAAATGGTCAAAGTATCGTAGCATTTGTATCTTTATAACACCTTCAGGAAATTCCCAGCTCTCTTGTGCCCGACATATGGAAATATTTAACAAACCTGAATGTGCAGACAAGATATTCCTTACAATGTGTGTTAAAACTGGAAAACTTGAATGTCCTTGTTGTGTCGAGCTTAATACAAGCAATAATGACGCCAGCACATGGTACAGTGACATTTCAAACAGTGCTTTTGGAGTTAAATTTAGAAATGCATTCATTCTGAAGCCAATCTCAAAACCCATCAGCTAATCATGCATGATTAGTCTCTGGGGGGAATGGGCAATGCAATGGGACTGCAGTGCAATGATTAAGAGTAATCACTTTTTACACCCACACATAAAGTAAGTACAAAAATCCAAATGAAGGCTAGAATCACATATATAAGTAAATATGTGGTATATCTACTGCAGAAATCCCTGTGAGTTTGTTTTGCAGAGAATAGAAAATCTGAATTTCTGCAACATTAGGAGATGAGAAGTCTCCCATACTTTAGCTAGACATTCTAATGTCTTAGGCCATGAAGTCTGTAAGCTGTGTTTTATGGTTATTGAGGTAGTTACACCACTGAGGAAGGGGGTGTGAGGGTAGGGGCGACAGGGATAAAAAGCCTTGTGCAAAGAGAAGCTTATTGGATGCATCATTTAAAAACATAATATCCTAAGGGTTTGAGAGAGGAGTAAGCACTATCTTGCTTTGTTTGTAATGTGTTTGTGATGCAGAGGGGCATTTCAAACATTGTATTCTTTAAGATGGCATTCGTGTAAATAAATGTGTTCATTGTATTTTTTGCATATTTATTGAACCTGACCTGACTGACTGAAAAACATGGGCCACTCAGATACCGATGTAATGATTCAATAAGACCAAGGACTCAAATCACTTTGTTGTTGCTGTACTAATTGAATATTGACAAGAACATGTTCTATGTGGTGGCAGAATTGAGCACAATTGTACATAATATAATAGAAGTTGAGTAGTAATAATGGATTCTAGGTAAAAGCAAAGGTGGGTTTTTAGCAGATGCTTAAATTCCCTTTTGATGTCCTCAGATACAGATGGGAAGCATTCCAACAGAAAGCCAGTACACGGACTGGGGCAAGTGCTATATAACCTCTTTTATTGGCTTCACCTAAAACTCTGATAGTAGCATTCTGCACGAGCTACAACTGATTTAGTAGAGCTTTAGGAGTGTTTTGCATTGCAACAGTCGAGCAAATTTGTAAGACACGCATGCACAAGCTTCTCTGTATTTAGGGAGAAAGCTCAGACCTTTGCAATAGGAACATTAGATCAGAGTCAATGACTACACCTCCATTTTAGTCTGTGGTTGCTCAGACAGTATTCAGTTGTAGTGCAGTTTCTGTTGTTGCTCCTTAGAATGAATTACTGCCTTGAAAGAGTCATTCAATGTACTAAAATGGGCTGAGATCGTCTTGAGAAACAGCTATATAAAATTAGATGTTATTTGCGTGACACAGAGTTAATATTGTGCTCAGTGCTAACATATGACTGAAAACTAGTAGACCCAGAACTGAGCCTTGTGGCACTCTATTCTGTTAATGAGACATCTTGGCTGCAGTTAAGTCCACAAATACAAGAATAGAGTTTATACAGCATAGTCTGTGATCATTTACAATGTTAACAAGAACAGCTTGGATGCTACATTGTTCTGAAACCACTCTGGAAATATTTTTAAAAAGGCGTTTTTGTTTATCTGACGAATGTGTGAGGACTAGCTTTTCCCAAAAGCTTGCTGAGGAACATCAGTTTCTCTATAGTTGCTGCAGTTTGAGTTTCGTGGGGTCGCTGCGAAAAGTTTTGAAAATTCATTGGTAGAAATGTGTGGGAACCCTGTTTATATCACTGCAAACTTTACCTTTTGAACTGTTCCATTTGTTTTGTGTCACCAGGTTTAGTGGCTGTTATAGCCGTGTTGCTGAAAGTCTTTAAACTGGATATAATGTCAGTGTATCAATGCATCCACATCCTCTCTTTGACATCAAAGAAGCGTTTCAATGCACATAAGCAAATTCTGTGTACTGTTGTCAGAGCTGTACTCCATGGGAAATATGTACGCTACCACGTTGTTTGAGTTGTCAGCCACCAGCCTCACTCTGTAAATGTAACTGATTTATAACAACAGACATAGTCGCACAGGATGTCGGGGGCCTTCATGAGTGTTAACCACCTTAGCTTTTCTTTCAACCAGCTGTGTCAAATTACTTGGATCTCTCTAGGGTTCATTAATGGAAAACGGCGCTAAAATATTCATGAAAGTTAATAAAGCTAGCTCATAACAAGGCATAATTAATTTGGCTGGCTTGTTTGTGTAAACCTGAGCAACTACAAACTTAAGATATATTTTTGACTTGCAACTGATGTTTGGATTATTCATAAGAAAGAATTCAATCAGAAGAGACACCCAAGAGTGGAAGTGACAGGAACCAGAAAAACGTATTTAACAGGCGTAATAGGGAGCTCCCCAATGAAGGTAGTGTACTGGGCCTGGTATGACAACAAAATGACAAAAACTAAAAGAACAAAAAAATGCTATAATAGCTAAGACCAGGCAGAGCTGTGATTGGAGGAGAAGGAAGAATTACCCAGTTGCTAGCAGAAGCAGTGTCTTCCTGCTTGAAGTTTCTCTAAGAGCTTTATTTATCCAGAAAGATACCACACTCTTATAAAATCATAGTTGTAAACAGGACGATTGGTTTACGCACCACAAATATGAGAATGGATTTATTAAGGAAGCTGTCTAGAGTAGATAAAGATGACAAATAACAATCTAAAATGACAAAGACAATAGAATTGAAGCAGAGCCCTGAAAGATGTTGCCACTTGCATTTGACAAATGAATGCAACGCAAGAGAAATGTCAGAAATAATGACAAACAAAGATGCACCAGGCGCTCAGGGAAATTATGGCAAAGGCAAAGAAAGGGAAAACAGTGTTGGTATAATGGAATTGTCAGGGGCTCACATCATTGATTTAATGCATGCAGTTTCAGTCGCCTCATTCAAAAGGTAATAGGCAATGAATAAAAGGCCCAGTCATGACTAAATATCGAGAGGGCAGAGAAGTAGCAGGAATGAAGATGTGCTGGATAGAGGTGAAAGGGTGTAGTCTGCCTTTTAGCAGATAATACTGTGTGTGGCCTACCTATCTTGCAACACAAATTTATAGTTTCCTTGTTCCGCTGTCCTCCCATATTGGCTCTTTTTATCTCTTTATTTCAGAGTATATTTTATAAGGATGCAAAAACATTTGGCGATACGCTGGATTGGGTTTATTTTGTAGCCCATCTGTTCCTCCTTTTGATTTAGAATATTTTTTGTCTTTGATTGAATATGCTGTTTTATCCCCAGTCCCTTACATTTTAATTATTCCCACCCTCTACTTTTTTTTGTGAGTGCTATAGCGGAAAGTATCCTTCAAAGCTGCACTCATTGGAGCTTTGAATGTTCTTTAGTACTGTATAGGCTGTTAAAATGACAGCAGCCCAGAGGGAACAGGCACTGAGGTCCATTTATTAGGTGAACAGGCTATAAAACTGATTTTGCACATTAACTGTTTGTTATTAACATTAACTCTTGGAGTTTACGCTTGATTTCAGCACATCAGTATTCCAGCAAACATTGGATTCTGCAGACTTCATTGAACAAAGGTCTCAAATACCTACAGGATTCATTAAAACTCCTGTTTCACCTTTGCTATTACTATTTGTCTCCTGCAACAATACAATATGTAATCTGAACCACACTGATGGCTGCAACCACATTCTTTCTTCGACTCCCCAAGGAATGTATTTCCAGTTGCTGGTACTTCAGCCAGAGCACCATGTGTCTCTGAGATCAATGGTTTCTGAGTGCAACAGTTAAGAGCAATGACAAACGGAATAGCTGGGTTATTTCTCCTGCTTGCCAGTCTCATCTCCACTCCTTGCCAATACAGAAGTATTTCTCTGCAATGCCCTGGGCTGCTGCTTTGTTGTCTTTTTAAAACTGTGTATGTGCAAGCAGAGAGATTCAAAGGGCTTTTGAGGATACAATCCAATTCTCTAAGCATACATCCACAGTTTTCTGTCTGCTCCCGTATTGTGAAAAAAACGTGGGGAGGATTTAGTCTGAAAGCGTTGGTCATTTTCTTGTTTTCTGTTATTACAGGACACAAGGTTAAGTCACCCTCTCTCGCTGTTTATTCCAGCTGCTGACATTCCATTATTTTTGAGGAAGCATATTCTGGCATTTCTCGGACTAAAATACTGTTACTGATCAGATCACCTGAGATATGGTCTATTCTGTATTTTGAAATTTTTTCGGTCCTGTGGCTATTTGTGGAAAAGAAGATGCTCATTTTCTTCATGTCAAGCTGGCAGCAGTGCATTATTCTCTGGACTTGTCTTGAACTAATAGGACTGCCCCGCGAAGAAAAACGACAGCATCAGTCGTTTCAGCAAGTGCCCCAAAACAACATGTGTTTACGTTCAAGTGACAAAACCCTCTAGCGGCTGTAGTAATGATGGGAGCAAAGGAGGAGGTCAGGTGACATTGTAAGAGTGACATGGAGGATGGAGGAAGGTGGATGGATGTGCCAAAAAAAAAATCAAACTTTAACACGGGAGATTGCTGTTTCCTGTTTCCAACCAACAGTCAACGTTTTTTTTTTAAGCATGACCACAATCATTCCCCAACCTTAACCACGTGTTTATTATTGTAACCATGACAACGATGGTCCCCCAAGCTTAACGAAATACTTATTTTAACCCAAACCATGATTTTTCCTTCCTTCTTTCATTCCTTTGTGCCTAAACAAAACCTTAACCATAGTGTTGTCAGATATATTTCTCAACAGTGGTTTTGGAAGGCACAGACAAATGATGTATGGACAAACAACCTGTTTTTGTTGTTTAATTTGGAGGACCTTGTGATGGTTCATTCAGGCCGAGCCAAAAGCTGAGTCACAGCAGTCCTAGATCGCACTAAAACACATGTGCACTTATGACCAATTTAAAGGCTTTGGCGACCAAACACAGCCAGCGTCCAAATTCTGAAATTGTCAGAAATTTGAGACCAAATTCGTACACTGACTGCTGCTTTGACCCACATCTATGTACCAACCAAGCGGAATACAGCATGAAATGACATAGAATACACTGGCTGATTCAACATTGCAGCCACCCATAGATACATACATGTGGATATCTTTTGTGTATATCTCTGCTTGTGTATATATACACTCTCTCCTTACACACTATAATTTACCTAGCATCCATTCAATAATCTGACACGCCTCAAAATTGAAATTGTACACAGATACAGATTGCAACCAAGATTTTCATCAGACCCGGTCTCGCACAGTGTAACATGCAATGAGCCAGCAACATTGCTGTTATGGCACAGTCTATAGGGGCCTTTAAAAATGCCTCAACTCCCTCTCTCTGATGCTTGCATAGACCTAACAGACAGGAGGGACTTCACCATGTAGTGGTTTGTCTTTCTGTAACCAAAGTCTGTACCCTGTGTGTATTTAATCAAAAAAGGGGGGAGGCTGATTTTTGGATTAAGATTGCTGAAACCTGGAGGTAGACTCCTGCAGAGCCCTCCTTCCCCTTCTGCTGCTGTTTAGCTGCACCACCTTTAATTGGCAAGATCTTGTCTCAAGATTTTAGAAAATAACAGACTGAACAGTGTAATTTTGCAGTACAAAATGAGGCACAACACACAAGCGTATTCAAAAACCTTAACAAACATTTCCTGGCTGTAAAGCATTTAAACAGTACAGAATGTTTAACTTCCAGAGAATCAAGAGAACACATCTCTGCTTCTGCATCTGGTGGTGTTGTGGTGCTTGAAAAATTGCTGATTGGCCTGATTGAGATGCTAATTTTAATTTTAAAGCCCCCATGCTGCTACACCATGCTCTGATTTTGATGTACCTTGGAGGGAAGATGTATCTTTTTTCCTGATTTGTCAAAGTGCTTTACTTGTTTCCTGTAAACTTGTGTTTTGCGCTGCCCTCATTTTTGCTTGAGTAACAATGTTTCTTTGTCTTTTTTTATTTGTCCCAGTTGTCAGGCTCTTTCTGAATGGGTTTAAGCTGATTGCCATGCAAACGTATCTGTTATAAAAGTTGTCATTAATATATTAGGGAATGTAAATTGTATTGCAAGAATCTAAGTGCTGATGCTTTCTCTCCTGCAGCCAGGGGAGCGCTCCAGTCTGCTTATTCCTCACTGTTAAACCTGTTTCCACTGATATGCACTCATTGCCTTATCTTAGTTCCTCGCCCAGAACAGTGTCTATCATTGCTTTCCCTCTCCTGACTCTTCCGCTCTCTTTCTCACCTACATCTTTTTGTGTGCCTTTTATCTTCGCTGCCAGTCTTGGCATCCATCATTTCAATGTTGCTACCACTGAATGGCTCTCCACTACATGCAGACGCCCCTGATGTCTTCAGTGGACCAATTAGAAATGCATCTATATGTTCATCTCCAAACACAGTATGTACTTCCCTTTTGTAAATACTGATAAAGCCCCTCCCGTCCTTCCTCTTATCGCCCGCTGTACGGTAGCTTCAGCGTCGTCCTTCAGATGTAAGGAATGAGAAAGCTACTTGCTTTACCCAGAATGCTCTCTCTGAAATCCCCCAGTACACTTTATCTGAAAGAGAAGTTAAGTAGATATATGATGCATTCTCGTTGATCTTAGGGTCTGAAAAATGCAGCAACTGTAATCTTCTATCTGCAATAAGAAAATAAGCGTTGTTGAATATCTCATAGGCAATGACATCACTAGAGACAGTAGAGGAGTTCTCATTTGCCCCTATACACCTGTTATTTCGAGGGATCATACTATTTTGTTTAAAACTGTCTGATTAAATAATGCATACGATGACATTAAATGAAAATTACGAGGTTATTCTTCAAAATAGTCTGATCAAAATGAAAAATTAAAACTCCCGGGACAGGATATTAATAGAGAACTTTCTTTTTTGTCACCAACATTCCTTCAGTTGTTATGGAAGTCCTTATGAACCACTTTGCTGAAACTATCACAATTTCTTATCTATTTTTATTACTTTATGTGACACCAATAAGATAAGAGATCCTCACTAAATTAATAAGAGAGCTTTAAGATGTTGGGGGGGGGACTCATCAAAAAAGTTTAGGATTTCATTGGACAACAGTATCTGAGTCATAATCAGGAGGACCCATGTTAAAAGACATCATCACACATGCAGGAGGTATGGTGTTCCACTAGCAGACATGTTAATTAAATGCTAAATAAAGCCACACACTATGATATTGAATTACATTTCATTCTACGTGAGCAACTACTGGTTAATCAAGTAAGTCACTTGGTGGTATACCTGATTGACTGGCAGATGAAGCTTGTTAATATCTGCCAAGGACAGCAGGTTACAGATAGCCCCTCAGTGCCGCAACTACACTTGCTAACTAGTGTAGCTGCGGCACTGAAGTTGCACCTTTGGACCCCAACTTTGTGATTCGGGGCAAAAGTAGAGAGTAAGTTCATCTTCAGTCAGTTTGTCCATCTTGTTTTTTTTACCTTTCAGCAAGACACAAACCGTCATGACATAAATTCATAACTAAGTATCAAACGTGGCAAGTTTTGTCACCTGCAAGCAACAACAACTTGTGTTCCCAGCCCTCATTCTTAATGTTGACATACTCTCCTCTTGCTTTTGTGGGTTTACTTCCTTTAATGTTTTTTTGTTTTCTGCTAGTAGTAGCGCCCAAGGATGGGGAGTCAGTCGATTTCTTTGTCCTCCTTCCCATCACCTTCATCCAAAGCACACACATTGCAGATATTCACGGTCCACAGAGGATGTTCCCTAATTTATAATTCCTTATAATGACCAAACTTGCGGTCCACGACAGCATATCTCACAAACTTACTGCTGGATTTCCATCGGAAAATTCTGTCGATGCACAAAATTTCAGAAATCTACGGAGCACATTCCCGCCCCGCAGAGGATTAACTCTTTCCATTTTGGATACTTCACCCGCAGGCCACAATATCAAACTTTACACAAAGGAGAGAACACATTCATGTTGTCATGGGGATAAAACCATTTCTGTAGTGCCACACTCAGGACAAACTACATTTTTAAACAGCTCTAAGAATTACAAAGTCATATTTGTTCCAGCACTTCATATTGTGGTTTTCTACAAGTGTATTTAATTTTTTTTTAAATTATTGTTTTGATTTTCCTTGGCTAGAGGTCAGGACTAGTTTACTTAACTGTATAGTCACCACTAAATCACTGGTTGCATCACATTAAAAATGATTAATGCATCTTATAGGTATGTAATGTGCTCTGACCTTTGTTTATGCACGTGTCCCTTGAGCAATTTACATGTATGTACCCACTTACATTAATCCTAGTCTGCTGCACAGAGGCTGATGCTCATTTAAGGTCTTTGTCCACACTGACCTTGACAAGATGACTAAATAAAAAGAACTGCACTTGTAAGATTGCTTTTGTATAAATCTGCTAATGGTAAGATCTCTTTTATTCTTGGGACAGAGTGAGACTAAGAATGTCATCAGCTCTATTACGCAATCTATGTATACTTATTTATCATGCAACACCACCATCCACATTAGTAATACTTTTACATAAGCACGATTTAATGGCTTTGACTGTTAGGCCATTAGTAAATAATAATGTTTAACCTCCATAAGCTCATTCTGTTGTCAGCAGAGCTGAGACTCTCTTCCTCCTCATCTCTAGCTGCTCCATCGAGCTCCCTCCCCCACTACTCCCACCAGCCTCCATAATGTCCCATACTACAGTACTAATGACTGCCATACTGCTGCTTTGTACAGTTGCATGCATACTCAAATGTCCACACTGCTTTCTTTACTGACTCACATGTTTTTGTGGTATTTACAAGGTATGTTCAGAAACAGATTTTCAAGACTTGGAAGAAAACAACATATCAAAAACATCTCTTTTTGAAACTTTTCAATCAAGTCCAATTTTCAGAAAGTAAAATGAGAGATAAAAGATATAAACATTTAACTCTAAGCTGCACCCCCCCCCACTGTTCTACACACAGAGAGAGAGAGAATAAATGAGTAGCATGAAGACAGTCTTCCTGATTGAACTTTCGTTAAACTTCATTGCTACCACCTAAATTGGCACTTTAAATCCATACTTAAAACCCAATTCTTCCTTTTAAATTTTTGGGTAATAGTACAGTAATTAGTTTTTATTTTCCAGTTCGTGTTTGTAGATACAAGTTGCCTGTTTTTGTATTTCAAGTTATTTTGTTTGAAATGTGTTTTATATATTATATATAAAGACCAACCTGTGATTAGTTACAGTAGTTTGTTTATGGAGATATCAGCATTGTCCCATCATCCCTAGTACTGTTTATACACCCTAACAGAAACATATCTACAATATAGTAAATTTCAACACAACACCCCTCCAATATAAATCCCATAATCATTTTTTTTGCTGAGCCTGTGTCAGAAGATGACAGTTGAACTGAAAGGTAAATTGTGAGGTTGTTGTTGCATTTGATTGCATTATATAGCCAGGTGTTCATGTTATTTTGTCCACTCTACAGTATGTTTAATGTATCTGTGTGAGTGCCTGTTTATTAGTTGCTCCATGGCACTAATGACACCAAAGACAAGTCAGATGCACTATTTATTCTAATCACGTCATGTTTACGTTATGTTTGTTCGTTCTGATAGGAAACCTGCTCTGCTCCTCTTCCCTGCACTGGCACGTCTCTCCGAGTTGCTGTGTCGCTTTTTATTTATTTATTTTTTCTCCAGGTGGAGGAGAGGGAAGGCTGTGAGACAGAACAGTGTTTGGCAGGTAGTTGAGAGTGAAGGAACAGTGGCATCCCTGACACTTCCACTTAATTAGCAGCCATATTCTCCAGCCGCCGAGATACATGCTGCTGTTGTCAAAACCATGCCTGGCAACCATTAATTCAAGACACTCATGTAATGTTTGAGTTGCTCTACCTTTTCTTTTTTTAAATTGCATTGGTGTTAGTTTTATAGTTTTGAAATATGCAGGTATGGAGTCTTCTTTCGCTGCTGTACTTTGATGAGTTAGTGGAGTGAAAAAGGGTCTTCCTCCAACATTTTTTAAGGCGAGCAAAGTTTCTCTCTCATTCTGTATGTGGCACAGGTTCTCACAGCTTCTTCATTACACAGCCCCAAACAGCGTAAGACTATAACACACGACATATTTATTTGTCACAGGATTTCATCAGATGAGTGAAATTTGTGCTGAACTTCAAAAGTTTCCAAAGTGATATTAATAAACCACAAAGGGCCCACTTGGCTAGTGTGTAATTAAATCATACAGCATGTCAGTGATGACATTAAAGCCTGGCACTTTAATGACTATTCATTTCCCATGTCTTCTCTTAGGTTTCACGGCTTGGAACACATCCATCTTTCTAGAGGACAGCATATACATAAGAGATTATGTCAGAGAGAGAGATTCTGGGTCAGAGTCAGTGCGCCCATTGTGTTTGGATGAGGACTTTGACATGAGTGTTTTTTCTTTAAGAGATGCTAATAGACTATTATGTTTTAAGACCTTAGCAGCTATTTAGAGCATATCTATTGATGTTTCTTATGTTTTAACTGTCTCTTTCTACTGTCATTTATCCATTAACTGTCTAGCAGATCCAGAACTTCCCAGGGACCTTTGGTTTGGCCACATGGTCCAGTGGCACAGGTGCTTTACATCAGGACTCATCAAGTGATTGTCAGCAGCTATATACTGCTGTGCTCACTTCTTTTGTGTTCATGCCTAGGGGCGGCCTCTGACAGTGTCTTTTTTTTTTTTTTTTAGAATGATGAGATGATGAGAAGATTATGAAATGTGTTGTCAAAAAGACAAGTTATATATTTCTATATCTATTTCTATACCTGGCATCAAAACTTTATACAGGCAAAGAAAGTGAATTTAGTGGCTCTCAGAAAAGGGGTATAGTAAGCTCCTCTCTGTCACAAATTCATTCTGTGATTTTGGCTGATATCACAAATATATCTTTGTTTTATTTTATTCTATTTTATGAGTTTACTTGACATTTCATCTGTTGTCCCTGGAAGATGTTAAAGGGCACCCTAATAATAGAATTAAACATATCAAAAAATACATTTAAAAAATTAATTCATATAAAATTCATATAGAGAGCCGAAGTGAAAGCGAAACGTCCAGGTTCTGTTCCAGGAGTAAGAAAACCTCATTTGAAATCACATTGATATTTGTAACTACACTAATAACAAAAAATCCAGCCTTGGAAGAGAGCCTTTGTCAACTGCATGCCATGTGACTCGCTTCATAATTCTAGATAAGAACAGCAGATTTAAATAAAATGATCCAATATTGTTGTTAATTCAATATTTATGTTTTTTAGTGGCCTTTGACGAACACCATTTCCCATAGACCCTTGATAATCGCAGGTTAAACGTCACGGCTCGACAGAAGAGTCCATGAGTGAGTCCAGGGGTCGTGGTTAGCACAGACATGGCTGTAACAGCAGGACAGAGAGGACTCAATGCTGTAGAAGTTTTTAGACAGCAGAGATTACAACTAGAACATTTAAAAATAACTTTAGAAGAGAGCCTGCCAAGATGCTGTACTTGTAGGTTTTTCATAGGAACTGTAGTTTTTTAAGTAAACATGTAACTTTGTTAAAATCATGAAGATTTCAATTTATTATAGTACTGCTGTAGTGGATGCTGATTTGTCCTGGAATATGGAACGTAAACCCAAAAACCCCCAACACAATTCATTTTTTCAGAAAGACCAATTAATGAGAGATTGCATTGAGTTACAGACGCTAGTGGAACAGAGTCTAGCACTTTGGCTCTCTCAACACAACATAATAAATATGCACAACAAATAGTACAGTACATATCCACCAATAAATATTTATAACACATTGTGGTTAGCTACAATCCCCACTAAATACGGTAAGTAAATAAAAAACAAAGAGAAAAAGAAACACATGGGTACATTCTAATTCACGTGTTTGTATTAAAATCTTTATCACTATTGTTTTCTAAATAGGTGATCATTTCTAGATTTCTAGCTCTTCAAAATGACATTGACATAATACGGGTCTCACAGTGTATTCAGGCAGGAAACGTACAGTCAGGTCATTAGCGCTTCATTCACATGACAGATGGGTCTATTTCAACAAAAGACACATTAACTGCCAAATGTAGCAGCTATTGCCACATTTCAAGCTGATTCGTGAACTATTAGTTAACCGTATTGCTGTTCCAATGATGAACCAGGTATTTGACTGTTTCATCATATACTGTTCTCATATGTACAGAGATAACACTGGCAGGAAACCTTCTTCGCACCAATCCATAACACCAAGATCAACAGCATTTTGTATAATAGACTGAGCAACCTTCTCTCTGAACTTTATTATATTTATTATATGTATTATATATTTATGTCACTGCTGTTGTCGGCATTATCCAGCTAAAATACGCTCTGGGTCTCCTTTATGAGTGCAATAAATTAATATTGTAACTGGAGAATATTTACTGAAACCTTAATTAATTTCTCCTCGTTGCCTTCTGAGGCTCAAAGAGTCTGTCTAGGCTTTGTTTTTGTTTTCCTTTCAGTTTTGTATCAGACCAACAGCTGAATCACTCCTGCAGAGAAATCTTGTCATGTTTTTGTTTGGTTATGATATATAGAGCACCAAAGATAAGTGTGTTTCTTGTGTTTTCTCCCAGAATCGGAACCAGTCACTGTGTGACAAATGAGATGAGTGCCGGCAGAGAAAACCCGTACACTTGCTGGTCGGCTGATGTTTAGACAGACGCCCAAGCTGCTTTTTTAACAAACTTATCGACCCGAATGTTTACAGTTTAGAGATCCTGCTAATCTCATAATTCCATTAATCTCTGTTTGTTTTTCATTAAAAACCCAGAAAAATCCATCAATCTAACAAGTGAACAATCAAGAAGTCCCGACTCGGATAAGTGTTGCATTTACGTTCAAAGACAAACTGGCCAAGTTTTCTCGTAGACATAAAGTTATTTTCACCCAAGTATATCAGAGCAAAAAGATAGGGGAGAAACTCATTAAATGATTATGTGTGAGTTGTTTGGCAACACTGAATAATTCATTCTCATTTGATTGCCGTGTATGAAGGATTTATTGGGAGGTGGTGCATCAAGGGAGGAGATGCTTGTCTGGGTTGCTGAAGTTCAAATTCCAAAGGTAGAGTACGATTTATGTGAAGCACAAAGGCACTTTAAACAACCGCTGAGGTATTTGAATCTGCTTATTCTCCTCATTATTCTTTATTTTTTGCATTGCATATTTTCCGTAGCCTTGCTCCACATACTTTCTCTCCATCCGTCAAATCTTTCTGTTGCTCCTTCACACTGCTGGTCTGAAGTCAGCGCCAGCGCTCATCTCTTACTTCGCCTGCTCCCTATCTGTGGACCATGACTGGTGTCTCCTAGCAACAGCATTTGATACTGTTTCAATTGCATCCCTTTAAAGAACAAAAGGGGAATTAGCTTTGAAACACTTAAATTAAGCTCCTTCTATTTGAATGATTAATTTTCCGTTTTGAGGAGCACATCCTCCGCACACAAACATTTGTTCCTCGCAGCAGGGCAATGGGATTCTCCTTAGTGTTGTTGATAGCCCTGCTAGCTTTGTAGTGAAGCATCAAAAAGAGCACACAGTCTGCATATAAATAGGAGCCACCTCGTTTTTAAAAACTATGTTCTCTATTTTGAGCTCTTCAAAAACTTGTCGATTGATGCCACTCACTGACGCAACAAGACTATGTAAAGCACAGCTCATCCTCTCTTCAGCCGGGAGCAGCAGGGGAGGGGAAGCCGAGTACACCTGTTGGGGGTCACTGGACATCTGGCAATTACGGCAAGTGGTGATGGGATAATGGCCATTATCTTTATTTCACCGACCTGATGGCTTAGTCCACCATGCAGCTTCTTTCAAGACAGCCCATCAGCTCGGGCAGAAAGAGACAATGTCTCATCCATTAGTTTGTCAGCGGGGGGTCACGAACATAAACCTGACATAAAATATAGAAGTCAGACAGCAGCTCAGTACAAAGACAAGGGAGGCCATTAGGTAAGAGGCTTTCCTGCAGAGGTATATGCAATAAAAAACAGCATGTCCACACATGAAATCCAGTGGAGTAGCAGGAATACATGCAGACATGTAAGATATGAATGTGTTTTTAGATTGAGTGAAAGGGGAGCTTTGGCGGTTAACCTGTACTTCGAGATCCAAAGATAAGTGGAAGATGTTCAGTAATGTCAACTTATTTGGAGATGACGCTTTGAAAGCTGGAGTGGCACTCAAAAGATGTGGGGCCCTCGAACTTGTTTTATGATGCGTAAAATCCTCTCACAGGTGTTTTGGGGGTTGGTTTTAGGCATCTTCCCAATTCAGACGGTGAAGTTATATACCTGCCTGCTGTTCAACAAAACCCCCATCAGAAACCAGCTGCACTAGCTTTCTTCCAGTCAGCTGCGAGCAATTTCAAAATAAGGCAGCCGCAAAATAAAAAAAAGGGAAATATGGCCGATTCATCTCCCTGAGGCTTCTGCTTTGACTCATGTTTGCTTAGTTTTGTAAGCTGGATATGCCAATTGGTGAAGTGCACTGACAGCTAAAACTGGCATCTGAGCCCAAAAGATCTCAAAACAGTTTATATATTAAGGAAATAATCTGAGTCCCTAAAACTCCCTTAAATAGAAAGCTCTCTTTCACACATACACACGCCTGGAAAAATAATGTTCCACTAAACCTTTAAACACTCTTTATTTCCTTTCTTATCTGCAAAGCTTTCTGCTGCTTATCTTTTTATCCAGCCTTAAAGCTGAGGTTCACCTTTCTGTGGGCGCCTCACATGCTGCTGTTTTAGCTGTGTCAGCAAGTGTCCCCTAAACTAGGAACAATACAAGACCAGTGCAGTGGGAACACACTCTTCCTGCACTGGTGAGAGAAAGCATACGTACAACCCAGAGGTGTAGCTACAAAAGCTCTTATGGTCCTTAGAAGTTTCTTTATCCTCACTAAAGAATAAGTTATAGAGTATTTCATGGACCTGAGTGCTGATGTCCAGTAGTAGATTAGGCACTGTCCTACAATAACATTTCAGGGCATGCACTTCATTATGTAAGCTATTTTACATGCTGGTCTCATGTTTGCACCCGAGTCAATTTTCCGTGAAAGTTACAACAGCAGTGTGATGAGGTCGGACCTATTACCACGTACACGGCACAGCTACAGCAGCATAAGGTTAAATAAACACAGTGATAATATTAAATGTGCATCTCGTTACGCCTTTCATAAGAGAACTGCAATACGCGTGTCACTTAATTACCATTTTCTATGCACGAAGATGACAAAATCTGTTTAATAAACTACAAAATACTGTGAATTAGCCAATTTTAAGTTGTCAAGGAGATTCTTTTCATGTCAGATCAGTCTATAAACATGAGCTCGTTCATTTTTCTACCCTTGCAATGCAGGCAAAAGAGGAAAAAGAAGCTTGGAAAACCACAATAATCTAGAATCTGACAATATCATCCATGCCTACATGCTCGTCTGGAGGGTGGAGTCGGGTCGTTAGGGAGATGCAGCTCATCTGGTCTGGCTGCACGATATATAAGCTCTCCCCTGGCTACTACCTTGTCTTATTTCCTTTTAGTTATGTCAAATAAACTTATTTTTAGTTACAACTCTTGCATGTTCTCCCCTTCTTTGTCCAGCCTTGAGCCGGGTTGTGCCACCTTAACACCTAGATAAAGCCAGCAATGTTACAGATTCCATGTCTGAAAAGGGAACAGGTTGCAAG
The DNA here is from genome assembly GCA_005408345.1 of Macquaria australasica. Classification (NCBI taxonomy): domain Eukaryota; kingdom Metazoa; phylum Chordata; class Actinopteri; order Centrarchiformes; family Percichthyidae; genus Macquaria; species Macquaria australasica. The sequence goes on along the minus strand of SEMN01000004.1, from coordinate 3,080,088 downwards.
AACTTTGTACAGCCTGTGCTTATGTTTGCGACGACCAACCCAGAGAACGTCATGTCGTGCACGATAACACTTGTTCACCCCACCTGTGTCTAAAGAGTCCTCTTCTCACTGTTATGTCTTGTCCAGCAGGGACACTAAATGCTCTTTATCAGCCCAGGCTAGCAGCAGAAACAGCAGTATCCATATTGTCGAGCACTCCAGCCTAGAGGCTCACACTGGGGGATGCCAAGTGGTCAGGGAGCTTCCATGCAGCAATGCAGAGATATCTTCCAAGATATCTCTGCAGCTCCTCTGCAGCTCGCTTTCCATTCATACTATCTCTTGCATATTCAGGCGCAGGTTAATACAGTGAGAATTGATTAATCTCCATGCCTGGGTGCTGTGGAAGATTACATTATCTGGGAGAAGCAAGGGACTTCTCAGACCTGGATGTACAGAGCGCATTTGAAGTGATTAAGGGGAAACATTACAAATGAGTCAAGGGTGTGTTTTCAGACACAATGTACAAGAACTCGTCAAAATGAAGCAAATACTGTATGTCTCAAAGGTAGCGGCTTTTGCACACATTTTAATGACTCAGTAAAATTGGCTGTAGTGAGCCCTCATTTGTCCCCCAGGTTGTTTGCAAGTACTGCAAACTTAGAAATCTAAGTCAGTGTGAGCTGTTGAATCATTCATGGCTGAGGGCGATCACATAGTTTTTCTCCTTTACCCTGGGGTTCAGGGACAGAGGGGGGAGGGAGACGGACCCATGATCTCTTCCTTGCTGGCAACCTTGAAATTGCTGGCCTTTTAGCTGGCAGCCAACAGTTCCTTAATGCCTTATAGCTCAAAATAAAGCTTGTATACATTGTTGGGTGTCCTTGATGTAGCTGTGACGGGCATGGTTGCCATGGAGATGGATATTTTAATGGATGGGTTTTTTGAAAATTGTGTGTCTTCCTGCATGACTGATGGCTTCACAGTTGTTTGGACATGGAGAAGTAGTCTATATTTTCAAAAGCTTGTTTTTTATTAAAGTTTCAGTGCACGCTTGCAGCAAACACACAAGTAAACACAACAACATTTCGTAAAAGTCATAATCTAAAGGCCATGTTCACACTAAGGCGGGAAAATCTGAAAATGCATGCATCCACGTTAGCATTTTTGTCCTCCTTTTCTGTTCACAAACACGTAATTGTGCATCACAGCCATTATGTGGTTGGGAATGGGACTGCCCAGGCTGATTAATCCACTTGGTTTTAAACCTTTTATCTGTTGCTTCATACTCTCCATGATCACTTCTCTTTGGGGAGGGTTCCCCTAGGAATTATGTCCATATTGAATTCCACATGTTATGATTTATATCCAGTAGCAAGAAAGCAAAAGCAAGACTTTTGTTGAAAGCAAGAATTTTAACATTGTTGGCATTGGACATAAAAGTCACTTAGTCAGTGGTTGATCCCACCACCTTCCATGCAGTCGCCCCAAACCAACCAGTTGGAAAATCTAGTGCAGCAACAAAGACATGATCCCTCACTGGCTTCCCACCCACGAACACTGCCAACGTAAATGAAACCTGGGGTACAGAGGTTTGCTTCTCTGCCAGTTGTGTGCTCCTCCACAATCACTCAGACTGTGTTTCATGGTTCTTAATGACACATTTTTTAGTTACTTTTGTAAGATGACTGTGTGAATATAAAACTTTGATTTTATCATGGCGCATTTAAAGCTACCTGTTAACTGAACAGGAACACTAATTCCACTGACACGGTTGATCAAATGCTCACAAAATCATCTCACAGCCTAATAACAACTATACTGGGTATAGCTCTGTTATATTGTCAATAAAAATGAGCGATCACCAGAAGTATTGAAGGCAACACAAGCTGGCTTCTTAACTTTTGTGCTACATAGTAGACTCCCCAGTATACAGATCTATTATTGTTTTGGAAAAGCTTCATTTCCCCGTCGAAAGTATAACACACAACTGTCTTTTTTTTTTATTCAAATTTGGTTGCTTTAGTGTGGACATGGGCTTGTGGAAAGTATAGTTAAGTAGGAAGAAGGGTAGTTTGCATTTGGGGATACTAATAAGAATTATGTCTCTGACCAGTAGGAAGGAAAACAATGGAATTAATTTGGTTGTGTAGTAAATATTGCATAAATCAACAATGTCTGATACAGTAGACATGTAAAATATTTGCTACTCCAGACTGTATTAGGGGTATGCTGATTACCAGGGACTATGATTAACACCATGGATGTGCAGTCAGGCACCATGAGACACCAGAAGAGTCCATTTCAGTTGTTGTGTATTGTAGACAAGACAGGTAGTAGGGCAGGGGAAGCTGGCATCAATCGATGCTGCTTTTATATTTTCACTCAGACAAACAATTGTTGCCAGTAGAGAACCCGGGGTTCTGCTGCAGGTAGTGCAAAAGGGCTCACACCTGAACTCAATCCTCTATATGTAGGCTCTGATCAGTCCAGACTCCTCCTACTTCCTGCTTCTCCTTAGACGGCTCCTCTCCCAGACCTGCTCTTCACAACAAGTAAATTTCATTTATATAGCCTAATATCACAAATCACAATTTGCCTCAAGGGGCTTTACAATCTGTCCAGCACAAAACACCCTCTGTCCTTAGACCCTCGATTTGAATGAGGAACAACCCTTTTAACAGGGAAAAAATAGAAGAAACCTCAGGAAGAGCAAGAGAGGAGGGATCCCTCCCCCAGGACGGACAGACATGCGATAGACGTGTGTACAAAGGTGAAGTATATTTAAAACTTTTCTATGGTTTGTTTTAGTCTCAAGTGGAACAAAAGTTCCTATACTAACAATTTTAATGGCCAAAGTTCCTGATTTGAGAAAGTTAAGATTCAGATTTTGACCAAACTGATGCCATTAATAGGTCTCAGCAGGGCCGGGACACTTTATTCCTCCAAATGCAAACAACTCTTGCAATGGTCATTTGTAGGCTTTTCGATGCTTTACTCATTAATTCATGCCCTGTAACAGTAGAAATGACCAGCCACCCACCATATGCATTGTTTAGAAGAATCCTCTGTCAGCTATTGGGGGATGAGTGAGCCCACTGGGATCTATTAACAGTGACATTACAGAAAAAGCTGCATACCGCAAGCTCTCAAAACTTCGGTTTGGCCTGTAAAAAGATATTTGTGTGAATTCATTTGTACCCAGCGGAGCCAAAGTCTGATGTCAGAAAATGTAAATACCATGACATGCTTGGCTTATTAGTGCGTTGTATCGGATGATTGGTCCTTGTTGCTGATGTCTACTCTCAGCCAGAAGGAATTTAATGAATGGTTGGTTGAAGTCTGCAATCTCAAACACAGAAACAGCATTGTTGTTTTGACAGATATTAAGTTGAATATCCTGAAAAAAAAGTCTCTTTTGCAGTTTGAAGTTAATACATTTGAGGTTTAGAAAAAGAGCTGATATAATGACAACAAAAAAAAGAATACCACTGAGCACCATACATGATTCATCCCTACACACTTTTAGACATAATGGCAAGTGTAAGTGCAGCTAACACGTTTCTTTGAGTCCAGTTTTTGCTCTTTTAATTAAAGCAAGTTTGTTATGACTTTGTAAGTTTCCTAATTTTGAAACTTCCTCACTGTGGCGAGTCACTGTGTTCCACTGTCAGTGCCAAACCCAAAATAGTAGCCAATGTCCTTTCAAGTGAAGCGTCAGAGGTGAGGTAAATTGGTATAACAAGGAATGAAAACAAGGGACATGTGTAATTATTTTTCTCAGGAGCCCTAAAGTCAACTTTTCTTCTCTGTTATTTTGTTTCAGTTTGCATTGTCTTGCTCATACTTTGTGCTGTAATAAACGTGTGATTTCTCTTCCATTTTCACAGCAAAAGAGCAAGTCTGACATTTTTTACCCTCTTCAGGAGAATTCTTGGCACAGTGTTATCAGCAAATAAAGAAGGGAAGCTGCTACTTTGACTTTTATTAGTGCTAACATTTATCTCATTTGGTTACAGTTATATTTCTCTGTGGGGGAAAAGTCTCATAAAATCTTTGGCCAGGCAGCCGGCTCTTTACGTCATGTCTATTAAATCAAACTTTGTAGGAACATTCCTCAGATTCTGTGTAAAATAGCTCTGATTCTGAACCATATGGTGCTTTTGAGGCAGAAAGAGATAGCCAGCCTCCATGGATGACACCAACAGATGCTTGCTTTATGACAGCGGAGTGGACATGACAAATTTATGGTGGGGTTTGCTATATTCCTTACAGAATGAACAAGTAGAAGTTGATTTAGATGAATGGCAAGAATACTTCACTACAGAAAGAACTGAGCTGTTGTGCCCGTCAGTTAGGTGTTATTAGCCACACTAGCAGCATGGCTCTAGGGATGGCAATGTTGGTCTGTCGGCCCGCCAGACTGAAATATTTCAATGACTTTTGGATGGATTGCCATGAAATTTTCAACAGACCTTCATGGTGCCCGAAGGATGAATCATACTGACATTAGTAATCCCCTGACTTTTCCTCCAGTGACACCGTGAGGTTGACTTCTTTTTTTTATGAAATGTCTTGACAACTGTTAGATTGTAATGAAATATGGTACAGATATTGTCACAGCACAAGTTGATAAGTTGCTGTTAGGTGTAGGGGATTTCACTACCAATAAGTCTTGTGGCCGCACCAGCTACCAACAGGCCACGACATACACTGAATGCCTTGGATTACCACCAACAAGAAAAGAATGCAGGCCTTATCTGAACCACTATCGAATCCATCCAGATCTTAAGCATTGATCCATGTGCCCCCTGTGATTTTCACATTTGGGCAGATGTTGAAGCAGAAAGTCCACAGGAAACTTGCCAACCAAAGTGAGCTTAACTCGCCTGCCACAGTCGCTCCACGCGTTCGCTGCAGAGATTGACATTTGTGGTTTTGAGTGATATGTCTCTATGTCTATGGGACATGAGACATTCCTGTACCCCTTAGGATGACTTGTAGTAATTTTGGTTTTTATCTAGTGCCATCATCAGGTCAAAGATTTAATTTGTCCAATACTTGTGTATTTGTATGGACAAATTAACATTTCCATCAGCCTCAGCTGTACTTTGTGTTTATTGTTTATAAGAAAAGGTCAGCATGGTTACATGCTAAACTAAGATGGTTAACATGTTAAACAGGTAAACATTTGTGTGTTAGCATTGTCATTTATTAGTGTTAGTCATGTTAGTATTTACCGCAAAGCACCGCTGTAGTACAGCCTCACAGATCTGCCACTCTTAGTTTTGTTGAAAGCATCCAAAGACAAAATTTTAAAAATTTGCTATTGTTTGCAGAGTGAACTGTAAAAAAAAAAATCCTCAAAGTTTAATCAAATGTCCTACAGACATTGTATGAGGCAACGTATGAGGATGCAGAGCATCACTTAGTTGCATAACATCAGCCTTACTGTCAGACAAACCACACACAGACGGACCCAGCAACTGAATCTGGAGTGAAAAGACTGCTGGCAGCACCCATGTATAATTGATTAAGGTATTTTAGAGGACTGGGCCAACTCTATGATAGATATGCTTTATTAAATGAATATTATGTGCACTTTTTTTTTTTTTTTTTTTTGGAAAGTTGGACAACCCTAAGGTAGTTTGCTAAGAGGGGTAATTGCACATTGTACAATATTTGATGAGGTGCTTAGTACCATGTCCCTGAAAAGTGATGTTAATAAGAATTAAGTCAGAGAAAAGGTTGATCACTCGGACATTTAGTGGAAAAATATGAATTTTAATTAATGGACTGCCTACTAGACACCGTGCAAAAAGAATCCTTGAAGCCTTGAAAAAGTGTGAAATAAGTTTTTAAAAATACTGTATAATTGCTGTGTCTGCAGTGATGTTAAATAGCCAATAATTTATGTATGTGTAGGTCAAAATGCTAAGAAGGTGCATAGGGGTCTGAACCTTGGAATAAACAACTCTCTGCTTTATCCAGTACACCTAAACTCCTGATTAAAAGCTGTCTGGATGCTAATTTTGACATAAACACTTCACTTCAAACACTGTGTTACTTACCCATTGTGTCTCTTCATAGTTTTCAATTGTTCTCTAATTATCCATTGTGCAGAGAGCACACACTCTCTGGCTGTAGCCACACGGCAGGTGTTAATGTGACAAGTTTTTAATAATGCATTCAGAGATCTGGTGACCCTCCTCAGGAATCTTCGGTCAGACACACTCATACACGCATACGTAGTCCTGCATGCAAAAACACCATCTGCTCCTCCTTTTTCATCTCCTTTCCTAATATTTATCCCTCCCCAAGCTGCTTCACATACAGTAGATGGTATTTTTTGGGTGTGACAGTCAGTGTGAGCTGTTGACATGACATTTAGGTACAATTAATCAAAGCCCAGTTCCACGTTATGGTTACTTAGTGTGAGGAAACTGCAGTCATATTGTGTGTTGAATGTTAATATGTGCCGTAAATAGGATGCATGGCCTCTGAGGTTTCTATACAAGTATCTCTCTGCTAGTCTATGCTGATCTGTCTCCAACAAGCCGTCTGATTCCCAGTCTAACTGTTCTCAGCGGGCACAGCCTCAGGGTCTGCTGCCTCACACATGCGCGCACACACGCACACACGCACACACACACACACACACACACACACACACACAGTCTGCCTGAGTTAAAGAAAGTACTGGCTGCTGCTCAGTATATTCTGGCCATATCTCAGCCATACTTCTGCAATTTTGCCCTCCAGTCTTTCTGGCCACTTTTCCCCCACCATCTATCCTTTCTCTCAGCCTCACTGTCAGCATTTCTTCATTACCTGCCCCCTCCTTCTTCTGTCTGTCCAACAACCCCCCCCCCCCCCCATCTCTGTCTCTTTGCAATTTCCAGTTTCACAGTGAAGTGACCCTCCAGCTCAGTCTTTGCTTCACAGAATCAGATACTTGCCCAGATTTCTCATTCTGCAACCTCCCTTTTATGCTCCACATAAACCGCAGATTTATACCTGAATTACGCTTCTGGTGAAGTGTTCACCCAGTGTTCACACACCGCTTATCTATCCATTATTGCTCACACACCACTGAGTGCTGAACCTTGAGTTTTTGACCAGAGGCCAAGATGTTCACAGAAATTTCTGGATTATTCTTTTTGGATTGTCTCGCAGACATAGCAAGGTTTTCATTGCACAATTCAAGGTCTCACAACTCAAGATATCTCACTTCAGTAATATGCAGTTATGAGTTTTTCTTTCCTCCCAGCATGCATTTTATCAGAGGAGACACAGTATACATATCATAAGTCTTCATTTTGCAATGAAACTCTTTAAATGTGATGATGCGTCTACTTCCTGTCCAAATCACACTCACATACAGCTAATTTGCACTGGCTAAAATGTTTTGGTGGAGGCATCATGCTAAGCAGATTATATTGAATGGCGACATTTTGTTAAAGCAAGAATTAGTGTGATGTTCAAATACCACAGTAAAAAGTTATGAAAATAGAGCTGCATTTGGTGGGGGGATGTTTCTACAGGTAATAGTTAATAAACTGAGTACAAAGCAGGAGGTCCAGTTTTAGTAAATGGAGTCTAATTAAATGTGAAAACAGTGCATCACGATTTATAACCTATGAGTTAAGATACTATAAAAAACTTACTTGGGCAGCAATCATTTTGTCCTCCATCTCAACAATTGTTGAGCAGCTGAATTTCATTGTTCTTGTTACAAAGTGCCTAAAGTACCTGGAATGTGCGCTTTTCAGCCCCATTGCCGGACATCAACAATAATATTAGGCGATTCTGCAAAACCCCAGATTACGTTCAATGACAACTTTGGTTGTTTGTTTTTTTACGCCCATAGCCAACTTTTAAAAGATTTCTCACCTTCAACAGTATCTGCACATGGCAACTATGGTATTGTGGTGGTGGGGCGTGGTTGGAGCGTGGCTGCAGAGAGGGAGAAGTGGGGGAGTGGCTCAGGAGCTCGGGGCGGGTCGCCCGGGGAGGCACAGGTGCAGCGCATCAGGGGTTGATGAGTGTTGTTATTAGCAGTAGCAGCCCGGAGGACGGGGGGCGGTTGGACCGGATGGACGGGACGACACGACACGCCGGACGGAGGACCACAGCCGTGGGAGTGCGCGGGTGCAGCGAGAGAGAGAGCCAGGAGGTGGACAATCGTTATTAAAGAAACCTACGGGTTATACACGCGAACAGTGTGTGTGTGTGTCTCTGTTGGCGGGCCCAGGGGAGGGTAGCAGTGGGTACGCTACATTGGCGCCCAACGTGGGGCCTAAGCCAACAGAGAAATGTCAGAGCCTGCGGCCGTACAGCCTGTAGCGGCCCTGGCCCAAATGCTCGGGGAGCTGGCCGTCATGCACCAGGAGCAGACGGCGGTAAATCGCCGGCAGCTGGAGGCACTCCAGTCCCAGTCTGAGCGGCACACCCAGGTCCTGGAACGGTTGGTGGCGAACATTGGGGGGCCCACCACCACCGCGCCGCTCTCCGGCATCTCACTGCCGCGAATGACAGCCACGGACGACCCACGCTCCTTCCTGGAAGCGTTCGAGGTAACGGCGAAGGCATGCGACTGGCCGGCGGCGGAGTGGGCTGTGCGTCTGCTCCCGCTACTATCAGGAGAAGCCCAAACGGCGGCGCTCAGCCTGCCGGCGTCCTCGAGGGGGAGTTACGCCGACGTTCAGCGCGTCGTCCTGGACCGGATGGGCTGCTCCCCCGAGGACTACCGCCGCCGGTTCCGCGAGGCTTGCTTGGGACCCGAAGAGAGACCGTTCGCCTTCGCGCGGCAGTGAGGTGGTTGGAACCAGGAGACTCAACCGGGGAGCGGCGAATGCTCGACCGGGTGGTGGTGGAGCAATTTGTGGAGGCGCTTCCCGCCAGGACCGCGGCGTGGGTGAAATGCCACCGACCAAAGGACCTGGAGACTGCCGTCACCCTGGCGGAAGACCATCTGGCCGTACACCCGCGGAGTCAGCCAGCAGAGGCCCGGGCTGTGACAGCGTCCCGGCCTGTCCCGGCGCCGAGGAGGAGATTCGGCGGGGCCGCCGCAGCGGCCACACCACACTCGGTCCTTCCTCCCCCTCCCCCTCCTCGTCCGTTGACTGGGGAGGCTGTCGACGCCCGCCCTGACTCCACCCCACCGAGAGCCCCTCAGACGGCAGGGCAGGAGTGCTGGAGGTGCGGGCGGCCCGGACACTTCCGCAGAGAGTGTCCACTGATGGAGGTTGGCCAAGTGGTCCGGGTCGCCGGCCCTCCGGTCCCCTCCCCCGGTCCAGGGGGACATACAGCGTTCCGGTAAGGATCCAGGGGGGTGTACACCGGGCTATGGTGGATTCGGGCTGTCAACAGTCCCTAATTCACCAGAACCTGGTTCGACCAGGGGCATTACTAGAGGCATCATGGGTGAAGATTAGGTGCGTGCATGGGGATATTCACGACTACCCAGTGGTGCCAGTGCAAATTAAATATGGTGGTAAAATGCATAGGATACAGGCCGCGGGTAGCTCCCGTCTGACGCACCCTATGGTATTAGGCACAGATTGGCCGGGGTTTGATAGGTTAATAGGGGTGCGTACACGACAGGCAGGGAGATGTGGTATCTGCGCTGTGCTCAGTGGTGACGCGAGGTCATCCGACACTGCAGAGAGGGAGGAGGGAGCGTTGGAGGCTCCGCAGGTCCCTGTGTTTAACTCCATGGAGGATTTTCCACTTGAGCAGTCTCGTGATGATACTCTACGCTCAGCCTTCGACCAAGTGATAAAAATTGATGGTCAATTGGTGCGCCCTGACGCAGTGCAGACGTACCCGCACTTTGTTTTGATTAGGGAAAGACTATACCGAGTGAGTCGTGACACTCAAACCGGTGAAATAAACACCCAGTTGTTGGTGCCGAAAAGCCGCCGGGAAATGGTTTTCCAGACGGCTCATTACAACCCGATGGCTGGGCACCTGGGGAGTGACAAAACACTGAACCGGATAATGGCCCGTTTCTATTGGCCAGGCATTTGGGGTGATGTCCGCCGGTGGTGCGCGGCTTGCCCTGAATGCCAGCTGGTAAACCAGCCGGCCACCCCCAGGGCCCCGTTGCGGCCCTTACCGCTGATGGAGGCCCCGTTCGAAAGAATCGGGATGGACCTCATCGGGCCATTCTCCCGTAGCGCACAGGGATATCGTTTTGTGCTAGTCGTGGTAGATTATGCAACCCGATATCCCGAGGCGGTGCCCTTGCGCTCTATTTCAGCGAAAAAAGTAGCGCAGGCACTGTTTCAATTAGTCTCCCGAGTTGGAATCCCGAAAGAGATTCTGACTGATCAGGGCACGTCATTTATGTCACGCACACTGAGGGAATTGTACGAATTACTGGGCATCAAATCGGTCCGCACGAGTGTCTATCACCCGCAGACAGACGGGCTCGTGGAGCGGATGAACAAAACCCTGAAGTCCATGATTCGTAAGTTCATTCACGATGATAGTCGCAATTGGGATAAATGGCTTGATGCTCTGTTGTTTGCAGTGCGGGAGGTTCCCCAGGCCTCCACGGGATTTTCTCCCTTTGAACTGTTGTTCGGCAGAAAACCACGCGGGGCACTGGACCTAGTTAAGGAAAGCTGGGAGGAGGGTCCCAGCCCCAGCAAAAATGAGATTCAGTACGTCCTGGACCTGCGAGCAAAACTCCACACGCTCGGGCAGCTGTCACGTGAGAATTTGCTGCAGGCCCAGGAGCGTCAGCAGCGCCTGTACAACAGAGGAACCAGGCTGAGGCAATTCTCACCGGGAGACAAGGTACTTGTATTACTCCCATCTTCCAGCTCTAAATTACTCGCCAAGTGGCAAGGGCCCTTTGTGGTCACACGACGAGTGGGTGATGTCGACTATGAGGTGGCACGCACTGACAGGGGGGGGGGCGCTCAAATTTACCACCTGAACCTCCTTAAGTTGTGGAAGGAGGTGGTGCCTGTGGCTCTGGTGACGACGGTGCAGGAGACGGATGAGCTGGGGCCTGAGGTGCCAACCTCGGTCGCCTCAGCTCCACTCCCCTGTGACCGTCTCCTTACTCCGTCCCAGAGGGCAGACATAATCAGGCTCCAGCAGCAGTTTGCGGACGTATTCTCCCCCTTGCCAGGGCGTACATCCCTCATAGAGCACCACATTGAATCTCACCCGGGCGTGACGGTGCGTTCACGGCCCTATCGGTTGCCTGAACACAAGCGCAAAGTGGTTCAGCGGGAGTTAAAGGCCATGCTGGAAATGGGAGTAATCGAGGAGTCACACAGTGCCTGGAGTAGCCCCATCGTTCTTGTTGTTAAGAAGGATGGGTCTATTCGGTTCTGTGTGGACTATCGTAAAGTTAATGATGTGTCACAGTTTGATGCCTATCCTATGCCCAGGGTCGACGAGCTCCTGGACCGTCTTGGTACTGCGCGCTTTTTCACCACACTGGACTTGACCAAGGGCTACTGGCAGATTCCCCTGTCTCAGGAGTCCAGGGAAAAGACGGCCTTCTCCACTCCGTACGGGTTGTACCAATTTGTCACACTCCCGTTCGGGTTGTTCGGGGCTCCAGCCACGTTTCAGCGGCTCATGGACCGGGTGCTGCGGCCACATGCCGCATATGCTGCCGCCTATCTGGATGACGTGATCATCTATAGTGACAGCTGGGCGGAGCATGTGCGGCGGGTGGCTGCGGTGCTCGGTTCATTAAGGCAGGCGGGGCTCACGGCCAACCCGAAGAAGTGTGCGGTTGGACGGAGGGAGGTGCGGTATCTGGGGCATCTCTTGGGGGGAGGGCAGGTGCGGCCGCAGTTAGACAAGACCGCAGCGGTTGCAGCCTGCCCAAGGCCCAAGTTCAAAAAAGAGGTGAGACAGTTCTCACTGATCTCACCCGAAAAGGTGCCCCAGATCCGGTTCAGTGGACGGAGCAGTGCCAAATGGCGTTTGATGGGTTAAAACAGGCTCTCTGTGGGGAGCCTCTGCTCCACACACCTAACTTCTCTCTCCCTTTCATACTGCAGACCGACGCGTCGGACAGGGGGGTGGGGGCCGTGTTGTGCCAGCAGGTGCGGGGTGTCGACCGCCCAGTGGTGTACATCAGCCGGAAGCTGTCAGAGAGGGAGTCCCGGTACAGCACAATTGAAAAGGAGTGCTTGGCTATCCGGTGGGCGGTCGGGGCCCTGCGGTACTACTTGCTGGGACGGGCCTTCACCCTCTGTTCGGACCACGCTCCGCTCCAATGGCTCCACCGCATGAAAGATGCCAACGCGCGGATCACCCGGTGGTATCTGGCTTTACAGCCCTTTAAGTTCAGGGTGGTCCATAGGCCGGGGGTGCAGATGGCTGTAGCCGACTTCCTCTCTCGTCCTATGGGGGGGGAGTAGGTTCGGCCGGATGGCTCCCCGGCCTCAGTCGGGCGGTGGGGGTATGTGGTGGTGGGGCGTGGTTGGAGCGTGGCTGCAGAGAGGGAGAAGTGGGGGAGTGGCTCTGGAGCTCGGGGCGGGTCGCCCGGGGAGGCACAGGTGCAGCGCATCAGGGGTTGATGAGTGTTGTTATTAGCAGTAGCAGCCCGGAGGACGGGGGTCGGTTGGACCGGATGGACGGGACGACACGACACGCCGGACGGAGGACCACAGCCGTGGGAGTGCGCGGGTGCAGCGAGAGAGAGAGCCGGGAGGAGGACAATCGTTATTAAAGAAACCTACGGGTTATACACGCGAACAGTGTGTGTGTGTGTCTCTGTTGGCGGGCCCAGGGGAGGGTAGCAGTGGGTACGCTACAGGTATGGTTACGGTTAGGGAAAGATTGTGGGGAGCTTCTTCCTGCATTGTTAGCGAATGTTGGCACTGGATGAAATCATGAGGTGCATAATCATCCAATATTGAAATAATCTTAGGGATATTTGGCTGATTTGATTAGCCATTGTTGTGCTATTGCCAGATGGTTTTGCATCGTGTTGCTTGGAAAAAGTTCAATGTTACAAAAGTTACAAAGTTCAATTTTTTTTCCTGGTACCCCTGCCATTACAGTGGTGTCTTTAATTGCAAATGAATTGTATGCATATGGATGTAATTTGTAGTAGACACGGTCATCTTTCAGCGCTGTATGGCCATTTATTTACCTCCTGTTAGGTCATATACAACAAACAAGTGGGCTGCTGTGATGTCAGCCAGTCTGAAAGCAGACACCAGCCAGCACACAGCCGATGGAGGTGCTGCTCACAACCAGGCAGCATATTGAGTCTGCAGGGCACACAGGCTGAACAGGCTGACTCACCTTGTGGCCGACGCAATGCTGTTTTGAGAGTTTCGTACGTGTGTGTTTGCATGTCTGCACATGAGCCTGTGTGTGTGTGTATGTGTGTGTGTGTGTGTGTGTGTGTGTGTTTGGGGGCAGCTATCAGCAACTGACCTGTGACCCCACTGAGTCTGTTAAATTAAGTACAGTGGTATTCTGCAGGAGAATGACAATGGTGAGACCACCTCACAGTTGCCGCCGCAGGGACCGGCTGCTGCTAATTAGATACACGGGAGAAGAGGAAAGTGCCCTTGTCTGAGCCGCTACATATCAAAGGAGGCTGCAACAAGCTATGGAAGATTATGTAATTTTTCATACAGTGCGCGTTTTAAATGTGTCTCACTGCTGTGGACACACCATAGCTCTGACTGAGAGCGAGGTGGGCAGAGCCGTGTGTTCCAAAAGTATTTTTCCTCACAGTAAGTTAGCATTTTAAGGGTTTCTTTTAATAATAACCTCAGTGTTCCATATAGCAGCATGGGAGTCTCCTGGATAATTTAATATTAGTATAAGGTTATGTTCTGGCCATTTAATATTTCTACTCTTTTTTTAAATCCTCTTTTTTTGTTAGGTCAGTATGGCGTGTGTGTGTATTTGCATATACTCTATGTATATATGTATGCATGTATATGTATGTTTGTATGTATATGCATATGTCATTATTTACCTCTTGTCCCCTAATGTTGCATTATGTTTTGAATTACCTCGCCTTGGAAAGCACTTTGCGCTTATTGCTTGAAAAGTGCTTCATAAATAAAATTATTGTTATATTATATTATAGCAAATGGCTCTTGCTGTACCCATGTGCTTCAGCAGGGCAAAAAATGCTAGAGGCTTGAATCAGAGCTGTTGTGAATTTAAGATTCAGATTTAAAAAAGAACACAGAAGTTGCAAAATTCATACAAAATTGACCTAAAATCTAAATGTGAATTGATTTTAAACTGGTGATCAAGTTGTATAAAGAGTAAAACTGAGGACGCGTTAGGCATTCATTTTTAAATCACCTTTTGCTAGCTGCTGCGACTCCTTGTAGCTTTCGTTAGGCAGCTTGAACTAGCAGGAAGAGGCGATGACCTTTCACCTTGCTGGGCGAATTTTTATTTTTTTAAGAATGGGAGTTATGCTATACAGATTGCATTCACACCTGGCTGAGATCCCATCATAGTGCAAGTCACACCACCTGCAGATGTAGTCCGGCCCATCCGATCGCATTCTGATCTCAGTGCGTTCTTTCTACATATCCAAACAGGATATCCAGATACCAGGTGAGAATGTGGGGTCTGGACACCCCAAATAACTCCTCCCATTTTGCTATTCTATTACACTACAATACTTTAAAGTTGTTCACATCCTTTGATTAGGGCTGCTGCATATTTTGGAGCAGGTGACACTCGCACTCACTTTGCCTTGTGACTGATAATAAAAGCGATTGTTTCAGACGGCATGAACACAGGCAATTGCCTTTGATGTCAGCATGACAGGTGAGATAATGCAATCTGCTGATTTCACTTGTGGGTGGGGAGTTTTGTCAGGTCTGCAGGGGCCCCGTGCACACACCTTCAGGGGAGGCAGTTTTGTGTAGAATATTGGTATGCACGTCATCTTCAATCTATATCCGACCTAACGCGGTGTGACGCTGTACTGCTTTCATGTTGGAATCGGTTTCTCAGGAAGACTGACTCAGTTTTATTCCCCTTTTTCCTTTATCTGTCCTTTCTGTCTTCTCCATCTTTCCAGCTGCTTGGCTTCGCCCGCACGAATCTGACTTAGGACGCAGGCTAAAGAGTGGAGGTGGATTTCACTACCAATCTGTGTTCACTGAGAGGGATATCACCTGTACTCGAATCTGTACGTGTGTGTGTGTGTGTGTGTGTGTGTGTGTGTGTGTGTGTGTGTGTGTGTGTGTGTGTGTGTGTGTGTGAGAGAGAGAGAGAGAGAGAGAGAGAGGGACAGAAACAGAGAGACAGAGAGAGAGACAGAGACAGACAGAGAGAGAGACAGAGAGAAAAGAGGTGGCCAGCTGCTCGGTGGTGTGCTGTGAATGTAAGACAGTAGTCTCCACTCCATCCAGCTGTCTTGCAAGTCTCCCCCAGGTTTCTCCCCGACACACTCTGTCAGCCAGCACCTCACACACTTGCACGCACACACACACACACATACAGACCAGGCTGCATTCTCTCCATAGCTCTCTGTCATGGTTTGTACATTCTGTCCCTGCATGTACAGTTTGTTTTACTCTGTATGTTCATCCCTCCGTCTCTGTCTTTGACAAGCTCCTCTACAAAGACTAAAACCTTCATTTCAGGTCAGCTGTGTCTTTTCGCCTCACTGGAGAACATCTCTGTCCAATGTATGGCAGCTGACACTTTGCAGAAAAATGCCCGCATGACAGACAACACTCAATCCTCCATCAATACCGCCTGGGTAATTAAACCTTCAAATCCATCAATACAGAATACAGGTGGTGAGCAATTCATTTATTATGGCTGTTTTACCGATGCGTGAACTCCTATGAGTAAACAGCATGGCAGGTACAGTAGATAGGAGAGAACAGGCGGGCTTCCTGCAATCACACACGCCTAAACAACATTCACACATTTGTAGAGTAGGTTGGTTTGTGACAGGCACACTCCTCCCATGACGACATTTTGTGCTCGAGTTGCAGTACAGGTTGAATTCTTCATTCAGGCACCTTTTTGTTTCATCTAAGCTCTTCTTCCAGTGTGCTGTCACTACCTGACTTGACTGGTTCTACAGCTGATTGAGCTGTTGGAGCAGCCTGCTGATGGCAAACTAAAACTACTTTTTTTTTGTTAACCCACATTAAAATCAAACATGTTCTCACTCAGCTCTAGCGGGATCCAGCCATGCAGATAGTTTTGGTTTTATTTGGTACCTATTTATCAGACTCCTGCCTCCGCCCCAATACAATGGAGGTGAATTTGAATTTACATGCAGCTTGTGGTGCTCAAGACATTGAATAATTCATTTCAATAGCAACAACTCTGTTGACTGTAACAAACAGGCAACGCTCAGTTTTGTACACTTTTTGGCTTCTTTTGCACATCTTTGCAATTATAGTGCTGTGATCCCACCAAATGCAGCAATATTCATAGATGGTCTCATCACACCGGATCTACTGACTGTTAAAGCAGTTTTTTTTTTCTAACCTTGCTCTTATTTTGATAGTTTTGACTATCATTGCTATCAGTTACATTATCATTTTATTCACCAACTCCATCGCTGATACCACAGCAACATTGCTAAGTTGTAATCAACCTACCGTACCCATTTGAAAAAGAATAAAAATGTTAACATTTAAATTATTACTCAACCTGTTTGTCATAGACATCCATTCAGTTTTGCAGGATAACATCCTTGTTCAAATTTAAGCTGCCATTTTTAAC
Source organism: Macquaria australasica (assembly GCA_005408345.1). Taxonomy (NCBI): domain Eukaryota; kingdom Metazoa; phylum Chordata; class Actinopteri; order Centrarchiformes; family Percichthyidae; genus Macquaria; species Macquaria australasica. The sequence continues at coordinate 3,063,390 of SEMN01000004.1, read as the reverse complement.
CACAGTTCACTCAGTTTTTCTGCGCAGTTAGTGAGTAATCACATTTCAAACATGCTTACTTTCAGTTTCACTTTTACCCTGATTTGTTCATAATATTTTATAATTGTTTGATTATATTGTTAATTTGAGATCATCAGGACAAAGTATTGCAATATACTTAATTTTTTTTCTTATATTTTGAAAACATTATAAATGTGCCAGGTTTAGCTCAACAGCTAATTTGCAAAAACAGAATTAGATCCAAAAAAAAATGTATACGCAATAAATACACAAAAACACAATACACAAATTAGTAGTTTGAATAGTATTGCTTAATACACAGATCTTGGCATTTAACTTTGTAACTTGTAGGAATGATGGCCAAAGCTATGGTTAGTTGCTATGGTCAGGTTATTGTTAATTATAGATGATCTCTATCATCACTTGAGATTGGAACACCATGTCGCAGTTGTTCAGTTTAAGTGACCAGCAGTGTTCTCACCAGCCAACCAATGTCAACATGAAAGCTCAAGTGCTCAGGTGAAGGGCGACCGTTAATCTGTAAAGTCTAAAATCTCCACAGGCCTGGTTTCTGCTTCTTTCTCCCCCCTTCACACCTTTTCTCTCTCACTGTGTGTTATTGTTAGAAGCCCCTGTGCTGTCCTCAGATTGATCAATCACCTGCTCATAGGAGCTTGAAAGTAAGAGGGGACATTTGTCAGCCGGAGCAACTCAAGCCCCCCCTCCCCAGCATCCACCTGCACCCTTCACACCAGCAGCCTTGTGGGCACAAGCCCTGCATGGATGACTCACTGGATTTTTCTGTGTTTGTGTGTATGTTTCCATCTGTCTGTGTGTAGGTGTGTGCTTGTGTTTCTTTCTGATACTAACACACACACACATACACACACACACACACACACACGTATCCATCGGAGCAGGAGAGGAGAGTCAAGCGGGAGACTGACTTTAGCAAAAGGAGCAGACAGCCTTCGCCAGTTGAACGCTTGAGATGTTTCCTTCATAGCACTCAGCTTTCACAGCAGATTACAGACACTTGCTGACTGGTCTTCAGTTTAGTGGCCAAGGACATATCCAGAATACTGATGATGGCCGACATGGGGGCTCTGTGACTGGGTCTACAGTACTTCTGCTCCCATTTTTCCTTCTCACTGTGATGAAGAAGATCTGGATATCCTTTTTACATCCAGTCAAACCCCTCTGTTTAAATGACAAGTATGAATTTAGTTTAGATTAATATTGCAGTTTCTCAGTATTTTGCTAAATATCAGCCAGTTATGTCATCCATTGTCAATATGAAAGCAGCTATTTAAGAAATCTGTAAAACTTGTCATTAAATTTTATTTATTTCATATATTTCAGTCAGAAATATTCTTCATCAAAGGCAAATGTGTCCCAGAGCTTATCTTACCACTGAATGAGGGATGAGTCACCCTGACTTGCAGGGCTGTTAACCCCTGCAGAGCTGATTTAAATTGAGAGTTGTAAAAAAAAAAAAAAAACTGACTGAGAAATGGTGCAACAAAAATCACTCATCTTTAGAGGAAGATAGAAAACAACCTTACTGTTGAACATTTGAATTGTTTTTCAGTTATACTTAATTCAAATGAGTGTCAGTTAGGGTTGCAGCTAACAACGTAAACAACGCTAAGTCTATAAAATGTATATATAATAGAGAAAAATGCACGGTAATACCTTCAAATTGCTTGTTTTGTTCCACCAAAAATCCAGAACCCAAAAGTATTTAATTTGCGATGATATAAGCAGCAAATCCTCACATTTTGAGAATCTGGAAACTGCCTACCAGTACCTTTTAAAGCTAAACTAACGGTCTCCTTGCTGTAATTTTATATTTAGCATACAGACATGAGAGCGTAGCTTGGGGATGACGGACTCCGCCACTATCTTTGGCTTTTTTCCTTGGAAATTTACTTGGAAAGTTCATTTTCTGTCATTATCTCATTGAATGGTCAACTAATAGTGTCAGCACAGGTGGTAATATAGAGTTTTAGCATCATACAGTATGATGGTCTAATGGTGTTTCTGAGTCCCTGCCATCCTGCAAAATGTCAAGTTCTGGTTTACACGCTGAATATTGTAATTTGTGCAAATTTCTTTTAAATGTTAATGTTAAAATTTAGGTGCATAAATTATCACCGACTGTTTTTTGATACATCTGAGCACCTGGCAAACAGTCAGAATGTATTTCCTACAATTTCTCAGGTGACTGGAGAAGAGAAATAACGTCCCAAAATTCAACATGTCATGGTTCCGCTGTACGGTGAGTGTTTGGGCAAACTACAAATCCAGAGTAAATCCATACCATTGAGGCATGGCAGAGTCTTTAGTGGATTTTCTCCCGTGGAAAACAAACTCTTTGGAGCTCAGCGCCTCCCTTCCCTTCTGTCTCTGCTCACCCTGCAGAGTGCAGCTCATTGATAAGGGTTTCTGTCCTTGTCACCAAGGACTGATGTCTTTCTGTCAACTCCCAGGCAGCCCTGTTCCTCATTCCGCGCTATTGTTTTTCTTCTCTTCTATACCTGACAGATCCCTATCTCCCTCCCTCCTCTTCCTCACCCCTCCCCTGTCCCCCATACCATCCACTCTCCTTCCCCAAGAGACATTCATTCCTACCATGGTGCCAGCAGGCGCAGCTTACAAGTTATTGTCTCAATCAGAGCTCCTTCTCTAAAGTCACATCGCCACCATCTCATAAAGCTCTGGGAGGGCGCTCGTGAATCCAATAAGCTTTCTGTCTGAAGCTCATACATGCATTAGAGCATAAAGAGGAGCATTACATTGTCCATTGTTGTAGCATCCAATCAGACGAGATGTGCTATTTCTGCATGCACAAATACGCACTCTCTCTCTCTCTCTATCTCTAGTCAAGCACACATGCACACACACAGCCATTTTGCTTTTTCACCACCTACCTCCACAATATAGCTGTGACTGCGTCTCCTGTGGCTTAACACCTCTTGTGTTCATTAGCACTGCGCAGCGGCGTGTCAACAGCCCTTATTTACTAATTAGCGACTGATGACAATAGCTGAGACACACAATGGAAAGGACAATGGTGATCCTCATATCTGACGCTTGCTGTCCTATGACAATATGAAGTATTAGTCATTCAACTGTGTAATAAGCTCTTCTGCTCTCACTGGAATGCGCAAATGCACAGCGGATCACGGTTTTGTTTTGGCAAACGGATTGCAAAGTGATTTTAGATAGAAAAAGTTTAGTTTCGTACAATTGTTCCTCCAAGGTCGAAAGCGATGCTCTGACTGTGCCTGGCCGGTGGGAATGGAGATAAAAATGTCAAAGCCGCCGTAAATAAGAATATAAATAATAAAGTCCCCCACCGAGCTTGGTTAAAATGAACAGCAAAGGGGTCGTTTTCTCGCCGTCCCACTGAGATTTTAATCTCTCCTGTTAAATCTTTTCCACCCTTTCTTCCTTTGTCTTACGGTTGCTCCCCAGAGACAAAGTGCGCACTGCTGCCGTGTGATGCAACGCTGAAAGGACTGGCCATGCCAGCCGACCCCCAGGGCCAGTAAACTTGTGAGTCAGTGAGGAAGGATCATGCATTTCATCAGTTTATACAATGACTTCTAAAAACATTACATTTTTCCTGCAACAGCCCCAAATACCAAATGCAAGACATACAGACTGGCTGAGTTCCTGCACAAATAAATGCCCCAAAAGTAATATTCTGATACGGCTTATATAGTAATATAAAAATTGTGGGTATTATGTGGTGACTATGTGAAAATGGCCACACATGCCTGTCATTTGTCCTGGGGGCTTGGTGTTCTGCTTAACTGACACCCCTGTCAGTAGAACGAAGAAACAACGGCAATGATTTCAAAAAAAGTGGGCAACTGAAACTAAGGTAAGGTTTGGAAAAGTTTAGTTTCATGAGGATGGGTAAACGTAACAAAAGTTTGTAGAAAACAGAGTTCTGGTGTCGAAGTCTGACACTTTCTCAAAGGGGCAGCAATTTTTCACAAATTCAAGACGTCATTTAGCAGAAAAATATAAACATGGCTCTTGTTAAACGGTATGAATACACAATCAATACTGTCATTTTTCTCTGCATCATATCTGCTACTTGCAACAGTTTCATTAAGCGTGCTTCAGCAGCAATAACCCTACGTGTGAACCCCCATCATTTTAGAAGCTGGGAAAGAGAAGCAGAGGAAAACGTATCCTAACAGAGGAATGACTTAAACAAAGAACTCCAGTCATGTCAAGATTGAAATAATGTATAGCAGTACTAGAGAGAGGGGAGCTGAGTGAACAGCTGGATCTCAGGTGAGATTTTACGACAAGCATGCAATCTCATAAACAAAATATGAACTGTCTGCCAGCCCAGATGCCCCAGAGCTCATCAGCGATGCAAATGGATGCGCACCTTAAGTTTTCTCTTGACACATGACTACTGATACCTTAAAGTGATGCCCCCCCCCCCTGACCCTGATGCATCACTCGCTCACGGGCATGGAGGAGAGAAACACGGAAAATGGAAGAGAGGGTATGCTATCCATCTCCTGCAGCAGTGTACTGTACAGTAGATCAGTGGTCTTCTCCTGCTTTCATCTCCCAACTCCAGCAATCTGCCACCTGGCCTCCGCACAAAAACCATTCATCTGAGCCTCGGAGGTTTCTTTCTCTCTCTAAGTTCTCTTTCTCCTTTGCTGCATCTGTCCAGTCTGGATCTCCAAACAGAGGGAAGAGAGAGAAGACACACATTCACCCGTATGTGCGCACTGAGCATTCTCGTAACACTCCTGATGAAACAGACCCATGTAATCCTTTGTGTTTTATTTCTGATGGGAGCTGGATTTACGCCTTGGGTGAAATTTGCCTGCACAGCATCCTCCACTTTCATTACTATTTCCCTTGATCCACGATTTGGTTGTTAAGGAGGGAGATCACTCACTTGTGCATGCAATAATGAAAATTTCCAGGTCACTGTTGGTAGGTGAGTCACATAGCTGGGGTATCAACCCATGATTTCCCCAGGCACCAATAAAGCATTGTGCCAAAACATGGGATCCCAGTCCCTTGTGGTAGTGACATCCACTCCCACAGTCCCCAAAGCTCCTGGCCAACGTCACGCAATGAATCTCAAGCCTTCAGGATGTAATCGCCTTTCCTTCACCCATGGGGGTTTCAATCCTCCATTTTCTCCTCATTTATTACTGGAAGTCCATCACTGAAAGTCCTCACTTTAGCTACATTAACCTGTTTTCAGCAACCAGCACTTAAGGTTAATGACTTTGGGATATTCCACACAGTCTTTAGCCAGTGAAGTACAGCCTTCCCAGGCAATGATACAGGATTGTGTGCAGACAGAAAAGAAAAAAAGCATTACTCCTTGCTGGCAGTAAAACACCTTTCAATTTTTTCAATGGCTGACCCTGTAAGTTGGTTATGAAAACGTTTTAAGAGCAGGTCACACCCTGGACTTTAACTATTCTCAGGGGACAGACAAAAGGAACGCTGAGTTAAAGGACTGGTCATTGAGAGTGATTTAATGTTATCTGTCTTAAACCTCACCCCGCTGCACTTCCCTATCTATATCAACTGTCCTTTTCCCCCCCTTTTAACCTCACTTACAACACTATCACTGTCCGTTGCCTCCCCCCTCTGCAGGGTTGCTGCCTCAGGTTGTCTTTCACCATGTAACTTTGTAACTCACATTCACACAAAAGTGCTTTTGTACTGTGCTTTCTGCTCACACTCCACCACATTTTCTCTTTAAGAGTAATCCATCCAGGCTTTTTGAGAGGCAGCTCTCTAAGTACGCCTTTCCATTAGCTTTGAAAAGACACAGTGTGGTTGCATTGGTCTGGGGCTGTAACTGTTGCATTTGTAATGTTATGACTCTGGATTCGGTTCATTATGACCCACGTTTTAGTCAAGGAAGCAATGCAATTTCAAAGAACATCTAACAAAGCTGTTTGCTGGCTTTATAACAAAATATTAATTTTTTAGCAGCATGTAGCAGTTTTCTTTTTCAGATCCAAGGCCAGGTTGCCGTACTATTGGGCACAATTGAGATAATACATACAAACTGGGGGTGTGGATTGTGAACATTTAACAGGTATGGAGGACCTAACAAAAAGATGCTGATTTGCATTATGGGAATTGTAGGGTCCAGTGTTTTCCTAGGGACAAATAGGGATCATTCATTTCTTAGGGCCTGTGTCCACATAGTGTTTTTTTCTGGCAGGGCACTGGAGAGTGCTGGGATGAAGCGCTGAGAGAAAAAAATGCTGCACGTGGGTTTTGTTTCTATGACAACAATATCTTAACGCTATGTCATGGGGGTGACTACACACAACAACAAGCTTACAACACATAGGGTGATAAAAGAACAACACTCACCAGCAACATTCGGTTTCTGGCCGATCTGCTCCCACAGATGGGCTTTTCTGTCACTGTTATGATAGTTTCTGTCTGACATATAAAGCTCAGGACGAGCCCCATCCAATATATGATTGGTTGCCTGGAAATAAGCGCCAGTGACGACACCGGTACCTTTCTGAAAAGTTCAGATATTTTCAACCAGAAGCGCTCGGAGAGGACGCACAAAAAAGGCGGAGCACTCTGAAAAAAGACGCTGGGTGCAGCGCTTTTTCTCAAGTTGGCCGCATGCTGCTGCATACGCTCACTCCTCATTGGTAACAATTAAAAAAAGACACTGGCGCTCAGAAGAAAACGCTACATGGACACAGGTCCTAAATTGTCTCTTATGAGTTTTCACATTTTTCACTTTAACCAATCAGAGTCACCCCGGCACAGCCTCTGAGAGCCAATCATCTTGTTGCTGTCAGGCTTGAAAATCTGTTCCGTCCTCTGCGGCTGTCAGCTGCCATTTCAGCGCCTGATTGACATGACCCACCCCCACCCCATTCACTGTCTGTCCAATGGGTCCTTCATCAGGAATCTGGCTCCAGATCACATCCATCAAGAGCTTAAGCTAGGCACTACCACCAGAGTCCTAATCGCCAAAGACTCCTTTTTCCTGACTGAAACAGCTGTCGTGTATAACTCTTTATGAGAACTAGTGTTGTTTACCCAGTAATCATCTCATGTATAGAAGCATTGCGCCTATGGCTTTATCTCTAAACATAGCTCACTGCCATTGTGGTTCAGAAAATAGTACTGAACAGATGCTATGTTTCAACACATTAGGACCCTGATGAAAGCAGCACACACACACACACACACACACAAACCCTCTGTAGCTGGGAGCAGTTGTGGCAGAGTTTCTGTCTTATTTGGGTTTTTGTGTCATTTGTGACTTGGGGCTATTATGTCAACTTCCTCTGCAGACTTGCAGGGCTGAGGTGGCTCCTACAGGACGGAGCTGAGCTGGCTGAGCATATGGTGAGAGGAAGCAGCCTACGGAACCCCTCTTCTTCAAACTAAGCAGGAAAACGCTGCTAACAATTTGCATTTCCCCCCATTGCGCTGAGGAGCCAATGTAGCATGATAATATCACTTTACAATTTGAAATTGCATCAACTCGGAGCTCACTGATCAAACAGTGACAGGGACTGCAGTTTTGGATCAAGGACTCGATTCTGCCTTGGGGTGCGTGCATATAATTGCAGGGGAGGGGGAGCTTTGTTTTTATTTAGCTCTGGGAAGGACATTATTATGTTTTAGAGGCACCAGGAAGAGCACAGTGACTGATTGATTTTTATGGCCCATCCATTATGATCACATTTAACCAAGTTAATTCTCCAATAGTCAGTTTGTTAGCCTTATTTACCTCCACTTTAGAGAGAGAGAGAGTTTTTATTTGAAACATGCGTATATTAGAATCAGGCCTTTATTCCTTATCTTCTTTGTTTTATAAATATATTTTATCATATTTTAGTAAGACGCCTCCCTGTTTTCTGATATGCTCCTGTTTAAATGCCGTTAACACAAACTCAACACTTCCTACATGTTATTTGATGTCTTGATGAATTCAGATTGATGTACTTCCACAGTCACGCCATACTCATCACACTGTTGCTCTTCACCGATCGAAATAATCTGCAAAGAAGACGTAATTGGAATTCATTAAGAGTGGTGAGTGTGGCATGACTATGTGGTTGTGCTGATGTACTTGCTATGTGTGCTGTGAAAAGTACATAAGTCTGAAGTTACCAAATGACCCATTAAAGTAATTTACCTTTTTACTGAGCCTTTGTCCTTCATTTGCTCACGCACACCACACCTTCAGCTATTATTTAAAATACTGGCTTTTCTTTGAGAATTTACAGTATTTTAAGCTTCTATATGTATAATTTGAAAATTACTTACTTTGGCGAGATGCGGATGCGACCTGGGGAACACCGAGATGAATGTGCTGAAAGCAACACATCGACATGTTCCTTCAAACAAAAACGTATACTATCAAAAGAATTTGAAAGCTTCTATGATCACATCCAAATCCTACACATAGTGGCTTCAATATTATTGGTGTAATGTACCGGCCAAGCTATAATTGTAGGTTGAGTGTAGGTTGAGTGTAAGCACTTCAGAAGAGTTGGCAGGGGCACAGCTCCTTTTGAAAATAATAGAGGAACAAGTGAAAATATTCATAACAATGGAGATGGTGTGGCTTTTCAAAACATGAAATGTCAGGTTCACTTATTCATGAGCTCCTTTACTGTACTCAGCTGCAGTCTCTCTGTGTCACTGACAGATCACTGCTCATGGGGAATTTGCATTGTTAGGACAACCGTTAATGATTTAATACACAATCTCTCACTGTGGGAGGGAAGGAGAAAAAAGTGGAAATGCGAGCGACAAAGCACCGTTTGAAAATTAAAGTGGGTCTGAATACAGTATTATAAGGATTGTTAGGGTGAGTTGAGAGGCTCCCTGCAGTGATCCCGTCAGGAGAGCCAGAATGTGGGTACGTCAGAGTCCTTCCCCTTATTAGTGATCAGTGTCTCGACCACCAGTCTGCCTTTGTCACTTGACTATGTCAGCTATTAAAAGTGGAACCAGTCAAGTGCAAAACAGACAGAAGGGGGAGAGTGTCTGAAAAAGACTCAGGAACAGGAAGATCACTTTTATCTCTGGCAAAGAGTGGTAGCCCGTCTGGAGACATTCTGCAGGGGACTCTGGGCGGCATTCCTGCCAAGTATCTGACATCTGCCCAGTCAGAAAGGTAGAGATCTTCCACTGTGGTGCTGAGGAGCTGGGCATCTGACCAGCCACCTGTCCACCTCGGTATGTAGGCGCTGGTAAATTAGCAAGGCCAAGACTGCCGTCAGCCAGTCAGAGCTGAGTTAGTACTAGCCAGGGAAAAGATATTCTTGGTAGTTAATGGACAAAGTGCCAGTGAAGAGTCAAGTTTTTCTGTGGAAGTGATTTTTGGTCAGAGTTTGAGGATGTACTCACAAAATCCATGCACACATCTGCACACATTCCGAAGTGTCAGGTGTTGCCACGAGACATTGCCAAAGTAGTGCCTAACAAACTGGACTGGTTGGGGTGTGAAATACAAAATATGCCTCACAGCAAGTCCATCTGGTTACCATAGCGCCCTGGCTGCAGCTCCATGGTGTCCGAGGGAAATAACTTGACACGCGTCTCCCTTCCCGCTTTCTTCTTCTGCTGCCTCTCCCTGTCTTTTTCCTCCAGCTGGCTCCTCTCTTGGTGCAGCTGTGAGCCTCGGCACTTGCACTGGGAGGTGTCAGTATTTGCTTTCAAGGCGTTTAGCTAATGCTATTGTGCCCCAGGGTGATTGGGGGGGGGCAGCAAATGCCTCTCCATATGCGTGCATAACTAAGTGCTTGGCATGTCTGAAGCCTACTACCCTCAGCTTTCTCAGTTATAGCTAGTAGTTCTATTGTTCTTATAGTCAATGGGGCTTATCTGCTAATGAATCAGAAAAAGGATACAATGGAAGCTGTTTTAATATGCTTCAGTGCCTCAGTATTACTCACAGAGGCATGGGAAGCTAAATTATGAAAGAGTTTATAGTCACATTTCTGACACACTCTCTTCTGATTGAATTCCCATGCCCATCTGAGTGATCGTATCAAGCAGGAAAAGGCTTTTGGAAACAGTTTGAAGTTCTCTGCAGGTAACTGTAGCCGATTCCTGAGGGATTAAGTTAGCTTGAGATGTCTACAGATCATACTTCTTCTGCTCTGAAGTTCAGCGTATATGTAACCAAACAGATGCAGCTGTTATCCAGCTAATTGTGTGCATAGCTAACATATTCCTGATTGTATTTTTCTTTTTCATTCTACCCCACCTTCAGCAAATGCAAACAAATGGTGGTTTCATTGAATAAAGCTGTGCTATCAGTGCCAATGCATAGTCTGACTGGCACCAAACTGGATTTTTTTAAATGGAGAAACACTGTTAGACTCCCCCGTTTATTATATCAAAATTATACAGTGTGCCACCAACTCCGGATGTTCAGAACAAACTGCGGTCACTTAGACTCAGGAGGAGGTACATCTCAACACTGCAATATCATCAAACTAATGGACATTGATATGAATCTGATAACTGATAATAATTTGGCCCTGCATAGGATTTGAAAATAAATCTAACTTCGAGAAACCCAGGGAAAACTTCTACTGCATGCTGATTCTGATTGCAAGTATGAGCTATCCTCTTTAGTAGTTAGTACGTTAGTACAGTTCTTTGGCTACACAACTACAACCACCAATACTAAAGCTAAATCCAGCATATTCAGCTCACGAGAATTGCCTACTTACAGCACAAACAGAGCAACATGGGCATCCCGTTGGAATTGTCTTTGTTTGTTAGCCACCATCTGTACATCCAGAAGTCATTGATGTTCTTGCCCTGTTTTGGTCCACCAACTCCTGACAAAAATATCCACGTCTCTCTGGCTTGCTAGATGTTAGACTCTCTTCACCCAGCACTCATTTACTTTTGGCTTTCTGCCATTTCTTGGTGGGCTGGCTTGTGCAAGCTTGTTTGTTGGGAATAGTGGCCCACAGCACTTAAAGGACGGAGGACTGACACAGACCAGCAAACAAAAACAGTTAGCTCAAAATGTTGATTCTCAGTGGGACTGCTATACTAGTTACTAGTACTAGTAACCCATTGACATTACATGTAGTCATTTGATTAAATTGAAATATGAAAAATATCACTAAAATGAAACACTGCGGGAAAATAATAAAAAAAAGGGTGAGCAGGTCAAGGAGGTGCAAGTCCTGAGACAAAGACTCTGTTTGAGAGAACTGTGCAGAGGGTGCACAGCCAAACAGTTCAAGACTATAGACAAATGAAAGAATTAAATGACACAAACCCTAAACTTTGTGGTTCTAGACGTACCTTGGAAACAAACAGAAACAAGAACCAATCTTAGAGATCACAGTTTCCAACAGGTTCCAGATACGGAGAGCTCCAGTGAAACATCAGCAGTCAGAAAGGTCTGTTAACAGGCTATACATGTTTGATAAGCTACCTGGCACTTCCTCAAACCATAAATCCCCGCAGCGTTTAACTTTAAATGCTACTCAGGGGATTTATCAGCAGAGACATCTGGCGGACAATAATTTTTACTCAACCTTCTCTTTGTCCAATCAGCCATCTGAACTGTTAGTATACCCACCTTTTCTTGCATCTGTTCCAACTCCATCTGAATGCTCTATTTTTATTAATGAAGTGTTAAAGCTGATTTATCCACCAACATATACTGACACACACCCAACCTGTATTACTGTATAGCGTCCATCAAGCTGAGGCATGGGCTGAGTGACACCTTAACATCCTTTTATGCACACATTGACTCTTGAGTCATAAATGGAATACATTAATGTAACATGATTTCATGAGGTCCACCTATAGAAGACTGAGAAGTGCTGCTATATCTGCTTCCTCGGGAGTCCCTGCTCCCATGACGGAGCATTTATTGCCACATTAGTGATTTCATACATATGCTAAGCCTTGCCTGTGGCTTAGCCTGTGCTTCCCTCAGAGAGGTGGAGCAGACGCCCTAGGGAGTGAAGTCAACTATTAAATGCCTCTAAAAGGACGTTTCAATCACAGAGGGTCCACTGGGCAAATGGAATTTTTTTTTACATTGCAGGGTTTGATTACTTTTATTTATTGGAACTGAAAAAGCATCTGTGCATGACTTTGTGGATTCATACGCAGACGTTCTGTAGGCTTATTTATTTGTTTGTTACTGTCAGTGAATCCATCGCCGAATGCTTTGATGCCGTCTGACTGGCGCAAACGGGAGTGAGCATGGTTGTCATTTCTACTACTCTGTTTACACCTACACATCTTAATGGCTCTGGCCAAGCTGTCAGACTGCCTGTTGATCAATAGCTGCATTCAAGTGTCCTTAGAGGAGAAGACAGAGAGGGACGGAGAAAAACATCAACACATAATACACAGTATTTATTTATATCCCCAGAGTGTGTGCCCTTTATTCACACTGCAAATACTGTTGTTGATGGCACCAGCGATAAAACGAGATGTCAACTCATATTGTCTGTCTTTACTCATCACAGAGGCCCTTTTGTCTCATATAGCACAGCCACCGTGAGCAGACGATGAGGGCCACTTGAGAGTTGAGCTTCCTCACTATGGCCTGATAAATCCTAACTAGAACGGTATGTCGTGAGAACTGCGGAGGTGGCATCAGCGCTGGACGAGAGCGCAAGAATGGAAAATGGAAATTGAGCACATGCACTTCAAAAGAGGAAGGCTGGAATTCAATCAAAGCTGTGTTCACTGGTCAAATGGAATCAAATGAAAGGATGGTTTTTAGGTATGAGGTAACAGTTGGGTGATTGATGATTTCTGCACAGTCCTGCATCAAGTAAGGTACTTTTATGAAGAGAAAGGACTGTGGTGGCAGTGGAAAACTGTTTTGTCCACAAAAATAACTAATTAGAAGGGCAGAGTAATGTGTTACTGATCCTTGATTTATTTTTAATGTGTCCTGTGCAGAATGTGAAATTCTCTCCTCAGCATTGTCCTTGCTGAAATGACTTGTTAGCTCTGGGCCATGGTTGCTCAGGCCAGAGGGTATTCTCATAATTTACTCCTTGCCATTCTGTATTTCTGTATTTTCACTGACCTTGATTCAAGGAAAGCTCTCTATAATATCATGGCTTACGCCTGCTAATGCAATGAAATTTGACCTTGCTCTTGTAGGTCTGTGCAGTTTCTGACTGGCAATGGTTATTGTTTTGAAGTCATGACCCTAGATTTAGCTCGGCCATTTTCACGCAGGCATGAGAGTGAAGTTGACAAACAGCCACGTCTGCAAGCAGATTTCCATTCTGACCTTTAACCTCACTGTATATATTGGACTTAATGTATAGTTAGGGCTCAGTGTTTTCGATGTTTATTCTTTTCCACACATGCAACAATATATATATTTCAGTTCAACAATTTTTAAAATGCATTTTCAATATTTTTAGCCATGCTAGTACGTGACTCTAGGGATATTAGAGTCACGTACTATTACGATATTACTATTAGATGGATTGACATAAAATTTGGTACATATATTCATGGTGGCCAGAGGATGAACCCTAATGATTTTGGTGATCCCTTGGCATTTCCTCTAGCGCCACCAGCAGGTCAAAGTTTTCTCAAAGTTATCTCAACATCCACTAAATAAATTGGCACCAGATTTTGTACAGACATTCATGGTCTCCAGAGGATCAATGCTAATGAGTTTGGGGATCCTATGACCTTTCCGCTAGCCCCATTATCAGGTTGACATTTGTGGTTTTGAGTGAAACATCTCAGCAACTATTCAATGGGTTGCCATGAAATTTCGTTCAGATATTCATGTTCCCTTCAGGATCAGATGTAATTAATTTGGTGATCCTTTGGCTTTTCATCTAGCACAATCATATATATCACAATACTTGGTTTATGACCATATACCTGCGAAGCTAATAATATTCCCATCAGTCTCAGCTGTACTTTGTGTTTAGTGCCAATTGTCAATGTTAGCATGCTAATACACTAAACTAAGATAGTGAACATAGTAAATATTATACCTGCTTAACATCTGCGTGTTAGCCTACTGATGTTAGCATTTACCTCAAAGCACTGCTGTACCTAAATACAACCTCAAAGAGCTGCTAGCAGAGCTGTAGACTTTTAGTCTTGTTAATACAGAAAATGTTTTTATTGATGTTGATATTGATATAAGTACAGCTCAGAAGATTTTCCACTTATGGAGACTGAAGAGAAAAAATACAGAAAATGCAAATAAGTTACAGATAATCAAAAAAAGGTTCAGTTGCTTCTTTGGCAAACTTCCTTTTTATAACCAACTTTGCCAATATTTTTTGTTTCATTACAAAGTTGTGTAGTTCCCCATTTCCTCTTGTGTCTTTAAAGGGGAACCTGAAAGAATACAATGTATGAAAAGAAGAATGTATGAAAGCACAGTGACTGTCTTTGCGTACCTTTTCATGGGTATATTAAATGTATATAAGGTGAGTTTTCACACTGAATAGCCCTGTTGTTGACTGAAATATCACATCGCCTCATTAGTTACTTAATGTAATATTAATGCATTTGCAGGCATCTGAATTCAGTTTAACTAAAGTTGATGAGAGAATTATTGAGGCCACCACTCTGTCGTACTGTGGCCCATAATAGAGTGTTTAGAACTTCTTTTTAGGCTTTATTCATGCATTATTTAAGGCAGCAGTGTGTGATACAGTGACCTACTATAGAACAGACTATTTTTAACACCAATTACAACCCACCCCACACACCTCCCCAATTCTCGGTAGAGAGACAGAGACGGAGAGCATGAGAGAGAGAGAGAGATTTCATTTGAGGTAAGAAGGAGCTTTTCACTGTACACTGCTGAACCGGCCGCAAACCTGCTATCTCTCCCCCATCAGCCCTTTCAACCTGGTGATGATCAGCAGACAATATGTCAGCTGTATTAGAGTGTGGGAGGTGGCATCTCTCCTTCCTTTCTCCTCCTCCTCCTTCATGGTTCAATTGGAGAAGTCTGTCAGGCACTCACATCATCACACACACACACATTCACGGACATCCACAAACACACCTACACACACCAACCAGATAACACAGCCATTTATGTCCCAATATAGCTGTTCTCTGGTCACATGTTCCCAGCCAACCCACTTTAAGAGCTTCACACACCTCAAGTCTTGAATTAGCAACAAGTGCGCCCAAGTGGTCATCATTACTCCCTCCCAATATGGTGACGAAGGTGCATCTCATGGGACCAGCAGGAAACTGAGTAGTTGTACTTCTATTTAAAGCGTTAAATCCCCCGTCCTTCTCCTCCTCCCTTCGATCACAAAGCGCAACCAGTCGCTGCGAAACAATCAAGTGGGCATGGGATGATAAAGATTAGGAGATGATAACAACTCTGGGGGAGCTCTTATCAGTCAAATTAGTGCATTAATGGCTTCAAGGTCAGGTCCTGATGCTTTTAGAAGATGACTCACACTTTTAACACCCTCACAAGCTCTCTGTCTGCGTAAGAGGAGCTTAAGCTTAAAGGTGTCACTGTCAACCCATCTGCAGAAGGACTGTCTTGTGGTTTGTGTGGGTTAAAGAATACCCACTGGAGCTACAGCAAGAAACTGAGGGCCAGTATGGGGTGATAGTGCCTTAATAATATGATTCAGTAATAATCTTAGTTTTTCACAATGTCAACTTTCTCAAATCTTACATCCTTTCCCCTTCCTCTAATTTGTTTCTGTCATAAACCTGTTGTCCTTGCGTTAAGAGCTTAGATGTTCAAACAGTTAACAAGTGTTACATTTGTGCCGAGGTTACTTCTTTTTATACCATTTTCCATTTTAGCTTCAGTTTTCATTAACCGTGATAACCTTGCTAATTGATTTAATCAAGCAAAAATTTAAAGACAGAACTCCATTCATATGGAAGTCATTCACAAGCTGAGGCAATAGAAGCTTTCACATTTTTACAAGAGATTTTGTGAGTTAGCTGGTGTCAGGAATTACAAATCTCACCATAAAAATATAAAATACGATAATTCTAAAATAAATAAACTGAAATTTATTAAGCATTGCATTCCTTTTTTTCAGTAGTAGGCGTGTGACACAAAAACCTTTGGACTAATGATGACCAAGTGTCTCTGAAAACTGCTCCTCATTGTCAGAGCTGATGTGTGTGTATACAGGACTTTTGTTTCAGTGTCTTATGAATGTTATTTGGTTGTCAGGATGGTTACAGTACTACTCTCCTTATGGAAATGAAAATTATTTATTATTAATGATCTAGATTCATTAAACATTTTCTGTGTGCCCATGGCCAGATTAACATGTTAGGGGTCCACAGGGGAACTGTTCTTTTGGGCCCCTGTTGACCTCCCAAACCTCCCACCCTGCTGTATGTTCCCTGTTCCCAAATTGTTTTATTAAGTGCAGTCCACACATCAGACTGTACATGGCAGCTGTACTCCTATACTAGAATATTACAACCTGGCCTCAGGTAATAATACAGAATCCCTATTAGTCTGCCATGTACTTTAGTGGTGCAAATGTCCTGACACATTTGCAATTAACAAATGATCAAAAACTAATTGATACGCCATAAACCTGGAGCTTTGGGGCCCCTGAGAGTCTGGGGGATTGGACAGTTGCCCATTTAGCCAATTTGGTAATTCAGCCTTTTTGGTGCTATGTGAAATATTTTGACATGATGGTACCTACAGATTTATTTTTTGGGCCAACTAGAAGCAACTTACAGCAATACAACACTGTCAATATTATCATATTTTGAGTTGATAAGGCAAACAATTTATTTACACATATCAGCTGACACAGAGAAATATTAGCACTCATTTGGAGTCGTGTTTTTTGCCACCTGATGAATGTAAGTCCAATATTAGTCTCCTGTTAGCTCTGTTTAGGTCTCCACTAACTCCTAAGGGAGCAGCTAAATGATCCACTATGTTCAGTCTCTAACTCTCTCTGTCTGTTGTTTGGTGCTGTGCAGGTAGCGTACAGTGGGTGTATCGGAGGTTTTTCATTGTTAATATACATCTTCTGGAGTTCTGCAGTTGCATGTTCTCCCCGTGCCTGCGTGGGTTCTCTCCAGGTACTCCGGCTTCCTCCCACAATCCAAAGCCATGCAGGTTGGGTCTGTGTGTCAGCCCTGTGATTGACTGACAACCTGTGCAGGGTGTACCCTGCCTCTCGCCCAATATCAACTGAAATAGGCTCCAGCCCTTCCATGACCCTCTAAGGATAAGTAGTTATAGATAACGGCATGGCATAAAAAAAAGATTAGTGCAGCTTTAAAGTACATCACATATATAATATATAACACCTGTTTTATAAAACAGAATGTACATGAATTTTTCCGTAACAGCTCCTGTTAAGTTCCAGTTTCAATCAATCAGGATCTCCAAACTTGCTGTCTCTTACTTTACCCACAATTGTACAATTCCTCCATTTTCGATCTCTGTTGCTGCACACACATCATAAACATTTTTCAACTGGACTGAATATTTCCTACAGTTACACCTCGAGAGCTATTTCCTCAGTACAGAACAGCCTCACTTCTGTCCTCTCCCTGTCTCATCCCTTATCCTTCGCTCTCCTCATTACTTACTGGGTCACCAGTATGACCCACGGTGGCAATGCATATATTTGTCAACGGTTGGAGTGCCCATATCTCGGAGTGGGAATGGAACCATCACACATACAGAAACACACCAGTATATGCATTCATGCTCACATATGCAGTGCAATACAGCTGCATGTTTTTATACATGCACATAAACTCATGTATGTGCTGTATATGTTTATGTACACATACATACATACATACTTACAGTTTTACTGTTCAGTTACAGCCCGTACCTGCCTGCCTGTCCCATGCCGGGGATAAAAATGCCAGGCGGTATGACAAGAGCAGGTGGATATTATGCTTGTGGAGCAAATGTGGTATCCAAGGCCTGCGGGAGAGAAGGACAGAGGGGGAGGCAGTGAAATGTTAACGTGGGAATAAAATGATGGTGACAGCAGAAAATGGCACCGCGCTCCGACATGGTGCTTATGGATTTATTTGCTGTGTGTGGAGGGGAGAGAGGAGATAGAGAGATGGTGTGTCACTGCAAGTCTCTGAATGACATTTTGTCACCACTTTGTCATCACTCTCTCTGGCTGGGTCTCACTCACAGGAGACCTGCTTTATGTAATGACATAATGGTCCCTACTTTATGCATCAGGGATGATTCCTGTCATGATGGTACACTGACACATGATTTTTCAGGGATTACATTTTCACATTTTAGTCACGTAATTTCCTACAGTTTGCAAAAGGAGTAATTTTTCATCTAAAGCTCAAGCGGCTTGGATACTAACTTATTTTTATCTCTAAAAACTTCTCTTTGAGTAAATTTCCCCTTTTTTCTTAAACAAGTCTTATTTTCTCCTATTCAGTTTGAACTTTTTACTTATCAGTTCCATTGTGGAGATCTGGGATGCAGTGTTGTAAACAAAAGCTAACTTTAAATTGACTCCTAAACCAAGTTATTTGGAAATGAAAAAAAGAACCTGTTCATTGTTCATTGTAAAATTGCAAGCAAAATGAGACCATTAGTGGAAATTCACCATGGCCACCCTTCCCCAGCAGTTTATTCTGCATTGTTGCCATGGTTTAAGAATACTAATTTTAAGCACTTTCCTTAATCAATTGTCAGGCATGTTAATAATCAAAAGCAGATCGTCTTAATAGATTATAAAATACTAAATACAAGTTTTTTCTTGATGAAAGCTTTATTTAAACCTTTTACAGGGGCTATTTTGCTGAACAACCCAAGCAAATTGGAAATAATAAATTAAAGCCACTATTTTGTTGCTGTTCTGTGAAAACCATCTCCAAAACCTTTAATGAAAAGGCTGTATGGGCTGTAAGTTTTTGTTTGTAGTAAAATTTAATAATTCTGGTGAAATTAGTGTGTTGCTTTCAGCCAGTTAATTTCAGTGCGAGAGGGTGAGATCCGTGTATTGTTGTCTTTTTTGGTACCGCCACCGGGGGGTGCTAAAGTCAGAGGTTTTCAGATTATAAAGTGGCTTTAAATTAATTAAGAAAGCAATAGAAGATAACATGTTTGAATAAAAAATGTAACAAAACTTGATGTTACTTAAAATTGCTCCTGCATCTATGCAATCTGAATAAGTGACGTATATATTTAGGCAAGATAATCTGGTAACCATGGTAACGTGTGTGCATCAGCAGGTGAGTATGTGAGTCAAAAGATGAAAGGAAGTTAAAACTGTCGGGTGTTGTTCTTGTGTCCTACTCCATGTAGTTTAGCAGATCCTCATTGTGAAGTGTAGCTATCCCCTATCTTCCACCTGTAATATTACTTACCTTTATTTTGCCCTGTTTCTACCTGTTCATCACTATAACATTTGAGGTCCAGTTGCAGTCTGGTGTAATAATGCTCATAATGACTATTTCTTATTAATTCTTCGTGAACCTGAGCGAAGATAAATAAACACAATGTGCAGTAAAGTGCAGCATGAGTCCATCACCAGAATTTGATTTTCTTCCATGTAGCGCTGATGTAGCAGTCAGTGAGTTACTTGTCAGTTCATGTGACGTCAGTTTTATTTGTCTTGGCTTGTTTGTAAAAAGTCAGTGCAAACACGACGCGGACAACAACTAAAAGTCAAGGATCATTTGAATCATTTGTCTTCGTATCCTCCTGTACTACGGTGAGTAAAATCTTACCACAGGAATGATAGCCAAAACTATCAAAAATAAGACCAAAACAAACCAAAACTGAACTTTTCTAAATTCAGCATGTTTAAGAAAGGTTGCCTATTGATTATTTTTGTGGTGCTGCATCTCATGTGCTCCTCTGACGATATGAATACACCTACAAAGATGTGTTTCTCTCTGTCACCTCTAACTCTCCTTGATAGTGCGTGCACACAACACAGTGTCTGCAACAGGGACCATCTGATAATAGAATTAGATGCTGAGCTCTTCTCCCTTCAATTATCTGGTTGCTCTTCCATGTTAAGACTCCTGCTGCTTCTCAGTCATCCTTTTTTTCCCCAACATCCTTGAGGGGAGATAAGTTGAAATGCTGTATCGATTTCTGCCATTTCTCACATTGTTCCCTTCAGTGGTTGGCTGGTTTTGGTTGTGTTACTTTAATTCTTTTTTGGGGGGGCTCTCTCTCACTCTCTCTCTCTCTGAGGGAAAGCTTCAGTGTACCTTGTTAGATAAAACAGGTAGAGTCTATAAAAGATCCAGGAGAAGAAATTAACTATACCAACAGTTAAAGAAAAACCATTTCAAGTCTGGTTGGTGAGCAAAGATGAATAGCGTGAATAAGTGCAAAACATAAAATTCTGAGACATCAAAGACCTTTGTAAAATGCATCTTCTAAACCCAAAGGGAATATTTTTCTCTTCTTTTATTTTCTCTCCTCTCTTTGTTCTCTAACATTTTCCACTTTTCATCTACATTCTCCTGGACAGTAAGAAGGTATCCAGCGATTTCGATGTCAGTGTGAGAAATTATTGTGAAGGGTTTTCTACCATGCGTGCAGATGCACACAGGTAAAATCTCACAGGTTACTATCTCAATCAGTCATTCCTAACCACGAGTACTTGTACGCCAGGGGGTTCTTCTGCAGATGCAAGAGGGTAAGTGGAAAGATTGTGGAGCAGCTCAACTAATTTGAAAAACATAGAAATTATGATTTGATTAAAAAATATATCCACATATTTGTGTTTAGGATGAAAATAAACATCCAAATAGGAGTAAAAAATTGATGTTCTTTAAATTTATTGTCATAATGAAAAGTTTTAATAAAGTTTAAAGTAAACTGTCAAAATAATTAGCAAAAAGTAATACATAAACAAGCATAAACATTTGAAACAGTTACCTAAAATGAAAGTAATAGATAAACAGTTGAAGTAGCTAAAAGTATAATTTTTAAAAAGGTCCATCTAGCCAAATATTGCAAGATTATCTTCTTTTACGTTGTGTTACTTAACAATCGCTTTGACACAAATTGAAATGAACACATATGGAACGTGTGACAGGTATGACAGGTGGGGTTGATGAAGGGGTACTTGAGCTCATCTAACAGGGATGTGAGGGTATGTCAGACAAAGAAAGGTTAGGAACCACTGCTCTACATCCTTTCAAACGGTTTAGAGTCAGAATACACAATAGGAGGAGAGATAATGGGGGAGAGCTGCACATCTCATTTGATCTTATTTCTGTATCATTCTTAACGTCTCTCCCGCTCCCTCATTTTGCTGGTCCCCTCTTGAACCCTTTACAAGGACCCTCAGGGATCCTCAGACCTCACATATCATTAAACCGCAGATAGTGAGAAAGAAATGGGGAACAGCAGGAGGGTCAGCTTCACTGCAATGCCCCCCCCCCTTATGTCATCACTGATCCCTCCCTCCAGGTGCACAAATGAAGAACAGACTCACTACATTGCTCACCGGCTTTGTTTTAAGTGCAAAACTTGAAAGGCTTTAGACTCTCCCCCTGTTAATTAGGCAATTGAGAGATCTAAGGCACGGGGGTAATTTGAGTTAAAACAGCAACATGTGTCAAGCATTTATCCGAATGGCATTTGCCATCCACAACAAAGGTAGGGGGCAGCTGTGATCTGAATGCAAGCTCTTTCAATATTTCCTCCGCTTACACATGCGCCGGTGTTTATTAGTCGGTGATGAGCGGATTGGCTGACTTGCTGGGGTACACACTGTTCCCTCTACTCAATATGCCCAAGTAAGAAATTGGATATTAATGAAGGTTACAGTTAGATTGGTTGATTTACTTTCTCTCAGCCTTTGAGATTTTTCTCTCATCTCCTGTACCAAAGTTTGGTTTGCAGGAGAAAAAAAAAGCAAGAGGGGGAAAAAAAGAGGCAAAAATGATTGATTTTAATGGATTTTGCTGGAGGAAAAATAAAGCAAAGTTCATTAAATAACAATGGGGAGAGCATCACAATGTAACTTCAAACGATCCCTTTAAGAGTAGGCTGTTTTTTTGTGGTACAGGCACAGCAGCCATTTAATAACTTGTCTGTTATTCATGAAAGCAGCAACCGTAACCTTGGACAAACCTTGTTTTCAAAGAAATGAATGTATAGCTCAGAACGATGGAGGAGGAAACTCATATGAAATATTGCCTTCAGCTCTGGTATATCTCTGTGGAGTATGTTATATGCTTTTAACTTTTTTTCATGTGTTATATTGGGATAGATTGTAGAGGTCCAAATTGTATGCTCAGCAAACAATGCAGGTGATAATTAAAAAAAACATTTGCTGAACTTGTTTATTAGCTTTTTCTTTTATTAAGTTTAACTGTCATAATCATCAGTGAGCTTCTGAGGCCAAAGAAAGCCATGCTTCAATTCAGAAATAGAAAATAAAACTACATTTTTAAAGGGTTAGGGGTTTGTCTGTTTAAATTGCAGTCTCTCCTGTCTAATTATATTACCTCATCTAATTGTTACCCTCATGCTTCTCCAAATCAGTAATTATCTTATTTGTTTAGTGGAGGATGCATAAGTGACTTCTCAGTAGCGTTTTTTTTTTCTTTCCTGCGTGGAAATCTCATACCTGTTCAACAAGACCTCATGCAGAATAGATTGTCTGTCAGTGCCTCCCAAAACAACCCATGTGGCTGTTAATTGCACTTTCAAATTAGGAGACTCGCAAGAGACAGGTTTTAAAAGAAGTGAAATTGTCAAAATCAAAGCAGTAGAGGCCGAGATATGCTGGATCCTACACATCCCATAATGCAAATCAATAACCCCTTTTGTTAGACTCTCCCTATCTGTTAAACACCAACATCTTTCAAACTCCACGTCACCAGTTTGTAAAACAGGCTTTCTGTTCAAAATGTGTAGTCTCCAAACCCATGCCCCTTCCAGAGCCACAGAAGACATTGTTTTCTTACATTCCCCCCCCCCCGGGCAGTGACCTAACACAGCTCTGCTTCTCCCCTGTAGCCCTCAGCCTCCTGCTCCCTGCCTCAACATCACCGTTCACCTCTTACAGTTGTCAGAGAAACGATCATACCTGTCTCTAAAGGTTACTTGTGGAAATTCAGGCAATGCATTTTTACACCCAGATAAATGTGACAATAGTGAAAACGTTAAAGTGTAATAACTGTTCCAATAGGCAGAGGATTGTGTGATTTTTTTTTTTCCATTTAGTTTTATTGTTCAGGAGCAATTATATCAATGGATTGTAATACACTAGCAGCCTGCATAGCCGTCTGGAGCCCTTGAGGCTTCTTTACCATTAGCCGCTTGGTGACAGCAAGGCTATTGTGTATTAGCTGCTTTGCACTGTGTAGATGGTGCTTAACCTCTATGATATTGGTTTACATCCACTATCAACAACCATAAGACATTTCCCATCCCACACACACACATCACATCACATATCCAGCCTTTTATCCAAAGCAGCCTAAGGCTAAAGGAAAACGTGGTCTGAAATTTTTATACGGAGCTCAACCGGTAAAATGCTAAAGCTGACTCTTCCCCTCTGAATACCCGGAAATCCCAGAGGAGTAGCCACTCTGCCTTGGAATTGTGCTTTGGCAAATGATGCTTCATTACGCCAATCTTGAGGCATGACCATGGGCAAGAGGTTAATGTGTTAATGTGCTGACCCCAAGATTTTTCACAGCCGGTCAGCAGACCTGTTCCAGAGTAGTTCCAGTGCACGCTAATAGTCCAGCAGTTTGGCAAGACATCTAGTCCTTCATCTTACGCAGTCATAGGGGAGGTGTCAGGGTGCACAGACAAATTACCCTGATCACAGGAGGCAGAGGCTCAAGCGCTCCAGCTTAGAGTCAACATGAATAGGATGCCCTTTTTCTAATTAGGCAGGCCCCATCACATGCCCTTTAGCACCTTGGCTCACAAGGCAAAGCCATCTTGAGAGCCTGAGTTAAAGAGTCTAATCTACAAAACACAGTCATGTGAGACGTTTGGGTTGAGAATGACTCCGAAAGACAGCCACTAAAAGCTTTTGTACATCATAAAAGTCTGGCCTATTTTCCAGCTTTTTCAAAAAAAGGCACCTTATTATCTACTTAGACCCCTTCTCTCTGTGAAAGCCACCCATTTATTTTCACGCCATTTGCCTGTGATGAGCAAAGTCACTCCACTTTAGGCACTCTCCAGACTAGCAGTTGCCATTAATGATTACCTGCCATGCCTCGGCTGAGAAATTAACCTAATTAATTATACATGTAAACCAGGCCTTATTTTAAACAGAATTTTCCACTGAATGATACAGGTGTCACTCAAAGCCAGCGAGTCGCAGCCAACTCCCTGAGCATCAGTCGCTGTCATACTTTGGGCTGTGAGAAAAGGCGGAGGCAAGTGCGTGAAAAGTATAACACGCATTTGTCATCTCTGAAATTACGATTGGATGAGGGACGAGGCATATTAGTCATCATTAGAGAAGAGAGGAGGAAGGAGGAGGAGGAAGGAAATGGAAATTCCCATCTTATAATGCAGTCAAACAGACGTGCACTAAAACTGCATTTCTCTTCTTGACAGCTGCAAAAGTGTTTTGAAAAGAAAATCTGGCATGGGAATTCTTTTGTTTGTTTGAAGAAGACAAGAGAAGGAGTTCACTTCTCTCCAACAGAGAATATGACCTTACCCTTTAAACTTTGCTTTTGCCATTTCCATCAGAGATGAGATGCATTTACAGGTAGTGCTGAAAGGATTAATCGATTGTACTTTACTTGGTTTGACCTTTACTCTGCGGAATGATGTACGAGCAGAGTTTGTCACAAGAAGTCTGTTTTCACATTCATCTGCTGAAGGGGGAAAATTTCTCTGCACTCACCTTAAATCCGAGTTTAAGACGTGTGCGCGCAATATGATTTTGTGACATCACAACTAGTTAGGAAGCCAATCATGGTCCAGTATGCAATTTACGTTGTGAAGTGTGTTGCGGAAACTGGAACCCTCCAGTGGATGTACACTGACAATGGACTTTTCCATGAAGTAAGAGACGTTTGTGTCCAGTAGTTACATTTAAAAGGGAGAAGGTGTAGATGTAGTTTTAGTCATTTTTAACTAGGTAATTTAACTTTAAACCAGACAGAAATAGTCTTCCAGGAAGGGAATAATACATCTTAAAACTTGTTCTGAAGGGGATCTTCACTAAACAGCTTTTATGATAATTGATTAATCAAGTTATTTAACAAGCAAACTATTGGTTGCCTATTTTTGGTTGTTGATCCAAAGGAACCAGTTTAAAGATGTCACCTTGGGCTCTGGGAGATTGTTATGGACATTTGTTCACTACTTTTTTAGACATTTTAAACACTAAACATATTTCATCATTCCTTGCAGCTGTATATACAGAGAAAATCCAGCCTTTTTCCAGCAGTATTGCAGCTATTTACCACATGACGACATCTCTCGTGCCCTCCCACACTCAGCCGTGGAAGTTGCATTGCTCACAGTGAATACAGATGTAATCTTTCAACTCTGACACACTGGTTGCTTGATCCTATTCGGATGGCAGACTGCAGCACCATTGCCCATCTTCCTCCCATGTTCACAAACCACATGTCGTGGTGAGCCATATAGGCAGCAGGGAGAGGACCCAAATGCAGACAGGCGGGGAAGCTGAATAAGTCCAAAGATTTATTTAACTACAAAATAAACTTACAAAATACAGGAACTGACACAAAGAGATCACCATCAGGAACATAAACCACATGAATGACACAACAATGAACAAAGGAAAGGGACCGGTATATATAGATAAGGAGACAACGAGGGAAACCGACACAGGTGAACCTAATCAAAACTGGTGGGAACAGAACAATGACAGGAAGTAAATAACACACGAACACAAGACCAGGGATTTACAAAATAAAACAGGAAACAAGACCAAAATACCAAGTCCAAACAAGAGTCCTTCGTGGACCATGACACCACAGTCTCATTCTCATCCTGTGTCACTCCCTCACATCTGTCTGTCTAATGGTACCGCGGCCCCTCTCTAGATATGTCATTACGATGACAGACACCAGGCCGACAGGCAGAGTCTGTGTGTGTGTGTGTGTGTGTGTGTGTGTGTGTGTGTGTGTGTGTGTGTGTGTGTGTCCAGCCACAAATCTCCCAGCAACCCACTTTCCTCTTTTACACGTCTTATTCAGTGACCCCCCTTTCACCTGGCATTAAAATGCATCGTTGCAATCAGGGTGTGCAAAAAAAGAGAGCAAAGTCTTGGTGTAGATGAACCCAAGAGGCACTAAAGATCTGATAAACCAAACCTCTCTGGAGGTACTCAGGAACATATTTGGTCATATTAACAACAAAGTGTAAATGTACTCTGACAGGGGAGACAGAATTCGGTCAGGGGAGGCAGAGAAAGTGGAGCACAAAATCAAATGCTTATTAAAATATATAAGGCAAGAGCTTTGGTGCTGATCTCATTGCAGGAATTATTTATAGAGGGTACACCCCTATAAATTAATTAACTCAGGATGATCCCCCCTTGGAGAGAAATAGACAGGGTCTCACCTCTGGTGATGGTGAAGTGGTGGAGGGTTGAAGCAGCACACTCACTAGAATGACAGCAAGGACATTTATGAGTTAGACAATTTTAAAATACGGAGTGTGTTCTCTGGTTGACAAAAATCAGAGAGAGCAAGCGTGACAGGGATGATCCTGATTGAACTTAAACTAAGAGCTACATTTCTTTATTTAATTATTTTCAGATTCAATCAGGAAAGGCAGCAAATCAAGCACGCAGCAGTCAGACTGTAAAATAATGTCAGAACTAATTGTCAGTGAGACAAGGCGCTTTACGTCAATTTGGATGTAAATTTGAAAAGAAGTGATATGCCGTGCTGATTATACAAGGTATAAAGAAATCTGACGGTAAATGTTTATAGAACAGATTGACAAGTTTAAGAAAGTTTTCAACAGTAGGAAACTTTAATACTCAGACACAGCTTGTTCATGTTTACCCAACTGGCTGGTGTACCAAAGCTAAATCTAAAACCACCACTCTTGAATCCAACTTTCTCTCGATGGAGCTTTCTCACTGCTGTTCAGGAGGCAGTTTGCAGTTAATGCTTAAGTTTATAGGCACTTTATGGCTCGTTGTTGGATCAGTGGTTTCTACTGTTGCCTCACAGCAGGAAAGACTTGGGTTCAAACCCCATTGGGGCCTTTCTCTGTAGGTTTGTGTGTTCTTTTCATGCTTATGTGGATTTCCTCCGGGTGCTCCAGTTTCCTCCCACATCAAAAGACATGCGTGTTAAGGATATGCTTCTGACATTACGCTTCACTAAGGTGCTGGTCTTACATCAGGAGCTGTTCACTGAGCATCAGAATGTAGATTAATCTAAATGCAGAGGACAAATGAAAGGTTTGAGTGAAATGTACTTTTCAAAAATGTGATTATACTGTAGATTTAGGCTGAAAAGACATGAAAATCTTGATACAGTCACTTAAAAACCTGGTTTAAATGCAATCCAGCACAAACAAATGTAGTCACAGTCCTGAAATGAGACACGTTAATTGCAAGATTCTGGTTTTCTTAAGACCTGGACACACCAGCATTTAAAACTGCAAACTTCATGGTGAAAATTAATTTTATTGGGATTAAGGGGATGCAGTAAATCTGCGTTGATCTTTCACAGCAAGCCATCTTGACAGTGCTGACCTTTGAGGGAACCGAGAGCCGGAGAGTCCAAAATGGCGCTTATTAGTTTATAAACCATTCACTTTTATTGAACTTCTTATGTCAGAGGAATGGTTAGCACGCAGTTATGAGACAGAAGTCAATGGTACAAATACATTGTTTTCAATTAACCGTGTGAACAGTTAATTGTCTCTTTAGGCGCTAACAACCAACAGTTAGCAAGCTTGTTAGTGCAGAGAGATTTTTTTCCCTCTTCAATAAAACCCTTTATTGAATGAAATGTTGTACAATCCTGATAACAAAATGTGCCAGGGGGAGTGACAGCAACAGTACTGAGAAGCTACAGGGAGCTATTGTGACTGAATAGTGTTAACATGTTCCCAGCTGGCATGTTGGCAGTTAGCTAGCCTGCTATAATGGTTCACCAACTAGCCCTGCGAGTAGTCACCATGCCACCATGCATCTAGAACCAAATATTTCATATGAATTGCGTTGTGCCACACCTTTACATTAAAGAACATGATAAAAATACAACATGTCAGTATTTATGCTATTAAATATATTAAAACTAAGAGTGAAATATTTCATTCGCATGTAATATGGCACACATCAAGAATGTATGGAAACTTACTGAATACAAATTAGCATTTTCTTATCATGTGTTTTCATCTTATAATATTTTGTCAACTTCAATTGAAAATATCTCCAAGTACAGTTGCCATCCTATGCCAGAAACGCCCTCGTTGCTGCTATCTGTCTGAAAAATAAAAAGCAACAGCTCTGGCGTGAAACAGCAGTGGCATAAGCACAGTTTTTGAGGCAGAGACAGATTCCCCCAGAGAAGGTCAGTGGCTGCACTGTCCACCATCAGGGGGTCTTTTTCTTCTCTGATAGCTCCCATGTTCTCGGCGTTAATCGCTTAATTAACTGAACTTTCTGCAATTCAATTAAATGGACCGTAATGGTGTACAAAGTGTGGAACAGCATTGACCCTTGAGGCAATCCACAGTCCCTCGACAATTATCCAGCCTTCTACAAGAACTGTCTTAGGAGGCAAAGGATTATTATGTGAGCTCTTGATGGAACAGTTCACTGTGAAGGCAATATAGCTGCATGGAAATAATGTTCATGTGAAGTGAGTTACTGTAGATTATTGTGATTGAATCAATTGAATGGTTTCACTGCTTCATGAATAATTCACTTTTGACTAACTGACTTGAATAAATTATGTGCCAAACTTGCCTGTGGCATCCGTTTTTATTTTTACACCATGGTCTGACAGGTCTCTGAATGGTGCCATTATTTCTGTAACTACTGTACTGTGAAACTTACTGTTGCAGTTTTTTTACTTTAAACAACCTGAACTGTAACCTGGACAGTGCTTGGATCAGGGTTCATTTGAGGTAAATCCTCTTTCCATTATTCTTTATATTTTGTACTTAAATGCAAGCCAATTAATCTAACTCCAACTAAACTCTGGCGAGCTGGCGAGTAAACACTGGGCGTAAAATGAGTTATCAACCTCTTTGTACATTGTTAACATGCAACCTAATCTAAAAGAAAATCTACTGTATAATTGCATGTACATGTAGAGCAGTGCCTTGATAATTAAGGTGGAGACAGATGACAGGATGTTGTGAGAAAGGGTCTAACACCTTGATTGGACTATCTGATAAAGACAGAGTCAAGACGAGAAGACATATTTTTGTGCTACTCTCTTACGCCTCTCATTATTAAACTGCATATGCAGCAAAGTTCCCCTCCCATAATGTACCTCTTCTGGAGTTAATTAATGGCCTATTTAGGTGAACTCATTAGCGATGAACTGTAATTCTCTCATTTCATCTACTCATTAGCCGACAATATTCATAATTAGTGGCATTAGGACGATTATTAGGCAGTTTGGCCAGCATCAGGTTTCATTCAGTGCTGTAGGCACCCTGCTGTACACACAGTGAGGTCTGATATTAACTTTATAAATCAAACGGGTGGGTATTAAAGCTTTTAAAAAATGAGACTGTAGGAAGAAAAGGTGTGTTGTTCCCACCATCAAGGTCAGTGTAGGTCAGAATACTTACCATGAAAAGCATCACATCATCAATAAAAATGCACACAAGAGGGAGCGTCTCAGTGGTACTGGGTGTCTCAGTATATACAGAACAACATTAAGTTCTCCAGGGAGCTGGAATCACAGTCATTAGCAAGAAAGCAATTGTTCAGACGTCAACTCTGCTCACCTCCGCTTTACTGTGCAGTGCTTTTCCCAAATGGCTTTCAGTTCCTAACAAAAAAAAAAAAAAGCACAATGTCCACATTCATAGTCAGAGTGGCTTTTTAATTTGAGGCATTTTTCATTCTGCTTATTATCTTGTATTACAAACCTATTTCAGGCCCGCACAGAGAAAAGAATGCAACTGCACAACAATGAGGACGAGTTTATTTATTTAAATCACGATTAATCATGCAGAGCTAAATAATATGGCTGCGTGGTAATTCATCACAAATCTGAGCCAGTGCTGAAACATCCTTTCAAATGTTTATTGTGCTGAATGTTGTTTCAGTAATTGTGATTAGACTCTGCTCCAGTCAGAAGCCGAGTGTGTCTGCACAAGAGAACGGCATGTATGAAAAAGGCGATGAGTGTGTTAATTACCACACTGGACCTGCCTGACAGCTGTTCGCCATGCCACACGTTTTGATTTATGACAGCAGACAAGAGAAGACACAAAACTGTTTTCCTTCTGTTTTCCATCATTTTGAAAGGAATAGAAGGTGAGTGGATGGTTCACCGCTTGATTAATTTCTCCTGAATTCGTTACATGGAAGGGTATAAAACTGCAATAGGATATGCTCCAGCAAGTGTGCTTGCTAATGAAGAAACTGCTTAAGTCCCACTGTACAGTTGAAAAAAGACATACAATTTTGGAAATTTTGCTTTTAAAACGGAAAACTACATCTTCATAATACATTCTTTGCGTACCTTCACTTTGCTGTTATTGAGCTGAAATTTTCTTTCTCATCATTTCCTCACATTTATGAAGTAAATGAATGACACGGGCACTTTCTGTGCTTACAGAGAAGCAAAAATATAGTATAACTATTATCAGGAAATCGCTAATGCCACGCTAACCCGAAATTAACTACAGAGTTGCATTGTGCCAACATTAGCTTTAGCGTCTACAGCTTAGGCTAATACTAAGTTAGCCCATTTGTATTTTCTTAAAATGGATCAATCTCAAAAAAGACATTAAATTGAATAGAAAATATTAGAAGTTCAAGGCTTTATTGCAGTGTTAATTGATGTCTGTGGCTACCTGGGGGCAGCAGAACAACCTGCATATACAACACAGGTATATCATCATCAGTATAAAGGTATGGTGAACGCGTTAAATTCAAATCCAATATTCACACATTCATCTTACCTCTGGTTTGGTCTTCACCAACTTCTGAAGGGAAATGTTCACTGTTGCTAACTTTGTGTGTGCTGTTTGGTGCTGGATGGGTACATACAGTGGGTTTATCAGAGCTTCTTTTTTTTTGCTGAAAACAGCTGGGAACTAGGTTGGAAAAAAAAAAACGTTAAAACATTAAAGTTGCAGGCTGTAAAACCAAAACAATGAGCTAAAAGATGCTAAAATGCACTCTAAAGCTGAGGGGAACTGCAGACTCAGGTGGTAATTCTCAGTGGGTACGGAACTACGAGTGACCCCTCTCACATTACATGTGGTCATCTGATCCACTGTTAACATTAAAATATTGATTAGTGCAGCTTTAAGATTTTCCAGCAAGCCCTTCTTTAAAACCCTTTGTCATTTGTTAGCAATTTACCTTTTTAGAGCACATAAAAGTGACAAAATTCACATGAATTCATAACTTTAAAAGATATTAAATGCTGTATATTAGCATCAAATGTTTTTTGGACTGTCATTGTACTGTTTTAAAGGAGTCCCTCATTCCATTTTATCCAAGGATTTTAACTAAGGTAACCAATGTCTCTCTCTTTTGTGTTTTATGACTCATACTGGCCTACTCCATTGAGAAAGGCCAGCAAGAATAACAAGAATAGCAAATGTCAGATGGGTTCACTTGCTCCTCCGCTCTCCTTTACCTTGCACACTTGTCTTTGAGCAGACAGGCTTACCTTGCACTTGAGGGGTTTTTTGTGTGTTTTTTTTTCTTTAGAGCAACTGAAAGGTGCAGCACTCCTCTGCAGTCACTGCCCTGGTCTTAATCAGCGTGCCTCCTGTGGCTTTACTGAGAAATCGGGCTGCCTAGGCAGGCGATGATTGGATGTCGCCATTTTGGGGTCCTGCAGTGCTCTCTGAAAGACCTCAGGCATGGAGGACTTCTCCCAATCTGGGAGGCAATGTGGGGAGGGCAAGACATAAGCTGGTGTTGACAGGCAGATAAATCTTTACCAAGTTCTGTTGTTTGAAGAAGTCTTTTTCACAAAACAGTGTTCCTAGGAGCAGTGGAATGAAATAGAAAGGGAAATAGATATGTACATCCATGTGAATGACAGACAGAAGGCTGTTTGAGATGCCAGTGAAGTCCCAAAAAGAAAACAGTCTCTGCATTGTGTCCCAAGCTGATTTTAGAGGTCTGCAGCTGCCCCCACAGGCCATGAAATGAAAATGTGGACTCAACCAGTCAAAGCTTCTCCTCTTTATTCCTAGTTATTTCTCTCTTCATTGACTCTCTGCAGCTTTCATAGCCAGAAGTGCCTCCTTTTTTTTTTTTTTGGATAGAGTTATAAGACCAGGACCTCTTCGATTATTCTCCAAGAAAATGCAAGCATGGCCGTTAATCCGGCCCTAGACCAAGATTAACTCTACTGCTGCCTCCAACTCTCCCCTTTGTTTGTTTGTCTATTTCACACATGCCCCCTTTGCTTATCTCCTGGAATGGCAAATGCCATTTGTTTTGTTCAAAGTAATTCAGGGTGTATTGGAGTGTGATTGTGTTGCTGAGAAGGGCTGCCAGGGCACAGATAAGCATGTCAGTAGTACATCCTCTCAGCTAAGGCTGGAGTCCAAGACCCTTATAGACCCCTATATTATGTATACAATGAATGATACGGCTGTCATATAAATGCATCAGCCACACGGTAAAGCTGGAGGTTATGATTGGATATTTGAATATTGGACCTCTGTGTGCTTCCCCCAAGGGTGTCTTCAGCCTGCATACGAAGTTTTATAAGCTCAAAGCAGGAGGATGAACTTTTCTTCTACTATTTCTTATTTGTTTTTAAGGAAGAAAGTGCTGTTTAACCATTCATCAGTTAAACTTTTTTTATGTGAGTTTGTTAAAGTGTGGAAAGTGTTCTGTTGATATTTTTTATGTGAAATTTAGCCATGATACTGGATTTTAAAATTAATCTGAATGTATGTTTTGTACTAAACAGTGAATGGAAGCATGGCACTGAATAATATTTCTATTCAATTATAAATGTGGTCATTTGCCAGCGACTAAAGACAACTGCTACAGTAGCTTTCACTTCAAGTGCACAATGATAATATCATCAGAACTCAATGTGTGGTGTGATGATGTGTATAATTAAACAGAATACAAAATGATTTCTGAAGTATACAAACAGTGAGTCTTCAGCAAGGAGTCCCTGGTCACTGTCTCCTTGAGTCAGTCACACGTATCCACATAATCTAACAAATAATGACTCCTAAATGTGCTAAAAGTTGCGAGGTTTCCTCTCAAACATGGTGCATGTGGCGATAACAAGCCCACATCAAGCACCAATCATGTAGCACATCCCAACGCAGACCAGAGGTTCGCTCTCATTCAGGTGAAAAATGGCCTCATCTGCGCGTGGCCTTATCTTCTTCACTTGTGACCCGCACTCACTCCCCAAACTCATTTACAGAAACATCCCATCATCTGCCCTCTGCACCACAGAGACAGAAAGAATGAAGAAGAGATACTTGTTATAAAAGGCACAGTTGTGGTTCAGTGGACATTTATTGGCCCATTGAAGGTTTGCAATTCATTTTCAACACTTGTCTGAGTAAATATATCGTGATACCAATTGCTCCCGTTCGTTGTAGTGATACCTGTAATACAAAGCTTGGCTAATGGTGCACATCCAGTACGATTAAGTGAGAATAAATGAACAAACCCACTCCATATGCATTTTACAATAAAGCCCAAAGGCTTAGTGTCATCCCAGGTGTAAAGTGCAGTTTCTTCTTGTTGTATGTTTGGTCGGTGCTGATCAATGAAACAACTGATAAGGGGTGTTTCCAGGTTTCCAAAGTAGTCCTTGGAGCCCCAGGGTTAACCTTTTGAGGTGATTGTTCAAGCCCTCAGTTGGTTGACCTGCAGAGGTAGGGCTTTGTTCTTTCAATCAATATGTCAATTCTGCACAAGGCCAATTAAAAACTGCTCAATACTGTACAATGACATAAAATGTTATGTAAAAAAATCCATGTTTCTTTCCTAGCTGCATTTTTTTGTATGTTCAGGTGTAGTTGTTATGCCAAAATGTGTATGTTTTCAAGTTTTTACTTTGTTTAAGAGTTTTTTTTATTATTTTGTTGGTTGTTTTCCTGAATTTGTTGTTTGTGTTTGCATGAAATAACATTTTTTTTGTCACCTACAGTACCTGTTTTTTCCCCTACTTTTCACTCTTTTGTGAATGCACTTACCTTGTATTTGTTAGAAGTCCTTTGTCCATGCTGGGCTTCAATCCCTTATTTCTATGTTTCATGTTCTTCTGTGGGCTGCTTAGCTGCCAGACTTCTTCAGAGCCAATGAACTTGTGCAACCACCAAGACAGAGAGAAGATCAAAAGAAAAAATGGCAGATTATTGGCAGAAATTCTAACCACGTTTTTTACACATTCATGTCGTGATTTGTGATATTGGACTATATGTATAAAATTGACTTGACTTGACTAATTTGCATGATTGGTAAACATAAGCTGTATTGGAACGAGCAGTTACCAGTAGACAGCTCCCCCAGAAATGAAATAAAAATTATGCAGTTGTTTAGAAACACTAACAGTATCTTATGAAGGGAGCAGAAAATGTCAATATGATGCAAACTTTTGTTTAGCAGGTACAGGTTATTAAAAAGTTTCAGGAATTGACCCAAGGTGTCTTAATATAAAGACAATTATTCTAGCCTTGGATTTTCAAATCAATCAGATCATTTTGATGAATCCAAAGCCTTTTCCCCAGTTTGTATTTGCAGAGATACCTGGTTTACATTT
Organism: Macquaria australasica; assembly: GCA_005408345.1. Lineage (NCBI taxonomy): Eukaryota > Metazoa > Chordata > Actinopteri > Centrarchiformes > Percichthyidae > Macquaria > Macquaria australasica. Next base: position 3,028,479 of record SEMN01000004.1, on the reverse strand, counting down.
CAACTGTATTACAACATCCATCACCTTGTCTAAAAACGTATTCATTCCGGTGATGGGAGACAAGCTTCTGATTTTCCCATCCAGTTGGCATTTGTTTTGACTTCTTAACTAAGCTGTCCCGCCAGTTATCAGAGGCTTCATCCTGCACAAGAACATTACTGTGAGTCAGCTGACGTTACCACTCAGACCCTGGGAGGGAATCAAAGGAAAGAGACTGATGTGCTTCCAAGGGGGGAGGCCAACCTGAGCTCCAGATGAGAAGGCTGATATGAGGGCTAAAGAACATTTTCAGGTCGACTTTTTTTTTTCTTGTTTCTGAGGGTTGAGTCGAACTGTCGGCACTCTTTACCGCCAAGAGCGTCACAAGCGGTCCCAGACAGCAGTGCTGAGACGTGCCAGGTTACGTCAGATGCAACACACCAGCTGGGCAACGACCTCAACAGGACACCAAGAGGGCACGCCAAACGCCTTGTGATCTGCATCTCGACACTGTCTGAGCCTGAGGGGACTGAAGCACTGCATTCATTGACTTTCAGGGCTGTGGTTGTATTAATGCTGAACACCCCCTTTTTCTCTCTGTTTGCTGCTTAAAATACTTTCCCTTCATGCTTTTTAGCATTATGTTGATCAAACTAAATCGCAAACAACCTCAAAGGCGCTGGACAATGTTTGGTTTGAAAAATGCACCTTTTCTGCCAACACGTTTTGATGACTCAGTATGGGCTTTACTCCACATACACTGAGTCAGTTGACTGTCAAAAATGATGCTTTCACTGTGTCCCAGTATCATCAGACCTTAATTTGACTGGTGAATACCTGATCAGATGTGTGGCACCGGGCTGCATAAATGTCTTCGTAGGTGAAATCACAAAGCTGTAAACACAGACCACTGCAATAGCACAAACCCAATTAGATGCAGCGGGAGGGGTGGGGGGGGGTGGGGGGGAATGTTTTTGGTTTAATCCATCATCTCTACTGAAATCAGAGTTTGGAGGAGGAGGAGGGTGAGCAGTAGTAGGTGGGGATGTGGGCTGTTTTGCGAGGGAAAGGAATCCCATTTTTTTCTCTTAAGGCGCTACGTTGAGCTGGCTCATTTTTCACCTGGGTGCGGCTCATTCGTTCATTAGGCGGAGAGATAGGGGTGTATGTGGCGGATCTGTGGAGCTGCTTCATTACTCTTTGAAGACTGTCGAGATCGGATCACGCTGTAGAATATTTAACCCCCTCCCTCCTTCCCCTTCCCCTTCCCTCTTCCCCCCTCCCCACCATTGCCGGAAAATGATGTGTGTTCAACAGGATTTGAGTTCCTGCTCATTACAGAGGCATGATCATAACTCAGCGAAGGGTGCCAGCTACATGCTGAGAGAGCAGGAGTTGCAAAGGCAAAGAGATGCTGAACCAGTGAAGTCACCGCTGCCCTGAGGATGAAAATAAGAGCTGTGGCTTTGACTGAAATGTTGATCGCTGAGGAAGATAGAACACCTTTCTATTTTACAGCACGTCTCCACTTGAATGTTCTTTTCAACCTTTTAAAGGACAAATCTGTCAGAGTTGGCTCTGTTCCCAGAATATTATAAAAAACAGGGGGCTATACTTTCCAATGCATGCAGTCTGTATTGATCAGTGTGCCAAGACAGCTTTATTACTTGTGCATTTGGAGGCCAAAGGTCTCTTGATTAGCCTCCAGTGCATTAGACCCATGAACATGGCTGAGACGTGGCCATTAGACATACCTCATCATCCATTAACAGAGGGTAATACGGTTGCGATTATTGCCTCTTTATTGACTTGAGGTCAAATTTTATACTGCAGTGCAGTCATTTCCAAATGTTTCCAGAAGATTCTTAATGTCACTTTACTATAAAAAGGGGGGGGGGGGCGGGGGGGGGACTTCTATGTTTGTGATGAAAAATGTATTAAATACACAGAAAGACGTAGATTTTATATGAGGTTAAAGGATCATTCTCGGATATTACAACTTGGGTTTTATTTTCATAGATTCGGCCATTGGATATCAATGTACTCACCAAAGTAATTGCTTAGATCTGGGAGCATGACAATATTGCTACTACGAATTTGATGATGAGAAACAGAAGCAGGAAGATAATGGGACAAGTTGTGAAGAAGCCAACAGTTTAGCCAGATTACAGAATCCAAACCACTTTATTTTGAGGCAAAACCAAAAGTGAGCAGACAAAACATCTGTATTTGTACCTGTATTTTATACAGGAAGTGGGTGGGGTCAATACCAGATATTGTAAATTGTCTAGACTGCTTAATTTTCTGTGCTTATTGTTTCCTAATGACGTTTACACTCCTTATGCATATAAGTGTAAGTTTAGCTGCCAGCAAAATATGCAAAACAATGTAATATTTTAATTATGTACTTAAATTAATGAAATAATAAGTCTAACCGTAGTCTAAGTAACAGCTGTGTAACTGTTAAAGGTCCAGGTTGAAATTAACAGGCCTAATGGTAAAAGAATGGGAGGTTTTAACATTGGGGAAATAGTCATAATAATCTTTAAAAACTGGAGGTTGTGTATATAATGGGAGGAGGCTCAGATGAATGTTAAATGAGAATGCTATTGACAAAAATTGTTAAAGCTCTATTGGCCATTTTACTTGCACTTTTGAGGCCATCCCTAATGTCAGCCCTGTCCTCTGTCGTATGCTGTTCATATCTGAATAATATATTCATTTACATCCCTAGGGCACAAACTGGGAGGGAGTTTACTGTTTGCCTTTGTTTTCTCTTCCAAATAAGTGTGGCTAACCCAGAGGTTTGTGTAAAACCTGTCTGATCCTTTGACCCTTACTGTTTCTTGTCCTACTCTCTTTTTTTCAGCACTGTTGCTGCGTTCCCAGATCTCAAAGAATACAATGTTGTTGCAAGAATAATGGCCAAACTACAAAAATAAGACTCAGGTTGTCATAAACAGATTTTTTTATTATTATTATCATTATTATACTCCAGTACTGTTAGGTGCATTTCTGAGCACTATGTCTGCCCTCCACTGCCTGTGGAGGCCTATTCTGTATGTAGATAGCCATACTGAGGAGCTCTGCTCTGCGGCGCCTGCATATGAGCAGGATGTCAGGGAGAAGCAGACACACGGCAGGGCTGGTTGGTATCGTGTTGACATCTGTCATATGTGTTTGTTTATCAGGAACAAGGCAGCACCACAGGAGAGAGACAGATACTCTCCAGAGAGTGACTGAGCTGAAGCCTATACTCTCTATCTCAAGGGGTGGAAGCAGGTCTGCTGCTTTATTATACAGATCTCATACCTGCACATATAGGCTGTGTTGTTGAACCAATAAATGCACACACTGACTCACACACAGGGAAATACACACACACTCCAAATCCACAATGGTGAGGCTAGTTTCAGTTATTTCACGGTGGGCTCTTTATCTTCCATTATCAAGTGATATCTGGGAATTTTATCTCAAACCAAAGCACTGCAATGATTTATTTCTATAGAGTGCCATGATAGATGATCCTCCAGTGTAAAAATACTATTTGTGTAATTGGATCATTCTTTGGCCCGCACTCCATAACTCCTCCGTCTGCTGCTGGTAGAGTTATGTGCCCTGATGGCAGGTAATGTTTTTCATTATATGCCAGGCCAGTTTTATATATAGAAAATGGGTGGGAAGGGACTGGGTCTAGCCTGGAGCCATTTTCTTGGTTAGTCCCTGTAGGTGCATCCAATATTGATTGCTTGAAGTACAGTGCTCTATCCCCACAGAAAGGCAGCATATGTACTGTATGTGGGGAGTGGAGATACTGGGTGTTCTCGTCCGGCTAAATATAGCAGACAAAGCAACACCCATGATGACAACCTCCTAGCGGAGGTGCCATGAAACACAAACACTTTATGTGCCTGTGGAGCCATGGAGACACATAAACATACACAACTCCAACAAAAAGCGCAAAGACTTGGGGCTTGCTTTCATCACATATTTAAAGTCTAATTGGTTTCAGTTGCTGCAAAGGCAATGCCCTCTCCAGGTACTTCAGAGTGTTTGGTGACAGGGTTGGCGAGGTGAATAAATTAAAGCAAGACGCACCTCGCAGGAAATGTTTGAGGGTTCTGAGGCTGTTATGTAAAAGCTTCTGGTTGAGTTCAGGCATTTGATAGCAGCGCGCTTTCCCAGATAAGGCTTTCCTGAGCCCCAAGAGAAAAATGTACCTGCATATTTATCTGTCCATTAGTCTCTGTCTCTCCCTCTCATCATCTCATCCTCTCCCATCTCCAAGTATCAGTTACACCGCAGAGCATAGTAAATATTTGAGATCTCTCTCTGCCAATGAATCAAGTCTCATTTTCAGAGTGGGTGGGCATACCTCTGAAGGAAAAAAATGACAGTGTTTATCTCCATTTTCAGAGCTCCACTGAATGATGAGCACCCTCGCTCTGTCGTGCTCTAACAGATTAATTCACGTCAAAAGTTCCTGATTTGCATTCCAGAGGTTAATTCTGGTCTCATCCGATTTTCACTTTGAGCTGTGATGAATCTGCAGCTGAATAGTTTTTTTTTTTCTTTTTTTTCCCGCCTGTAAAGGTTGGATTAAATGAAAGAGCCGTGATTTTTGAAGCGCTGGTAGTTTTTGGCAGTCAAAGTATGCTGCACGGTTATTTCCGCACACAGCAAGTGATTTTTCTAATCAACACATTTCACATGAAAATGGTGTAAATCATTCTCTTTCATACGCGCTTAATCATGAGGAAAGGCATAAATGAGACAAGCTTGTTAAGCCTGTTTGGCTCATCCATGTTACAGAGCTTGAATGAACAATGTGAGGTTCGGAAAGTTCAGCACTGACCCCAACACACAATATACTGTGTTTTTGTCTTCTGGAGACACAAAAACAATAATTCCAGAAAGGTACTGGAACTTGAAGCCACTGTTTGTGAGTGTGATTTATCTTTTGGGGAAATATTTTGCTCATTAGTCACCATGGCTAGAGGTAGATTAGCCCTGGCATGAGATCACCTTGGTACACACCAGTAATAAGGATGTTCAGTGGAAACTGACACCAGAGCAGACTAGAGAAAAAGCGGGAGTAATGCATCAAGTCAGAGAAAAAGTGTTTGGTCAGCGGGAATAAAACGTTGCTGATTTTCTCCTCCTTATTTTCTCCTCCTCCTCAAAAACCAGTTCAGGCAGCATTCAGCAAAATGTGTCATTAAGGAAAGCAGGGCCTCTAAAGTTGCCCAGATTCTGCAAGGTGTTAAGACTAGGCAATTTAAGTGATTCACAGTGGAACAAGGAAGACAGGAGGAAAACAGGCCTCATCTGATAGTTACCTGGGGCAGCAGCCAGGCTTCTGCCCACACAGGTAATTACAATTATGCAAATGAACCACACAGGAACAAAAGCAATGCCACATATGCAAAACGAAAGCTTCAAGCTGGTTCACCTGTACGTTTAAATACATGCAGAAGCAGGTACACATGCATTATCATGCAAATGCACCCAATAAGACGGGTTAATCATCATTTCATTGCAATAAACAACATGGACAGCCAGTACAAATGGATGTACAGGGGGAAATCATGAGTCTTTCCCAGGAATCGCTTTCTGAATGGCCTGCAATCTTCTCGCTCGTGTTCCTGCGTCAGACTACTAGATTGCTTTAGCAGGAGATTGAAGGGTGGGGGTGGAGATTAGGAGGAAAAAGAGAAAGCCAGGAAGAGGTGATGAGTTTTGGTCTGGAACCTTGTGAGGCTCAGGTGATGAAAGGCTGGTGTTCTCTCTAATTCATTAGCGGGCAAAGCAAGTTGCAATGAGGTGTGCTGCCGATGGCACCACTGAGCACAATGGAGCGTGAAGTTTGAAGAGTGAACACGGCGAACACAACATTCAGTCACATTGCCAGTATTCAATGCTACATTTGAAGTCTTGTCTGTAGGTACAGTCATTATATAGAACATGATGCTAAAGCAGGCCAATCACAGCCTAGCAGCTGAGCTCTCTCCTTCAAATACTAATGTTAATAATACTGCAATTTCTGTTTTTTTTTAACTCACACATGAAGTTTCAGGAGGTGTTGGAACACAGTATTTAAAAAAAATAAACATGACTGAAAACAGATTGGTAGTCCTTGATGCCAGCAGTGTAATTAAAATTTTTACTTTTTTAATTTTTAATTTAATTTTTAATAGTTATATTAACTGCACATGGTGTTTCCATACTGTTTTATTTCATTTTTAATGACAGCACTGACAATAATGTCTATTTAGTGGTTAACACAGTCTGTTGTCATTCCTTAGAGCTGAAGTTGGATTAAATCAAGATGTACTTGGTATTAAATCTGTACAGAGAGGCATGTTGAATGGTGTTGAATTGTACAGATTGTCCTGATATCTGATAAAGTTGTTTCCTTCAGACACTGCTGGAACTCCATTTCATTTCATTTCAATTGTTGCCTACAAAAGCTGTCACTTTTTTTGAAAAGTCCACGTTTGAACAAATATAAACTAACATGTAGTTTATTCAAATTCATTTGAACGCAACCTACGTAGCCTCATCCTAAATTACGTTGTAGAATGGACTTTGTTCCGTTCACTTGTGGTGCCTCTGCTACATGACTGACAAGCTAACATTACTGTAAGGCAGTTGCATTTTACAAAGTGAGCAAACAGCCTTACCTTTATCCACCATTTTTGGAACAAATACAAGATGCTTTCTTACAGTACTTCTCAGATTTCGTATTATGATTTTCTGTTCAGCACAACTTGCTAGTTTTCTCCATTTTGCATTAGCAAAGAGAACAACAATAGCGTAGCTTAGCTGATAGCTGCAGATTGAGTATTCATTTTACACCTCCCTTATCTCCTAAAAGGACAACAATAGGACCTTTTGAAATGTCCCTGTAGGAAAAGCACAGGTGTAAATTATAAATTTAATGATGGCTGAATTCCATTTAGCTGCTTCAGTTTCAGGGTTCTGGTATTGTGCATTATGCCTCACTGTCACGGCTTACTGGGACACTTGAATGAAAGAATCATGTTAATGTTATTAGTAAGACCTGAGCTTTTCCTGCTTTGACCAGTTTAAATGTGTGCTGTGCAAAAAACCTGGTGGAACTGAAACTTTGCAACTTAATTTTGCTAACCTTGGATATTTTTTTTAAATCACTGATGTAAGAGGCAACCCTTGGATTAATATGTATATTGTGAATTATTGAGTGAATTCAGTCAATGAAGCAATTCCAAATAAATTATTTCTGTATATTTCAAACATGCACCTCACTCTATTCCCACAAGGTTTGAATTAGACAGGTTTTGCTAAATCTTGAGAGTACAGTCCAATCTACATGATCTTCTCTACAGTTGACAATACTGCTTTCTGACAGCCTGTATTGCTTATAGCATATACATGCCAGAAGGCTCCCTGAGTAACCAGCCGAGTGCTAATGAGCCCATCTCCTGTTAATTTAATTTAGAGCGTGGGTTCTTTCTGCAGCTCTGTCTGCCTGGCTTTGCTGCTGCTCCCAGCTGCAGAGCGTTTAACCTGTGTGCAGCTCTACAATATAGTGTAATAGTGCTGCACCTTCATGTATGCACATTCATGTACTCTACACACACACACACACACAGACAACCTGTCTCTCCAGTCTCACAATATACACTCTTGTGTTTCCTCATGAACACAGGGACATTGATTTGCACACTCAGATTCTCATCCACAAGCCCCTCCCCCCAACAAACACAATGCACAGATGTTAATATCTACAGTACAAGAGCAAAAAACATCAGGGAATCCAACACTTGCAGTTCATAAATGAACTACTGCGTAATCTGGTTATGTTCAGTTATCTCAGCAGAGATATAAGAGAGGAAAGATGTTGAGGTGTTTTATTTTTAATAAGACAGACTCTCCTATTCATGGTCTTCAAAAGTAATGGTCCTTATTTACTGATCATTTCCCTTATCGCTTTCATTGTGCCCTCAGCCTCTGTCTGTGGATTGTTTAATCTTTGCCGAATCTGCAGAGGAGAATTCATTAGATCACCTTGAAAAATGACAACTGAGCTGAGCTGAATGATAAAGCGAAGGTCAAGTGTGAAGCATTTACCATGTTCTCATCTTCAGCATTCGTGATATCTCACTCAGATTGGAAAAAATGATAAAAATTGTGCAGTTTAGTTAAGATTTTCAATGATAAATTAGTCCTTCCCCGAGCGAGAAGCCACGCAAACCAATACTGTGATCTCCGGTGGAGCTGCCTATTTGAAAACAAGTAGAAGAATGAAGCAGAAAATGTCACTGCACCCTTTAAAAATCCAACTGGGTGCTCAGTATTTTCATCATTTTCTAAGTCATTCCCAAAAGAACAGTAACACATCACAGATCACAGATATGGAGATGGGGGAAACTATTTTCTCTCATTTCTGGCTACAGGAGACTGTAGTGACTGTTTACTCATACAAATGGGGATGTTTTGTGAAACAGGAAGGGAAAAAATCTTGAAATTTCCAGATCTTCCCTTTGCTGCTCATCAACAACCCAGAAATGGAATAGTTTACCTCTAGAAATATACCACCTCTTACTAAAACACCAACTTGATATTACTTCTGAGGCGTCAAAATATCATATTTTGGTTGTGTTCTCGATCACAGTGCATTGATCTCTTAACTTAAATGAAACCACATGTCTTTATTTGCGGTTCTATGGGAAACAAAGTTCATCCGCTGTGACGGAGGCCAGAACGCTTTAATTGAACAGTGGGGAGAGACAATGTGCTTTGTCTTCCAATGCAGCACTACAAATCCAGGAGGTATGTGGTAAATCTCTCTCACTGGAGACTTTATTGAAATTTTTTGGCGATGAACTTACCCCTCCTGTATTGGTGTAATGTTTTTTACTTGAGCTGTCAACAAGCCAAGCTAACACTTATCTTTCAAGACTTAAAAGTAGAACATTCCAGCACTGTAACTGTAAAAAGGACTTATCACTTTGCCTGTTTTCAAACAATACACTTTCACTTGAATATATATGCAAAGAGAAGAAGGGACTTATGGAAATTGTCCATGCTTTCTGTCCTGGCGTCTTTCTTTTCTGATCTCCCCCGTGGGGGATGAACTGTTACCAAAGCCAGAGTGAATGCTGCTGAAGTGCAGAGAAAATGTTTATGCACCCAAATCCTTTTTGTCTTCCCTCTCTGTCCGTAATACTGTTCAATTTGCCTAAACTTCTTTCTCAGAGAAATTGGATGATTTCCATTTTGCTCTCGAGTGAGGAGCTTTGGGAACATGCCTGTGCTAATCTCCTCAGGATTCCCTCTGTCCGTGACATACTGACGAGGGGATTTCTCTTTCCTCTGACGCGTTGAAATAAATAATGTCACCTGACATGAATGGAATATACTGGAGATATAGAAAATCATTATTTATCCTTGTACTCATTTATTCCCGCTAAAGCCAATCATGTTTTCAGTGCCTTCAAATGTATTCCTCCTGATCCATGACAGTCCAAAAGGATTTATTAGAAGCAAGGAGTATTTTACGATGAACCTCTGCAGCTGGCTTTATATGAGCAGTATGGTGTGGACGGGTTGATGAGCTATGTCATGTGACTGGATGTGACTTGGAGCTAACGATGGTCAGAAGTGACATGTGTCGTCGTTTCCGTGATGGGCTTGACGCTATTCACCAATGACAGAACCAACAATCCGAGCTATGATATGTCCCCTAAAGGCTCCTGTAGTAGATAGTTGAGGGGGGGTGTGGGTCTTGATTATGTCTGAGAAAGGCCCGGAGGCTTTGAATAAAAAGAGATAGATAAAAAGAGAAAGAGATTCCCACCCGTGACGAAAACCGCAGCTCGGGGCGCACATCGCTCACACGTCCAGCAGAGAATGAAACCGCGGCCGCCTGATTTGTGCCTAATAAAGTTGTCACATCTTATCAGGACTCACATCTACTACAGAAAGCACAGGCCTCCAGTCAGGGCTAGTCTGGGGTGATCAGGGGCAGCTGGCGTTGGACAACCCCTCCGAGTGATGGATGATGGGATAGAGCGCTGCCTGATGGAAGTGAGGGCCAGATGATGGAAGGTGATATAGGAGAACAATGGACAGCCACAGGTGTTTCTGCTCGATTTATTAGGGGTTGTAAGCATCCAAGAATTACAGTGATGATCCTGGTCTCTTGGTAGCAACTTCTACACAGAGTCCATGAAAACACAAGTGAATTTTTAGAGATCCGTCCACTTTCTTGGAGCGACAGAGAACATTTCTTGGACTGCAATGTCTCCGCACCTCGGTGCCTCAAAGCCCACGCTCACAGTGACTGTTAGGGAGGTATGAATGCGGTTCACATCAGTGTGCCTCTGCTTGAAGACAGGTCCTGTCCTGTGCCTTGCTTATTTCCTCTTGCCCACGCTCCCATTATGAAAGGCAGTATCTATGGCCTGACCTCTAGAGGGAGGCAGCATGTGGAGTCAGGGGAAGCAACACATGTCTGCCCACAGAGGCCACATAGACTGTTCTCTTTAACAAAGACAAGTCAGCCACAGATAGATCAGAACACGTGTAAGAATTGGCTATTAGTGGTGTCCATTTGTTGAAAATAAGACCCAGGGGGCTTTAGGTCTTTAAAAGCCTCAGGTCCTCTTTAAGATCATTCAATCACATCTTGTGTGTTTATTTTCTAAGAAAATCAGAAACAGCAGGGTGTGAGAGTGTTGCTCTTCAACATTAACTTTAATGTGCAAGTCTTTCCACAGGTCTTAACCAACATAACCTACACTTGTTATGTTATCATCTATCTAGCATGAACGTCCATTGCCTCATGAAGTAATATTCCTTTCTCTCTGCATTGCAGGCATCAACAGAGATTTAATTTCTCTTGAGATTACACTCTGTACTTTATGGGTCTATTGGATGGAAAATTATTTACTACTAATGTTTCCTCTGCCCTCAAAACACAACAAGCTCTACTGCAGTTACCAGTTTTTATTACTTTTCCACACTGCATTTTTTATTCCCGCTCTATAAATTCATCAAAAAGAGTTGTGGTTGCACTGCCTTTATCACAAGTTTCCAAATAGTGAGGTTGAAAAACCAGATGATGCTCGCCCTCTCTATCATAATACATTCCCAGTTTAGAAACCAAATTTGCTCCATGTGCAATATCTGAGTACAACAGGCCAGCTGTGATTGAGAGGTTGGAGAGGTCTAAATCAATCATGGGTGGCGTGTTACTGGGAATTAGGGAAATTGCTTTCATCCCCAACTTGGTGATGGTGCTTTTGCATTAAACCTGTGATGCAACACAGAGCTTAGCAACAAGTTCCCTGCGAGTAAAAAAAAAAAATAGTATGCTGAAGTTGTGTTAAGCTGAAACCACAGAAGCTGTAGTGTATTCAAAATTGTACTTAAGAAATAATAAAACGTATTTACATAATGCATTTCATGTATTTTGAGACCAAAATAGAGCTAAAAAGAAAGTGAATATTTGATTTACTTTCATCAGGTGGCCAGAAAAAAACTCCAGATGGAGTTGTGTTAATAAGCAACCGTTTGCTAACATGTTCGCCGTATAAACATTTGATAATATGTCAGTGTTGTATTATGTGGCCATGTGTGCAGGTTGATGTATTTCATACATGTGTATTCTAAAAAATATATGCATGTATATACACAAAATATATTGATATTATACTGCATATTTGTTGGTTGTTCATATTTTACAGCTTTTTGTGTATTGAGTCATAACTTTTGTATTTTCTGAGTGTTTTTTGTTGTTGTTCAAATTTGATTTGGTTTCAAGCTACTTTGTCATTTTTCATATTTCACTGACTTTTCAGTTGCTAGCATTAAATCAGACTCTTTTTTTAAACATTTACTTTTTTTTCATTTAAGTGTTTTTTTCATTCAATAATTTTATCTGTTTGCTTTCACTTTGCGTGTCATAGACACCTCTTGACTCCGCTGGTATTCAGTCAATTCAGTTCAATTCAGTTTTATTTATATAGCGCTATATCATAACAAAGTTATCTCAGGGCACATTCTGTACGGCACAGGTGGCGTACTTCACCACTCAACTATCTTCAGTGCTGCTGAACACACACAACCAGAGAACGAAGAGCCGACTGAAGGAGGAACCTGCAGAAAATTCACCTAGCTGATTCTGTAGACATGTCAACATTTGAAATTAAAGCATTGCTGGCCTAGCAACTAAAAAATTAAAAATTACAAAATGAAGTACTCCTCATTTCAGAAAGAAAAATACAATCGAACTCAGTATGCATGTTTTTCTATGGTAAAAGAGTTTTTGGAGAGTTCCAAAATATTCAAGTATGAATTTCATGAGCATTGTCGACTGTGTATATTCCCAAGTCCTGACAATCTTGGTGAAGCAGGTGGCTTAGTAATTGCTGTCTCAGCAAACAGACCTGACATTTAGGCGACTCTCAGTACGTCCCCAGGATTGTGCTGAGGCTGTAGAGTCAGGATACCTTGGGTGTCTGCGACAGTCACAGCAGGCCTCACTAATCACGTTACATTTAGCCGTGACAAAGACAAGGCCATGTACAACTGAGATAGATGGATTAAACCAATTGAGTAAGTATGGATTACCCTTCAGTGCACTAATCAACTTGATGAGGATGGTCTCGAGAAATACTGTAGAGGGGGAGAATGAGAAGATCACAGGAGGTGGAGATATAATAATTTTATTTTGCAAACATGGGCAATTTAATGTTCTAATGTTGGCAGGCAGCAAATAACAGAAGGAGAAAATGAGACTCATTTTGTGGACGTGGCATTGGTCTATAGATACCAGAGGTGGAAATAGTACTCATATGTTTACTGAAGTAAACGTATTGATATTACAATGGAACAGTTAAATTGAAAGTGTTGTAAATAAAGCTGCTGTAATCAATATTTTTACATTAACAATGGATGACTACATGTAATGTAAAAGTTAATGCTCGCAGTGACCCATAGAGAATTATCACCCAACTTTGCAGTTCCCCTCAGCTTTATGGAGCATTTTAGCATCTTTCAGCTCATCATTTTGGTTTACACAACTTTACTGTTTTGGTCAAGTCTCACAGCTTTTTACAACCTTGTTTCCAGCAGCAGCAGCAGTAGGGAGCTGTTCAGATTCAGAAAGATAAACTCACCATATGCTACCAACCCAGCACCAAACAGCAGATGAACAAAGTTAGCAAGTAGTGAACATAGTAAAGCATCTAGCAGCTATAAAAACCAAGGTATTTCCTGCAGGAGTTGGTGAAAACCAACAAGGAGCTAAAAGGAAAGTGAATACTGGACTTACATTCATCACTTAAATACAACTCCAAGTGAATTTTAATGCTAATGAATGCTACAAATGTTAATGCTAGTTAATGCTAATGTTAGTCTGTGTCTGCTGGGTGTGTACATAAGCAACTGTTTGCTAACACAATCGCCATAACAACGTTTTAAGGTGATAGTATGTCAGTGTTCTTTTAAGTGTCTTTTAAATTAGCAGAGCAAACAATACAGTACTGCCCTCAGAAATAAAATGAGGTAAAAGTATAAAGTCTCAAAATGCTCAAGTAAAGTATCAGTACTTCAAAATTGTTTGTGTAAAAGGTCTTGCGTATTCTCTTGTGGATACCATTCATTAATGTGTCTTTCTCATTCATGCACCATTAGTTAGCCAAAATGTACAATTTCAGCTTTAAAGCATCAATTATAATATCTCATTAAGGAGAAGAGACTGTCTCAGTCCTCATAAAAATGTTGTATTTGATCTATGAAAACTATATAATTGACTTACTGCAGAGGTTATGTCTGTTAATTATATCAGTTTTCATAGTGCTGAATGTTCTAGTAGTTATGGGGAAGTACATCTGCACTGTCAATTGAGTATTATCCTCAGGAATGTTTTGAATAGCTGGGGAGAAGAGAGTGTGTTGCAGTCGAGCCCCTTCTGGACTTTTTAATGGACACAGTTGCAAAGTGTAGTTCTGCTGCCTGAGCGCTGCTAATAGACTGAAAAATGGAGGTGCCATGCTGTCATGCCTATGGATAGAATTACTTTAACATTTCAGTCAGGCGGAAAACTTTCTCTCTGGCGTCCATATATTTAAAAAAAAAAAACATTGTGCTGTTCACTCGCATAACAGGGGCTTACTTTTGCCACTATAAAATGTGCCATTTAGACTGCTGCAAAAGTGTATTTTAAAGCTTAACTACAAATAATAAAATATACATCAAGTAGAAGTATTCTTGTCAAATAAAGTATTGATTCATTTGCTGCTCAAAACATTTTTGAGAATGATACTAAGAATACTAAGAAGCAATAACTCCTTGGATGCCCGAGGAAAATTAGTATGCAGCCGCCATTATTACAGGCATGACTGGTTGGGCTGCAATTGATTTAAGCCGCATATGAACTTACAATTTCCCATTCTGGGAGTCATTTCAGTCATATATGTCACATTAGCATAACAAGCCGGAGAAACTCATCTGTGTCCTTATTACTATTTGGGTGTAAAATCAGCAACATAGACTAGAAGGACAGTTTATTACTATCACATAAAACTGTTTTAATACTTGTGTTTCAGCTGCTCTGTCTGTTATGTGTATGTTAATGTGTGTGTGTGTGTGTGTGTGTGTGTGTGTGTGTGTGTGTGTGTGTGTGTGTGTGTGTGTGTGTGTGTGTGTGAGAGAGATAAAAAGGTGAGAGTTGTCTGGGGGAGGGTTGTGGTAAAGGGAGCTATGCCAGGAGGAGGAGGATGCAAGGGCGGTTGAATCTCATTATCTGCATTTTTATTGTGATCATACTGCCACATTGAATTTTCTCAAAATGGTGGGTCTTTTATTGTCCTCTTCATCCTCTGGACACATGGGTTCTTTTCAAGGGGCTGCTTATTTCATGTAATGATAGTGCTACAACACTTTTGCCATCACCTATATTTCACAAGGAGAGGCTGGAGAGAGGATGTATACAGTTGGCTTCATTGTGAGAATGAGGTTAGGGGGCTGGAAATGGAGGGAGGAGGCAGATGGAGGAGGCTCTAGTGGAGACGCCATGGCAAAAAGGCAGTTGTATGGCTTTAAATTTGTTGCTCTGCCCTTGATCCTTTACAGATCAAGGTAAAATAATGATTGTTTCTTCCTCCCCCTCTTGCCCTATTGTCTTTGTGCAGTTGATCCTCTCTTTATCAGTGACTGATTGAGTAGTTCTTCAAATGGTGGATGACAATGGAGGTGGCCCTGAAAGTGGAGATTGCTTCCAACAGGTGCTGCATTGAATGCTTTGGCTCCCAGAGTGCCTTGAACATAATGATGCACAAACGTCACCCGTCATAAGGACCACTGGCTCTTTGAGGCTGGCTCCACATGTACGTGTCCATAGGTACTTCACTGATCTCTGCCAGGAGGTTCATCTTCAGGACCTGAAGACATTAGGTGTCTTGTTCAAGCAAGTTGTAGCAGGCTGGGCTTTTACATGAATTAAAACCTAAGATCTAAGCCAACCTGCAGCCCCAACAATGAAATATCATCAGATGGACTTAACAATTCTCTCAGTTGTTTTGCTCATTTAGATTTAGCATCTGATTGGCCAGAAGCTGGCAATTCCTGGCTGTAATTTTATTTTTTCTTTATTCATTGATTTTTTCTTCTCTTATCTCTTTTGACTTGGTTAAGAGGTTTTTTTTTTTCAGTTTTTAATAGAAACAATTAAGAATAATATGACAAAAAAAACTGTAAACTGTGGTCTTGAGTGTTACTATGGTAAAATGGCATGGCATGTAAAGTCACTTTTGGGTAAATATGGTTTGTATTTGCCTTTTGTAACTATATGGACTCTTACATTAAGTCTATCTCCTAAGACAAATAAACTGTGTCAGCAATATTGCATCTTTATATAATGTAACTAACTTTATTTTATGATTTTAAGGTATTAATTTAATTTTAATTTTCCATAATATGTGTTTACCCCTGGCCATGTTGAAGTTTATGTTTAAAGTTTACTGTGCATTGTTATGCTCCTGATCACTGAGCAATAAAGAACAGGAAAAAAAATAAAAAGTTTGTACTGTCTCTCTAGGTTATGCACTGGAGAGCAGAACTGGAGGACTGATGTGATGATAATAAAGGGCTTTATCATTGCTTTGGCCATTAAATACAAAAATGCAGTCACGACCCTTACAAGGGTAGGAATTTCCGCTTTTTTACTTTAGTGGAAGAAAAGCTGAAGCTGCCAGCAATTAGTCATCAATCATTAACTGCATATGTTTTAAAGAAGAAATAAATATAAGTGTCATTAAGTGTACACAAGGAATACATTACATCTTGTGGTATGTGTTTTGCAATAAAAATGTGTGAAAACGTGAGTTGTCCTTTCAACATTAGCACGTAAACGCAACGTAAAAGCTTTCCCCTTTGACGTTAACTTCCGGGTGACGACATCGGAAACACTTCTGGCTTGCAGAAAGGCGGATCCCTCTCAGAACTTCTTCTGAGCCTATTTTTTTTGTTATCGGCGGGTCCCAGTTACACACTAAATCCAGCTGAACTTGCTGTCTTAAGCATTAAAACGACGTTGTGTTCAGTCGAGTTCTGCGACCGCGACGACGAGCAGAGTTTGTTTTTTTCCAGCTCGAGCTAGCCAACTTTTAACGCGCTAGCATTTAGCTTGACGGTCGCCCTGCGGCATAACGGGGAAGATGGAAGATAAAGAACTGATGTGGGCGCTGAAGACCGGGGACATGGATGAGGTCCAAGCCAAACTGGTGACGGTAAGACAACTGTGGTTTGGCTGCTTAACCTTAAAGTAACTGACTCCTGTTGGGGGGGGGAGGCTAGTTAGCTGGTTAGCTAGATGGATAACGGTGTCTGGAGTTGGGTAATGTTAAGTTGATGGGTTCGGCTTTGACTGTGGATTATGTTCAGTTCGGTCAGCACACGCCGTCGTTGCCACTTTCCCTCAGAAAGCAGCCTTGTTGGTAAGCTAGCCGCCAACCGCATCAGCTGGTACGTGGTTCACATTGTGGATAGCCGGCGAACAGCCACCGCTGTGCCCATTGTAAAGCCAGCGGCGACCACGGGCGGTGTTTGTTATTGTCGGTAGAATTAACGTGCTGTGAGATACATGTAGCTAGTTGCTAGCGGGCCCAGGCTCCAGCAGTGTCTCGCCTAACGTCGGTGGGCGGGGGTCTCGGCTGCAGCCAAGGAGATGGAGGCCCGGCTGCAGCAAATCCGGCGGCACCCTACACACTAGCCAGCATGATCTTATGAAGTCTTTGCCTA
The DNA here is from genome assembly GCA_005408345.1 of Macquaria australasica. NCBI lineage: Eukaryota > Metazoa > Chordata > Actinopteri > Centrarchiformes > Percichthyidae > Macquaria > Macquaria australasica. The sequence continues at coordinate 3,011,211 of SEMN01000004.1, read as the reverse complement.
AACTTGTTAGGCCACACTGTCTGATTTCACTACGGAGCTTAAAGTGCCCGTTGCCTCCTGTAGAAAAGATTAAAAGCTTGTGTTCTTGCCTCTGCTGGAGGCTCTAAATTAATTTATTGTAAACGTTGACTTGATATTGGTTTACAGTTTAATAACAGCTGTGTAGTTTTACTTGCATATTCTTACTCAGTCGTGCTACAGAAATTACTACACTGTAGTATACGTACTGTGTCTCAGGTCACTAAGGCAGCAAATTATCTTTCTAAATTAACCAAAAATATGTTTATTTTATTTATGTTCCAGATTAAAAATGCATGAAAATATGTCTTCGGAATCTCAAACACTTCACCCACTGTAGGCTTTAGTCTGGTTGAATTTATGTTAATTACAATAGATTATAATATTGACCAGTTTCCACAGATGGTATAAAGTTTTAAAACTACTAATGCAGTATAATCCTTTTCTCCACTCTCCATCTGCATGCTCAGTATGTTCCAACCACTCATATTTTTCACAACAATGAAGTCAAAGATAGAGTTTTGGTGTAGTGTCACTAAAACTTCAAGTGTTGTTGTTTTTTGTGGGTTCTTAGTTCCCCCATTACACATGTATGTTTTGTGTGTTTTTAGCATCTTGTTGAAACTTTTAAGTGACATGAAAGCTAGGTATTGTTGAGAAAGATGTAAATGTAGCGGATAGGACACACTTGCATATTACGCGTAGCTTGATGCGTAGACCCTAAGGTTTGAATTTTATCAAGTGGCTTACAAACCACCATACTAATAATGAATCTAATGTCTTAATTATAGTTGCTGAATTTTGAGCAGAATTAGACTGTTACATTTCAGACTCTTCAATTAACAGGGATGAATTTTCCATCCACAAGGATTGTTTTCTCATTTCTGATGATCCTATTGTAAGTCACAACCATTTCATTATGCACACTGGGTCTGGGTATAAACAACTGCAGTGCTATGTCCCTTTTTTATAGTGGAAATGAAACTATTTAAATTTTACCAGCCGTTGGAGCTGTAGCCATTGAAGGTAACATTTAAACACTATTAAAAGAGGTCGGGGTTCGATATCCATCATTGCTAATGGATTCAGTGGGATTGGGTGTAAAATGAAGAATTGTCTTCAGTGTGTTGTACTTGACCTTCAGTGGAGTTTGTGATAAAGGTGAATGAGCGAGTGGCAATCGGAGGCAGGAGGTGCTGCAGTGAATTATGATATTGTTGCTGAATTAGTCAGTGGTTGCAGAATAAGATGCAACAAATACATTTTTTTTGTAATTGAACATAGAATTTGTAAAATATTTAAATCTAGTATATTGTGAAAGCAGGTTTTCTGTGTTTTTTTTTTTTTTTAAAGGTTTGCAATAAAAAATAAAGCAGAAATTGAAATAGGTATATTTTGATAATTTAATCAGGTCTTTCTCACAGCACATGTTTTTGGTGTCCAGTAGCCATGCATATGAGCCAGCATCCACAATATCAGGACCCGAGGTCTATTAGTTCTGCAGCAGGTAGAGGAATTCAGTTGTTGATTTCATTTGGTCAAAAGTTCAGACATTGTATCATTTAACTGTAATGTAGGAAATAGGACGAGGCAAGGACAATATTTAAGATGTATCATTATATTATGATAACCAGGTTTACAGGTGATATCTAATCTCATCTCATCACAGTGTCTCCCAGTTGTGCTATTCTCCTATTCCCTCCTTTGATTTGCATCTCAGCTTTATTAGATTTGGCCTGTTGCCCCAGGGGAACAAGATAACCACGCTAGCTCTGTCATCTCCAGATCAGGTGTTTTCATATGAGGGTCTTGTGTAAGAAGATATACCTCCTATGTTCCAGGGCCTTTCAGCAAATTCTACTCCTATATTCTGTTATGGAGGTCCATTTTCTGAGCTGATGAGTTAATAAAAATTACCCCACTCTTTAGTCGGACCTAGTTAATCATATACAGTATAGAGGAAACTGGAACTGACAGCCACAGTTGTGATTGATAGGTCTTTCCATTGTCACTGGAGGGCCACCTGGCACACGTGTGTGTGTGTGGGTGTGGGTGGGGTAAGCGAAGAGTGGTGAGTGTGTCTGTCTTTTTTTCCTTGGCTGCAATGCTGAAAGTCTGAAGTCTGTTCAGCACCACAGCAGGGAAGTGAATACTTATACGTGTTTGCATTACTTGTTTGAATTTCAGTGTGAGCTTGTATCAGCAGTGAGGGTTTCTGTTTCAAGTAAAAGATCTCCTCAGATCTCCCTTTAATGCATGTTGTTGGCTTGTGACAGCACTGAGTTTATTTCTTCCAGCCCTGTTAAAGTGTTGTCTTTCTCTTTTCCAGGCTGAAGATGTAAACCGGACCCTGGAAGGTGGGAGGAAGCCTCTGCACTACGCTGCAGACTTTGGTCAAACAGATGTGGTGGAGTTCCTCATTTCTAAGGGAGCAGATATCAATGTAAGAGCCACCACAACCAGCTACCCTCACATTCTTTTTTTGCATTAATTTGCCTACTCTCCGCGGTTGCAATGCCCAAAAAATAACAGTGCCAATGTCTGCCTCCTTCTAAGCCTATTATTTAACTTCTTAATTTGGCACGAGCATTATCAGTTTGTTTGAAGTAAAGTAGGCTGGCTGTTAAAACCAGTTTATCATATGCTGTTTCAGTCACTGTCCATTCTCTCATTGAGTAATTGTCCAGGCTTACCAGACCTCACATTTAGCCTGATTGGCCCCCTGAGCCTCAACAGTTTCTTCTGGTGTTCTTGCAGTAGAATAGATTGATCCGTATCTACAACAGTATTGACATCTGTAAATTGGAAGGAGCGCTTTTGTAATTTGCAGCTTTTTCTAAAGGTCTCATTTGCCTGTTCAGTAACCAGTAGAATTGTATGTGCAAAGCAGCATGAATCTTTGAACTCCAGACTCTGCGAGCCATGGCAGGAAGCAAACTTTGTGATAAATGTGAAACCAACTTTGGATAAACGATTTACGAGGCTTGGATGATTATCGGTTATTTGTAGATCAATAGTGTTCTAAAGAGAGTTTCTAGGGTGCTTCCTGATGCTCAAGGCACCTACATTAGACAAGTTCATCTCTCTCCTTGCCTGAGATTGAACAACTCAATCATAGCATCCACTGGTCCGGTCTTCACAGACACAAGGATTTAAAGTTGTGCCAACAAACAGTCTTTGTCTTGCCTCCCAAGCCCAAAACTAATTTTGGAAACTAGCTCAGCTACTGAAACATAGGAGATAAATATAGCGTTGAAGTGCAGTGCGCTTTCTTATAATTTCTGGACATGATAAGAGGGAAATAAAACCTCTCACAGGAATTATTTTTCTTATTTATTCTTGATAAAAAGAGGGATGTGCTGTTGTGTAGGATTGCGGCTGTGCCTAAGATCTGCTGATACATCAAGTTTTTCTCCTGTTTTTTCTCCCACTCATGCCTTTCCCACCCGCTCCCCCTACAGGCTCCAGACAAACACGGGCTCACTCCACTGATCTCTGCCTGTTTCGAGGGTCACCTCTCCTGTGTCAAGGTCCTGCTAGAAAAGGTTGGTACTTGGATTTGAGCAGGCTCAAATCATACATCTTCGTCTGCACACAGAAGTGCCCTGGTGTCTTTCACCCCTTAGTGCATGTTGATGTGTCAGAGGCTCCATGTGAGCCATGAGTGCTGATGAGGTAACTCACTGGACAAAAGGCCCTTTAACACAGTCCCGTGGAGGCTGTGCTGGAATGTTCACAGAACATTACACAGTATTGCTGCTTCTCACTTGTATTGTGTCTGTGTTTTTAAACGGTTTCATTCATAGGTGCACAGGCTTTTGCTCCATCTAAATTTCTGCCCCATCCTTCCACCCCAGCCTCCCTCAATGGTTTAGCTCTGGAACTGTCTTGAATGCCACCTCAGTCAGATGGATGCATGTGCATACAAAGTCACAGCTGTGAGGAGAGAGACAATACTGAGTTGGGCACAGCTGGCATAGGCTGTAGAAATGCAACTGAATAACGAGCATACCATAATGAATGTCCAATCCAACCAACGTCATCCAGCAGAAGAAAACTGATTTGTGCAGCTCAATCACAGTCAAAGAGAAAGCCTCATTTGTAGGTGGAGGAGCTTTTTGTTTTAGGAAGTCAGTATCTCTTCTTGCACATCTTACATGAATGTTTGACTCAGAAGTACATGCACACCAGTCATATACATATAACTGACATATCTAGGCTGGTGGAGTTCTGTTTCACCACTGCCCAAATGAGCCAGACTGCAGTGAAATTGATGCCCCTGTGGACAATGAATGTCTCACAATTGGGGGCCACAATGGCTGCTTGTCTTTCAGTACCTCCTTCAGTTCTTTGTCTCTGGTACTCCTCTGTCATTTAACACTCATGTGTTTCATTAGATAAAACAGGTGTGTATAGCTGACAACTTCCTGATTTGATATCGTTATTCTTTTTATATCTGAAGCTTGGCCTGTTTCGTGCATAAACTTAAAGTGGACAACAGGCTTATTGGGTACATTTGTAGCTGTGTGCCATTCCACTGCAAGAGAACATTAACTTAGCAATGGACATGGTATAGTTTTATAAATAATAAAGAAATTTGGGGGTTTATATCGGTCACAAAAATGTATGGTCAGTTTTACTCTATTGCTCAAACCTTAAGTTAATGGCAGGAGCTCAGCAGCACTGTGAGAGAGGAGCCTACAACTTATAGGACAGCAGGATGTCGCGTAGATGGCTCGCATGCTTTACAGTCAAAGTCTGCCACAAGCCGATATGTTTATATGAGAAGGAGAGATGGAGAGAGAGATATTTGGGGGCTGAGGGTGAGTGAGCAGCTGTCTGTTCCCAGCCAGGCTAAATGAGGCAGGGTAAATGAAAGCTCCTCTACAGAGTTGTTTCACGGTGGCATCATCTTGGCTCAACGAAAGTAATGGGAAGAGGCATTCACAAGCTAAGTCACACTACCGATTAGGGAAGTCATTTTTTGCACTCTACACAATTGCATAGGCACCATTCACTCCAACTTTTCAATCAGTTCATTTTCAACTGCACTTTGAAGCAGACTTTTGAAAAGAGGAAACAGTAATCTATGTATAGGAAACACTGGTGTTTGCTTAAAGAGACACTTACGTGGTACTCCACTGCTTACTTATTCCTGTTGGCAACGGCTGTATTAATCCCCCATTTTCATCAACACAGCCGCACGCCCCGGCCCTCGCATCAACAAGCCAGCAGAGTCTTGCAAGCATTCGGCCAGCAGCTGGCCGGCAGCTGGATACTGCTGTCAGCTGGCCGTCGGTGCTGTTGGCTCAAAGATAAACCGAAAAAGCAGCCAGTGCCAACAGGAAGAAAATACCAGTTTACTACTTAGTAACTTATTTCTTATAAAAGTTGCTAGTGTAACGTTGGCAAGCATGGGCAGCTACAGTACATCCTTCTGACTTAAACTTCTACTCGACACAGAACCATTGTTTGGTTGTCAGTAGTTTTTTTTCCTGTCGTAACGCTCGTGTTAACTTGCAGTATTATTGTGATAACAAGATGGTAGAATGATTTCTTGGTTGTCTGATTTTGGTGATGCCTCAGCCTTCTCTTGGCGTGAGGTCCACTACATAGGAGGAAGAACTTCAGATCTGAGCTGTTTGCTAGGTGATGCTTTTTATGTCTGTAGGAGTTTTTAATATCACATTGTCACGTCACCTCCACGTAACAGTGATGGGATTTGGGTTTAAAACCAGCATACTGTCTATATTATTGACTGCAGTCATTTTCCGTTATTTCCCAGTCATGTATCCACAGCTGCGGTACATTCCCCTGAAAGTCAGAAGCCCTTCCACATCTGAAATAGGCAGCTATGCAAGTACCACCTCTGCATTGGAAATGAAAGGTCCTTGGGTGAACCTTTTTAAAAGCCTTTGTCTGTGGTATCATATGAGACAACACAGGCAGCCATAGCTCATCTGACAGGGATTATGGTGGAAGGCAAAGATATGAGCAAACCCACAGGTCTGCTCCTCTCACGGCTCCGTACTCATCTCCACTAAGCACCAACAAGGATTAACACCGAAATGCAGACAAAAGGTCATCAGTCACCACAGGGACCAGATCGCAATACATCTACCCCTGGCAGCTCTGAAAACTCGGCGTGTGTCTTAACATGAGATGAATAGATTTTCCCAAAGCAACACCATTGACTGTGCTGCCGCATATCCACTCTGTCTGATAGCACCTGCAACACTGCTGCCACCACATTGCAGTGGATAAAAGGCACCCACGGAGAATACTGGATTGTGACTATTCGACTGTCAGACATTCTTGTGTTGGCAGACAGAATGGCTTGGTTCCCTGGTGCATCATGGGAGCCGACCCCTGCCTCCCTGTCTGTGTGCTGTGCTGTTGTTGGAAATGAATTATGAAAGGCCATTTTAACCCCAATAGGTGACCCAGCCGTAAGATCATGGCCGAGAGTGCCGACTACAGCCTGGAGAGGCTGGCCAGTTAATTTTAAGTCAACAATGAAAGGGCACACACACAGGCATGCACGCATGAATACACACACACTTTTCTTCTAAAGTGAACTGCGTACATGACCACTGACTAAGAAGAAATGTTTCAGTATTATTTTGTCAAGTCAGTTCCTATTGTTGCCTTGTCTTTTAAACTTGACCCTATTCAGTGTCCTTCTGATTATTGTGTGTGTGATACAAAGTAGGGATTGTCCATTATTATTTTTCTCACAGTAGTCCACAAGTAATAATTTTTAAGTAAAACAGGCTAATAGACACCATCGTCCAATGGACTTTGCCAACTTGATTGACTTGACTAAATTCTTTTCATTTTTTTTCTTGGAAGGGGGTACACACTAAATGCCTGTAAATACAAAAACTAGTGCAATAAAACAATAAAATGTATTTGTATTGTTTCTGTACATGTTTCTTCTGTACAGTGTTTATTGTGGTCTCAACTCACAGTGAGTTGTAATTATTAGTCTATCAGCAATCGGTTCATCTTTAAGTTAATCTTTTCCTTGTCTTAACATTATTGTAAACTGAGTATCTTTGGGTTTTGGACTGCTGGATGGACAAAACAAGATGTTTGATGACGTCACCTCGGGCTCGGGGAAATTGTGATGGGCGTCTTTTGTAGACCAAACAATTAATCGATTAATTGAGAAACTAATGTACAAATGAATCAATTATGGGAAAAAATTGTTAGTTGCAGCCCTGATTCCTAATATGATGTATTACCCCTATAGATTTATCATATACACAAAAAAATAGGAAAGGCATACAGGAGATGGTTTGTGATATTGCACAAATGAACATTTTTTTCCCTCTCAATATAGACACCTTGAGCACTGCTGTTGTAAAATAGTGTAAGGTGTTAATAACTAAAGAAATTGGGATCCATACCATTTTCTAGTATTTCAGCAATCTCTTAATTCAGATGTCATGGTTATTTACTGTTTCATGTTAAACAATGAAACATGGTCATATGAACTCCAGTCAGTCTAAAATGACTCTCCTCCCCACATTCCAACACTAGTTTGCTTGTTATATTGATCTTCTATTTTTTCCCAGCTGAGTGTTATAACATTTGCCTTCTCACAGATTGGTATGTTTGACTGCTGCCAGCAGGTCAATAGTCTGATGTAAGCATTGCATTTCAAATAAGTTTTGAGTGATGCTCTGGCTCAATATTTGAAGACTTATGCATGGGAGACCTTTCAACTCCATTCACTAGTGGCATAATGAAAACTTAATGGACACTTTGGCAGGTCAGTGGCATTACGTTACTGACCCAGTGCTGCTTTGTATGGCTCCATAATCCAGGATGATGATGCATCTCAGTTTGACTGGAGACACCCTGGGAGTCTATTCTTATTCATTAGGCTGTGTCTCACTTGGCCACTAGCTTCTCTTTGACTGGATAATGTTTGGACAGCGAGGTGTTCATGAGGGGTCATTATTCAAGTTGGGGAAAGCTCATTAATGAAAGTGGTGTCAGGAGTATGCCACTGAGCTGGATGGTCATTGGGGATGGCATGGTGTAACGAGGAGGAGTATGGGCCATAGCTATTATTGTAACTCTACCATAAATACCCATAGGGAGTATCAATCTGTGGCAGAGCCACTAGAATATTGTTCATGGCAGTATAGGTGTGTGCTGACTAGAAGGGAATGCTCGTTATGAGATTGTTCCACCTCAGATATGGTGGTATACACAAGGCATATTTGTGTTTGCCTTGTTTGTTCCCAGGCAAGCACAGCATTGATGGTGAAAGGGCTGGTAGGGTCAAGGTGTAATGCTGTTTCGTGCCATCTAAATGAGGCCTGTAGAGTCGGTTACTAGGTATGGTCTTGAACCAGCTAATGACTTCCCCAGAGCTAGAGAAACAAGGGAAGGGGAAAGAAAGCTTCCTCATATCTTCCCGTCATCTACTTCACCCCCTGAACTCACTAGAGCGAAGAGCACAATGGTTGCTTACCAGGTACCGGATATGAATGAATCAGCAGCTATTGGAAAAGTTTTAAGTGACACTACAAATACTTTATCCCTATTAAAACTCATTGAAGATGTGCAGTTACCCCAGACTTCCTTGGACTTATATTTCGTGTAAGCTGAATTACAGATCTTCGTCGGGACCTGTTGCCCAGCAACCAGCTGAGAATTAAAGAAGTTACAGGTCTCCACCAAGAAATAGTCCGTCACATACAGTAACCCCCTGTAAAATGGCGATTTGTAGTTTTTACACTTACTATTTTTGTACGGATTAAACAAATGAGACAGAAATGTGTGTTAGAGAGCTTTAGAGGAGCTGGTAGTTGGTACCTGTGCAGAGTCTAGCTGTTTCCTCATTTGTGCTAAGCTAAGTTAGTCGGTTGCTGGCGGTAGCTTCATATAGACATGAGAGAGGTATCAATCTTCTCATCTAACTCTGGACAAGAAAGCCAATAAATGTATTTCCCAAAATGTCAAACTTTTCCTTTAAAGTATCCACTATGCATGTATGATCTTGTAAAATGATGTCTTTTTTGTTTATACAACTGTTTTTGGTTGTAAAAAAAAAACTACCACTAAGACTTTGTCGCCATAGTTCAAATGTTACAGGGCTCTAACATAAGTGGAGTGTTGACAGGTGCACACTTCCTAGAAATGTGAAACATGTTATGAATTGACAAAACCCTCTCTTACTTAGTCTTTCATCTCCTTACCAATTAGAGATGCAGATCTGACAGGTTACCCACTCAGCCCTGGTAAATCTCTCTCGCTCGGGATGCGCTCTGTTGCTCCTGTGGCATAGAATTTGCACCCAGACAACCATTCTCACACTGCCGGGCACTTGAACTGGGTCACATTGTTTTTGATGGCTTGCTTCTCCACGCAACAATAGACTCTCTCTGCCTTGGCTCTGTAAGCCCTCTGCTAAGAGGCTAAAGTTGGCAGGCCAAACAAAGGGACGTCTCTCCACTACATGCCCCTCCACTCCTCTGTTGCCCATTAAATCTGTTGTCACTACATGTGCATTCAACACTTTGTCTGCCTCATTCTCTCCCTTTTTTACGTTTGTTTTTTGTCCTTAGTAATCCAGATGATTGCGTCCACTCCCATCCTTACACATTCATTCTGTTATCCCTCAAAGCGGTGTCTGTGACTTTGTTTTGCATGTGCTGTCTGAATAAAGACAGGCTGACAGGCAAGTCCTTAGTGACTGAGTTAGAGGAAAATTAAAAGTGACAGAAGTTTCACCATTAATGTTTTGGTAGCATACCAGGGTAGCTGTTCAGTAAGGGCCTGTGGCCCTAGGCAAGACATTTGTAGGAAGCATTATAGGCAAGGGGTGACCAAGCCATATACCATAGACAGCAGTTTGCAAGCACTCTCCACCACCATCTACTGATTAGCACTGTTGGCTCTTCATGGCACATGGTTGACCACCCCATTATAGCCCTTTCCTGCCCCAGGAACTTCAGCAGAGGCCCAGGAACCATTTCAGGAACTCAGGATCCTTACCTGTGCAATGACAAGGGTCTAAATGTAGTTCCTGGGCCATAGAGAGCCAAAGTCTTGACTGTCATCTCCAGGATGGCCTTAACAAACTACTTTAACTCAGCATGATCTCTCATTGAGGGTTTCTTTCATCTGTCTTTCTAAAAAGTGAAATGTAATCTGGTGTCTGCTATCCATATGCCAAGAGAGAGAGATAGAGATATATACATACACACGCACAGTGGTTGCCAATAGTGTTATTATTAGGATAAGCAGTGTACATTTTTTGTAATGTTTATTGACGTTAAAAGCTGTTAAATGTAGTTCATCTTGCCGGCGAGTCATGACAGAGCAAGATTATAAAAGACAGGGAGTGTGCCAATGACCATATAAAACTCTGCAGATTGTCGCCACCTCAGAGACAGGTGCTTTGGATTTGTCTTTCTTCACCTCTGCAGATCTAGTACCTGGCTCTGTTTAGTTGAAAACGGGCATAGGGCACGTTATTTGAGGCTATTGATTCAGGTGTCTGCTCCTCACCTTAACCCCTGACTCAATGAAGTGGAGTTGGCATCATACTGCGAGGAAGACTTGATGCACCTACTAAGCATATTTAATATTCATGTCCCCTCTCTTCCACAGGGAGCTGACAAAGACCGAAAAGGACCGGACGGCATCAGTGCCTTTGAAGCTGCCGAGAGCGATGCCATAAAGGCTCTGCTCAAGTGAGACACCACAGTGTGGGAGGTGGCTGGACAGGTGGGTGAACGGACAGACAGATGGATGCAGTGGTCCCCTGACAGAAGATGGACTGGCCCCTTCTACCCTGATCAACCTCTGTCTTAACACTGCTTTTGTCTGTTTGTTGAAGGGTCATTTTGGCTGTCTGGTGATTTTCCTTTACCTTGTTTATTTTTTATTTTTTTTATTTTATTTTCCCCGTGTTTTTGGGATAGGATTTTCTCTTCTTTTGGCGTCTGTTTGTAGCCATTTAACAGAAAGACTTGTCAGTTATGTCTCCCTTAGGGACCAAACACTGGGGGAGCGCTCTCGCACCTGGATCCTAGAACACTGCTCAAACTAGAAATCACTCTATAATGTAAATGCAAAGTTTAGCACTTAAAAACACATCTCTCATTTGCGGTTCTCTTTAAACTGTAAAAAAAAATCAAATGGTAATAGATGTTAACATTAACATTTTTTACAACTTCATTACAAGTATTGTATGGCCAGGGCTTAATCTCATGAACAGTAATTGCACTGTACTTTACTAGATAGATTAAAAAGAAAGGTTGTACATTTTCATTATATGAACCTTTCATTATGTGTGGCCTCTTCCTCTACGTTGATTTGTTTTTAATAGACCAAACTGTCCCTCCAGTCCAATCTTGAAATTTAGGAAAAGTTGGTTGAGAGAGGTCCAGAGGTCCGATTTTCCTTTTCTACTTGGCATATGACTTACATATCAGATGGTGTTTTTGACATATTTTACGTTGGAAATGCATAAAAGATATTCTGTATTCTTTGACCAATCACCATGCTGGCTAACTAGAAAGACTTGAATGTTGCAATTTTAAAAAATCTGTTACTGACTCCCTTTTGAAGCAATGTTAACAGCACATAATAGAATAAGGAATTTTAGAAATGTGTTCATTTTGTCATCCCTGGAGTGAGGTTTCAGAGCGAAAAATCCCTTTTTGTTGCAGCTTCTCTGTATTTTGTAATTGATGGGCTCTGGGCGCTCAGAATGATGGGTAAATGGGGGTTAGAGTTGAAACTGGATGGTGGGGGCTGTTAGTATTCCCCTTGCCTTGGATTCGGATAGAAGCCCTGCCTGTTTTGCTGCATGTCAAAATTGCCTCTGCTTTTACGCTATGAAATGGTCGCTGGTCCTCTCTTGGTTGCTTTCAAATGAATTACTACAATGTAATGGACAAAAAAAGATGCTCTTGCTGACTTTGTTGTGACAAAAAGTCTGTAAAAACAGAAATAAAAATATCTATTAAAACATTTCTGTCATCTGAACTTAATTTCTCTGAAAACTAACTCGTTAGTTTAAGGTTAAGTGTGAAAACATCCATAATGTTGCCTGGTGGTAAACTGAGAACTACGTTAGTTTTTTAAGTAATACATTCTTTATAAAAAGAAATACTAGGCAGTTATTTGACAGCTGACACTGAGTAAAACAGCCTTAATTCATTTACTACCTTGTTGTATTAATGTTCCTTTTATTGTATGAAGATATTAATTGCCACTGTTTTCCAGTACCATAGAATCGGATGAATAACTGGCGTAATTTTCTAGAAAAAGGGACATCATGCTGTTTGACAAATTTTACCCGTGGTACTCTTGTAGCCTTGGGCAATCTAATCTGTATTTGTGAACTTAAGTAACTCCGTCCCAAATGTTAAAAAACTGCAGACTCTAATCTTTGTTGTCATACCAATCTACCGCCTCGAGCTTTTCCATTATGAATCACAGACTGACTTTGACTCCCACTAGATTTGTCTGAATGTCTGGATTCAAATAAGCTCCATATTATAATGAGACAGTTGTAATACAGAAAATGCACCACTATCCACAGAAAATTGTAGCAATCATACCAAGTATTGTCATAGTCACTTTCATCCATTCATTTTATGTGACCACAGCATCACAAATTATACTGTCTCATGGTAATAGAAATGGAACCATTCTGGCCGATTGCCTTGTCAAAAACAAGATTGTGGAGAGCCATGCCAGGTCAAAATCCTTTTCCCAACATAGTGGTGGACTTCAGTGCTATTCCAAGAAGAACAATAGTGTTATAAGTTCAGTATGATGTGGCCTTGTAGTTCACCAGATGGACCATCCAGTCCAGAGTTGTGCAAACCTCAGCACAACGGTGTATGGATAAAAGTATGCAGTCGGAAATTGCGCTTACGAACTTTGGTTCCGCATTACGTGCATCAATCTACGTACCGCGTAGTCTCCTTGCGGCTGCGTGCACCGTACCATTACCCCCGTACCATGACTGTGCAGCACGAATAAGCGAACCTACCCTAGTATATACATAAATATTATATACTTTACTTCACACTGCTCTCATTTGAAACAGGTTGAGGTTGACAACAGAAAACAAATCTTAAAGTATGATGCAACTTCAGACTAAAAATATTTTTGTCTACTACAATAAAATTTACCACTAAATAGATTTTGAGGGAGGCTACTGATGAAATTATGGCTGCGGTTGGCAACAGGTTAGTACTCAAAAACCTATACATTTGGATGGAAAGATGTTGGCTTGCATTGATATATTTGTCAAGCTGTAGACTAGTAGTTCCCAACTTTTTTTGTCCGACGTACCTCCAACATCCTATCAGATGAGTTCAAGTACCCCCTTTATCGTATCCCTTCGATAAATGGGATGTACAGTTGAATGCAGGGAATTGAGATCCAGGGATTTCCCAGGGTTTCTCATCAAAATCTGCTCCTGTTTTCCCCAGACAAAGTACCTGCAGGAACCCGGGATTTTTTGCATGTGTGTGCATGTGCTCCGGTGTGTTGGCATAGTGGGGTAGGCCTGCAGGAACAAAGACGCCTTCTCCGAAAGATACAGTGACCCCAGATTTGCCGATGTTTCCGTTGTTTTTATTCTGTCTCTTTCTGTTTTTCTATCCATTTCGAGTTCTCTGCTTGCTTCCTAAGAAGTTTTTACACTCTCTATCATAACACTTTTAGGGTTAGAGGTTTTACTGTACAACTGACTCAGGTTGGTAGTAAATTGAGGCATGAGGATATATTTTATTTAATGCAAATCATGATTTAAATTTTTTTCCAAGTTACTCCACAATCTTACCAGGTAACCTGGGTACCCCGTGTGACCACAGTCACCTCCTGTAGTTAGGACCTGTAAATCCTAGCTGCACCCCTTGCAGATAATGCCCTTCCAAGTCCAAGATCTTACTGATCTGACACATTTGGAATCTTTGGAAACCTCGACATCTCGACTAGAATTTAAAATAAAGTTATGTAGGTTAGAACACTGCTTGTCCACATGACGTGAGTTAGTAATGATGGACCTGAAGAGTGCCATAGGGTAGAAGCGAGCGGGAGAAATCAATATAAGCATGTAACCTAGCAGTAGCATGCAGTGAAGAGCTGCATCATGTCCTGTCAAATGAGCACATCCAGAGGGAAGCTGCAGACTGACACGCGGCAGGAAAGGTCTGTGAAGTGCTCGGTGAATGCTGCAGTGCTTTGTTAATCAGACAGACACATGCTTCTCTAGGCCACTTGCCATGTTTGTATACTCATGCCTGGGAACAAAGACAAATCAATTATTGCAATGTGGGCAAACAGCAAGATAAAATTACTTGGCCACGTTTTGACAGCCTCATCTCCCTGCTCCCACCCCCCAACTCGTACCATCTTGTTTTCTGCTCATTTAAATTACTTTCAAAGTGAACGGCCGGGGAAAACTGAGGTCCGCTCTTGGTTTGACAGTGACATTCTTGGGAGTATAAAAGAGCCCATTTTTCCCTTTGTCTTTGTTGAGCCAGCAAATAATTTTGATGTTTGCAGAAGAAAGCCTGTGATTCAGGCTGATGATAAATGTGAAATGAATCATTGGCAATACATTTTCATTTAGTCCTTGAATTGCTTTTCCACAGGCTGTACAGGCTTCCTGGGCTTTCACGAAAGCATGAAGACATGATCATTAGTTTAGTATCATGTTTACATTCTGTATGTCGCACAGTGGTCATGTATTGTGCAGATCAGTACGTGGTTTCTTTTTATTTCTTTGCTCCAAAAACAACCAAAAATGTGTACGAATATTCCATAAGTCACAAGAATATGAGCATCAGTCTTCTGAGAAGATGAATGTAATGAGAAGTCACATAACTTCAATTGAACTCTGCTCCCACCTGCTGTTTTCCAAGGAAAACTGCGGGAAGTTATCTACTGAATCTCAGGGAATTTTTCCACCAAAAAATTATGCAACCACTGTTTTTTAGTTAAATAGAAATAACACTTTAGAAATAATTAAAAACACTATTATTGATGATTTATGAGTCAGTTAAAATACATACATTTTTATCCCCTCGCATAGACTTAGAAATAGAACCTAATTGATTGCTGAGTGTCTCTACAGTAATTACCAGATGCAGTAATTAGCACGTGCCCACATACATGCATGCACACAGATGTATGCACGTACCCAAACACACACAATCTCTCTTTGTGTCTCATCTGTTTTTCTTCCACACAGTTGCTACAGAGACTTTGCACTACCCTTGTGATCAACCAGCTCAAAATGGTGGTTAATGAAGTAGCAAATCCAAATCATTAGCATAATTAATATGGACTCCTGATTGCCTTTTGGGTATCTCTGCCTCTCTCTCTCTAATCTATTATTGACTCCTTGTCTTGTGCATTAGTTGAGCTTATGACTAATTTTCAACAAATCTATAATTTCCCTAGTTGTAGACACTACCTCTGCAATTTATTTATTGCACAACCAAGCTACCATATGTTGTTTATGATAAACCCCCAACAACTATCAACTATAACATGGTGGAGCAATACAAAACATGCTGTATAGATTTTTTTTAGGGGAGACACTGAGCCTCTGTATCAGCCCTGTATGGACCATCTGCAAGCCACCAGTCTCCAGAATTGCTACATGGCCTCTACATGGCACCCACTCAAGTGAGCACAAATTGGCTGCAAACCTGCATGGCTACAGGAGCCAGCTGTTTGTTTTTATATTTAATAGTGTAGCATAATATAAGTATACAAGGCAATAGTGAGGGGTCCCTATAATGATGGATTAACAGAGGGTTGAGTCAAGCTGTCTGTCTTCTGAATGCATACAGATCTTGGTGCATTGTATTGCAGGACTTCACTGTATTGTGGATTAAGCACATTTATGTAACTGCCTGATTGAACTCAGTTGAACTGTCTATGTAGCAATGTCTTATTTTAACTCAGTCATACACTCAAATATCCAGTTTATCAAGCAAACCATTCGTCATTTTAAAGACCATCTTGCAGGTTGGATACCCCAGTGAATCAATGTGTAGAAACTAGATTTTCAAAAAAGTATATATGCACTACAGTGACTTCTGGAGTCATTTGTGTAAAAGAGTTTTACTTCCGCCTCAAAAACGACAAATTAGACGTGACTTCACTAAAGGGAGAGCGTCCAAGCTAGGTCGAGTTTAACATTAATAAATATGGTTCCCCATGCTAGTTTGACAGTGAAGGGGTTGTAAATGTATATTCATATGCATATGACGGACCACAGCATTGCCTAATATAATCCCACACTACATTTTACGGTACAGTAACACAGGACTGAGAGAGAAATGGTCATTTTCAGGAAAGGTTAAGTATAAATTTAGTAAGAAATTCAACCTGCAAGTTACTCTTTAAGTTCTAAAACATAGAAAGTCAAACATCTAGCAGCTAAAAAGGCAGACAAATTTTTTTGGTAAGAACTTTCTGGAGATTAAAACAGAGCTAAAAGAAGAGTGTATATTGGACTTACATTCATGATCTGGCCAGTAACAACTCCAATGGGAGGATAATGTTGGTCCGTTTCAGCTGGATGTGTAAATACACAATTGTGTGCTAACACGTTAGCAGTTGTGAACTTTCCTGGCCAACTTGCTGTACCACATCCTTTCACAAAGACTTAAGAAGGACTTCTGTCAGCCATTTCTCTCAGTCAAAATGAATGAGGACGCCATACCCTCTAAGTGCTCAGATGAAGTGCGAGTCTCTCGCTCCCTCCCCCTAACTGTCAGAGAGAGAAAGATGGAGAGTAGACTGGCTGGGAAATTTACATCATTATCAGTGTCTCCAAAGTCCATTGAGCAGCTATAGAAGGCAGCAGCAGGTATTTAAAAGCAGGCAGTTGCTGACATGCTCATATACACATGCATGAGCATAAATCTCTTACGGGCTATTTACTTATCAGTCCCTCTTTGTTTGTACTCGGAGCCAATGTGCGATGAGCCCGAATCCCTCTAGATGCCTCAGTGCAAATGTACTCAGCTGAACAGCCATTTGCAGAGAAATCGATGCAACCACAATGCTATTAGGAACATTTTAATTGGATGTAAAAGCGGATTCATTATTACTGTTATGACGGCTGAGCACGTCGGATGCAGCTCAGCTGCCAGCCATGGTTGTTCGTGCCGCTAAGCACTCAGAGACAGCCTGGGTAATTTGTCGGAAGACGCTGCTCCTGTGCCACATTTTGAAGTTCTGTTTCAGCGACTTTGAAAAATTTCTGTTGTCCACATAACTCTATTTCTGAACTTCTCTGCAGAGCAAGATGGAGATTTACCAAACAGGTGCCAATTTTGGCGCCAAATGGGTCCCATATGATGTTATAAACAATTATATGGTCACTAAAGATAAAGACATATGCTTACACAGTTCATAGAAATATAAATAAAGATAAATATAAATGACTGAAAATAAATACATAATAGAAACAAATACAGAAAAATAGAAAATAAATAGTTGATACATAATAAATCATCCAGGAGCCTTTTTTCTCAACATAACTAATCCATAGTCATTTGATCTGATTCCACATTCAGCTCATGCCCCATAGTCGTAAAGATTGTGTTGCATGTAATCATCATTCCAATAAAACCCCTGAAACCTTTGTGCTCCCTTCTTAGATCCTTTAATCAATTCATAGGTACGGGACAATCTGTTCCATGTTGCAGGTTAATATTCCAGTCAATAGGTTGATGCAATGTGCAATTAGATGTTTTGTTCACTTATTGTTCACTTTGTTTTTTCACTGAACTCCATTATGATATTTGGTTAACTGCTCACTCCTCAAGACAGTGTTTCACTTAGGCTATATGGTTTTTGCAGACAGGGCCACAATGTTGAGTTGCTGTCCAACTACATGAATGCACAGGACATGTGATTTAAGGACTATAGTAGGCTATGATCTCTGACAGACATGCTGAAGAAACAATCATTTGCGAGAGGCATCTCAGAAAATCAAGCATTGGATTGCAGGGGTCACATGCTATGACAGACTGAGTTACACCTCTGTCAAGTAAAAACAAAAAGATCAAGCTAAAGTGGCCGAGTCACACTCCTGTCACTACAATTGGATATTTGAGGAGTCTGGAAAAGTGCCGCCTGGCCCAAATATTGGTTTCTGTTGTGACATGTTGATGGCAAGGTGGGAATCTGTTGTAAACAGCACAAATCCATGGATCCACTGTGTCTGGTGCCAACAATGCAGGTTGTAAAGGTGTTGTTTTTCACAGCACAAAGTAGATTATCTAGTACCTGTAGGCTACACCACGGTCAACCCAGAAACCTTAACATTTTTGCTGACCATGTACACCTCATGGCTACATACTACACTTTTATCAAATGTGTACTTCCAGAAGAAGAACAAATGACTGGAAAGCAATGGGATGAGTAAATTTGCCATCACAAAAACAGAAGAACAGCAGAATTTGTTGAACCCATAACTTTTACATTGAGAGCAAAACCAAAATCAACATTAACATACATTAACATTAAATCAAATAATGCGTACTTCTATAGGCATCACTCCTAGAGAGTTATGGGAGAGCATTATTGCCCAATTCTGTGGCAGAGCTCTTTTAGCTCAATGTTTCGATTTTATGGCACATTTTACTGTATGCTTCAGTCTCACATCTGAAGCAGGCAGCCATTTTCATTAAAAAGGCTCAGAAACACCCACAGTACGCTACCTGCCCAGCACCAACTAGCTTGACAAACGTCTAGCAGCTAAAGAGGCAGACAATTTGATTTTTTAAGAACTTGGTGGAGCTTAAAACAGAGCTAAAAGACGAGTGAATATTGGACTTATATTAATCAGCTGCCCAGTAACACAACTTCAATGGGAGGATAATGTTGGTCAGTTTCTGCTGGATGTGTAAATAAACAATTGTTTGCTAACACGTTAGCCTTATGTCAAGCTCTGTGTCTGTTCTCCATTGGCCAAAAATCTACCAATGCAACTTTAAAAAGTGGCCACTCAGAGTATTTTACAGCAGTTGTGAACTTTCCTGACCAACTCGCTGTACCATCCTTTCTCAAAGACTTAAGAAGGACTTCTGTCAGCCGTTTCTCTCAGTCGAAATGAACGAGGGCACCGCACCCTCTGGGTGCTCAGATAGAGTGCGAGTAGCTCTGAAGCCTGTGGTGCTGTGAAATCTTAGAAAGATCTTCTTTGTTTTTCCTATTGATTCATTTATTTTGTCAAGGCACTGTTTGTCTGTCTGCGGCAGAGTGATAGAGAGAAGTGAGTGACTAAAAGTACAGTAGCACTTGAGACTAAGACCAAGTCCATTACCACAGGGCTGATGTCTCCACTTGTGTCGTCCCCTTTGACTAATGTCAGCATCTGCCGTGCTGCCATGCATTATGATCATATCTCTTCTTGGCATTCGATGACAGTACGTCTCTGTCCTCTCCTCTGTCTTAGTAGGAGTCGGTGAGGACGGAATAAGAGGGACACACTAGCTGTGTGCTCTCTCTACCTCGTTATCCATCCATCCATCCATTGTCTATACCGCTTATCCTCTTAGAGGGTCGCGGGGGGGCTGGAGCCAATCCCAGCTCTCTACCTCGTTATCCACTATTTAATTAATAGACACGCACAGTCCTTCAAACTATTTTAATAGGAGTTTCTTATGTTTGTGGGTTTCACCTTGTGAAAAAGTAACAAAGCAATTGCTATAGAACGGAGAAACTCTTAGCAACTGAGAGAGAGAGCACTCTTAAGGACATGCAAGATGACAGAGAGAACTTTCACAAGCTTAATCATCAAGGACCATTGTGGCCTCAGTGGTAGAGTGCTGCCTCATTAAGAGCAGAGCAGTAAGCACATTAATGTCCTTCAGACACTGATACACTCCTTTATACAATGGTTCAGTAGCAGACTCTTGTAATCGGACAGTCTGCTCCTGATTTTTTTTTTGTGAAAAAAATCAACATATAGACAACACAGTGGAAAGTTATCTCACCAACATTCTTACAGATTTAAACCCTGCCCCAGGGGGTGAAAGAAAACAGCTTAATCAGTGCTTACTATGTATGTGTGTGGAGAGTTTTTTTTATTCGTTTTATGCAGACGACCGAAGATAGCAGTGAATCCTTCTGGCAGTCTCAGGCAGACTGTATGTCACAGCATTGATCAAGTCATTAAACGGTCAGTGGAGTGTTGTTTGTCATGGTTATTCTCTTAATAAAGTGTACCATTTTTTATTGTGTGGCGAGGCCAAGGTGTCAGTTGCACAGGGTCTTGTTACACTAGGAGCTGTCTTGAGTAAAGCATGGTGGTGGAAGTGTGCTTCGTCATCTGGTGAGCGGTCGACACTGCTATCGTGTTATGGGACACCCATTTAGCCATTTATCTGATCATGCTCTGCTTCAGTGACTCCTCCTCATGAAAGATACTGCTTCTACACTCATTGATTTATGGTTTTGCAACTTAACAATTCCAAAGTAATCCACAAGCTGGGAATGGTGATGTTGCTGCTGGACTTGGTCTCTCAGTTGTGGAGAGACTTATCTGCTCTGGGTAGTCTGGGTAGTGTGGGTTTGTAGAGAGATGGTTGTTGTGTCTCCACCTTGTGGACATCTGTACTCTTTAAAGTAGCCCACTTCCTAGAGTGACGTAGGATGTTAATGTAGATGATATATCCTCAATGACAACTGGAAGCGCATAAAACTTGGGGGAAATGCTTGACTTGAAGATTGGCAGGGCCCACTGCTATACTCCATTCCAGTCATGATCAACCACAGTGAGTGTAGCAGAACTCAGGAAGGAAAGACAAAAAGAAGGGTCCGTTATTAATTATTTCCTGTTGCTGGATCTGTTGGGAAGGCAGAGCCACCACACCTGAATTGCCCAGAAGCACCAGCACTGCACATCATCGTTCCTCAACTTTTTCAGATCACTACCCAGTATCTCCTAAATTTAAAGGACTTGAGGATTAAGCAACTTCCAGCAACAACTATTAGATTTCTGAAATAGACCCCATACTGCCGGCAGAAGGTAGTGCAGTTTCAGGCTCAAATCAAGAAGATTCATCGATATAGAGGGCCCCGGGGACTTCCACTCAAAGCTGTCAGACAGATCGAGGCAGCCAATTATAGGGCTTTTTTCAAATTATCTCTGAGTCCTAAACATCCCCATGCTCTGTCAGAGCTGGCACTAGCTGCAGTGGCTAATGGCTGCTGGCAGCCGGGGCACTTGTTTAACCCATCAGCAAAAGCTTCTCAGGGGGACTGATTATGCTTGTTTGCATCTGTCTTCTATTTCTTTTACTTGCCGGATGGAATTAGAGGGAACCACAATGCAGACGTATCATGGGTGCCGTAGCAGGCTACCGAATGGTGGGCTGAAATTACAATGTCAAGCCCAACTGATGGCAGAGGCTTGGGGTGTAGAAATTAAAAGGAGGAAGTAAAGTATTTACTCGCTCCAGTGGTCTTTGTGCAAAGTGACAGCGGTGCAAATACCTGTACACCTTCATTTTCCCTTTTGTTCTTTTACTGAGAGTTGAGCTTTTCCTGCAGGCTTTGAGGGTAATTCAATTGCAATCTTTTGAGAAGAATAGATTATGTGCACTCTATTAACCTTTTCAGTACCTTAGTCTTTTACTGCACACTTTATGAATATCAATGCTGCATCCTAGCTCAATGTTTGCCTTTATCGCAGTTTTGTACTCAAATGGATATTGAGGAACAATAGAAAAATTACTAAAGTTGGATATGCACGGGTTCTTTTGTTGTAAGCGACTGATGCAAAGAGGTCGTCTGCAGGGTAGAAATTAAATGTTTTGCTTGGCAACTAAAGTCAAGTCAGCTGTTTCATAGCACATCTGCTTCACATGGTGTGATACCAATAGAATAAATGTGTTTTGCTTTTGGCTGTTGGATGGTAATATTTCACTGTTGTTTTTGTTCAACACCACTATGCATGCAGTTGTTTAATTTCAAAAGAATTGCTATTTTTAATCACATTGTTTTGTAGTGTTTTGCTCTTGTTATCATCGCTGAGGAGTGTTATTAGGGAATGGCTGGTGACTTACAAAACCGCTAATCATTTTTTAATGGATGATTTGCAAATTGGAAATGGATTTCTGAGAATTTGCTTGTTTACTTCTCTTTAAATATTCTCCAACTGTACCAGTGCCGGTAAACTTTCAGCAACATTGTTCACACTTAACTGGAAAGATTAAGCTTATGTCATATGACTTTTTCTTAGAAAAACTGTGAAACTACTTTGGTTGAAAAATGCAATCAAACTCTGCACTCAAGGCAAAAAAAACCTGTACTAGTGTCTAATAGACAAGTGCTTCTTTGTCTTTGCAATGTGTGTTATGTAGGAAAGACTTCAAACACAAAAGCAGCATAAAGAGATGTGATGTTAATTCACTTACAGCACGACACTTCATGGAGAAGAGCCACGTTGAATAAGACATGAAATGCAAAACGTTATGACAATAAATAGAACAAGAAATCAATGCTCTTTGCAATTTTGTACAAACAGAAAATTATTAATATATGTATAATGTGCAACTTTGGTTTTCCCAAAGATTTAATACTTTTTTATGGCATAATACGAACGTTTGATCTGCAAGATTTTCCTGGAGTTGACTCCCCACCACCCACAATTTGTTTTCATGGTTTGCAGCTGTGAGTAACTCCTGTTATTTCTTTTGTCATCTGCATTGTGGGAGAATAGCCAACACCACACACAAATATCAAGCATTTTAGAATGCATGCTGACTTTTTTGATTATACGTAATTTTATCACCTTTCAAGTGTAAACACGACATACTCAAAACCATCATAGAATGGTAGTAGTGTAGTATGTTGTATGTGGAATTGGGACACAGCTGTTAATTCTAATGACTGCCTAGATTAAGGACACCTGACTTGGTAGTCACATGGGATGACGAAGGTTCATATATCACCTGGGAACGTGCATCTCTTAAGAATGATCACGACTTGATGTAGACAAGTCTGAGAAAAGTTTTTAACCTGCTGCCATGAAGTAAACAATTGATGTAGCGTTTGTCCATCATTTATTGTGTTGGACATTACAACTAATTCAGTCTCACAGGATATCCGCATCAAACCCAGCTAATAAAATAAGACGGAACAACCAGAAATGATGTGTCAGTTTACCATCTCATTTAATCAAGCTTTTGAGATTGATGATCAGAAGGTTCTCTTTACGGCTGATGAGATGTTTGAGAAACTTTTCAGCAGATTAAACCTCTGAGGGCTGGTGACAGAAGATCCTCAGTCACATTTCCTGTATTGATATCTGCAGATGCACTACAGAAACTAATTGGGTACGACAGAAGTTTTATTATTGCTCCAGCTCATAATAGCCCAGGCAGCAGTGCAGCTGACCTTTATTTAAAGAACACTTGTGAAGAATTTTCTCGCTGTGTTCTCTCTTTGTCCTCTCAACATGCCTCCCCCTCTTGGTGTTTTGTTAACTTTTACGGACTTTGGTGCAATGCTTCCACTGAGACTGACACTGACAGAAGGGATGAGACACAGTTTTCCCAACCATCCTTCTCCTTTTAAGATTATTCATTTCTAAAATAACTTCACATTAATTCCTCGTGGTCCCGCCATCTGGCTATTATCTTTTATAAGTGGTAGGAAAAACTGAGCAGCAGGCTCTATATTTTTGTTTTTCTGATTTTATTTAGCATGTTTTAATGTCCAGAATTTATCCTGGGGATCTTTGGGAAGCTATTGCAAGTCACAGCCAGCCGTCAGCTCATCTACACAATATATATCTGATCTGGTCTTACATCCACTCATTGCCACATCGTTGTTCCACCACATTTGGTTTTTCAGTCTCAGTTTTTTCCCTGTGTTATGTGCTTTGACTCACCTTCTCTACCTGCGCCTTCAGGATCACCACTTCCCGGTCTCCCTGTCCGCCTGCTACGACCAGGACTGTTTCTAGCCTGCCGTGTCCACGCCATCCTCAGTCTCCCCTGTTCATCCACTCAACCGTCATCATCTTCCCCCTGAACTTTGCAATAAACCTTTTTTTTCACTAAATTCCTCTGGTCTGACTCCGAGTTTTGGTCCGTCCTCACTGATCGTAACAGCGCACACTCGAATTAAGTGTTTTGAAGATTAATTTCACCCTTATTTATACTGCTGACCTCCATTATGAAGCATAATCTGGACGTGTGACATTGATGGAAACGTGTCATTGTGCAGATTTCTGACTCCTGGGAACATGATATATTACCAGGACTTATTATGGTAAATAGGCTATTAAAGCTAATACGTGATCAGCCTTCTTTCCTATCTGCAAGACTTATGATGTGCTGATTAGACCTTTTTTATAACCATCACATAGCCCTCCCTACCCACACTCTGACTTACACGTGTCACATTTATCACTAGAACCAAGCCATTTAGCTCTCCCATCACCTCTCCAGCCACTATTTCCCAGGATCGTGTACAAACAAATTGCACTGAAACCTCCATGAAGCTCGGGACAAATGGGATGGTGCGGCCGCCTATAGAGGCAGAGGATGCCAACATTTGACTTTTAATTGGAGGAGTGGGTGGAAAAAAAGATGAATTGCACTTGCCTCTCCTCGCTTCTGAGGCCAGTGCCTCTTTCAGTGGAAATGGAGACTGGCTTCAATCTTCAGTCTCTTAGTGCTGATCACCACTCTGTGCTTTTGAGATGAGATAACATAAGGAAGTGAAAAAAAAAAAATAAAGACAGCCGCAGGAAGAGGAGGAGGGGGTGTCTGTCAAAAATAGAATTTTTAAGATGACTAATTGGAGAGATGGCATCTCCTGAGAGGACTAAAAATTGTGGCAAATTGTTAGTTGTAGAAAATGATTAGCCACGTGACTGTCTCATGTTAAAGAACTGCCGCAATTTACTCCCTGCACATTTCCAAGAAATGACAAAGAAATAGTAGTAGCAGATATTTTCATTTCTAAATCAATGTCATTAGGTGTACCTCCACTGGTCGTTTGTTTTATATTGCTTTCATTTCTCAAGCAAACCGGTAATTTCGGCTTGAATGAATGGAAAAATAAATTCTCAGCTCAACACCTATTGCAAGCATTCTACTGTATCCAAATATTTGGCAGTCTAGTTTGCATCATCAAACTCATACTGTATGTGCACACAGACGTACAGTAGCTGTTTGTGACACCGCTACACAGATGTTTGCAATCTAAGAAACAATCTGGTGCTCTGACTGAGACTTCCAAAGGTCACAGCAAGTTCGGATAAAATGCTGACAGAAGAAAAGAGAAGAGATAACCCAGAGAGGGAACAGGTGGCTTTCAGGTGATGACTCGGATCGAAAAAGTGAAAGGAGTTGTGTAAAAACTTGGAGCTACAGTGCTGTATGGTGTCCAAGCTACTATTTTTGGGGGCCAATGTGCTGGCTGTTGTGTGCATGGCTCTAGGTATGGCAATGTCAGTCAGCCGGTCTGTCCTATTATCTACTACCTAATATCTACTTAATGGTTTACCATGAAATTTTGTACAGACATTCATGGTCCCCAGAGGATGAATCCTACTGACTTTACCTCTAGCGCCCCCATGAGGTTGACATTCCTGTTTTTTCAGTTAAATGTCTCAACAGCTATTGAATGAATTGCCAGGATTGCCATTGCCATTCATGTCCCCGTCAGGATGAGTTGTAACACTTTTCATCTAGCGCCATCATCAGGTCAAAGTTTCAGTTTGTCTAGTACATTTGGTTTATGACCAAACACCTGCAAAACTAATGACAGTCCCATCAGCCTCAGTTGTACCTTGTGTTTAGTGCCAGTTTACCTTCTTCGCATTAGCATGTTAGCATTTAGCTCAAAGCACTGCTGTGTCTAAGCGCAGTTTAACAGAGCCGTTAGCATAGCTGTAGGCTCTGTCTGTTTTCTTTTTGTAATGAGTCATTCAACACGTTAGTTATTTTATGTAGTTGTTAGTTCTTTATCAAACATCCATTGTATTACTTGTATCTTCCTGTTGAAGCAGTTAAAGTTTGGATTTATGCTAATTACCAAATGCTATGAAACAACCCCTTCTTTTTTCGTAATAATCAGAATAATACAAATACCCCCAGAATAATAATACCCCTCCCTCATTACTACAACTGAGGTGCCCTTGAGCAAGGCCCTTAACCCTCAAATGCTCCAGTGGAGCTCTGCAGTGACCAGCAACTCAGACTGGTAGTACTGGGCAGCTTCCAGGTGTGAATGTGTAACCGTAGGAGTGTTATCAAGGTGTTCCTGCAGCAAAACTTCCCTGAATAAACAAAGGTTAAAACAAAGGACAGGTTTGTATTTTTTTGGCAGTTACAGCATAGCATAAACAGCTGTGAACTGAGATGGAGGTCATTGAGTATAGGCCCAATTTAACATAAGCAATGTGCCCTTTTATCTCATTATGTATATGTCCCTGTTCCTATTTGACATTTCATCATTTTCAATTAATCCTTTTGTATACTGCTCAGCTGACCACATTCACCTCTCAGACAATTTCTATTAACTCCACAGAGCAGGTCAGTGGTTGCTGTGTTTATCACTACTTCTGGAATGAACACTGCCAAACTTTTTCTGTTTCAGTTAAGCAGCAGCGGGCATCATCTTCCAGACTGAACTGTTGCTCAGCCTGACTGCTGTGCTATTCAGTGTTGCTTTGTGGTTAATGCTTTTAAGTCGAGCACATCGTCTGTGGTCTTGTTTACAAGATTCTGCAGTAAGTATTGAGGCAACAAATAGTTTTTTTATTTTGTGCAAGTTTGGAAAGTCATGGCAGCTTTTTCGAGATGTTCAAAAAAAAAAAAAGCACATCCATCCAACAGTTAACGGGCTCAAAGAAAGTTGCTCTATTGGCACGAGGATGATTAAGCACTGTGGCAGACTTGATATACAGAACATTTCGTTTTTTTTAATGCCTCACTGCCTTCCTTTTCATTTCTTGAGCTGTTTTTTACATCCCATACTGCCGCTCTCTGCCTTTTCATGATTAAACAAATATCGTATCTCTTCAAAAACAGCCAATAAACAAATAAACTCGCTAATGAAAATGCTATTACATCCCTACCACGAGCCAGCGCTCAAGGGGTGAAATATTGTAATTCATATTATTTCAGGGCTGATTGTTTGTTTCTAGCAGGATTGTTGTGACGTTGTAGAAGTGTGGATCTGCAATGAAGAAAATAATACTGCTTTGTTTCTCAACTATATGAAAACAGCACAGCTAATGTTCTGATACAGAGCTTCAGCATCTCATGCATATGCTGCTTTGTAATTAGAGCTGGGCAGTCTCTTTAACCTTGTTGGGTGTGGTATGGAGCTGGTTTCACAGGCGCTTTGTTCACAGATGCTTCTAGTATTTCCTTTTTGTTTCATTTTCTCTGTTTTCCAGGTGGAGAGAGTTTCCAAAAGTTTAAATCATTTGTTAAGAGGAATCCTGCTGGTACAAAACACTTGATTTTAATCTGTGGCCGTAGCACTGGTAGGCTTGGCAGAACAATGCAAAGTTTGGACTAGTTGAAAGCCACTGCACTCTCAGAGCGGAACGAGGGTTGACAATTATTGATTACATGTGATGGAGAGCTCATTTGGAAAGGTTGGAGCCATGTTGCCCGACGGGAAATCCAGTCATTTTGTTTGTCTAACAAGCTGTGCAGCCACAAGTTGGTAATTTTTCTTCATTACAAAGCAAAAATGTTTTGATTTATGTTGAATGCACAGAAGGGTTGCACATATTACCATAAAATAGATGCAGGGAGACAATCACTCAGACTTAACACACATCGCAGGTGACAGTTATTTCCCTCTGGCCATGCATTCATGCACTCTGGCTCACAGGCAGACCTGTGTGTGTGTGTGTGTGTGTGTGTGTGTGTGTGTGTGTGTGTGTGTGTCTTTATCTAAATAGCTCCCCGCCCAAGGGGCATTTCTGTCAGCTGGTAACTGAGTCATCTGACCCGTAGAATTAATCTGACTGTCCTGCCGCTGTTTTATCCAGGACTGTTACACAATATTATAGTTTCTCAGTAGCTGCGTTCCAGTTCAACGTCTGGATGTTCTCATGTCTGGATTTCTAGACTGAATACATCATGACGGGTCAACAAGGTCTGTCTCATTTCATATCTCATTTCATATGACTACAGACTGTGACCAGTTCAACCAGAGTCATTGTTCTCTTTTCAGATTGTTATATTGAATACTTTTTCAGCGGTTGAATAGGTGAGTATATTCAGTATTTTAAAAGAAAGAAGCAAAAGGGGAAAAAATAAACAGAATTTTATTTAGCAGAAACAAAGAGAGAAAAAATTCTGCTTTCCTATCCTGTTTACCATCTCATGACTACTACGATTTCTAAGTCAGGTTGCAATATTTTTCAGGTAAAAGTGTCAGGAAAGTCAGGAAATATCAGGTACCATTAAACTTGTCGCAGTTTACTGTGGGTATTTACATTTAATCAGCTGTTTGAGGAAGGTGTCCTCGTGAAAAACACGTTTAGCTTTACATGTTAACGAGGTGCATCTGGATGCTTCATTAGTTTAATTCTCTGTGAGGCTTGACCATCTGGCTCAAGTCCTTCAGTCTGGCCTTCAGATCCTTTGAAGGGCCAACATTTGTGGGACAAGTGCTTTGATAGGGTCCAGCTCCAGAACTTAAACACACTTAATATCCCGACAGGTAAACTTTCATCTACACATACAATATGAAAACCTTTCCAAAATCCTCCTTCAAACCACTCCTCTTCTGCTCTTCTCTGAACACATGCTAATGACAAGAGATTCATGGTATGTCACGGGCATCTAGATCATCATGTCATTTTTGTAAGACATGCTAAGATGGCAAAACTTTACCCGATGGTCACAATCCTCCGCGCACTCCTGTCAGCGTTGTCAAAACACCAGGACAGTTCCCCTAAGAACACCTTTGCTGAGATCGTGTCTCATCCCTGCTGTGTTCCCTCTACTCAAGCCCTCACTGTCAGCAGTCACTGGCTTTTAATTGCACAGGGCCTCGGCTTTGATAATTATGTTGTCAAGCGCGAAACAGTAGTGAGTGCAAATAATGTGAATGGTACCGCGGCTGGTCTCTCTCTGTAAGGCTGCTTCATCTTGATCGCGGGGACACGTCGCCGTGAGAAGAGAAAAAAGCAACCCAGGAAGCAATTGAGAATACAAAGACCATTGTCACCTCATTTGCAATCCGGAAACTGTGGAAAATAAAGAAACTATATTTTTCTCCATGCCAGAAATAGACCTACACGAAGACAACGTAGCTCCTGTATTGTTTCGTTTTATAAAATAAAAGGTTCATATCATGTTGTCAAGGAAAACTGATGGTAAGCGTCTTAATTACGGTGTAGCTACTTGGAGTTTAATTATACAGTGTTTTGTTTATCTGTAGTTCTTCTCCAATCTTTGAGAAAGTTTCACAAAACTTTAATGCTAATTCGTCCTCATGGGTGGAAGTGTTCTGAATACGGAGCCGGTGTTGGAGTGTTCTGCCTTTATGCTCAACACAATTAAATATTTATGTGTCGGACAAAGTGTGGTGTCTTCAGGGAGGAGTTTGCCTACCTGTAGGTGGGAGGCTTGAATCAATGGCTGACGGTTTCTTGAACGATCGGAGCCCCGGAAGAGAAGGTGCGAGCTCGGTCGTGAAGCACCGCATCACCAAAAAAAAAAAACCAGCTCAAATGTTGTGATGTCATCAGGGGCTCTCTCCTCATGCAATCTCTTAAAATTCAGTGGTTATCATCATACCTGATACAGGTTCACTGGATAAAAACGACCAGACGAATGAGTTCAAAGCATGAAATCCAAACCTTTAACCTCACAGGTTTCTGTAGAGCAGAGCGTGATTCTCTACAACACGTGGAAAGTAAACAGAACAAATAACTCCAGGCACATCATCTAATATCATCAACTTCATTGACCAGAACAGATTTAAAAAAATATATAAATAAATGAGCTTCTCTACTCTACTTCCAACCTAATATCTTTTCTCATCTGTTGCAAAGAAAATTCTACTGGGATTCGGGAGGCTGTGTGTGCTGTACTCAGAGCTGATAACGCCTTTGGATTTAATAAATATTCTTTATGTGATTTATTTTATATATTGTGGTAAAGTTTTATCAGTACAAACAAACCTCAGCCGGGTAATGCAGGATTATGGGTCCAGTGCTGCCCGTTTGTGCCCTGGAGTCTGTCGCTGGCTCGGAGATGCTGCGAGGGATGATGGGGAAGGAGGGGATGCAGCATGGAGGACTTTGTTTGTTTACTGGGTGAGACGTGATCAATGGGGCCCCCGGCTTGCCAGCAAACTGCCAGGGTCAGTGTTCCCCTGGGCACTGGGGAGTATCAGCAGAGAAAAAAAATCCATACAGCCCCACTGGTGGCCTCATTCTCTCTATTCATACACACACACACACACACACACACACACACACACACTTGCATGAATTCATAGACAATTCTATGCAAGGTTGCAAATCCCTCGCCTGTGGCGCGAGTACACACATGTTGATGAGGAATGAGTACGCATGTCTGTGGTGGGATGTCTGTGCCTGGTTGGCGGGGTCAGAACAGTCATTGCCAGAGCGGCCGAGATCCCAACCTCGGGGGGGTCGACCAGGAGGCGTGACAGTAGAGGACAAATGATGATAAACAAACAAACAGACGCACCCAAGCAGCACTGCCAAAACGACATAATGACCCCACGTAACCCCGACAAAACGGGAGGCAGAATCCTGACCTGCATGTGCATCTGCATGGTATTTCTGACTGTAACCACGGCGCTGTGCTCTGGGCCACTGCCAGAGTTGTTACAAATGTGAGGGGTTGTCTGTGATTATAACTGAAAAACTGACCTTGACGTTGCAAGTGAGAAACCCTGGCATCTTAACACCAAGAGGAAAGATTAAAGTGAGGGAAATTGACAGAAAATGAAAGACAAAGAAAGTAAAAAAGGGAGGGAGGGGCTCTGGGAGTTAGAGCGAGGAGGAATCGGAGAGACATAATGGAATAAGTTATGAGTAGGCAAGATGGACAGATAGAGAGCAGGGCGAGATAAATAACAGAAATGACTGCTGGGGAGGAGAGACACATCTAGGGCAGTGCTTTTTCACAGTCTGGGTTAGTCGCAATGAAAATGAATCCAAAAAAATAATCCTGAAAAAAGAAAACTGAGGATTTTGATTGAATAAATTCCAAATTTTTGGTGTAAAGTCTCTTCCTTTATTGTGTTGCCATCTCCTCCACAAGCCATCGTATTGTAAGGGAAGCTAAATGAAATGCTGAAGGCGAAAGTCAGAAGGAAGCTTATGCTTCACAATTGCCCTTAAAATCAATTTGGATCATCAGAGGAAAAAAAAACTCTAGGAGGTTGTGTTTGTAGAGATAGGAAGGGAAGATGTGGAGGCAGCAGACTTTCAGACTTTTTTAAGAAGCAGAGTGCACTTGAGGACACCCTGATCTCCAGTATTTCATCCTTCCTTCCTATCACTTTGCTGATCTGGCAGAGAAACCCTGAAAAAAAATATATATAGTAGCTTAGAAATACAGTAGCCTTTGTAATTATACCCAAAGTACAAAAGCTGTAGACACATGGCACCACATGTAGTGACCTTGCTGCAGCTTTGTATTGTCTGTTAACATCCTGTGCCAGTGGAGATCCATCAAGAACAAAGAATTTGTTCAACATTTTAACATCTCTTGCCAGAAGATAGATGAGAAGATCGATAACACATTAAATATGAAGCTACAGCCAGGAGATGTTAGCTTAGCTTAGCTTAGCATAAAGACTGGAAGCAGGGGTAAACAGCTAGCCTGGCTCTGTCCAAAGATCTATCAGCACCTCATTGCCTGGCAGCCTCACGTTGACAACAAGACTCCAGGACTTGTCTTTTTTGTACAGATTAAAGAAAGCAGGTATTACTAGTGTTAATTAGTGAGCTTTAGGAACGGTGGTAAGTCGATTTCTTTACCTTTTTGGACAGAGTTAGGCTAGCTGTTGCTGCATGCTTCTCTTTGCTAAACTAAGCTAATCATGCTGTATGAGAGTGGTAAGCACATTTCCCAAAATGTTACTATTCCTTTAAAGAGGTAACCATAACTAATGTGAACTATAAACTATTAAGACAAATACACAGAACATTAGCCGTCATGTAACTGGCCGTAAAGGAACACATATCTTCTATCAAGCTTCCAATCTAATCTGTCCAATCACACAACAAATCTTGATGTTTAAGGCGTCAATATACTTCAAACGCACTCATTCATATGAAGTGGTGTCTGAACGTGCTAAAGGCAAAAGTGTTTGTCTGTTCCGAATGGCCACACTCAAAGGCGATATGAAACCTACCGTCATAGACACAGACGTGACGCGATTAATTGTACATTTGCGGATGACACTTTTGAACATTCTCTCCTGAAAGGCATTCATGGTGTTGCACCCGCAAGTAGTGAAGAAAGTAGTTGTGTCAAGAGAGAAATTCAGTTCAAACCCTGCACACTTTCTTACCTCCACACACCTGGCCAGTTGTTGCATGACGTGGCCGTGCCTGTCCAATTTGTCAGTTTCGAAAAAGTTACAAAAATTGTCGGAAGTAGTCCCTCCAATTCCAACGTCGGAAACATTTGGTGGGAGGCGGCTAAAGATGCTGTTCAGTGATCCAAAAAAAGACTTTGTTTAAAGCAGACTGACGCCTTTAGACGCAAAGAGCCAATGCAGCTCTTCCTTTTTTTTCCACGGACATGTTCTTTTGTCCATACAAACCAAGTCAAAATTGTCTCAGCAAATACATTGTTCCCAGAACAACCAGGGTCGCTCTCTAAGGTACTGATTCATTGACACGTGTGACTAAAGATGTAACTGTTTGTTCATGACATTTTTACTTTTTTCCTTAACAAGCCAGCAAAAAGAAAAAAGCATCAACCGCAAAGGGAATTAAGATTTAACTTTAGGACATAACACAACTGAGCTATTGCCTTTTATGGCAGAGCTGTAGCTGAGTAGCGAGGCAGATCCCAGGCTATTTGCTGTCACTGAATGGTCCTGAGGATGTCAGGGAACAAGAAAAGCAACCAGAGCGAGTCTGCTCCAGAGAAAAAGCCTTGATGGGGGAAGCTTTGAGAGCTGACTTTACAGCGGTACAGCTAATGAGACGAATGAATGAGACGGCAGAGGAGAAGAAACAATCACATTGGCAGTAAATAATCTGAAAAGAGAAAAACGGACAAGAGAGGAATATTTATAGACACAAAACTATGACAAACTATTTAGCAGCTGTTTGTATTTCTGATTAGGATACATGTGGTTCCATATCTGCACATGTCTTGTGTAGGTGTACTTTAAGTTTCTTTGCTCATTTTCATAAATCTGAGTGCGTGTGTTGTATGTTTGTGCTCTGATGAGGGCTTAAGCTTTGAAATGCAAAGATGTAGTTTAATTGTATAATCCAGACTTTGTGAGCCGGGGATATTGCAGGAGAACCAGCGACAGATCTGATCTAACAAGGCACTTTGCTCCGTGGTAGACAGCTTTGAGAGGATTGGGGGAGAAAAAGAAGTGTGAGATTTTAACAAGGGAGAGATTTGGATTTGGTTGGCTTTGTGACTGCTTGACAGTCACAAAGATGTGCGCACAATGAAGAGAGAAAGGCAGGTTCAAGCTGAGCTCCCTCCCTCCCTCCAGATGTTGTTTTTGAAATCGCATACAGAAAGTCAAAACTTGTCATTGTCAGTGGCTGAAAAGACGAAGCCCAAATCCAGTCACAAGCTGAGAGATGAAATGTGTGTTGAAAGATGGTTTTCTCGTTCCCAGCTGTTCACTGCACCGTGCATCCACACCCCTCTTGTTGCTGTTTATGTTTTATGACAAGGAGACATTGATATATTGCCACAAATCCACCTTGTCTGATATGTTTGTAATGAAGCATGCCTTTTATCAATAATACTGGCAAGGTCACATGGTGAAATTGGATTTCGTGTAATGGCATGTAATGGATATTTTTGGGGTTTACTATGCATTCTACTGTGACAAGGACACATGATTTCCTCCTCATCCTCAATCCCTATTTCTGACTACAAGTTAAAGATTATCATTAGCATTACCAATATACCAAGGCCACCGACAATCTGTAAAAATCATGACACCTAAAACGTAGTTCCGGTCAACAATTTAACCGTTAAATGTTAAAGCTGCTACAGTACTTGCTAATAGCTAAGCTACCACACTGATAAAACTGACCTAACAATGGGTTATTGTACATAAATTATGTTAGCACAATGGAAGAATGGGGAAAAGGGTAACATTATTCACCATCACTAACTTTGTATTCACATCGGATAAATGGAAATTAAGCCTCAGCTATCCATATTGTGTTACATCTGTAGCGGTTAGATAACATGTAAAATGTGAATTACTGTGTTGGTGTAAATACTGTATATTATTTAGATTTAACTGCCAGTGATGGTGGCTTTGCAGCCATTTTGCTGCCGTTTATTTAGCCAAGTTGGAGATATCGTAGCTGTTCCCGATATTGATACCGAAATTCTCGATATCTCTGTCATTAGGTTGCTGTTAGGTGGCTGTCATGAACACCTTTTTTCCACTCGACTGCTCATAATTACTGTCTGATATTACATGAACACGGCAATAAACTGTGAGCAAACACTGACACAAAGAGTTCTTTTTGCCTGTGTTAAGTCACTATGGTACAAGCAGCACCAGTGGTTTTTCACCATTATGCAACACCGTTTTGAGGATCAAAATATTTTGAGCCACAAATCACACACTGTGGTCGTGCATCCCCACCAGCGCAGGTCTGAGTGAAGCCACTGTCCAAGTTACTTTTAGTCATATTCCCTGCTTTCGCCTGGCTGTTTTCTGTCAGCATGTTGAGATTTCACTTTCCCACCTTTTAGAAATTGTTCCACATCTCTGTAGTTCTATTTCTCTGTGTCAATGTGTTTATTATCAAGTGGTCTAAATGCCATTGTGCAGCTATGTTATGCACTCATTCAAAATAACACTATATTTTTGCGTAATTTTCTTCCTCTTTCTCTCCTTAGTCAGACCAACTTCCAAGTAGCCTACTAGCGGATAAAGCCACCCCTCTACCTGTTTCTAGTAAAGTACTGCATGATCAGCAGAAGGCTACAGTCTGATCCTGCTATGAGCCATCTGGGGTCCGGGCTGCAGAAGCTTTGATGTGTTGCACACCTATCTATTTCAGGGCCAGCAGCAAACACCTCGACCCACCTCCCCAAACTCACCTCCCACCTCAGTCGTCTATCTCACACACAAATAATAATACACAACCACCCCACCCCCACCCCCAGACCTGGAGCTGACCTCATTTGCTGGGTTCAGCCCGGGTCTTCTGCTCTCCATCTTTCGTTCATCCACATGATGTCTCACAGGGCAGCAGCTTTGTTCTGTGAACCAGGTGCAGGAAAGTTTTTGTCCGCTGAGGTTGAGGAAGCTGCCATGAGAGGCTCAGGTGTCAGAGAGAGAATGGTGCAGATGCAGAGTCTCAAGTCACGTGCTTTGAAGATGACTGAAATAAAGTGCAGGTTTTGTTTTTCATGTCATGCATGCAGAGCTACGGAAAGGAAACTATAGCTCCTAAAACATAAACTCGGCACAAATTATATATCAAAATACTACTAATCTGTACTCTAAGCTCATATTTTTGTTTCATCTGTAGCTATGTAAAGGTGTGTTTAGAGTGAATTCAAACTTAATTTTCACCTTGTGTAATTCACGCAGAATTGACAGCTAGATTGTTTTTTGCAGTGTTTGTTTGTTTGCCTGAACAGCTCAACTCCGACTGACTTCAGCTCTTTCACTTATTTCCCTCCAGTCTTTCTTCTTTTTACTCATCTCTGTACGTTCATGAAGTAGATTCACACAGCTTCGGGATTAGTGCGAACATTTATGTTAAAGTTGAAACATTTTCAACTCGCACTGATGCGTCTTTGTCTCACTTTGCATCGCCCCCCCCGAGCAAGTTTGTCTTTCTGTGTCCACATATTTGCACTTTATCCTTAATATGCAGTTATGCCACCCACAACATTTGCCTCTTCTCAGTCTGATCACACCAGTAAAAGAAAGGTACACATCCCTCCAGTCAGCTATACACTATATTAACAAACTATATTATAAACTTTTTAATATACTTTGTTTTCTAAAGGCCTGTGGAGCATACCAGACAGTGTTGCTGGTGGAACACATTTTACTAACTGTATAAATCCACTCCGAGCAGTTTCCCAGATTGCCAAGTGACCTGAGTGTATATTGACCAATAATATATTCCTACATGTCCCTTTGAAGCAACAGAGGAACAGTCTGAATAAAACATTAAAACTGATGAGGATGGTTCCCAGTACATTTCTGATTATTATACCCAAGTGAAAAGGTACAGATACTACCAAAGAAACAGAACCACACGAGTGTTATATGTATTGATATCTACAGCAGGTGCAGCATCTTTTCATGCAATTATGAAACAAACCCTTAAATATCCCACAAAAGCAGTGAGAAAAGTCTAAACCGCCCCTCTTCTTCTTTGACCAACTTCTTGGAATTTCTTGAAATACAATTACACAAACACCTCCTGGGAAAAAAATAAAACATATAAGCATTCGTAAGCACCAAAGATTTTTCATTACCTTGTTGGCCCAATTCATTCCGGTGCCTCTGGCTCGCTTCGTGACAACTCCCTCTCTGGGGTGTGTTAATACGGAGGCGCTGATGATCGAGCCCAGCAAACACATCCTCATTACTCATGACCAGCTGATGATGGTAACTGGAAATCGTGAGTCCAGTCCGCACATCGGTCATGATCATTGTGACAGATGTTATTGCTCTGCCCATGTGTTTGCCTCTCACCGTGACTCCATAAGCACTTTTCATTAACATACAGAAGCCCGCCGACGCACACTCAAGCATGAGCGGTGCAGTGATTACACAGGAAATGAAGTATACATATCCATCATTATTCTAGTTATTAGGCAGCAGTTACTGGCAGCTGGGTGACACAGGGAGAAGAGCGGCTTCCCTTCAGATTCAAACCAAGAAGATGGTAGTTATATAACCTGCCGAAGTATCCCTGAGCAAGACACTAAATCCTCAGCAGGCTTGGCAGACCTTGCAATCAATTAAACATCACATTAATATTTGATTTTCACTGAAGTTGCTGGTTTAGCTCCAAGCAGTCTAAACTTTTTCAGACTTTTCTATACATTCACTAGAGAACAGAATCCCCTAAAAAGCCTGTAAGCTTTTCACATTAACATTAATTGGCATTTAATAAGTAACCTACCTTAAGAGGTAAAACAAGATTTTGATTCAGGCAAAAGTCTAGCAGTTAGTGTTGCTTAGCTTGCTACATGTTAGCTTTATCTTATATTAACAATTTAAGAGTTTAACCACATGATTTAGGTCATATTTAACTGACTTGTCCCCTAAGGTTGCAAGACATTACATGTAGAGATTTAACGGGTCATGAGTTTCTATTTAGGGGTGTTTTAAATAGATAATGGTATGATTGAGGCTTCTTAAGTCTAGGATGAACAATGTTTGTCTACTAGTGTTTTGTGGCATTTGACAAAAATGGTATTTGAGCACTGGGTCTCCATTTAGCCACCCCACACACGTTCCCCCAATCCCTTTTCTGTCCAGAGCCCCAGAAATCAACTAGTTTTCCTTCATTGGAATACTACTCTGCCCTTATTTTGCTGTTTTTTCAGTTAGTTTGTAATAATGCATCATGTAACAATAATATCAACTGAAATATTTAAGGTATTAAAACTAGAGATATGGCTTCAAGATTAAGTAAAAAATGCAGGAGCCACCTTAATTAACCATTAGAGTTTTTATGGTGTTTCAGTGGTTCACATTTCCGACAAAATCTGCAATTAATCAAATTGCCACAAAGTTATTGCTGCATATATATGTGGCCTTCAGGGACCCAGGAGGGTCTGGGGCCTTGAGCAATTGCCAGCTTTGAGATTGTTTTGTCAACAGCTGCTTCCAAGGTCAATAAGGAACTGTCGAGCTCAACAGGAAAGTTTGAACATACAGTTGAAAGCTCACGTAAGGTAAGGTATGTTTCTCTCTTAGGAGTGATTTTTGCTATGCTTCTTGTCGTTGACTTTGTGACCATAATTTTTGTGGCTAAGACGGTAATTTATTTTGTTTTGCAGGGCACACTTACACAATGTAACCACGGCTGCCATCTGGACCATGAATCAGGTCATTATAAATTAATTGGTCAGAAAGTACAAGCAGGAGAACAAAGGAGGAAATTAGCAACGCAAACTTCTGTTAATTTCACAACAGTATATTATAAAGCTTTATTTACTCTGACGACTAATTACGATATTGTATGGTAATAAATAGTGGATGCCACTGTAATGAGACAGGTGGTCTATTTAGACTAGAATGCTGCTGTAGCTGTCTCCTCTCCAGTGTGTCAAGCAGACACGTAGCTACTTTTTTGGAGTTTGGAGACACCCGGCACCCACCGGGGCCAACCATGATAATGCAAACTGTCCAAGACATGCCAACTCCATTTAAAGACTCAATGCTGAACTGTGACTGTGCTTCTATTCAGATGGGCCTTGATGAAATTGTTTGCAGAGGTGTGATGGACAGTTGAGGTAATTATTCTGCTTGAGGTATGATGATTAGGCATTGTGGTTGAACACTCATACGCTCAGTATTTTGTTGAGTTGTTTTGATGCGTGATGCGCCTCCTGCCAGCTATAGAGATGTGCTAGACAGCCTATTCTCACACCGGCCTCACTTGCTGTGATGGCTGCCATGCTGCCATTAACTATGGTCAATCAATAGATCTTGGTTTAAAACTTTCAGAGTTCATTTCCAACTGTTCTCAAACTTTTCTCTCTCGGTCCAGCTTTCTGAAAGTAAATTATCCTCTTGATACACCTTTCTCTTGCACCCATGTACCTGCCTTTTCTCACATTTTCTGCTCTTACTTGTTCATTTAAGTTAATATGATCCTCCAAAAAATAATTTCCAACTAGCCTCTTGTTTTATATTTACCTCTTTTCAACCCTTTGGATCAAGCTAGAACAAAGTCTCATTTACAGCGAAAGCCTGACGAAGGCAAAAAGCTTCTCAGCATAGCTTTGGTTGGGGATTAAAAATAACCTCTTACAGGGTTTGGCTCGGTTTTACACAGACTGTGAACACATCAGAAGGGAACTGCAATATAGGAACAATGTACATACTACTCAGTTCATAGCTGGAGGCTGTCCTCCAGGAAGCTAGTGTGTTTTACATCAAGTACATGCAGTCTCCTGCTGTGGCCTCCAGGCTTCACTTCCTGCAATCTGTCAGGAGCCATATTCAATATATTATAACATGGCTTTTACTTT
Source organism: Macquaria australasica (assembly GCA_005408345.1). NCBI lineage: Eukaryota > Metazoa > Chordata > Actinopteri > Centrarchiformes > Percichthyidae > Macquaria > Macquaria australasica. Next base: position 2,971,744 of record SEMN01000004.1, on the reverse strand, counting down.
GAGCTGTTACTCAGAACACTCCCCATGAGTCACAATCCCTCGGCTGGAAAAAAGTGCAAAACCTCAGCTTTACGCATCTCAGCATTTTCTATATTTGCACAATCAGGTCAGGTGTTTACCTATTATCCCGACTCACAGCTTTGTAAGATGAAACTGCAGCTGCAGACTTTTTGTGTGATAGCAATTTGACTATTAAGCAAGCCTCATGCAAGTTCAGATGTACAGTGGTCTCATATCAATTTGCATATTTGAGGCATTCCAGTGATTTACAGCATAGAAGCAATTAAACTAAAGGATGTCTCGAGGGTCCCCACCTGGTTTGAACCCAAACAACCCTTTGATCTCTGTTAAGTGGCTGCATTCATATTGTCAGACCTTATCTGAATAGATTTCAATTATTTCTGGATTCATGCAGCATCACCAAAAGAGTTGGGGAGCAGCAGCAATCACTGCAGTATCTTGGATAAGTTGGGTCGGTGTGCATCTCTCAGGATGTGTGTCGTAACACTGCCCCCTCATGGTCATAACCGGCAAAGTTTTTACAGTGCATCTGTGTATGACTGTGTTTATAACCCCACACATTCAGGGGTCAGTACCATTTTTCTTGTCTGCACCTGCAGGCAAACACAGAAGATGCAAGCTACACATAGTGCCTTTTTCGGCTTTTGTTTCAGCCCCCAGAATTGCCATCTGCCTCCACCTTATGTGTTGGTCATGTGAATCACATGCAGACAAGAGTTACAGCTTGAGGCAGCGTTCTTCTTGCTTCCTCATCCATGTAAATGTGTTTTATGTTCTGCAGGCTTAAAAAAAGAGAGAAGGGTATCATACCTTGGTTGCCCATCTGCTGCGAGCAAATATTCAATCAAACATATGGCAGCAGTAGAGCAAAATTAATGTCATCCAGATGTGTAGATTAATCAAATCTTTGAATGCCACTGGATTAAAAATATTGTATTTTATGTCTCCTAATCAAGCAGGCAGAGATGGGGTTTTTTTGTGGGGTTTTTTTTTGTTTTTTGTGCTGTGTTGTAAAGTTCCTCCACCTCTGCTCCTCACTTTATTTACTAGCATCATATTTTTGGAGGATTAAAATGGAGCACATAAATGGCGAGTTGCTGTCAACTTTTTTTCACACAGAAACATCAGATCGCTCTAAAAGTATCCAGATAAACCGAGTTATGGCTCCCACATGTCCACTCAATGTTTTTTATCGTCACTGAAATGAAATGGGAGCACCACTCGTCTCGTGCTGCCGTTTATGATTGCATTTTGTGACTTGAAGTGCTGATGCTGTTGTTTTTGTCAACAGGGAATATTTAGCTGAAAAAACCGAGTGGCTTATTCAAAAAGTTGACGCGCACAGATACCAAACTTCATTGTTTATTCCGACAGCACAGCGTCGATAAGGAATAGTGGCCTCTTATCAGCGTTACATTGTTAGAATAAACGTTTAAGTTTGTTATCTGCAGCCTCTATTTGAATAATTAATTATTGCTCTCTAATCTACTGATTGAGCATGACCGTATGAGTGCCTTTCTTTTTAACTCCTTTTACACAAGACCATTATTGGAACATTATCTGTATTTTATTTTTAGCAGATGCAGCCTTAGACGCTGAGCCAAGAAAGCACCTACACAGTCGATAATATGCTTTGGCACCAGAACGGGGACTGTGTGTTTATTGCACATATTCTGTAACAACAAAGAGCAGAAGAGGCTGTGGAGGAGAGAATAAAGACGTGGAAAGAGTCTTGACAGCCTTGAATCAAGATGCTCTGAGTGGTCCTCACGTCGTTGTTGATGTTGTCTGTCGACATGTAGCTGTTTTTCTCCTTCTGTCTCAGTCTGGGTTTCATTGTCGTCTGGTTGCTGCACTCTACCTGCAATCAAACAGGCCTTATAAGCCAGGACTTTGTTCTCTGCAATGCAGAATTTCAGTTAATTAACCTAGAATTTAAGTCAAAATGCATTAAAAGAAAGGTTTGTGTAGAAAGGAGAAAGATGATTTCCATTTTCAACAGAATACATTAAAGGAAAAACAATTATTACAACTTGGATCTAGGATTTTGATTGTTTTATGGTAACATTTTACTCATCAAGTTCAGCAAGTTCGTGGCTGAGATCGGGGAATACAGTGACATCGCTAAGATGTGGTCCAACGGGGCAAGATGCATGACAGGTCAGGTGATCGTACAGCTTTTAACAAGACTATGAGTCTACAGCTACGCTAGCAGCTCTGTGAGGCTGTAGCTAACAGCTAATGTAAGCATGCTAACATGCTCACAATAACAATTAGGTAATGTTTAGCAGATATGTTTACCATGTTCATCTTTTTTTAGTGTGTTAGCATGCTAATATTTACAGATGAGGCTGATGGGAATGTCATTGGGTTTGCAGTTGGACAAATTAAAATTTTGAGGATCACCAAAGTTATTACAATTCATCCTGAGGGAGGCATGAATGTACAAAATGACATGGCAATCCATCCAGTAGTTTCAGTCAAAACCCCAAATGTCAACCTCATGGTGGCGCTGAGAGGAACGGTCATGGGATCATCAAAGGATTCCCCTGGGGACCATGAATGTCTGTACAAAATGTTCTCGCAATCCATCCAATAGTTGCTGAGATATTTTAGTCTGGACCAAAGTGGTGGACCAACTGACTGACCATGCCTAGAGATGACCAGGTTAGCCAAACTTATTTGGAACTGAAAATGAAGGTGAAAGCTAAAATTACCATAACCGTCCATTATAAACATCCATCACATTTTACAGGCCGACTAGTTCAACTACCGTTACCATACTTAGCAAGTTGTGTGCTCACAGTTTCTTTGTGCAATAAGGGATTATTACCAACATTTTAAATGCAACCTCTTTCTGTTTTACCTTCAGGTAGATAATCGGGCAAACTGTTGGCTTGTTTGCAGTCTGTCAAATCATCTGACTGCTCGTTTCTTGTTCTGTCTGACTTTATTGTAGCAATGCTTCTGTGTTCCCAGATCTTAGCAGTTAACTTGGAGTGTACAATGTTACCAGAACGGACAGAAATAATGGCCAAAAGAATGAAAGTAAGACCCAAATTGAAAGAGACCGAATTTATCCATTAAGCTGATAAGGATGCATGATCAGGCTAGAGCACAAGGAGACCACCCGCCTCTTGTACCTGCACTGGTTTGGTTCTGGCTCATGGGATGCCATTATGCTCAGCAAATCAATCGCCAAGTCAGTCAGCCACTCATCCAGTTAGTCAGTCACCTAGTTATCCAGTCAGTTGGAGAGTCACTCAGTAACTGAACCAGTCAGCCAGTCAAGCAGTCAGCCGGTAGCTGAGAGAAAAGTCCAGCCAAGAGGGCAGGCGCTACCCAAATCCTGATGATTTCCAGATGAGAGCCCAGACAGCCTGGCCTGAGTGGAGAACACACACACACATACACATAAAGAAAAAAAAAGGAAAAGAGGGAGAGAGGATGGAGGGAGGGAGGGAGGAGGCAGCAGAAAATTGATTACAGTCAATGAAGGAATGATCCTTCATATGAAACTAGCGCATGTGAAATGCCAAAGCTCAACAGTCGGAGCATTTTCATCCACCGTTGTGATGTTCATTCGTGTGAGAGTGTGTGTTGAGCTGTGTGAGTAGATCTGTGTGTGTGAGGATAACCAACATGACGCAGTGGTGGGCTCTACTCATCGTTGTTTACCTGTCCATCTACCTGGCAGCCACTCAGCACCACAGGAAAGGTAGGTGGACTTGGACAGGCTGTACAGACTCACCTGCTCCATGCATACATGATATCTCTTATCTTTCACAGGCCACAATGTCAATATCATGTAAAAAGCTGGTTTGAATGATCCTTTATACATAAAATGGAATGATTTTCATCCTCATTTAAAAGATACGTGGCTATGAGAAAATGGAAACAAACATGCATGATGGTTCAATCGGGGTTTGCTTCTGTGTGTGTCTCTGTGAAAGAATGTGTTTATCTTCCGGAGATATCAGGAATATTGCGACATGCAGGACACGAACAGATCATTTTCCAGTGAAAAGTGACTGGCCTGTTGTTACTGGATCCACTCACTGAGGAAATTCCTTTCTCAGGACTTACATAACATTAAAATCTTGGAAACACATGATGCTAAAACCAGCTACAGGAGAGAAAAATACTGTGACCAATAACAGTTCTAAATTCATTTAAAAACACTGACATATCATCACCTTATAAAGCAAACATGCTAGCAAACATTTGCCTAATTACACATCCAGCTGACAAGGAGCAACATTAGCTGGGGCATAACACTAGCACTTTGTGTTTTTGGCCACCTGATGAATGTAAGTCCAACATTCATTCTCCTTTTAACTCTTGCCTGGCCTCTACTTACTCCCGAGGGAAATATCTGGCTCTTTAGCTGCTAAATGCTCCACTGTGTTCACCAGCTAGTTGCTAACTTTGTCTGTCTACCATTTGGTGCTGGGCAGGTTGTGTACAGTGGATTTTTAACTGAAAACAGCAGCCTGAGGCAAATTCAAAAAAACGAGCCGAAAGACGCTAAAACACTCCGTAAAGCTGAGGGGAACTGCAACGTCTGGTCATAATTCTTAATGGGTTTATTACTACAAGTGACCCATTACAGATTAGACCAAGTCATTTGATCCATAAAAAACACATAACAAATATTGACTAGTGCAGCTTTAATTTTTTTTTTTTGGCCCATTGAAAACAGTGAAAAGGCACTAAGTCTATAAAAGACATTTGTGTCAGACTTTAAGAAAACCTGGTATGTGTAACTTTTAAATTTGTGTTATAAATGGAAATAACTTTTTGGTTCCCAAATTTCCAGAAATGTGTGATGAGAGGATGGATTTTAATGGAGGAATGTCACTTATAGCTTTATTTAACCTTTTGCACTGCTGTATGTAGAACACTAACGGCGCTATGAGGAGGTTCATCTTTTTGGTCATTGTGGTTATTTTGAAAAAGACACACCTGTAATAAAAATAATCCAGGTACAATGTAGTATTGACTAAAACCCTGAGTTTATGTAAAGCACCGTGATCCTCCCTGGGTCATTGTAATGGACAGTATTTGGTGTCCTCAGTATTCTAATATCCACAGTGTCAAATCCTATCCTATCTCGACTTTACTGCGGCTCAGCCTCACATAGATTTGTCTCACAGTGGGAGTATTGATGGGGAAGTCTGTGTTTACATTGTAAGTGGAACATTTTGTATCAGAGTTGCAGTTGCAGTTTGTTTGGATTTTAATATCATTTAGAAGTGAATTGAAATGCTAAGCAGTAGATGGGCCATTGCGGCAAAGATTTCATTCTCCCCCGTGTCCTTTTCACCCCCTTTTACCGTAAGCCGGAGGGATCCAGACGTCCGTTCTTGTTTTTGTTTTCTCTCTCTCTCTCTCTCTCTCTCTCTCTCTCTCTCTCTCTCTCTCATATATATATCAAGACATCCCTCCAGCCAGGAATACCATTTAGCCATGCTAATTAATGGATCTTTGTTGTTCCCTCATCTCCTTGCAAGCAGTTAGCGGGAGATTACAAGTTCCCTGCCCGTGCATAATGACACTGGGGGAAGCCTGCCCATCCAAACACTGATTGTCTGGAGCGCTGGATGGGGATGGGGGGTGGGAGGGACACATGAGGGATGAACAGGATTACAACGAGCAGCAGGAAAAGCTGGAGGAACATCTACATTAGACTGTCAACCTGAGAGAGAAATGAAAAAAAAGATCAGTTGAAAAATATTAATCGCCTTATGTTTGTTTCTTCCCCTTCATTAACATGTTAAAACTTTAAATACTAACAAATCTCTTTTACTCTACAATTGGGACATGTGATGAGGATTGAAGTTAACACTATGACACCAACACACATACTTCTTAATAGAGTTGCATAGTGTTTGAATGTTCCTCCATATGTTTCAATACCTAATCCTTATTAGCAAATATAGTTGTTTCTAGCTTTGTCTACCTAGCTAATGCTGCATTCTTGTCATATAAAAGTTAAGAAAGCGTAATTACCACTTTCGGACAGTGGTCACATCAGTAAGTTGTAAAGGTCATTGCTAAATAATACGGATGTGCCTCAGTAACCAAAGAAATATGGACACCGTTCCAGGTGATTAAACCAACATGTGATGGATATAGTGTTATATTGTCAATGCACAGTATTTTTAGCCCTCACATGACCAGATCTGCAATTCAACAACAGTCTTGGGTTGTCACATTTGCAGTTATAAACATGGGAATCTTTCCCATCTCTACCATCTGTCCCACATGAACACGGCATAATCGTGGAGGTCCTAGGGAAAAGACATAGTATAGTAGCCAGGATTTTTAGAGAAAGAAAAGGATATGGACTAAAAGGCATCAATTTTGTTCTATTGTGGGTCCCAAAACTTTAGGAATGTTCTCATGGCGACAGCCAGATCTCTGTTCTTTGGCTGCCAGACACTACAGGCCTGGCCACACCAGAAAGTGGCACTGCAAAATTAATCTTTGCAAAATAATTGTTTAGAGACGCTTGGTGACAGAGCTATGTGGTAACTACTGTAGTTGGCGAGCTAACTGCTAGCCACTAGCCAGCAAGCCAGCCAGGCTAGCGCTAGTCAGTAACAAAAGCTCTCCAAAAGCTCTCTTTCTGTTTTCTCTGTACTGTGCTGTTTACTTCCCCTGGCATTTTGTTCTCCTGATTGTACACCATTTCATTTAGAGTTACTGAAGGGGGGAAAGTGCTTTCCAAGCTAGTTAGCATGGTCACTAATAAGTTCAGTTAATGCTGCTCTCATTCCAATGCCCTCTATTTCCCCCCCGTCCTGCAGTGGCCCTCAGCTTTTCCCACTCCTTATCGTCACCTGACCTCTACACCCAGCTGTGCACCTGTTCCCAATCCCCTCATCAGCTCCTCAGTATATATATATGTAACCCTTTCCCTCAGTTCCCTTAAGGATTGTCTGTTGTGCAATCCAGCCTTGTTTCAACCTTCTTCTCCCTGTCTGTCTTTCCTCTTTCTGCCTTTTTGGACTTATGGCCTGCCTGTCTTGCCCTTTTTGCTCTCCTTCTCTGTCCTGACTGCCCTATTTTTTATCTACACAGTAAACTTTGCTTTTAGCTTACCTGTTTGCCACTGAGTCGTGCATTTGAGTCAACTGTTTTACTTAGCTGTTACAAATGTGCCACATTAAATTGATTGTCTTTTCCATGCAGGGTTTTGTTTGCTTGTTTGTAGCTTTATAAATGCTACAAGACAAGTGGCCTATTTCTGTGTCTACAGCAGTGCTGCTCCAACCATGTGAGCATTAACCAGCAATAACATTTCCTTCCCAAACTGCTGTTTCCCGCTGCTGGAAACATAAAACACAGTTCCCTGCATGCCAAAAGACTATTGCGTTACAACAAATAATGGCAGAGAGTAGTAAACAACTTTTATGTAAATTACAGATTATTAATTTTAAATGTAAATCAGCATTGGGTTGGCCTCCAAGCTGTCATTTCCCTGCAGCTCCTCCATCCTTTAGTAACATAACCCTTGTTCTAATGAGCACACTTTTCCCGTGGGTGCTGTTTTGTTTACATTGACATTGCCCCACTGAAGCTGGAGTGTCTCTGCAGCATCTAATATGACTGCACAGGCATTCCTCCTCCGCTGCTGATGGTGCATTTGGGAGTCACTCACTCAGTGAGGGGTGTACATTTTCACCTACAAGTTGTGATGCACTCATAGCTGCACGTCAGTGCTGGATTTACACTTTAAACACTTAAAACCTAAAAGAAGAGTCAGATGAGAAGAACGATACCGCTCTCATGTTTGTGAATATGAAGCTGGAGCCAGAAGACGGTTAGCTTAGCTTAGCATAAAGACTGTAAGTTCGGAGCTAAACACATTGCTCTTGTGTGTGTCAATAAAAGGTCCTTGATTTATATTTTTTACAGGGTGCGTGTGTGGTCTCTACCACAAACACTTGTGGTTTCATTTTCTCAGACCACTCTGTACGGTAAATACGAAGCTACAGCCAGCAGCCGGTTAGCGTAGCCCAAAGACTGGAAATAATGAGAAACAGCTAGCCTCGCTCTATCCAAAATCCGCCTACGAGCTCCTCCTAAACTCACTAATTAACATGTTATATACCCTTGTATACCCTGTTTAATCCATACAAAGTCTGAAGTGTAAAAACAAGTGTTGTCGTCATCATGGGGTTGCCAGGCAACCAGTGGAGACTCCAGATAGTCACTGCACCGGGCCAAGAAATAGTCTGACACATTCGGGGGATGTATAAAATGGCAACATGAACTTTGGAGGTGCTGGTTGATGGATTTTGTTACTTTGGACAGAGCTGCTAGCTGATTCCAGTCTTTATGCTACGCTAAGCTAACTGGCTGCCGGCTCCAGCTACACACTGAGTGTACAGACATGAGAGTGGTATCGATCTACTCATCTAACTCTCTTGTATTTCCCAAAATGGAAAAAAAGGATGTACGGACTTTTTTGGTGGCTGGTGAAGCAATTTTGAAGGGGGGTTGGGGTTGCACTGGGGGATTTTGGACTCGCAGCCTCAGTATTTCTAGGATCCTGACTATCGCCCTGTTTGGTTGGGGCAGGTTTGAGAGGTGAAATTGAGATAAAATGTTGAGGGTTACACAAATGTACCAAAATTGTGGGTTTTATTATTCTAACACTGGGACAGAGAGCCACAGATTTTCTTTACATTCTGAATGGTGGCTGGGTTGTTAAAGCAAAGCTGGGAGCTGAGACTGGCAGTCACCCAAGCAGGAAGCAGGTACATGGGGAGATCAGCCAGTGTATGTGGCTTTGGCTGGCCTCATAAATGCTATAAAGCTAAATGTATCTGGCCGGCGATGCTGCAGGCAGCGGGGCTGATCATTACTGTAGAATTGGCGAGGCAGTGCACCGTAGATGCCGCTCAAGGGTAGGGGGACGGTTGGACCCGAATTCAGATGAAACCCAGTGTTTGTACTGTATACCTCATTAAGATCTGTTTGTGTGTGATCTGTGTGTTGGCTTACATGCTGAGCCAAGCACTGGATAGCAACAGCATATGTGAAGCAGTGGAAAAAGAGAGCGAGATGTCTGGAGAAGCTCAAAGGAAGGTTTAACTTACTTCATTATCGCCTTTCAGCTCTAATCAACTTTGCTTTTCACTTCACTCTCCTGAAGCAGTGTCATCAAGTCGGTCTTTGAGTCTCACAAAACAGAGGTTGTAATAATATGTACACAGACAAGAGTCTGTGCAGCAATAGTAGTCATATTATAAACAGTATGAAAGGGAAAAATGTGTATGGGGTTACTCTGCATCCCTGTGTGACCCATCTGATTTCTTTTCTCGTCCTTTTTATCCCAGCCTTGTTTACACTTGACCTCCTAAAGACTTTCCATTATGAGTGGGAATATCTGCTCACTATCACACAGGGCTGTTATTCAAAAATGAGAAGGCAAATATAGTTCATAATAGTTCATAAATCATTCCTTGGACACAGATATGTTGTTCTGATTTCATTAACAATTTAGAGAATTTAGCCCTTAACTTACTTTTGCATTTTAAGCCAGTGAACTGAAAGATGACTCTTTGAGTAAATAAAAGCCAGAAATGTCTAACGTTCCTCACTTAGGTTTTTTCCCCAGAGTTTACAATAAGTCCTCATACAAAGACAGTAGTGAATTTCCTCTGCGGAGCATTTTAGCATCCTTAACATCATTGTTTTGGTTTTACAGCCGACAAATATATTAAGTCTCACCCTGCTCATCAACTTAGACAAAGTAAGCGACTATGTATGCATCATATTCTTATTGATGAGTTAATTGTTTGTCTTGCACTGTAACTAGACACTACAACTATTAGATACATGTAGTGAATTAAAACATATAATACTTCCTCAGCAACGTGTAAAAAATTACACTATAGTAAAGTGCCAGTACCTCAAAATTGAACTTAAGCTAAGTACTTAAGTAAATGTACTTAGTTACTTTCTACCTCTGGATAAGAGCTGTGTGACCATGTGGAATTGCCTCTGTCACCTTCAGTAAAATATGGATTTCATGGTATTTTATCATAGAGATGTGGCAGCAGCAACTGTTTCCACTAGCTGAGAGCGAGGGGTTTCATTCCAGCCTTATCAGGACACCTCAGATTACGGGGTCCCTGGTCTGCTACACATATGGACTTGCACTTTGAAATCTGACCAAATGAGGTCAGCAAGACCTGCCCCTCTGTGAGCGGGGATATCTCACCTCTGCATGCACCGGCCACTGCCACTTGTAAATATAGGAGCATCTGTGGCTCGGGTCGAAGACCAATTACCCTCTGCACAGCTGGAGCCAGGTTCTATCTCACCTGCATAATATTTGTGCAGTAATGTATCTGTGTTTACTCAACCTCTGGCCCACCCACATGCATGCCACATTGGATAATGCGGTGCCTAATTTCTTGAATACGAGGGAGATCCTCTAATCCAATTTCCTGTTCTTGTGTGTTCTAGCTCTATATCCATCTGCATATAGGATAAAGCGTGAGTCATATTCGCTGATCAACCCCACGTTCCAGCGCTCGGTGGAGGATGTCAACCTGCTTTTTGAGGTCAGTTTAGATCCTGTGGATTTAGGGCTGCTGAAATAGTTCATGGCTCAGTGGTTCCGTACTGGAAACCAATTCAAATATGTTGAGAATGTGTAAAAGATCTGTCCAAGTCACACATTTGTGGTCCATCTTCCACTGCTGAAAGCTTCTGATTAAAAAATATGAAAACACTGTGTACTGCTGCTGCCCTGCTAATCATAAGCAGAAATGTGAAGTATGTGTTTACCCAAAGTTTTCCGGACATTGATGAAAGAAACATTTATTAATATCTTGTGATGTCTTCAGTTCACTTCACAAAGAGGTAAATAAATAATTAGCAAGTTAGTTGGTTAGTAGTGTAAGTAGATAGTTCCTGAGTATTTTTCTTGATGAACCTGTGTCTCACAGATCCTGCTAGCTGGAATGCAGATCCAAGGTAAGGAACACACCATGCTGATCCCAGATGAGGAGCTGGCCTCCCTGAGGAGCGTGGAGAAGCTGGCGGTCATCTGCGAGGACGTCCTGCCCAGGAGGCTCTCCGACATTCGGCGTCTGACAGCAGAGCTCGCCCAGCGCCGGCAACCTCTGAGCTGGCAGGACTTTGAGAGGACGGTGCTGACCCTGGTGTACACCGCTCAGACCGTGGCTCAAGTCAGCAACCAGCAGCAGAGAGAGGCGTGGACAGACGCTGTAATACAGCTGTTCAGAGCCGTTCAAAAGGACCTCAGACCCTCTTGAGGAAGAATGAGACGCTGTTGCTTTTGCCTTTTTAACAATCCCTTTGTTACACTGCATTTCCTGACTTAAACTGTGTCCCAGTTTTATACATGCCCTAAATACTATTTATATATAGTACATTGCACTGCAGTATATACTAATTGTTTTAGTATGCTGTTTTTGCAGTTAGTATTCAAGAAATCAGTTTGCCAAAAATCACCACTCACAAGTTAAGATTTATTTTTTTGTCAAACTGTGTCCAAGGTCTAAAATGAACTTTCCAACTCAAGAAATCAATGCACTTGAAATGATGTAGTACATGAGCTCTCAGTCAAACTTCAACTGGAATTCAAATTATAATTCACAAAGAGAAAAGCAAATGCACTTGATGCTCACATATCTTTATACCACTGTCCAGAGCTGTCTCACAATCCTCACAATATCTACTGATCCAACCCTGTCCAATTGTTGGTGGTGGTTCGTGGTTTATGCCATGCTGGATTCAGCCTGAATATTATTATTTATGTACAAACACTATGTAGTTATGGCAGAACCTCAGTTGGTCATCTATTAATACAAAGGATATATTCTTCTTGAGGAGACCTGAATACCACATATCTGACATTGTAAAAATAAATATGAAACATCTATACTTTTGTCAATGATTGTGAAAAAGATGTTCCTTATCTAAAGATGTAATCAGAGAGAAATTTTTTATGTAAAGTACATCTATATGCTTTTAGATAATGTGATTTGTTGTTTTTTTTTGTGCATTTTGCCTTTATTAGACAGTTTTACACAAGAGATGAAAACAGGAAACAGTCGGAGAGAGACAGGTATGACATGCGCCAAAGGTCCCCTGGCTGGAATTGAATTGGGGACATTGGGCCTTAACCACTAGGCCACTAGAACACCCCAATTGAATTACTTTATGAATTGTATTACTTCTCCCAGCTCATAAATGTGCAGTTGTTGGGTTTTTTTTTTACTCTCATCTGATTGTAACTGTAATGCATTATGTTTGATCCTACTCATTTGTTCATTATGGGAAAATTAAATAAAATCAGCAAAGCATCTGTGCTCCATGTATTTGCCCGAGCCACAGCATGGCCTCGTTAATTAAGCGTGTCCCAGTCAGCTCTAATAAACTTCCACATGCTTGCAGTCTTAACTTGGGCACTGTGGCGGTGTCATGAAAGTAGGCACTTGACTTCTCGCAAATAGTGTGTGTATGTAATGTGTAGTTTGCATACTGACTTTTCTGATTATTCTGACCTTTGACCTACTTTAAATCAAACTATGTGCAGCACATTAGTTTGACAACTCCATGCAGAGTCACCTCCATCCCCATGTGCTGACTGTGTACTTGCTTGATGTCATCAAATTACTTTAGATGGCATTAGATGCAAGAATGTCTAGAAAAGATTGCTCAGCTCATTTGATTTGTCAGTAAAGATCCCTTTGAAAGTAAACCACAGATTGGAACTTGAGAGTCTGTGTACATCAATACCCCTGATTGCTCATTTGAGCAAACTGTAAAATGTTTGATAGATGTTTGCTTCAAAGCTACCCATTTCCCCACTCATTTTGGGAAATAGGTACTTGCCGTAATAGGCTTTCGTGCAGTTCACTCATCTTGGAGTGGATAGAAAGTATATATCTGGTTTGTGCTGTTTTCCCTCCTTGAGTCAATTGGTTTTACATTTGCTTACATTTTAGTATTTTGGTTCAATTCAAGCTTTTATCCAGCCTTGGAAATGCTGGTCTCTCAATGTTTGTCATTTCCTGCATGTTCTCCAAAAGCATTTAATTTCCGAAAAATATATATGATGATAACAAAATCTATTTATCTATATTTTTAATTTTTTTTTGCAGGATTTTCAGTCTCTTTCTCAGCATGTCAGCATTCATCCGATGCCCAAGCGACTGGCGCTGACTGGGGAGGACTGATTGATGAGGAGGTGAAGGGCGGTAGTGATGGAATTTCCTTCCAAGACAGAGGATCAGCCTTCACTCCCTGCACCGCTCTAACGATGATGATGATGAGTTTTGGGATGTTTCTGGCCACTACTTGACAGAGCGTAAAGAGGCCGGGATATTGAAGAAAACAGTACGGTTCAGGATTTTGTTCTCCGTATCGAGTTTGACAGCAGAGTTTCATTAAAACCTCTGTGTTCCATGTATTATATGGCAATCCCCAGATTGTAATGCCTCATAGTTTTGGGTGATATTGTTATTCATTTCTGGTATAAAGCACAAGAAATGTCGTCAAATCCTGTATAAAATTGTATTTGCACATAGTTAATTTGTTTAACTCAAGAATTTAAGTTGCGTACTGCATCTGTTTTTTATTGGCTTACAGCAAATGTTGCTTTGTGAGTTGCACTTTGTAAACACACAGTATGCAGGATTGTCAAATGTATAAAAGTCAATAATTAAGGAGGAGCCAGTCATTTAATTTTGCTCTGTAACTTCACTGAATATATAAAATATTGGAGACATTTTCCTGATATTGACTTGCAGCCCATTTTGCACAATCCACACCTTAACTGTCTTAAAGTTTTAAAATGACTCACTAACTGCGCTTCTCTTTATCTCCATCTCCTCCTCTGTGATTGTGGCATAGATTTAATAAGAAAAAATAGGCTTTTACCTGGGTTATTGACATATCAGTATACTTCATAAAAAAAATGAGTCTGTAATAATTCATCAATGTAGCGTATTATCCCTAAATGTCACGTATAGCCCTCAGCATAACATGATGCATGTTGAGAGAGCAGCACCAAGTGGCTGCAGACAGAACTGCAGTCTTGGAGTTCTGCATGTGAAACTTCAACTTTAGTCAACTTTTATCATGTTATATCTTCGTTTCTGTCAATTTGTGATTTTTACAAAATTAGTGAGACACCTGTTAGAAATAAAGATGTCCTTGTACCATTACCCCATGTATAAGTTTGCCTCAAGGGGCTTTACAATCTGCATATGACACCCTCTACCCTTAGACCATTAGAGCCTACAATGCAAGTTGATCCTGCAGGATTATATGTATTAAATGTAAGTGATGATTCAAACTTTATCAGTATGGAACAATAGAAGTATTTCATAATAAGCCATTTGCCAGTGTAAAACCGGGAAGCCAATAATATATAGTAGTAGTAGTTATGTGTAAAAGCATTTGTCAGAAAAGGACATAACATCATATATATTATAACCTTACATTGCAAATAATGGACTTTGTCTCTTCTCCCAAGCTCTGTAAATAAGATCTGTCACAAAAAAAGGCTCCCTTCCTAACACACAACTTGTGTCTTTTATAATCATCCAATCAACAGAAATCATTAGAGCTGAATGACATTTTACTGAGCATAGCCCTTAAATTATTATGTAATGAGCAATAAAACTTCATCTTCCTTCTTACCTTAACAACACAACAATGTCTGTCCTCTCCAGGGAGACACATTAAACCTGCCTGTTTCTAATGGTAATGTACCTGAATGTATTTGACATTTGGTAAAAATAAAAAATAAAAAAAATAAAATATGTTTCTACTATAGGTATTTTTATGAAACAATATATTTGTAATCTGTATTTAAACTTGTTTTATCTCTGTGTGAATACTATCAGTTATCAGCCGAACATGCTCACTAGGTGGCAGCATTTCCAAATTTGATTCCCTGTTGTCTCCTCACTCGTGTTATCAGTCATGATTCTGTCATTTGTTATTGATTTGTGCAGATGTGAGAAATAATTGGTTCAAAGGGGCAACTGAACTAAGCAATAGTACAGCATGTAATAGTACACAATGTAATATTTTTCTCTCACTCTGTCCTGAGTCCATGTTGTGCACATATGCATGCTGCAAGACTTTTATGTTATGCTGACACATGTGGGCTGCTGCAAGAGACAAAAATCGAAGACAAAAAAAACGTGGCATTTTATTTCTATTTTTGCTTTGAGGTGGCTTAATTACAAATGAATCTTGTCAAAACTGGAATGTGTCTTTCCTGGTAGAAATATTTTGTGATGGTATGCAGCTGAACAGTTGTTTTAACTCAAGCTTATCAGCTGCATATGTTTTCCCCACAGCTGTCAGACATATTTTTATGCTTCGAGTCTCACTCGGCTGGCAGAGAGCGACCGATGAGACATCACAATGTGTCACATATATGCACACTGTGCTTTCCTCCACCAAATTAAACAACTCAATACCTTCTCCATGTGGTTTATAAAATGTACGCACGGCAACCTGCCATAATAAAACCTCTGAAAGATTCGATGGATTTTTCCCCTGTCTGCCAGTCAGATGACTAGCTGTACAACTTGGAGTTGTCTCCCCGGATATTATGAGAAAATAATTCAAGATCTCCATCTCAGGCATCAAATTCTCCGGCCACACCATTGAAAACATTCCTCTGACAAAAATCAGCAACAGCCCATACAGGACGGATTATTTTCTTTGAAGATCCTTTGACACATGTTCATGTGGAAAATGTAGTTTTCATAAGCAAACAGGTTTTCTTTTTTTATTAGAAAAATCACTGTCACAACGCAGAATGGAGGCTGTGACTCAAAAACCCCAGATGCATGTTAGGAGGTGATTTATGAGCTGCAGCCGCAAACAGGGTGAAGTCATCAATATGTTCCTGTAAGCTAGTGTCATGCCAGTGTCTTGAGTGGGTGATTTTGTAGTTTTTCTTGCATTGCTAATACCAGTTTAACTGACACCCCCCTGCATGGTCTGGAATCTGAGTCTTAAAAAATGACAAGGTTAGGATTGTACAGCTTCTAAGGATTTCTCATTATGGCAGATCATTAGTTGAAACCACAACTCTAGAAACAGGTCATGGTCATTTTTGCAACCCTGTTATTTTAATGTGGCTAATGTGGTGTGTATAATAATAGCTGAGCCTAGAAGAGAGATGGTGCCAGTAGGGGAAACTGCTGAGAGGTTGGTTGGATGGATAGATGGATGGACAGATACATAGATGGACAGACAGAGGTGGGATGTGTTAGTGGGATACCTCACTGTGTCTGAGAGCCAATTACACAGCGAGAACGAGAGCAGGCAGCCTGCTCCAAACAGCCTCCTGGTCTCTCTGGCTTCCAGGAATCAACACAGTATTTCACAAAAACATCACAACAGCTGGGAGTCCATCAGGGGAAATGACTGAAACAGGAGAAACAGTGTTGTGGATTATTACTGTCCAGATACATTTGGAGTCAGGATTGAAATCATCAAAGTTTTTGTCAATACCTTGTTCATTTATGTCGTTCAAATCCTACAAGTGAAGCCAACGCAGCTATCACAACCCAGTTCTGGGATACTTTTCAGCTTTCCCACCAAGTTGATTTGTTGAGCATAACTCAGGTTTTTGATAAGGTGATGGGAGAAAGTTGGCAGGCCATGGGGGTAGAGGATAATGCTCTCTTACCCTCCCAGACTCTTATCTGACATTGTTATGAAGAGGTGCAGGATTCACATGGGAGTTGTGGTATGCTGTGTTTCAACACAGCTCCCTGGGACCTTAATTTGATTTGGCTTGGTGTCGCCCAGCCACAGGTGGAGCAGTCCCGAAGGGAAGTCTCAGACGGCCCATGAAAGCCTGATAATGACAACATATGAGTGATTGATAATGCTTCTGTGTGTGGATGATGTTCCTGGTGATATTATGCTGGTGTCTTATCTCACAGACTCCCTTAAGACCTTTTTCATTTGGAGGATGGAACTTAATCATCCAGTCAGCCTCTGAATGAGCCAATATAGACAAAATCTACAGGATTGTTTTAAAGCTGCGCCAATCAATACGTTTTTTAATTAAAGGAACAGTTCAATACTTTGGAAAATATGCTTATTTGCTTTCTTGCTGAGAGTTAGATGAGAAGATCAAAACCACTCTCATATCTGTCAGTTAAATTCAAAGCAGCTGCCAATTAGCTTAGCTTAGATTAGCCTCGCACAAAGACTGGAAACAAATAATAGCTAGCCTCTGTAAATCTGCCTACCAGTACCTCTAAGCTCATGAATGAACATTATTTAATCTGTACAAATACTGAAGTGTAAAAACACGTTGTAGTTGACAAGTTGTGTTGTTTTTATCTTTACCTTTAAGCTAAGCTAACCCTCACCAGGCTCCAGCTTTGTTTTGAACGGACAGATATAAAAGAGGTATCAATCTTGTCATCTAACTCTCGCCAAGAATGTGAATAAACTTCTTCTTCTTCTTCTTCTTCTCCTCAAAATGTGGAACTATTCTTTTAAAATAGGTCAAATTACTATGTGTAATGTACATGTGAAAGGGGTCACTCAAAGAGAACTATCACGCAACTCTACAGTTCCTCTTAGCTCTGCTGAACTTTTTAGCATCTTTCAGCTTTTTGTTTTGGTTTTACAGACATTTATGACTTTACTGTTTTGGTTCAGTTTCACCGCCCTCATCAACTTCATTTCCAGCTGTTTTCAGAAAAATACCTCTGATAAACAGACTGTAGGTTCCTGTCCAACAGTGGACAGACCAAGTTAGCGGCTAGCTGGTGAACAGAGTGGAGCATTTAGAGTGCTAAAGAGCCAGATATTTCCCTCAGGAGAGCTAAAAGGAGAGTACAGGAGCAGTAAACAGCATTGTACCCACTTGGCAGAGGGCCAAGACAGCAGTAAATTCACAATTAAACTCGTCACTGTTGCTGGAGATGGTAGCTGTGACAAATGGCATATTCCATCTCATGTTCTCCACACAGCTCTTTGCCTTTTGTCATTTACTGAGGGATTAACAGAGGCACTTTAAACAGAAAAGACAACTACAGAAGATCATTTTTGGATTTGGATTTTGCTTCAGATGTGTTACAAGTGCGTGTTGTCTTGAGCTGCCCTTATAATGAGGGTCTGCGGGTTCAGTCAAACGTCTCGTCATGCTCAAATCCACGGCTCGCTGATGAAATGTTATGGGAGAGGGGGTAGACAGTGAGACCCCAAATCACTGTGGATCAAATTTATTGACCCCAACCACCCTGTAATTAAAGGCCTGAAGATCCTCAACACTGCATCACATAACCACTAAGCCATTTCTTTCCTTATTCCCTGTAATAAATCCTTGCGTGTTAGCTCCATATGGCCACATTAGCAGGCATGCTTTTGATATAAACTATCATATAAAGTTTCACAGCACTCCGATATGCTGGATTGTGGGCTGCAGAAAAGCCACGGCCAGAATTCCTCCTAATATAGCTCTGCAAATTTGCAAACTTATCCTTGCAGAGATTTCTGAACTAACTGTGGGCCAAAGATAGACCCTGGCGGGACTCCGTGGAACCAGATCCAGAACAGCCAGGCAAGGGGAGGTGGACTCATGGGTAGTAATCCATCGTGTAAACACCGTGAAACATTTGATTTCCTCTTTAGAAAATGAAAATTTTTGTTGATACTCTGCCTCGCTTCCGTTGAACTCTGTGATCAATGGTAAGTGATACAGCTACAGCAGGTGGCCGAGACTCAAACACTTGACTGTAAATTAATTAAACTCAGCGCGACGCGGCTCCCTGGCTCATTTCCCTGTTTAGAGAAGAATTAATCATTAAGTGACACTGAGGCTCAGTAGCCTGCCAACTTTGTTTTAACTCCGGCCATCTTAGTTTGGTTTTAATGGGCGATGTGCTTTAGCATAAACATGCTCAGGAAACTAAGCATCAGAATGGGGAATAGCAGCGTGAAATGCAGTGTGTTTGTCTCAGTGTGTGTGTGAGGACTCCTGCCCTGACCAAATCACCAGAGGCCGCCTGCCTGCCCCTTTATGTGTTTGGTGTCAAACTGACTGTGAAGAAGTGTACAGGGCCCCTGGGAGTCGTATACCCACCATTAACTCCCACTTTGCTTACGCTCTCATTTCTCCATCTGATTTGTATATCATCTGTACACACACGATTTATAATAAACTGTGTTGGCAAATGTCCTTGTCCTCACTCTGACCTTAAAGTGTTAAGATATGTCATTGCTTCCACTCCCCGCGTCGTCACAACTCTTTGAAAATGCTTTGTTTTCCTTCACAGAAAGGAAACGTGTCCATGAAGAACAACTGATAGAAAACAAGGACAACAAAGATTCATTGCCCTCCAGTTGCATTTTACAGCAGTCCAATTTGAAGAAACAGATGTGGATGTAGTCACAAAGTGGCTCTGCAGATGCTTTCAGTTTGAAAGTTGGACAGCAAAGCTTCAGTCATCATAATTCCAACTCATTAAACTGCTTTTCCAAACTCAGATCTGCTGAACTTTTAACTTCAGTGTAAAAGTGAGTGAACAGGTGGGACCCCTTCTTCCAGAAGAATCTAAAATTGATGTGTAATGAGCTGAGGTATGCATAGCTTGTGGCCATTCCTTTCAAAACACCAGCGTATATGATCGCTTTCCTCCAGTGTTGTCCTCTGCCTCCCCACCAAATCCAGCTCAACTTTACCCAGGAAATCCTTGTCTGGTTGTGGTGCCAGGGTTTTCCCAAAGTCACATAGCAGGTCCAGAACGCATGAAACACAGCACATGCTTCCCGTCTGTGTTGGCCACGAATACTTTACATACAATCAAGCAAAAACAACAAAACCAGAACTGCTTATGTCAGCGGACTGAATAATTAACATAAATTTGATGGTTTGTTTTTCAGCATTGACCTCATAAAGAATGTACTTAATTTACATTATTTTTCAATGAGCTCGAATACTGTGCATGGCTGGCTTTGTATGCCAAGAGCAATGCCGTGTGTATGCAGAATATGCAATCAGTACTGATCTGTCAATAAAGCTGCTACTGTATGTAGATTGATTGTGCAGGTCTCGGCCTAAAAAAAGTGATCTCCATAAATAACACCACAGTCCATTTCGTAAGTCAATATTACAGAGTTTGGCAGTGCAACCTCATACTGATTCATCAGTACTGCTAATGTAATGCTGGTTACTCTTACAATAACTGTAAACTTGATAGTTACTGAATTATTGCTACTTTTGGGACGTTGGTAAAGCAAAAGCCAGAGAACAGCTTATCCTGTGTCTACTTTAATGACCTCTTCAACTGTAAGACAACAGAACACTGACTGACCATGTAGCACTTCACTGTTTTACAGCGTATCACGCTATGTATGTTATGTAGTTCCCTCTCTACACACAAATAAGGATATTTTAAATTATAAAATAGATGTTATTACCATGAAATAAATCATGTAAATCACCCAGTAAACATTACTAAAATATGGTGGGACAATAAATCATGAAAATAAATCTCCACAAAAATGAATGAATCTTAGACTTGTGACACGGAGCAAAGCAAAGACAAATCCACTGCTGCCACACTCACATGACATAGTGGCAATAAGGCAGCATGGGCGGCATATTTAAGCCTTAATGCTCCGCTATTCCTCTGCTTCACCGCTCATTTGTTGACTGTGTTGTGGCACTTGTTAAAATTGCTGCTGTTCATGTAGCATTTTATTAGCAAGCTCACCTGTGGTCTGCCCAAAGATGTTGCTTCAAGTCAGCTTTGGAGAAAAATAGTCATCTTTGCTCTGCACTCCCTACTGCTACTGCCGGCCTCAAATACGCACTTCAAGCGAGCTAGAGTTTCGTGTCCTGCTGTCGCAGCTTCGGACCACTGCAACTAATATGCATATCATGAGTCCAAATTTTGGCTCTGTTATGGTGGTATTTGTGTGCTTGGCAAATGTCTGTAAGCTATGAGGCTGCTGTCGGTTTTATTGCTCTCCCACAGATATGCTTGTGGGCAATTGTCTTACATAAGAGTGAATATGAGTGAAGTTATGGCCAGGGCACTTTAGAAAATAAAATAAAAATATAAATAATATTCATTAATAGTATTTATCTACACTTATATTAATAAAATAAAAAATTGAAAATGAAAATAAAATGAAAAACTGCATCATCAAAATCTAACCTATAGTAATGTGTGTATAGTAATTGTTTGATCATGTTTCAGTAAGAACATGTATTTTCATACATCACAGCTGTTCTTCTGGCATATGCCAATTAAAAACAACATATTTTCTTAAAACTAGGCAACAGGCAGCTGTCACCTTTGTGATAATGCCTCAAAGGTAACTGCCTAGCTCTTTAATGCTCCCCAAACTTTGATAGCTTTTGGTGTTTTTTTTTCTTTACAGCATGTCTCTTCCTCTTGCTTTTTTATTTTCTCCGCTTTAAACTGACATAGTCAAAACACACCTTTGGCTCTTAGTGCGACTGTGATTACTGTCCATGCACTTGAAATGGAGCTTTGAGGCAGAATTAGTCTAATAACTAGTTCCTCAAGTAATCATTTTAGCTCTACTCTGTATTCATATTACAAATCTGTACCATGTGAGGTTGCTGTCTGACATGACCACAGTGCCTGTCATTAGGAATATGGAGGTACAACAAAGTGACCGCTTTCCTGCTGAAGTGATGGACCCTCTTGTGTCAGATGGACGTCCAACCCAATCTGGAATTGAGAAAAAAATAGCCGCCCCACGGTCCTCTGGGAAAATGAGTCCACAGGTTAATTCTGACCTAATCAATGAGAGCCTTGCATGGAATTACCTGTGAGTATTCCTGATCATCCACTCAGCTAATTAGCACTATTCATCTGCTTGGGGTGGAGACAGTCCCATGGCACTCAAAGGGTCAAACTAATTAAACATTTCGGCTCTATATGGCCCCTCGCTGCGTCCCTCCTCCTCATTTTCTTAAAGTCTGAGCAACTCAGTGGGGGTTGGGCGGGGCATTTGCGTTTGGTCTGCAGACGTGCACTGGGTTTGATTATTGATCTGTACATGAAGTCAGCCCACGTTTGAATGTTTAGAAGTCCGTTGAAGTCACCCTGCAGAAGTAATCAAGAAAATGGGGAGTGGCAGGTCACAGACCTCCATTATAATTGAATTGTTCTGCGGCAGACAAAATGACAAACGACTCAAAGTGATGTAGAGAGGGGGAGGGGCTGCTCAGGATGAGGACTCATGAGTGATTTTCATACTTTACTGATTTGTCTTCCACTGGCAAGCAATGAATGGTGCTGAAATTAAAAAATGACAGTTGATTGATGATGGGCGTACGGGTGTGTTTGTTTGTTCCAAATTTTTTTAATAACCTCCAAGTTCCAAATGATACCTTAATTTTGCCTCTTGTTCGCGTGTTTATAATCCTTGTGATGGCCTGATTGTTGTCCATAATGAGCCTCTTCCTTATGACGAAGCAGGGCTAACCTTAGACACAGCAGCAGCCCCCACATATGAGAATAAAGTCATGGCTATATCCTCCTTCTATAATATAATCTTCTCTCCATGCAATTCCAGTTTCAAGCTTAGAAGGTATTACACTCAGCAGTGTGAGTGATTCAAATCAGAACTGATAAGAAAAGTGGAAAATTTGATTTCAAATGGTTATACTCAGCTGCTAAAAATGCTGCATTACCTTCACGCTGCAGTTCCACTCTGGCAGAGGAAACCACTGAGTCCTTGGCTGCAATGAGTAAAATGGTTAAAACTCAAAATGTTACCGCAGATCTTATTGTTGGAGCCATATTTTTTTTTTTTCGAAAGATTGTATGTGACCAGAAAATACCTTAAGGAAAACTGTGATTTATTTTGCTTATCTAAGCTGATGAGAGAAAATAGACTTGGCAATGTTTCAGCTTTCCTTTTACACTTAAGATGGTTATTTAAAAGAGCACTGCCTAGCTCCAGCAAGAAAAGCAGTTACGATAATTAAATGTAGCAGTTATTCAGATGACATGGCCTTAGTACTAATCCTGGGCATATTGATAAAACTGTCTGAGCCTCAATCAGTGTGTCTCTCAAGGTTTGATTGGTTTGGTCTTTAGGGGCCCAACAGACTGATAAGTAAGCTCGAATAAATAATGGGTACTGAAGCAGTTAGCCATGTTAATAAAGCATTTCAGCCACTTGCATGACTTTGTTCAGTGCAAACGGCACATCCTATAGTTTATGTTGCTTTATTAAAATCAGTCCAGCTCATAAATAACCTAAACCTAAACATAAAAACACTCATAAATTAAAGCTGCATTTATTGTTTTGTGTTTTAACAAGCTTCTGACACATTAGAACTCAGCAAACAATAGCCTATTTACACATTTTGAATGGAGGTCAGCGAGTCTGATAGTCTACAACCATGCTATCAGCTTTGTGAGGCTGTAGACAGAAGTTCACTGAGTTAAATGCTAACGTAAGTATGCTAACATGCTCACAAAGACAATGCTAACATGCTGATGTTTCGCAGGTATAAGTTTTGCCATGTTTGCCATCTCAGTTTAGCGTGTTAGCATGCTAATACTAGCTAACTGGCGCTAAACACAAAGTGCAGCTGAGGCTGATGGGAATGTCATTAGTTTTGCAGATATTTGCTCATGAATCAAAGTATTGGACAAACTGAATTGGCACTAGATGAAACGTCAGGGGATCCCCAAAGTTATAACAATTCAGTCTGAGGGAACATAAATTTGATGGGAATCCACCAAATAGTTGTTGAGATATTTCAGTCTGGACCAAAGCGGTGTATCAGCCAACCGACATTTCCGTTCCAATAGCCACGCTGCTAATGTTTTTTAGCCCACAAACAGCATGTTACAACTGCATTAATAGATTATTTTTGGCCACTTGGAGGCAGAGGAACAAGCAAAAAAACACAACATGTGACCTTTTAAAGTTTTTTAGATGGACGTGTTAGAAAACCAGTTTATCTATTTTATTTTATTGTTTATTTTTGCAGGGACAGCGCACAACTAAGTGCAGGGTTAGCTAGCAGCTAATTTACATCTGTTTTGTCAAGAGATATAAAAATGTTAACCTAAGAACCCCCAAAAGAAAACTAAACTGAATGTACATACAGTACATACTATTCTGAAGTCATTTGTGATGCAACTCAAGGCAAATGTTACGTTTCAGCACTTTCAGCTAATACAGTGTCTGCAGAGTGTATATTTAAGCTCAGTGTTCAAAACATCATCCATCAAGATGAGAAACAATAGGGCCGATTTAGACTCTCAACAGTGAATTAAAGCCAATCGAATTCTAGTATGCCGTTGACAAAATGCTTTCAGACGTTGATTTATCTTGCGATTGGTCATGCTCGTCAGTTGACCCCTGACCTCAGGAAGCATATAAAACAGCAGGAAGTTTACACAAGCCCCAATTTATAAGTGATGGTTGACACACGGCCAATATACCCTCCCTGTTGTTGCCATCCAGGCACTCTAATCTGATAAATGGGCCTTTGTTTCACATGAATTTATACATTATGGGGATGGAAGTCTGTGCAGTATTTAGACACCTATGCTGAGTCTATACATTTATTGAGAACAGTCTGTCTCTAATCTGAATCCATAAAAAGTGAACACAATTTACTGGAAACGCATACAAATAAATAGTTGTTTGCATTTTCAAAATGTTATATTGTTGGGATCCATGGAGTTTGCATGGCATACAGTTGAGACTAATGTAGAGGAAAAGCAAAACCATAATGTCATAATGAAGTGGAAAACCAGCCACAATTTTTGGTAAGACAGTATCTCTGGCAACAAATTGTGTTTAAAGTGGAGCCTCATTGTGTTTCTCAGCTTTTATCCAGTAATTACACAGATAATAGTTCATTTCATACATCTGCTGAATACAAAATTGCATTCATCCTTAAAGCTGTAGCACAAAATATCAGTAGCTGTTGGATTAGTTCTTCCATTTTACTGTGAAAACAGGGAAAAGGTTGATATTTCTGAAAAGATTTTGGAGAAAGGAGCTGCTGTGCACCAGAAGTTACAAGGCCAGGACATACTGAAACCATAACCTTCAAGCTGAGACATCATATGAACCTCTTCTTGTACTATGTGCTTCCTTCCACAGGTGAATGACTTTGGTGGGTGTCTTGGGGCTGGTTGGTAGAGGGGAATGGCGGGTGAAGGTGAATGAAAGAAAGCCTGCAGCTCCTCTGGGACTGGATAATTTGAGGTGGGTATCTGGGACCTGAAGGTTCACGGTTCATGGTGAGTGGTTGCCGGGATTGCGGCTCCGTGGGGAAGTCTTAGGCGTGTCAAAGGGTTTGCAGTCACCTTCCAGTCCCAGCACATGGGAACTG
This sequence comes from Macquaria australasica, assembly GCA_005408345.1. Taxonomy (NCBI): domain Eukaryota; kingdom Metazoa; phylum Chordata; class Actinopteri; order Centrarchiformes; family Percichthyidae; genus Macquaria; species Macquaria australasica. The sequence continues at coordinate 2,946,333 of SEMN01000004.1, read as the reverse complement.
ACATCATGCATCTGTGTCTAATGTCAGGGTCGGGTAAGGGATACGACTTGACCCTTGGCCTTTGGTGAAATTCAGCCATTCGTCATGCGTCGCTGGATCAGGGGCTGCAGCTCCTGGCACATCTGTTCATAATGCAGGTAACGTGTGGGGGCAGCGGCTTCCGTGAATCCGAACAATCTGCTGATGTACATAAATTGATTGCAGTTGAGCCATGTGCTTCTAGAGAGACCCTGGCTGTCAGCTTAATGAGGTTGTATATCTTTTGAGTTTAGCCACTCTGAGGCCAACAGTACTCACCTTTGAACTTTGACAAATTCAGAAGCATCTTGATAAGATGCGTTGAGAGATAGTAGAAAATGCCAGTACATGGAGGGGTTTAATTTTGCCCGTTGATGCATAAAGTACCCATCCATCTTTACACTTAAAACAATGCCATGAGTGTTGCAAAGTGTCCCATTTAGCTGTCCGCGGGTGTTTAAAATGATTGCGAAAAGGGGCCTTTAGGGAACTTCAGGTGTTTACATTGTCTAAGACTGATGACACTAGCTCCCTTTAACTTTAACACACTGTGTACACGTTACTTTTTGTTTGGCTATCTGTAATGCAAGACTTCCACATACTGTCATAGTGCTGGTCACAGAAAAACTGAGTTTCTCAGGCACTCTTAATCAGAACAAGGAGAGAGGTTATATTAAAAGCCTTTATTTAGTTAGACATATTTATTAAGACAATGACTGGTTTTGACCTCACAGCTATTTCCACCAGGATGAAGACCCTGTGAGGTTGTGCCAAAATAAATAAAGTCTTTTAATATTGTAATGGACTGAGTGTCACTATGTTCGGAGATATTAGTTCAGCTAAAGATAAAAAGCACTATTTAATTAAAGTAGCCTCCAGCTACCTATGACCATAATTTGTATGAGATAACTTACCTGTGATTGGCAATGATTTAGGATTTTTTGTTGTTTTTCCCGTTTGAATTAGAAGCAGGGGTTAGTCTATATGTGGGAGTCTAGGCGTGAAGCTAGTTCAGAAAGCTAACAGTGCAGTTAACAGGTTTTGTTATTTTGGCGTTGGATATGGCCCAAAGTAGCCTGGGTACTGTTCGTTAATAAACTGCCAGGGATACCAGGTAATGTCTCGTCATCGCTTTACAGAGGAACACTACAATATAACTTCTCTCTTAAGCTCTCCATATAGTTTGCCTGAAGAACGTGTAATTTTCTGTGACAGCCCTTTTCACCTTAAAGAGCAACATATTAAAGTCTACTTACTTTTCTACAAAGTCTTGTACTGCATATGTGAGAAAAATTCTATAAAGCTTTTTTTTTTTAAACTTTTGACAAAGAAGAAGAATGCAAGGAATAAAAAAGATGATATCTCTGGTCCTACTGCATCAGTTTTGATACTTTCCCAACAGGTCCAACAGTGTTATAGGAGTTCAGTGCTAAATCGATGGAGTACTCTTTTCAGGTTCCTCGGACTTACTACGTGTGAAACTGATAGAGCACTTGGCCTCTTCAATTCTTCTTTATACTCGCATAGTCCTTTTAATTAAAACCATGCACACCATTAACAGTCACTGTGTTTTGACTTGGGGAAGGAGTTGCGGCGACAGCAGAAAATCTGCATCTTCTCCATTTCTCAGCTCGGTCAGAGAGGTCAACCTGTGATTGACACGAGGATGATGAGAGACAGGTGACCCCTGACCTTAAATGAAGGCTCAATCGGACAATCATTACTGTTCAGAATTGACACTGACTTGATCTCTTTAAAGCTGGGAACGCCCACAGAATATATATCGCCACCAACCGCATTGAATACGGTGGCAACTATTGAGTGACCTTGTTGCTCTGAGCCGATAGAGAAGAAAATGCCCGTGGAGAATCCCCCTCTCCACCTGATTAAAATTCCTATGGAGGAGCTGCATACATGTCTGAAGTCACAGCAGTGATCCACAGTGACAGTCAAATTACAGGAATCCAGATGAAGAAGATAAAACAAATATCAGTCCCCCCTCAAGCAAACTTTTATCGCTGTCTCCATCCTGAACTATTCACTGAAGTCATGTAAATTATGATAAATGGCTCTGGGCTGGAATGCTCTTGTTGCAGTAGGCTTTTTCTTTTCCTTTTGAGGATTGTCTCCAATTTACATGTGGTAACTCATCAGTATCAATCACTGAGGGTGTTTACTGTCAAGTAATCACTGTAGATCTTATCAAAGTGTGTATTCGCTGGCCAAATGAGCCACACTGCTGATCTGAGAGTTTAACATGTTCCTGACACGAGACAGGAAAATCAACTTATAAGAAAAACAACTTTTCCTATCGGCTGATCAAAGCTATTTTTTGGAAGGGTCAAACAGTTGGGTGCATATTAGTTTATTGACCCATTATATGCTCACTTTTTTTTTTGGCTTTGTTTGTTTTCCTTTTTGTGAATTGTGCTCGAGTTCAAGACAGAAGGCAGGCACGTTTTGCATCCCAGAAAATTTGCAGATGTAGGATCCATGTCTGATAGTGTTTTCATTGTAAAAAGAAAAAAACAACAACAACAACAACAACAACAAAAACGGAAAACAGAGTGACAATTCAGGGAAATGAGGGCTAAAATTCAATAAAAATCCAGCAGAAGGTACAGTAACGAGATGGGAACTGGCATGGCAAGTTAATGAGCTGTGGCTGACAGGCCAAAATGGATTTGCCTCCATGATGATGATGATGATGTTGAATGAGAATAAAACAGAGTGGGTGGAGGTATCTTGTGTGTAGCATAATGTACCATCTTATGCTGCTCAATCTTCAAGTCTTTCTTTGTCTCTCCGGCATGCTCATCATTAAAATAACTTATTTAGCAGATAGCATCTGCTGAGTGGCTATGTGTTTGCACTATGAATAGCAGTCTTTCACTGTTAGGAGCGTGGAAGGACGTTGAGAATTAAATGAGTTCACAGATTTGGAGATAACGCCACCCCGCGCTTACACACAGCCAGAAACACATGTAGAATCAATCTACATTTTCTTAAGTTTGAATCATGGAGCTTTTGTTATGGGCTTGGATCACAAACATGAGCACACCCTGCTGCTTTAAATACCAGAATCATTATGGAGTTGGCTGAGCCTCTTAGTGCCTTTTTAGAAGATGTGATGTTAGTTGACATTCAGGCGTAAATAGAAGAATGAGTTGCTCTTTGGTGAAAGGCAGGTAGGAGTTGCAAGCATAACCTGCTGGAGATAACATGACCATCCAGCTAACTTTATCATTCCACACACTGATAATTTTCCACAACATCCCTAATACTGCATTGCATTGCTCTTTTTCCTGCTTTTGCACTCACTTTCAGTCATGTACCATTTGTTGTTTCACACAGAAAACAGCAACAATCAGTAACTCCCATGAGAGAGGTTAATCCAGTTGTCTCTCTCTTGTGGAATATTGGCCAGTCTCACTATTTTGCAAGTCAAAATTCAGTCGGGTTGAAGATTGCACTCAGGCATGCATGAGGCAAGATCTATTTGCAAGCCGAAACAACACTTGCCAGCTCACCTGTGCTCAATTTTGAGTACACACGTAGTACATAGAACTCCTACTAACAATCTGCCTCATTCAACAGCAAATGTTTTTTTACTAAGCCAACCTTGACGGACACATTGCCAGGGCTGAAGTCCATAAATGGTAGCCAAACTTATCACTGACCTGCTGGACCTCATTTTGCTGATTCCAAAGCTTTTCCCTGATTTCAACTCCTTGCCATCTGCTCAAGAAATCCTGAAAGGGCCTCGCTATCTATCATCACAACATAGAGGAAAATTGGCTGCCGTCTTCTCCTACACCAAGGAGGTCATCTCTTCAATCTTGACTTGACTTGACAATCTGGATGAACACAGGTGTTCCAAATTGGGGTGAGTGATCTTAACACCTACAGTATACCTGCCTCTTTTTCTGCATAGACACTTCAAGACTTCACTTCCAGCAAACTTTTGCGGCTCCCCAAATACAGAGCTCTACTGCTTCATCTTTTCTAGCCACATCACTATCCTTTGGTGTGGTAACTTCTCTTATTCTTCTAGATCCTGTATCATGTCTTCTTCCATCAGGAATCCAGAAGGCCGACTCGACTCCCTGTCGACTCTTCACCATCACTCCACACTGTCCTGTTACCAGACTGCCTTGTAATGCTTTTAAGGATTTCTATTGAAACATCGACGCGCCATTCCTCTCCAAAGACTTGCTGCTTTTGCATCCCCCAGAACATATGCCCGCCCCATGATCTCCAAGCATGCTTCTGTCTTCCAAGATTACCTGGCAAGAACAAGCTTCCTCGAGTGACAATCTGGACTACACTGTCATTGTCTCAGCTTGCCTACTCGCCCTGTTCTTCATACTCCCTCTGCCCAAATTTCCATTCCACTCTGCAGACACTTTTCTTCCCAGCTTTCATTGGGGCAACACCACTGCCTTCTTCTTAAAACGCCTCTCTGCACCCAGTCCTTTCCAAGCTCTTGTCTCAGCCATCATCTTCAGACCTGCTCTTCACTTCAGAGTCTGGCTCAGTAGCTATCAAACATCAGATACTCAACCACCTGAATGGCATCCAACACTATCAGCCTTCCAAACACCCAATTTCTCTGGCCACCTCTGCTGTCCAGCATTGCATCCCCCAACAGTACAGTCCAGCTCGGTGGCAAACAGCTCTCCCAAGCCTACCATTCTTACAACCTCTCCACCCTCCAGCAAGTCCATTATTGTAGGATCTGCTTCCAGGACTTTCCTCCCAGCAGCTGTCACTCGCCCAAATCCAAAAACTCGATCCAAACTCAGAGTCTCTGGGGCCAGTTGTCTCATCGTGTCTAATCCCAAAGCCAAATATCCACATATCCAGTATTGGTCTTGTCGTTACACTGTTTCTGAAAGTCCCTGCTACCCAGGCCTGCTTATTTGAATGTTGTCCAGCCTTTTGAAAAGCCATTTTGACAAAAATCTGCTGTGTTTCCTGTTTTAATTCATGTCGCCCCATGAAACCACGGGTTCAGTTTAGCAACTCCCTGTGTTATTCCCCAGACCCACCAGTGGGTCTATCGTTTAAACCAAAATAATTTAATTTTAAACTCCAGGCAAGATCCCATAGTTTCCAAAAAATACTAAATATATCATACTGAACTGCAGCGAAATTAGTGTAAAATGATGTCAAGACACCTAGATTATTATTTTTTTTTCATATGATGCAGATGTGAAACGTCACACCCTGAATTTGAATGACATAGCTCCAGTCAAGCCTTGGAACAAACAGATGTGGAATACATATGAGTCATTGTCATACAGCGTGAAGAAAGTGTTTCTTTCTAACTTGGAAGCTACTTAAAGGGGAAACCTAAACCTAAATTCAAGAGGTTGGATATAATATTTTGGAAGCAATCTTGCTGATCCCTTAAGACAAACAGTATGATTTAAAGCCTGGAAATGAGAGGCATGGAGAAAGAAATGATCTGCTCTGTTGTACATTGCTTTTGATATTAGGGAAATTGCTTAGAAACCAGTAAACAACATATAAATCCAACACGAGGCTTGTAAAGCTGCCTCTGAAAACCACAACTACTGTAACAGTGGTTGTTTTATGTGCAAGTTAATTAAGTTCATTAGACAGACTAATAAACGTGGATGTGGCTGCTGTTCTCTATTAAATCTATTAAGATGACAGTGTTGAACTCAATCCTACTGTGGAGCTCAGTATCACATGCAGTACAGCAGCTACACAAGAAGCAGGAAGTGGGATAAATCATACCCAGATTCCATTAGTTCCCCCGTGGAAGTTAATGCCTCGAGTAAAGAACTTTTAATTTGATTTATTATGTCCCCCACCAGCTGAGATGGAAGTGTGGAGGACAGGAAATGGTGTGCAGGGATGGGAGAGGAGACACAGATGAGAAATCACCACTATAGTGTGTCAGGTAAAACAAGGACACATGGGCTCCACACCAGCCATCATGGTCAAAAATAGCACAAAATCATGCAGTGTAAATGTGCTCTTTCTTTCTGCTAAACACAGTGGCATCATGCTCTTTTTACACTGAATTATAGTCAGTTCAAATCAAGACACCATTACCTCACCCTTCTCCAGTCTACAAAAAACCCAGTGTGAGATGGTGGCTTTCCAACGTCATTAACATGTAAAGACGGAGGTTTGGGAAGGTTAACAACAGGAATGCAGATCAATGTGTGCATGTCAACCTGTGTGTACATGCCCTTAATCCTGAAAACTGCTTTTTACCAATGCTGGGGACATGTTGGGGCATTTGCTGTGGACACATCATGTTGGCGTTGTGAGCTGATGGCCATCAAGGTGAGGCCACTAGCCACAGCGAAGAAAGAAAAGAACAGCAAAGCTAAACACACTTTCCTAAGTAAGGGAAAATACCCAACAAGTAATGTTGCGTCACTGTTTCTGTTTCCCTCTCACACTACCTGCAACTTCTCCACGTCTTTATTTCCAGTCCAGTTTTGGTTTTCCTCTCTCTCATTTTCATTGCAGCTGTACCTAATCCCTAACTAACTAAGCTAACAAAGCTTAGTAATTATGACAAAAGTCCTCTTTCCCCTGTCCTTCCACAAATAACTCTAGGCTCTCTCGTTAAGCCTCACTGTTGCTGTTCGAACCTAGAGTTTAACACTGGCACACCGGTTATACTGTCCGGTTACTAGAATTAAGAAACTTCAGTGGCCGTGGTATAACTTCAAATAACCCATGCTCATCATTGGCTTCTTAAAACCTGTGGTGGCTTACATGCCAGTCATCTATAGGCCTAAATGCTTGTTAAACATGAGTGTGTAATGGAGCTTCAGTAAGTCCCTCACCAATCAGTTGAAAATAACTTTCACTCAATAGCCTGACATCTGCCTTTTGGTTATGTAACGGGTTTTAAATTTCAGATGAGTCGATTAATAAATTTGCTTTATTTAGGATGTTTTCATTCAAGTATTTGACATAAAATGATGATGATAAATAAGTGTCTGGAATCTCCATTTACTGTCCACTATAGAGTTAACTATTAAGTGTCTGTTATATAGATAAAAGTGAATGAGGGAGTGATTTCGGACACAGCTTTTGTGTCTTTTTTTGGTTCTCGTGAACATGTGCTCCACCAGGTCCTGGCAATGTTTCCAGATTGTCCGGGAAATCAGGACCGTACCAAGTGGGACTGAGGGAGGGAGAAAGCAGTCTAAAGCTTAGGTGAAAAATTAAATGTTGCTAACTGACTTAACAGTTTTGTCTCACCCTTGCTAATATGTCGATGGTTTTGACCATCCGGGATTTAAAGCGGCTGTTTGATTGAGCAGAGACTTCTATGTGGGAAGTTTTTCTCTTGTTTAAGCAATTGTGGCTTTGTACCATGTGTATATAGTGACACTGGCAAATAGTTAAAAACCACTGTTGGTGGTGCTCCAAGCCATTCAGAAATGCTAGCTTGCATCCTCAATCAATCAACTGGGTTTAGACCCATTACCTAATAGAGTAATAACATGTGAGTCTGGTTGTGTTTTCGCTTTGGAAGACACAAGATTTGTTGAAACAAAAATTAGTCAGTGGACAAATTAATCACTGTAATGAGTTCACTAATTGTTTCCTCTTTGTAGCACATCACCAGCCTGTCCGTCCTCTCTGTTTTCCGCCATTCCCTTATTCCCTCCTCTCCATGCCAGTCTGTGCTGGACCTTCTGTTTCATCTGCAGAGTGAGATTGTGCTCTGCTGATGTCCTTCTATTATGGAAATGACCCTCTCACAGAGAAAGTCACACTCCATCTCATTTTCCAGCCGCAGTCACTCCACATTACAGAGCAGAGACGACCTCAGCGGTGCAGACTCCATCACTAAACACAGCACTGTACTTGTACATTAATGTATGGATTCCAGCTGATGACTTCAGACACTGAGAAAGAGGTGCAGGGAGATTTCCCTCAAGCTGTTTTGACACGGAGCGTGACTCTGGCAGAATTCCTCACCTCTTTTTGCAGGGGTGGCTAAACCTCTCGATTAATCTCTCCAAGTGAGCTGTTGAAAGCGAAGGACGCTGCCTATTTCTTTTTAGCATTTATCAGATCTGCCCTCCGGTGCCTAGCAGCTAATTAGCGATCCCATTCTTCATGTCTCTGCCCTTTTTTTTTGTTTTGTTTTTCTTCACTTTCACAGGCTTACAGAAGTGTCAGCCAAAAATATGCACCGGCTGCACAGATGGAATGAACATATGTAAAATCAGATCGGGGGTAGGGGGGTGATCTGGTTTTATTTCTAGAAAAGAAATATGTGCAGCACACCAATCAGTTAGAGGTTCAATCACACATCAGGCTGGAAAATGACAAGCTGCTTGTCTCCTTGATATTTCAATAATCATGACAGGAATGTGTATGGCTGCTCGTTTTGCAAGTTTAATAATAGGTTATAGATTAAATTGAACATTTTATTACTGTACAAGATAACATCTCAGACAGATTTTGGAGAGTGGACAGTCTATTAAACCCGTCAAAACTGCAAATGGACTTTTGAGTGAAGTAGAAGATAATCTTGTGTCCAGCAGTTTTGAAACGAAAAGTATTCAAAGATTCTGGATATTTTGATAAGCGACGAGTAGATGGAATTTGAGAATATTTTTTTTTTAACAAGGTAACAACTGTTTTTGTGGAAAGAAAATATCAGTCACAGATTATTATTCAAAGTAGAGTATTTTTGTGTTATAAAACATGCCTGGAGGGGGATCTTACAGTAATCTATAAAGACAAACTGCAACATTCACTGGATTCAACTTGTTAAATGTAAAGGCTTTTCTGTTTTATATCATTCTAAAGAGCACCTTGTGATGATGGGCATTTTCTCCCTATTTTCTGACATTTTTAGTCCAAATAATTAATCAGTAAATTAGGACAGATTAATTGATGATTAAAATAATCATTAGTTGCATCCCTACCAAAGCTTCAAATGCCTGTGATCACTTTTGAGATGACAATCTGTCATTGGAAAGCTAAGAAACATGTGAACCACTATGAACACTTTGGCTAACAGACGCGTGAGATTTCCTGGTTGCTTAGCTTCATTCATAGGAAATAAATGGATTTCCTGTGTTAAGTTCATCATGTTTCTCAGTCTTGTGTGCACAGAAAAGAGCAAAACCATAAAAGAAACATGAGCAGTGGCCCAAAATAAAATATTACAGCAGTGGTGACAGTATATTAGTATGTTACCAGGTGCATACATGTGCATGTGAGCATCACAGGAGTGACTCCCCCTGACCTTGGCCTGCGTATTTAACATCAGTGTGACAAATACGCAACATCTGCAGTGCTAACAAGGGACAGGTTGTTCAAAGATGTGTGCACGAACAAGAGATCAAGCGAGAGAAGAGCATTGCATGCACAGCACCCGACAACACCATAAGCCTCGCCACCTGCGAACTGTGTAACAGAGACACAGCAGATTGGATGTGACCAAACTGTATTTCTAACCTGAGACAAACATCACTTTGCCTCACATATCTTTTTTGAGGATTCACTGTAAGACATAGTTCCCTATAATCGCATCTCCTGTCAGACGTTACATGGTGTTTGTTACCCAGTTACACTCTCTGTGGCTCATTGCACTTATTAAGTTAATTTACCGCTGAAGCTGTCGTGGGGATAGTAAATGCTACGCCTCATCTCTATTTTGCTCTCACCCACCTCTTTCCATTCGTCTACTTCTCCACCAATGGTGAGCATGCATTCGGGCCCAATGAAAAAACCCGCATCGCTCTAGCGGGACATCCTGACACTTTAATTGGAGAGGCGTAAATGAGGCTCCATTGTCAGGGAGAGGGGTAATTATTTCCTCCTGTCTCAGCCACCAGCAATCCCCTCTTTCCTCCCCCCATTTTACTTTCTCTGTCTGTCAGACGCTTTCATCAGAGACCTGGCTCACACACTCCCTTTCATTTCCCTTCTTTCCTGAGCTGTGATTTTAGCAATAAGCTCTAATTCTACCTTAAAGCCAAAGTTAAAGTGTAAAAATCTTTCACTTCCTGGCTCATACCTGCAATAATGTGACATGTGACGCTCAGCTCAGGAGTAACACAAATGCATCCATTCATGAAAATGCAAGCGGAGCATAATTTCCCTCTCTGGAGCTCAGTATGGAAATAGTTAAATCAAATGCGTGTTGCTAGTGGCTTACACATGGTAAGACATACTGTCTAAGACTCCTGACTCCTCTGGTTTGGGCTTGTGTTGAAGCTACAAATATGTACTGGAATAAGCCTTTATTTTATGTAGGTTTGGCATTGTTTACATCCTCTACATAGAATTTTTAGCTCTCTGTGCTGAGCAAGCTTTACCCAATGAGCCCATTCAAAGAGACTGAGTAACTGTACGTTTTATCTTCAAAAGAACTGAACATGATATCCTCTCTACAAGTCGGGTTTGCACACTCCTCATTTGAAACGGAGTGTGCTTCTCTCACCAAAAGCATATCCACATCTTCTTCTTTTTTTTTTTTTTTTTTTTATGGCTGACCACATCGGATGAAGAATGTCCTATGTTATTACTTTACTTCATCTTCATCTATCCTGATGATGAAATTCATCACTTCTGTGGCAAGACTACTCAAATGACTGAAGGGTAAGGACGGTTTAAGAAAGAATGCATCAGCAAAGGGGGGAAAAAAGGAATAACTCAGCTGTTTTTAGCCACGCTAACTGCATGGCTCTAGGGATCTGTTAACTGATCCACCACTTTGGTCCAGGCTGAAATATCTCAACAACTATCGGAATGGATTGCCATGAAATTTGGTGCAACGTCTGGGGACATTTATGGTCCCTAGACGTTGAGGCCTACTGACTTTGGTGAGCCTTTGACTTTACCTCTTGCGCCACCATGAGACTGACATTTTTTGCTTTTAGGAAATTGTGTCGACAATTGGATGAATTTGTCGATCCTCTGACTTGTCCTAACTCGTCAGGTTGAATTTGATAACTTTTGGGCAAAAAAAAAAAAAAGAGATCAAAATTGATCTAGCAGAACCAGATATGTTATCTTTTTTTATTCCACACATTCTTCTTCCTTGTCAAAACCTGGCGTCTACAGTACCCACAGTGCGACTTGACCGCCGACAGTTTGGTTGGAGCTTTAGGTGTGTTATGATCGTTGCAGCTAATGTAGCCTTGAGCTGCTAGCCTCAAGCAGAGATGAGGAGCGGGCTGCAGAGGTCTGGTAAAGCTGACATCTTACTCCACAACCCCAGATTTTTTTTTCATTTTCAGACTCGTAGTCTTCAGCCCCAACCGACGCTGATTCATGTGACATCACTTGAGGCAATTTATCAGATTTCCAGCAGCTACCTCTGGGGCCACAAAAAGCTTTGTGCAACTCTTTTCACATATGCAGTAGTACTCCCTAAGACCTGTAAACAGACTCTGAAGTGTAAAATCGGTGGAGTTCCCCTGTAAGATGGTCAACTTGGTACCTGCTAAGCATCCGCATGTTAGCATAGTCATTGTGTGTTAACATGTTGACGTTAGCATTTAGCTCAAAGCCTCACTGACCTTTTTAGTCTTGTTTTAAGCACTTTCAGTATGAAACTCCACATCTGAGCTGTGATTTCTTTGCATTTTTTGATGTTGCCTGATTGTTAAAATGGTTCCAGCAAATACTTACAAGCTGATTCATTATTGTGGAAAAACTGATGATACTTAATCACTATGTGGATGAAAATAGAAATGGAAAATGTCTGTTCTCATTCATATCATCATGGAGAGCAAATTTTAATATTTGATCATCCACAGATTAAAAGCAGCTTGAGTCCTGAGTGTGTCTGACCTTTCTGGCTTCACCCTCTCTCCACCTCTCATGTTTTAAGCCGTACATGTTAAAGTTTACTGTCTAGTTAACAGAGGGAGGGAGGAAGATCGTGGAAGGGAGGGGTGAGGAGGAGGAGGAGGAGGAGGAGGAGGGGGACCTCAGTGGAGAGTGTGTAATAGGACACCAGCCCTCTCTGTCTTTTCGCTCTCCTCCCTCTCTCCTCTCCTCTCCTCTCTCCTGTGCTCTCTCAGTCAAGCCTGCTCTGTAAGCACTTAGATGGAATAGCAGCATTTTTCTTCTTTGGTGTCACTGGAGGAAACTGGAAACAAAGTGCCTTAAGGGGGATAAATAAGATCCAGGTCTGATTTGGTATACCTGGCTTGTTCAAGTGGGACCAGCACTGGAAGAAGCTCCTGAAAGGTGAGTCCTGAACCGGGGACTGATCCTGGATCCTGTCTGTGTAGGTTAGAGGGGTCTACCTGCTGTAATGCACCGTACTGTAGTGGAGCAGATCACACAGTGGAGGCAGAGAGGAGGTGGTTGGCAGGAGGATAACAGGTGCAGAGTCCCACCACGGAGGACTGTTGTAGAGCCTGCCAGATTTAACACATTTCACTTGCTGCTCCTTTTTTAAATCTTGTGTAATATTACATCAGACTACTGTGACATGCTTTTATTTCTCTCACATGCTTTGGGTGTATTTCTATTTTAAATATAGTATACATTTCCAGAATATGAGTCATGACTTTGTTGCAGTTGCTGTATTATCTTGAAGCTGAAAAAGACAGAAAATTAGTGTTTTTAAGTGATTATTTGGTTAAGTTAGTATTTTTGTATAACTTAATTGCACCACAAAGACTTTCTGGTCTGATTTAAGCTTTAACCACCCTACTATAAAAAGCCCTTATTACACTATGAAGAGGATTTTCCAGAATCACATGGTTTTAAATGCTGTGATCACAAGATTCACATGTTACTTCATCAGTAGATCTAAAGTTTAAATACTTGAAATACACACATTTTGCTGTTCTTGGCTGCGCCTGCTAGTCGTGTGTGTGTGTGTGTGTGTGTGTGTGTGTGTGTGTGTGTGTGTGTGTGTGTGTGTGTGTGAAGGAACGCGTGGTTGTAACAGAGCCGCTGATAACTGGATGACAGGGTGTGGTATGAGCACACGCCATCCTGTTAGAGCCGGGACAGAGAGACAGCGCAACTTGCAAGTTGTTTACCATTTCAATTTGAAGTCTTCTTCTCCAGTCAATGAAAAGTTAGACCCAAATACTAAATAATTAAATCTATCAAACCTAAATCCAGATGGGAGGACTTTCTGCCTCCATTTCTCGTAGTTAAATTGTGCTCATGTGTTTAAAGCGTTAACAGGAGCAGATGGGAGGCAAACAATCACAGACCCAGTTTGGAAGACGGGGAAAAAAATTACTATTTGCTTGTACAGCTATGCAGTTTTCTACTTTCATCAATATTAGTTTTTGAGCAGTGCCTCTGAAATAGTGAGATGGAAAATTCATTAGGCTGTCAGCCAAGGAATGCACAATAAACACAATTATCATTACACCCCACTGGAAATATAACTCTCCACTCACTCAGGCTGACCTCCTTTGCGGAGACATTTAATTGCCGTCACAGAGAGAGAGATTCCTGGCAGACTCTGCACTGGAATTTCTGGACTCTGAAGAGCTCAACAGAATTAATTGAAGTATTTATTATTTTTGTTCATGGCAACAAACACTAATGCACCTTTTTTATTGGGAGATTAATCCGGGCGAGCGTTACGGTGGTTCCCAAGTGCGAGGGAGGCTGGTAGTGAGCTCATTCATGTCTCATCAGAGAGACGGCGGCATTTGTGAAGCAAACGAAGTGTCTAAACCCGACCCGGTGGGATGTCATAAGATGCCCCAGAAGGAAGAACTCCCTTGACGATGAGTTTAGCAGCTGTGAGAACGTTTCAGGCCAGAGCCTCTCCCTGGGAGATCACCCATCTCTCTGAGTATGCAGGGAGGGGTAGGTGTGGACGTTCAAAGGTTTAAAGGGTCAGTTCACTCAAAATAACAAATTTTATTAAAAAACATTTTACTCTCACTTAGTGGTAACTCAATCCTGATGCCAGACAAGAAAGTCAATATTGGACGTTTTTGTAAAACACCAAGATAACATTTAATGTCAACATTTTCATGTCCAACTACAGTATGGTTTAGGTTAACGGAAAGATCGTGGTTTTGGCAATAAACTATGGGTTAAGTTTAGACAACAAAACCACTTGGTTAAAGTGAAGGAAACATTGTGGTTAAGGCTAATAAAAAAAGGTAAATGTTAATTCTCTGTCTGTGACGGGGTGCAAACTCCAGTCTGCTGCATGAAAGTCAGATGTGAGTCCCGCCCAATTTGGGTGAACCAACCCTTTAAGAATGGTGACAGAAGCAAGAGCAGGACAAGGGCTGAGCCTCAGGGCAGGGGGGAGGGCGTGTGTGTGTGGATGATGCAGCAGGAGAGGGGCTGCGGTACAGCGTCTGGGTCCGCCTGGATGAGCCCCATGCTGTTTTACTTCTCTCTAAGTGCAGCCAAAGAGATCTCATTCCTCTGCAGTTTTCCATCTGTTATCCTTATGCACCTGAACTGTAGAATTCCACCTCAGCTATACAGTATATATCAGTCACACTTTACTCCACCACACACAACCCACATCTCAACCTATTTGTACACTACACCCCAACCTGAAATTTTCATAGCAATCATGCAGCTCTTGGCCATCAATTTTTCATTGTACATCTATAAGCCATGAGAGCAGAGATCCACCCCCCTTGTAAAAACAGTATTTTCTTTTTGCATGCAAAAAGGGACATTGTCTTTATCTAGTGCAATGTGTTTTGTGCACACAGGTAGTGTAACAGCCTTTCTCCAGCAGTGGAGTTTTGCATTGCAGGAGTTAGTGCCCCGCAGGCAGTACAGTATACCTGTCTCTATCAAAAATTGAGCTGCTCTTGTCCTGTTATGGAAAAGGAACAAGAGGAGGCTGAGGGGAGCGTTTCTCCGGCAGCTCTTTTGTGCAGATTTAACTCATCCATATTTAAGAGGGGTACATCGCAAGGATATAGTAAGTGATGGGATTTAACTGACATCTTGTGCTCTCATCTGTGTCTTCATCCAGTGTAGTTTGTGCTACACTTTACATTATAAGTCAGCATTTCTGGACCTGTCAGACTGACTGATATGATTTACCTGTAAATATTGGTCATGTGTATTCTGTGTGTTATTTATGTCCTCTTGCAAAATGAATTATCCTCACAGCAACGGATGGCATTGTGTTAAAATTTAATAAACATTATCAGGGACTTTGTCATATGAATATTATTATAGCGTTAGCTTGAAACTACTGCATCCCAGTAAGCACTGATTTGATGTTTTTAGAATAGTTTGACTAAATATGTATTTCTTCAACTTCATGTAAAACTGTGCCAGTCAATATTTATATATTGATAATGGCTCAAATGACTAGGTGTCGCTCGTTATGACGAACCCACACAAAATGATCACCCGTTTCTCAGCTCCATGAAGCTTTTTAGTGTCTTTCAGCTCTTTTTTAAATTTTTATTTTGTTATTTGTTATCACTTCATCAACATAATTTCCAGACGCAGCAGACAGCTGTTTTTTAGCAAAGGAAAAAAAGTTCTGCCCAGCACCAAACAGCAGACAAAGTTAGCAACTAGCTGGTGAACACAGTGGAGCATTCAGCCAGATATTTCCATCAGGAAATAACGGAGCCAGAACTAAAAGGAGAGTGAGTACTGGACTTGACTCCAAATGAATGCTAATGTTGCTCTGTGTCCGCCAGATGTGTAAATAGCTAACTGTTTGCTAACACATTAGACATATCAGCTGAGGTGTTTAATATGTCATCGGCAAGGTGTCTACATTGTGTTTCAGTTAATACTGCTTTAAATGACTATTTCAGCATGTAGTGTGGCTCCTGCTAAATGCTGTTCAAACAGCAGCTATATGTCAGCTAGCTAAAAAGCTTCTGGTAGGTTTTTTTTTAAAAACAAGCAGTGATGTGTTTTTTACATTTCCAGCAGCAGAAATACATACACATACACTGAAGAAGTGGCTAGTTAGCTTTATTTCCAAAAATAAGGAAAGTCTTGAGTGATCGCGAAATTATTTTCTCTTTCAGACACCTCCAACAGACTGGTCGGGGTTCCTGAGCAGCGCAGTCATGGTCAGGCCGGAGGGGTTGGCCAGGCCACCTCTGGTGTCAGCCATGGTGCCTTCCCTCCTGGCTCTCTGTCTCCTCTCCACCGGGGTCTCCAGCCTCCCACAGCCCCTTCCAAGAGTCTTCCTTTCCTTCGAGGGTAAGAAGAAATAACAAGCATGAACCGCTGAAATGAATGTAAACTATCAAGTTGGCCTTTGTTCACTTATGTTTCCCTGCAGATGTAATGAGGTTGCACTGATGCCATGTGTTTAGTGGGCTAATGCTGAACAAATGCTTGATAATCAAGGCAAGCCGAGGGGCTACATCATTATGGAGTAGCATACGGCTTACCTAGACTTTGCATATCCTACGCAACTATGTTGGTTTTTTTGGATCAGATTAATCTTTGATGGTTTGTGGAAAGTTTCTCTCTCACTCACTCACACACACACACACACACACACACACACACACACCTCTGTTCTTAGACAATCCTTGTCCATCCAATGTCCTGCTGTGTGTCTGCAAAAAGTCAGACCTCTGCAGGAGGTGGCACTGCTTGTCAGAATTACACTGAATCTGTTCCTAGTTAAACTTTAATCACACCCCTCCATACTGCAGCCCTGTGGGCTTTGTTGCTGCCTCTGGTTTTGATTCTCTTGTTTTATTTAATTTCTTTGGCATAGATTATTTTATGAATCTTTGATGCTCCCTTGAAATGAGAGTAGTGTAGGGTAGGCAGGTTTAGCTTGCGTGCTTGCGTGAGTCAGTGTAGATGAGCTGGCCGATCACTCGTGCCTCTGAGTTATGAGCAATGCAGTAACCTTTTTGCAGTGGCTGGATAGTGTGCAGGGGCTGAAGGAGACGTTTGATCACCTTTCACTACCTCTCGCTGTGGAATAGGAAGCACGGAGCAGCTGAGGCTGTCCGTCAGCAAGGTTTCTGCACTCAAAGCCTTACAGTATGAGGTTAAAGCAGGTGTAGTTTTCTTTTCTTTCTCTCAGGCTGTGACTAAATTGGCCTTACTTGTGCCAATTTGGTCTCATTCTTTCCTTCCTATCTTTCTGCTCTGCGTACTGTGTGAGTTATTAAATATGGCAGACAGTTTGAAAAAACCCAAAACTAATAACTGAAAACCTAAGCTATCACTATCTTTGGTTTTGACCACGCAGGTCACATTATTCACTCACTCCTCGCTCCTCCATTGTTTCCAAATAGCCAGCTTTAAAGGTCAGAGGTGGCCATGCTGAAAATGAGCCAATCCCTATAATCCTGAAACGCTCGATTCCCTTTCAGAGTGCGGATTAGACTTGATTTGTGTTAGTTACTGTAGTTGTGTTTCGCCGCAGGGAGGACCATAAATGGAGAGTTTGACTTTGGTATCTGCAGTGCTCTAATTCTTTAACAGGCTCTGGACTGTATTCTTAATGAGTGTTTATCTGTATGATGAGGCAAATGTGCGTGTTTTACTGTGCTGTAATTACCCTGGGATACATTTAGGTGAATTTATGAGGAAAGAGCAGCACGAAGCAAGAGGATGCTTGCGAAGCAGCCAACTTCAAGTGCAAATTTACATTCCAGCTTTGATTTATCACCTGAGCTTAAAACATCAAGGAGCTACGAGTAGATGCACCTTTTTGTTTTTGAGTTAGAAATCATTTTGAACTGAGGGGGATACGGGTCATAACTCCCTCTTGGCTGCAGGAGAGAGTTCGGCATGGGTGAGCACCAGATGTAGGGAGACTCTTCCTCACCGAGGGAAGATTTCAGGGAGTTTGGGCTCCATCCAAAGCAGCCTGAAAGATGAATGAAGAGACATAGAAAAAGACTGGAAGAGTTTTAGGTGCAGGTGATTTGGCACCTGCTGGGTGGCCATTAGCTTAGTCCTGACCTGTAGTCTGGCTTCTTCTGCTCCCAGATGTAAAGACCTGCAAGTCTGCAACTATTGCAAGCTGGAACAAACTGAACCAAGAAAATAAACCAGTGAGGGAGACGCTCAGATTGTACATAGATCTGGACCTTACCCCTGGATTGAAATCCAATCCAGGGGTAAGGCAGGTTCACAGGACTCCCAGCGTAGCCTCACATCCTGCAGAGAAGTTGCTGTCTCTGACATTCCTCTCTCCCTCACTCTGCTTACTCTTGTGTTCTTCAGGCGAACACAGCCAGACCACAATTAAAACCGCATAATAAACAGTGAAAAATGCAGCTAACCTAAATAATAAACTCTCAAGTGGTGCCTTTCTCTTCCGTGCCTCGGATAATAAATACAGGCCCCCTTCCATATAGCAAAACTATTTAGGGATACCCAGTGTGATAAAAGATAATTACTCCAGGACATTTGCTTTAAATATCTCTTATCCTCTCTGCTTTGGCCTGTTTCATGGCATGTTTGATGTATTTTCTGTCAGAATGAGGCTGAAATGCTAATAGTATACTGATCTGAAAGAGAAGGTTTGACTGCAACTGTCCATAGAAATGTAACAACTTTCTGTTTTTTGAAAGTTTTGTCGAAACTATATATGTAAATATTTTACTTTGTAATCTTTTTTTTCGTTGGTTAGATGTCTACTGCTGAATATAATTTAGGCATGGCTGCTTGTGTTTGCACAATATTTAACATTTGGCTTCTTTTTTAAATGGGGAGGAAAAAAGGGTTTTGTAGCAAAACATGCTTGCTTCCCTCAAATGTTAGGTATCAGAAAATGTATTGTTTTGGTATTGGTACCAAAATTCAGGTAAGCCTATCATATTGGTACCAATATTAGCTAAATAACACTGATGGTGAGTTGTGTCTTGAGATGAGAGAGTGGATTAATACATTGCTGCTGTTTAATTTTAGACATTGTCGAGCATCTTCCCGAGAAAACATATTGTTTCAAATTATGTAAAACTTAAATACTACATCAAGGAAGTTAATGCACTGTTTAAGAAGTCATTCTATTATTGTGTGGTATTAACATTGCCACATTACCTCCTGCAAGCATTAACATACTGTAACACTGACATTGCTTTCATATGCTGTAAACTGGAAGAAGAGTAATGCTAATACTGAGAAACACAGCACGTTTAATATGTTCTGCTACTGTATCAGAGGTCGGCTTTATTGTTGCCAAAATGCCATTCCAGGAATGATGGGATCAAAAATTCTGCCTCATTTATCCCCTCAGTTGGCAGTTGGGGCAGTGGTCTGTGTTCATGATCTGGATCATTTAACCTCATCAACGGTCTCACCCTGTTCTGGCAAAACTCCAGTATTCAATACAGTATTAACTTAGAAATATATACAGTACGTATGTCAAACCATGAAAGATGTTTATTTGAAAGTGAGAGGGCCTGCGCATAGTTTCGTGTGGATAATATAAAAAATATAAATTTTGCACACACGTTTGGCTGAGAGCCTGGCAGAGTCATAGGAGAGATTGATTAAGACGATGTCTGTAGTGTAATGAGCGCTCCCTCACACCGGTATGAGCCACATGGGCTTCGTTCACAGCCTGAGCAGAACCAGGTGTGGAGACCAGGAACCAGGCATCAGAGAGCAGATACACCGGATCCCTCCTCACTTTTATCATGCCTCATTACTACCTCCACTCACCCCCCCCACCCCATTATTCATACAGCAATGATACTGTTCGAACTCTGTAGGTGGATGTCAGTCTGTTAAGGATGTTTACTTGGTGGTAAGGGTTTGCAGAAGCATACATCTGTCACTTCTGGAGAGAGAGTGTATGTTTGGCCATGGTAAGTGCCTAAATGTGCATTCCTTAGATTTCATTGCATTTCAGTGGCAAAGCTTTCTGCTGAATCATTCTTCAAACTATGTGGTTTTCCAGCTTTGCAAGTTATGAAACAAAATCTACAAGCTATTTTGCTAAGTGGATACCTCACATACCTGAAGCCCAAGAAAACATGAATATTTTCAGACTTCCATCAATCTGGACAGTACTGGACAGTGTTTTCTGACTTCCTTCATGAGACGATCTGCTTGGGTCTTAGTCTTAGTCGATATTACATTAACCTCTTGTCAGATTTAAATCCGATATGAGTGCAAGGACGAATAATTTGATGCCCAGGGTCTTCTTTTGCCTGAGGTTTTAATGCTTATCTCACTTTTTTAAGGACTCTATGGAAATGTCTTTAAATGGCCTGTTAAATGAACATCATGATCATCCAGTGACGCAGACACCAGACCTGGGTGGGTAACGGCATGTGTCATCTTATGGGGAAAGGGCCCAAATGTCAACGATCAGTGCTGACAAGTAGCCAGAAGCAATCCAGGATGTGTATATCTTCGCCTAAAGGTTAATTCTTTTCTAATGTAGGTCAGCTTCCAGTCTCTGTTTTACATTAGACCTGCACATTAGCATCTCCACTTTCCTGCGGTAAACATAATAAAGCCTGTGAAGTAAAATCAGTGATACACTCTGATTATTGGTTATTACTGGCAGGGCAAAGCATAGGCCTGTCAAAGCTGTCAGCAAGGGCATACAGAGACATGCTGTAAATAGCTATAGGTTAGCGGTGCGTGTGTGTGTTCTGAATACTGGTATACATGGCATGAGGAGAACTATTTCTTGTGTGTATGCATTTCCCCCAGACTCGTGTCCGAAGATGTCCATCTAATTGCCTGAGTTGCAGCATGGACATTTTCTGCAGGAGGGTTAGCGAGTGCGGTGCGCTCCAGCTTGCACCGCCTCGGGGTTGACGGCGTGTGAGATGTTTGACAGCTCCTCTGTCAGCCTGCCTTTCTCTGCCTGTCTCTCTGTGTTTAGCAATTCCTTCGTCTGGCCTTGCTAGTCCTGTTGAATGTTTTATTATTCCTCCTCCGCAACATGTTGAAAGGTAATCAATAGCCATCTATACGAACAAAGACCGTATCTCTTCAAGGATGGCCAAGGTCAACTGGAAAATCCTTGGGTCGGAGGTTGGCATTATCACAAATCAATGCCCTATTCTTACGAAACTATGCACGTTTGTTTGTGCTCCTTTCTTTGTTGTGCAGTGTATTTTGTAAGCTCAGGTTATTGAATTGTACATATTGGAAGTTTTCCATCAGCTGAGCAGTGCTTAACATTGCAGGAGTAAAAAAAAATCCCCTATCTCTGGATTCCTTTTCCATTATTGAAAATATTTTCTGACTTGAATGGATTATCTTTAAGCACCTGGATCAAAAAAGTATGTAAACAACCTTTTCCCAGAGTCCACAGCCAACTGCAAAAGTTTCAACAGGTGCATTTGTCATTGTTGCCCTCACAGCAAATCTTTACTTTCATTCAACACCACAGACACAACCCCTTGACCTCAGCTACATCATGTCACTGAGGAAATATAGCTTTTTTAACCTGACACAGTTTCAGCCATGAAGATGGCAGAGAGGAGTCCCTCCTGGCTGAGCTTTTTCCTTCTTCCTTTGGCCATCCTCCATGACTAGTAAATACATCAACTCTGAGATTCCTCTGACCCATATCTCCTGCAAGCCTGCCCTCGCTCCCTACGAGAGCCTCCCTGACAGTAAAATCACAGAGATTTACTGTCTGCTGGAGGTAAGCAGTAACTAGAGGCTTCTAGTGTGGGCAGGTGAGAGGTCATGGCTAAGAGGCAGGATGGCTGGTGGTACAGGTTGGTCCTGTGCGAAGGTGCGGCTGCTGGTGACATGTGAAGGGGGGAGGCCAGGTGCTAATTGGAGCATTGGGAACGCAAACTAGCTGGCTGGCGGGGCAGCGTGATGGACAGGTTGTCATCTCAAGTTTCAGCTCCTACAGGGAATATTAGCCAACACCTTAGCAGGTCAGCCATGCATTGAAACCGGCAGTTGACATTGGTGCTGGATAACATCACTCTGCACAAACGCATAGCCAAGGGAGAAAATACACTCCGGGCTCACATGTCATATTTAGATGTGGTGTCTGCTTTGGGAAGCCAGTGTGAGAGAAGGCATACATAAGAGCTCAGGCATTCTGTCCAGCCATATGATTCTCATTACGAATGTCTGGATATAGATAATTGGCGACAAACAACAATCGGAAAATTAATGAGACATAGTCGATATTAAGTCTTCTTTCTCTGAGCCAACGCTGGCTTCTGTCCATGACAAGTAGTTGCAGTACAGTAAGTTTCTGCATGCTGTTTGCATTTTGAGTGCTGAGCGCAGCCTGCCTGGGAATGTGGAGTATGTCTGTTGGACAGACAATCGGACGACTCTGTCAGCCAGCGCACGACGTCCTGGGTGGTCTCCACGCACTGGAACGACACCTTAACTTCCCCTCTGACATATGTATACGCCACCAGTCATTACTGGCTACCATCAGGCTAGTCCCCAAGGAGAGTGGATGGCTGTCCCGTTCGGGCAACAGCCATTCTTTATCTCTAGAGGGGCCTGTCAGTTGCCAGGATAAAGTCTTTTACTGGCGCAGTATGTGTGAGTGGGTCAGCGCTGTGTTAGGTAAGTGCAGCCATCCAGAACTGAACCCAAAGAGATCTTAGCATTGTCTGGACAAAGAGCAATGGTATTTGGCACCAGGTTTGAAGTCAGGCCTCCTTGATGAAACCCACTCCATCTTGTGAGGAGAGATGAATTGCAAGGGGGCAGTATAAGCCCCTGCTTCAATATTTATCAAGACCAGTGATTGGGGTCCTCCCACCGGCTGCCCCTGACAACCACAGAACAGGTTCTCCTCAAACTGAAAGGAAAGCAAGACTCATTAGTATGGAGTTAATTTATTCATGCTGGCCTTTCAGGTACAAAGCCAATTGATGAGGGCTGATTTGCATGGGAGACACCAGGGTTGATTTGTTATTGGCCCACTGTCCAACCCTGAAGGGTTAATTAGGTGCAGGGACCTTTTGGCTTGTGTTCAGACACTGGTGTTAATCAAAAAACCCAACACTCCAGTCAATTTGGTGAAAGCTGTTCATCCCTGCTTCACAAGGGTTAAGATAATGTTCTGACAAAATAATCCCATATTGTTGCTCCATGCTGATTTTATCACCTTTTCATGTAGACCAAAAAGTCTCTGTAGATGGATTTTCATGAGGTGACTCCCTCATTTGGCAAACAGCAGGGGGAATCTTATAAACTATAGCTGTGTTTTTGAGTCTCAACCACTTTTCTACCACATTTCCCTTCAGAATAATCCATGATCACTGTTCCCTTTCATGTTTTTCCACCTTGCTACCTCCCATCAAAGTGGAAGAAGACCCTAAGGCTGTTGAAGCGACACCAGCTCAGTCAGTTGGCACCGACTCCTAAAGCCTCAGTCGCAGGCGGTCCCAAACTACAGTTGCCTCTCTCATAAAGATCCCACATACTTTCCAGCCACTGTGAATCTCTAATTTTTACAATGCTGCATTACAACAAACTGCTCCTTGTATGGACATCCCAAACCAGAACCATGGAAGCATTGTTTACTGCTGGAGAGCATTGCTGTAAAACCTAGTTATTTGATCTCGCAAACAATTTTGGAGGCCAAGTCTGTCAGAAAGTCTTATGAGTTGAAAACCTGAGTGAAACTTCCTTGTGGTTTTTGTCTTTCCTCTCCTGGCTATATAATCACAACAGAAGAAAAAGCACAGAAGCAGCTAAGTGAGCACTGAAAATCTCCTCTGCACTTTAATTGCTGCCATACAAACAGGGGCACAATGACACGTCCCTTCCTGTTCCCAACATTTCTTTCTATTTCTACTTGGTTTTTCACCGCAGGATCTTCTTTTTTTTTTTACTCTGTGAGACTCGGTAGCTTGTTGCCTCTCTGGGTTATTACCCTGGGGCATGTGCCCATGAACAATCAATTCTCTCACGGTTTACAGAAGGCTGAATTACCCGCCGCAATGATCACAGCTTGTAGTTTCTTCAGATATCTTTTCTTCAAGGCTGTAGTGACAGCAGACTGTGTAGTGTTTGTTTGTGCTGTCATGAAACAAAGGGCTGTATTTAATGTTTAAACTTCAGGGATCAATTGACAGGAGATGCATCAGGCCTCCTGTCAGACCACCTCTGCAGATCTGTCTAGAGCTGCAACTATTGATTGTTTCTATTATTGATTAATGACTTAATAATTAAGTCCATTAAATGTCAAAAAGTAGTGAAAAATGACTATTGAATTTGTTTTTGTCCAAACAATAGTCCAAAACCCAATATATACAAATCTAATCTCAATTTCATGACAACTGGGCAAACTCCATCTGCTGAGGAAGGTCATGTGATATGATTGAAAGCTCCAGAATAGCTACTAATGGACCTTGTGGTGACATGTGTTTTTGTCAACCAAAGGTATTTAATTTACTCATATCCTTACACTGCATTACAAACTGGAGGTGTGAGGTTTGAAAGAGGTGGGTGTTTACCAGACAGGAAGGGGTCTAATGAAAGATTCTATCAAGTTGCATTGTGGGAAATGTAGGATCCAGTACTAGGGGCTAAAAGTCAGGTTATCTCCTTCTCCACTGTTTTGATTTTGACCATTATTTTTTAATCTGCCTCTCACAAGTTCCCCAGCTTTATGACATAACAACACTAAACTGCAGTAGTAGCCCTTTAAATAATAATAATCAGTTATTATCAGGTAAACTTTGATCTACTAGCTCTTTTTTATTCATTTGTAATCCAGCCCATCATCCAACATGTGAGGAATGTTTTCGGCTAATACAATCTCTTCTGCAGCAAAGAAAGCGACCTGCTGTTTAATATTGAATGACCTCTGGCCCAACAAAAGGCTTTTGTGCTGCTTCTGCTTGACCACTTCACACACAAAAAAACACATCAAAGAGAGAGAAAGTCTCAGCTCTCCGGTCACCACCTTGCCCTTTCCGCTAACCCCACTGTCCATCACATGGATCAGGGTGGATTGTATCACCATTGGTCTGCCATCCAACCAATGGGGCACTACGGGTCAAAGCTCAAAGTCAAAGGCAGGACACTGGGGACTGCTGTGAGGTCCGCAGGGAGGTATAAGGCCCTCCTGCTCACATACATAATAGAAAACCCACCAACTGTCGAATGCTCAGACCCTGCTTCCTCCGTCTCTTTTTTCAGTTTCTTTCTCTCTCCACCTGCAATGAGAACAGCAGCAAGAAAGACAAAACAACACAGAATAAGACATTTCATATCTTGTCCCAGTCCTACTATCAAGTGCGCAGTCTTCTCCCTTTGTATCTTTGCTCAAACTATCTTCCCTAAAACCACAGATCCTCTTTCTTTTCACAAAGCAGGACAGGTCCATTATTCTATTATCTATTGTTCTATCCTTCAGACAACACTGTCCACAACAAGCTGCTTGATGATGCCTGAGTAATGATGTCCACAAACACTTTTGACACTCTTCCCTCTGGGGAAGTTGTGTGATCTTAACAATGAGGAATGCATATAAACTCGGGACTAACAAACCACATGTGGTCCAGAGGATTTCTTCATCACAGACACAAAAACAAGCAAAAAAAAAAAAAACAGCTGTGCTCCAACTTCTGTTTTCTGTTTTGATAAATTGTCATTCCTGACGTCTAATTTTGAAAATGCGTGCAAACTGAGGCCATGGTGTCAAAGAGCTTGATGAGATGCCACTGAGGGAATTAATTTGGACTCAACATTAGTAGCAGCCTCAGTCTACAAAGACCTCATACGAAGGTTATGAGCTGGCATTGATTCTGTAAACAGTTGGTCCCAGTGCATATATTGAATGACTCTGAAAAACCTTGATTGTTCAGAGCAGCCCCCCTCTCCCTGATAGAGCAGGTGCACCATCTGGCAATGTGAACTTTTCATGTTGGTCTACAATGCTGCAGCAGTGCAGGCATGACTCATGTTTGTGTGAGATTGGAAGCAGAGTACTGAGAAGATACTAGATACAGTGGTATGTGGGCTCCAGAGGGTTTCGGTTTGTCTGTCATATGACACACCCTCGCTGCATCCCATCTCAGGACCGGGCTTAACTGGTTTTCCACCCTCACGAAGGAAAAGTCTCCTATTTCCCCCCACTGACAAAACAACACAAAGTTCACCATAATATTAAACAGTTATTTCACCCCACACCACACCCCTCTGAACAATCTGTTCCCCTTGTGGAATGTTCTGGAGGGATGCCGTCAGAAGTGGAGCTAAAAAGACAGGAGTGTACCATCATGTTAAACAAACTTGAATGACAAAAAGTAACTTTTAACCATTAAGCTTCATTCCTTAGTAAAAGACAGAGCACAGAGCAACAAGGAAGTGCTCTGACTTTTATTTTGTCTTTTAACTTCCTGTCTACACCGGGAGAGGGAATGTGTCATGTATAGATCTGCTGCTTGCGATCACCTTGCGCCTACATTTTAGCAAATATCTGACCAGTTTTATAATATGCATTCAAGCTAATGCTACACAATGTTTTCCAACTGAACTAACGTTGGACAAGCTGTTGCAATTCTAACATTAGCTTAACCATCTAATCAAAATATCACTTAGCCCTACTCCTATGCTAGCTTTTGTGTCCAACAAACCTAGTAGAAAGAATGCTTCATAACAGATACCTCTTGCCCTTTTCACAGGGCTTCACCCCAGTCTTACATAACATAAAAAGCTATGGCTCTTTGGCTTCTACCCACTGAGATTTAACTCGGCCACTGAGATTATTTCTGCCTGTACAGGCTATAATGTAAGATTGTAAAAACTCTTGCCCAGACCCTCCATTGTAAACAGCTGTATGTTTAATGACAGCTGCCACCTTTAAGCTCCAGAAAAAGTATCGGCTAGAAGAGTGTTTAACTTGAGATTTACCTCCATGTGTTAAAAGTAGGTACAGTATTGTGGTCTAAAAGGTTTTCCTGAATCACCTCCAAGAACTTATTTTGGAAAGATGTATGAAATTGATTTATATTTTGGCAGAATTTGGAGCCCTGCATGTTTTTAATTACCTGTTAGTGAGTCTTTCACCCTTGGTGGCTCGGACTCTGGCAGAGCAAAGCGTGTAACATCTTAAGCCTTTTCGGCATTAGGAAAATATTGTCTCTGCGCAGAGCTCTCTGTGATGCTTTCTGCGATGCTATCTCCTCAGCTTTGAAGCAGGAGGCTGATGTGATCTCTCTTTTAGAAGTTTCTCTTCGTTAAACACACATCTGCTTGACAGGACACTTTTCACTTTTAATTTTGTTTGTGGCACGTCAGAATAAAATACCCTGCTCTCACTTAAAGACATTAACCATATAAGGCAATTTACCTAAACATGGTGGACGTAGAGAGTGAAGAGTCGTGGGAAACTTGCTTGTGGCTGAAGTGGGTAACTTGTCTTTATTTAAAGTTAAACACTCCTGCCTTTACATGGCGAACACGCCAAACAACAGCCTGTGATCAGAGTGAGGGGTGCCACAGAAAAACCTTCAAGATAAAAGGCAACCAGCCTCAAAAGCGTATGTCACACAATAAGGAAAATGTGACTTTAGCCCAAGGCAAGGAAGCAAAGCACAGGTTTGTTGATTAGAGGGAATACAAAAAGGGCTCAAAGAGGGTCAGTGGAGGGGAGGAAATAGAGGGTGTAGATCTACATTACCCCCCACACCCCCTGCTCTCAGCGCAGATTGAAAAACTGATAAATATGCATGAGTTTGGCTTCGACAGTGTAGGCCTTTGATGGTATGGTTGAGAGTTCTCTATCTCTGGAGCAAATAGGCTTAAAATAACTGTCTGAGAGTGTTTACTCCGTGTGTGTGAACAATGTGCGCTTTTAATGAATAGAGCAGACTCTGCAGGAAGACTTTTTCAATCCAGTATATACTGTATCTCCCCTGAACATGTGCTCCGTAGTCACAGCTTCTCTTTAATTGACTGGATGAAAGTTAGGTGAAATGTGAGGTATCTTTAGCAACATATCATCAGTGAGTGAGATCAATTTCATGGGCAATTTATTCTGTGTTCATTAAGTGTCTCGCCAAAAATGATAATGTTGATCATTCAGAATAATTCAGATAATTAATTCTGATAATTCAGAGTCATCTGCTTTTATGTCAAGAAATTGGGAGAATTTCAATCTTACATAATTTTGTGATCACTTATATTTGATAAAAAACTAATACACTTATATGAGCGATGAGGATTTTGGCATACAAAATACACTTACATTATTCCAAAATAGCATCTATAGTAGGTACTGAGCTGCATTTTATTTCCTCCCGATACACTGGAGTTGTATTAAGGATGATGATGAACTTGCCTGAACAAAAGAATAAGATTATTTTGTTACTTGCAGTGTACTCTGCTACTTGCTAATGCAGTTTAACCATACGGGAGGTGATTACGTCTTATATATAGTATATATAGGGCTGGGTGTCATTGGAAATTATTGTCAATATGATACCTCAGCTTTGGAACCAATACTAAAGCAATACTGTTTTTGATATCTTGCACTGAGTAATCCAAAAATGTCTAAACTCACTATTTAACCCTTTTTTCATTTAACAAAAGAAGATAAACTTCTCAAATGTCTAACACTAAGTAGCCGTACAAAAACACTGAGCAGGAAAAAGTTACAGTCTTATTGAGTTTTCTTTTGAGATCCCTCTTAAAACTCGTGGGCTCATGCATCATTTGGAGATCTCTTGTTTTGATCGGAGACAGATTTATGTGAGCTTGTATGTGGCTGTTTCTCTTGAGTTTAATTTAGTAGAAGTAGTAGAAAACTTCTCTCATCTCAGTGTGGATTTCCTTTAGCCTTTTTTTCCCCTCTGTGTGTCTCTCAGACTTGCAGGCCTCCCAGTCCTTTGAACACTACAGTATATCAGAAAAGGCCATGGACTACAGGATCCTGCAGATGGACGAGGATCAGGACAGGATGTATGTGGGCTGCAAAGACCACGTCCTCTCCATGGACATCAACAACATCACCCATGGCATGCTTAAGGTCAGCAGATGCTTATTATTAGGGTGTGTGATTTAACATTGTTCTAATGCATCTCTTTTCTCTCTGTGCAATGATATGCAAATTACCATACATTTACCGCGATCAGAACCATTTTAGGGTTATTCAAAAGAGGCAGTAAAATGCTGGAGCTCTCTGATAACTGATTCTGCATGCAGTGAAGGAGTTATCTTCAGTGTAATTGACAGGCATGAAGTGCATAAACAGATGGGAAAGCATTTAGGTTCCCCAAGGGAGTGCTGCACCGCATCCATTTTTTCCAAGTAAATTGCTTGATATATTCATCGAGCTAGACCTTTAAACACCTCTCCCGGGTCTGAAAACACACACATTTTCCACAGATGGTAGCTGGCTGTAATCACTGACACTGACACTTCTGTCGAAACTAACACTTTTGTTTTGTTCATTTCCCACAAATTTTCCCTGTGATTTCTGCCTGTGTAAACACCTCACCGTGGACATATGCATGTCTTATGTCTCTCTCAATCTGTTACTGGTTTCCTGGGCTCGCTTCCCCACTTGTCACTTATTTAAATGCTGGGCTGTTTTTTTTTCTTCCACCAGGTGTTTTGGCCTGCATCTACAAGCAAGATAGAGGAATGCCAAATGGCAGGAAAGGACCCTACGGTAAGAACCCTCATCTTGGATTTCATGGGGCCTTTTTAGAGTTCAATCAATAAATAATAACAAATAATACATAAATAGAGATACAGATGTGAAGCTGCTAATAGTAACTAAGCCAACAGTTAATAAATAATGTGTTCATGCTTCAAAGTTTAATGGATTATAGGTTTCATCTTTAAGGCCAGATTTTTTGGTAAATATGTATGATAAACGCACCTGCTACTGCAGATTTTATCCTCCTTTTTTTATATGTTTTTCCTTGCGTGTGAAAGCTTTTTTATGCGTTATGTCTGTTTTGTTACACTCTAATGTTCATAAAAAGTTAAATTCATGGCAATTAAATGCACCGTTGCTCCACTGAATACACACCACATCATCCCCAAGCTGTGGCAATAATGGACTAAACCATTTTGCACCTGGTCTGTACAGGTCTGCTTCGGTCCAGTCAGATCCACGGTGTTAAACTGACTTCGGACCAGGTGGTGGTTCTTTTATTTGTGGCTCTTATAGGCCTATGCATGCATGTGAGAAGTCACCTGCACCTTCTAACAGATGACTGGAATATCTAGCTGCAGCACACCAGTGATTGAGTATACATAGTGTCCCTTACACCAATACTGTTGTGGGCCCCATAAATAATAGCTAATACTGAGGTAGCTAATGGTAGCTCACCTAATGAATTACATAAGAAACTGACAGGAAAGAAAACCAGTATATCCCACTAGCCCTCATGCTTTTTTGCCGTGATGGTCGAGATCTAGTCTAAAGGTTTTGTCAGCTGTTCCCAGATCCGTTCCTTCAAGTGGGTCCTTAGCGGAACTGTGCGTGTCACCTCCTGGGATCTCCCATCTGTGAGCTTGTGTCAGGTCCAACCACATGTGCATCAGGCAGCAGATGTCTACGGGGTCACCGACTGGCCCGGAGTCCTCCTGGCATCGGCACAGTTTGTGAGGCACAGGGTGATGCGTGGGAGGATCGAGGGCCACGGTGGAGTGTAGAAAAACAAACCAGAATCAAAGCTCGCAAATGGGACGCAGCTCATTGACGCAGAGATTTCATAACCCGGCCTGATTCTGAGCAGCACTTGTTAGCTGCAACAAGATTTAATGAAGACATACAGGAGGGCTCAGAAGACTGATTCCTCCTCCGCCTCTGTTTTCCCCCTAATTGGGTTGTTCTGGAATAAGTACATGCACAGTTGCCTATAGACACTGCAGTTCAGGGTACAGGGGAATAGAGAGAGAAGACGTTAAAGAGGAAACCTCTTAAGCAACTTTTTACATAAATTGAAACCCTCATTTTCAAAGTAACAGTACAAGTTACCATAAAAAGCATAAAACTACGACCTGCGTGTTTGTCCTACATTCTCCACCATCTCTCCATCCCCTAACAGCAGCTGGGGTAATAGAGCCAGGGTTTTTGTACAACATGCAGTTGCAGAATTAGAGAAGAAGCTGTTTCCAGTCATTGAGTGATTTGTGCTGCTCTGAGTCAGCCTGCCCGCTGCAGACAGGCTCCCACAAATATTTGGGTGAGCCATCTCTATGTGGAGCCACTCACTGGCCTCTTATACTCCCTTCTGTCATCCTTTTTTTTTTTTTTTTTTTTTTTTTGTACTTGCAACTCTGCCAGTTTCTCTCCTAAAAAATTCAGTTTCTCTTTCTGTCTTTCTGTTTCTTTCCCCGCTTGGTCACTTTTTCCAACTCTCGGTTTCTTTTATACAGCAGCATCTTTCATTTTCTCTCTTCCATAATGCTGCTCTCCTTTTCTCATGGGTTTCTTCATTTGAATCAGAGCCCCCAACCCTCTGTTATGGTTACCCTCCCCATATGTATATATTAAGTTCCTCTTCTCCGATAGAATCTGTGGTCAAACGGGGCTCCAGAGAGCGACCGCACATTGTTTGCGCCGGAGGGCGACACCAAAGGAAAAATATAGACCAACCAGGTTGATTAAGTCCGTTTGCTGCTAGCTCAAAAGCGTGTGATCACCACTTGAAAATGCTGTTAATTTGGCATAGTCACAAAGGCTGCGTGTGTGTGGATAGGAAAGGCGGGAGGAAAATAGATATGGGTGCAGTCCCCAGACCCGGTGGGTGCGTGAGGGTTGTGATGAGATAAAATGGGTGATAAAAGTGAGGAGAAAGAAAGAGAGACAGGGAGGGATAGAAGAGGAGGATGATAAATAACAGAGATGGGTGTGTGACAGTGAAAATTCAGTTGTTTTTCGTCAATAGCTCTCAGTGGAGCTGTGCACCGACCGTGAGCTGCAGCAGCTGCCATTCCTGCAGCCATGGCCAAGTTCCTGACGGCTCCCTGGATACGCGTTCTTCTCCTCCCCACTTCTTTCCTCTCCCTCTTCCTTTCTCCACTCGTTTTCTGCAAGCTCAGGCTTAATTAGCCACAAAGTCCAGCACTCCCGCTGCTGCCGTTGGAGTATGGGAAGTGAAAAAAGAGATGCGAGGAGATCAGTAATCTGCCTTACCTAGATATATCACACACACCACTGACGCTCTTTTTCCACTGGCCTTAATACCAGACCAGTGAGCTGTGGGATTGTTTGATTGTGCAGCATGTGATTGTATAACCGTCATAGCAAGTGAGATAAGTTTGAATTACTCCCTCATATGGAATAGGATACTTCAGGAGAGATAAACAAGTTCTGTTCACCTTGGCTGTATACCAGGAAATAGACCATATCTTCTGTTATGTCTGTGTCAGTGCATTGTGTCATAGATGGGATTAAAAGAATATGGAAACGGTAATTATTTTTTACAGTGCTGTAATGGATTGGAGAAGTGTTGCCAACTGCTATTCATATTGTTATTTTATTTATTTTTAAATAGCTTTAAAGCAACACTATGTAATGTTGGCTGAACAGCGGCTACAACTAAAAATGATGAGATCGTGCTCAATACTGTTTAGCTTTTAGCTAAGATGCTAAGCTACTATAACAGTACCACAAGTGGATAAGAGTCATAAAGTTGGCAAACTGATTCACTAGCTAACATTAGCTAACATTAGCCATCATAAGCTACTGGGCTCCTGAGTGTATTGAATTGATCAATGGTGCATTCACTTGCCTATGAATTCAACCTTTGATTTGTAATAGGAACAATGTGTTATTCCATCTCTCATGAGTTGCGTAGTGTTGCTTTTAAAGTCTTGTGTGAGAACAATCATCTTATAACGTTTCACTGGAATAAATCAGAGTGACCTTTTTATTGTTTCTCACCTACTGAACTTTTTATGTGTCTCTCTTTGTTTATCTGCGTTTTCCAGCATGGCTGTGGGAACTTCATCCGGGTGGTGCAGCCTTACAACAGAACTCATCTGTTCATGTGTGGCAGTGGAGCGTACAGTCCCGTCTGTGTGTACGTCAACAGGGGCCGCAGACCAGAGGTGGGGACACGATGACAGATTCACCTCACTAAATACACAAACTCTTGTCGGTATAAACCGTGTTTTTGGGGAAACTGCAGCCATTACTGTAACTGTTAAGAAGGTAGAGACCAAAACTTCTCATGTGTTTTGGCAGATTATTCACTCTGATTGTCCATTAAAACACTAACATGATATCAAAAGTGAAAAATAAGAACATCTAGCACCTCTAATCCTAAACTGTATGTGTTAATACTTGATGTGTGGTATAGTATTATTAAAATTAAAATAATGTGAAGGGGGTTTTGTGATGGAACATTTTGTAAAGCTAAAAATAATGAGCAAAAGAAGAATATGCAGTGATTCCTCTGCAGTTATTTCAAAAATAAACCTAATTACATGAACTTAATTGAGTTAATGTGATTAATGGGCTGATTACTCAGTTGGGACAGCCGTTTATTTATAACTCTCTTCCTCTTTGTTTCTCCCTAAAAACACTGTTAAGTGTTAATGTCACCCTTGAGCACAGTAAAATCAAAGTAGTGAGAATACTGCCACCCAGAGCAAGTGGATGCTCTGGTATGTGGAAGGGATTTTTTTTTTTTTTTTTTTTTTATAAATCAGATTTTATATAAATATTAGAGGTTCAAAACAAAATATAACATGTTTTTGATTGATAGCTGCAATAATATGAAATATAATGTCTTTACACCACTCTCTACTGGAAGGAGTACAATATTACTATGATGAGTCACCAAGTAGTGGAAATATATGAAGTGGATGACAACCAGTGCATATGAAATATAGTCTTTTCTTGAAATTAAATTCCTGTGCAGCATCTGATAGCGATTGTTTATAACAAAGGGGTATTCTTTGACTGGTCTTCTAAGAATTTTCAAGCGTCACCATATGGTAAAAAAAAATTAGACTCCATAACTTTATATGATAAATGTTTTGATGTACTTAGTTTGATGCCACATGAGAGGAGATGCTCAGGATAAGAGGGAGTAAATGGAGCTCTAGTGTCAGGGATGGAGGGCCGATTTCTGGACTCTCATCTCCGGCCACACGGCCCTGGAAGTGAGAGCAGGGAAGCCCTCCAGGAGAAAAGTGCTCACTGAGTGAACAACATTTAGCCACAGACTACTGACTGCTGCCAAACACTAATAAGCCGTGCGAGAGGGCTCCCAACCAGGCTCTTTCCGCACTGCGGTGCCTTTTGTCATTTGGGGGTTTTGTTTGAAAGGCAGACTGCTCTGTTTGCAACTTCTGAGCTCAAACAATGTCAGTGTCTCAAGAAAAGGGATCTGTTAAGTATAACAAGCTGCTGTAGTGGGAAGTTGACAGCAAGCTCAGTGTTGACCTTTGCCCTGAGAACGTGCCCTGAAGTATTATGTTATTTTAAAACTTGATAGGACGGTTGCAACAGACTTACTTGCATGTGTCAGAGTTTTTATGTCTCAGATGCACAGTGAATTATACACTGCAATAAATGTCTATCTTACTGAGTTAATTAGTCTTTTATTCAGTCTTTAAACCTTTATAGGATGTGATAACTCTGCTTGAAAGAAATTCCTCAAACATTTATCTGTACGAACAGTAAAAATTATTTTAAAGATCCCCTCCAGAAAAGTTTTTAAGGCCTATAAAATGCTCTGATTTGAATAATTTGTGTGATATGAAACCTATGACAACATAAATATGGTTTGTTTTAAAAGTTTAACTGCCAACTACTAAACTAAAATTTTAAGTGTGTGTGCTCTGGGGGTTTCAACTTTCCACATCACACTTGTATAAGCTGCGTATTCGACTGTGATTGGCTTCCAAACTAGGTGTGATGTCACAACGTACTCATCTTTAACTGACATTTAAGATGTGCACAGAGAAACTTTCCTCCTTCAGCAGAACAGCCTTTTAGTATCGAACTCTGTGCGTACATATTTCTTCACAGTGAACGTCAAACATCCAAGTGAGCTAACAATAATCAAAACATATTTTTGAGTGGGTGGGGGCTTTAATGATTCATTTAAACATCAAATTACTTGTTAAAATGGATACTTTTTGCAGTGCAGATGTTACCTACCAGATGGATTCATTCTACCTCCTGAACCTCTTGGCAAACAAACACATTTTCTTGGAAAAATGCTCCTCGGCTGACATCAATGTCTAAATAGGATGGGGCAGGAAGCTCTATAATTTACCCAGGTTACTATAAGAGGCGCTTGGGCCGTCCAGTCCACCACCAGTCTGGTTGAAACTTGGCAGCCTCTCCACCTGAGATGGAGAAATGGCTATCCAACACATAAGCAGGGAAATTCCTCCTCTCCTCCCCTCCCTGGAATGTTCTTTTTACTGTCCCAAATGGGCCAGTTAAGGTGGATCAGGCCAGGACTGTTTCTGTACTTCCTTAAAACCAAAAGGGAGGGAAACGTGAGCAGGGCTACCTTGTGGGACATTTGGTACGCTCATACATGCAGTTTTATTGTGGTAGAGGCCACTAGACGGAATAACTTATCACATAAAACTGTCTCCAAATTCTCTGACTTCCTCTTTTCTCTGTGACAGGAAAAAGTATTCCACATTGACTCGAGGACCGAATCTGGAAAAGGGAGGTGCTCCTTCAACCCTCAAGTGAATACAGTCTCCGTCATGCTCAGTAGGTGCCTCCTACCTCCACCGTGATGATTTCTGCCTCTTTAAAACCCCTGAAAAAATTGTAATTACCAATTGTTCTCCAGGAAGGTTGAATGTCAGTACTGTAATTTGATTGGTGCAGTATCTGTGTGTGTGGGTGGGCACTAAAAATAGCTCACTTCAACTCCAACAGACAGTTCACCAGCTGGTTTAGGCGTTGTTAGCCACTGCCATGTTCACACCATATGCGATGGACGATAGAGATGGGACAGATTGTCATGTTAACGTCTAGCAAACGTTAACATCATGGGACAACTCAAGAGATTATAGTACACATTAAACCCAGACCTTCACGTCCGGCCGCACCCTCCCCTCTCTTCCCTTCTCTTTCCTTTGATCTCTGATTGGTTGAGGGGTGTCGGGTTGCTGTTGACATGGCTAAAGGCGACACATTGCACCCTCAGCTCTGCTTTCTGACACCTGAGCACGACCATGTCAGCAGCAGCTTTGCCAGCTAGCGAGCGCCTTCAGAGATGCCCAGGGTAGGAGCCAGAGGGGAGGTTGGAATAACTTAAAGGGGTGGAGAGGAAGGGTGCTCTACCAAATAGAGTCGAGGTCAAAGGCAAAGCAGAGAGGCAGCACTCCGAGCCTCAGAGGACAATCAGAAGCAGTGTCTGGGCTCTGAACAATCTGCGCTTCATCTCCCCATCCTCATGTTTTGGACCCTTTGTGGCTGTCGACACTCGCTCCTCAGCAAGCCAGCTTGGATGTGGGCCACAAACCCCTAATTCTCCCCTAACTTGCCCCACATCCTCCAAAAAGACATGGCCTGGAACTGATGGATGATGAAGTGAGAGTAAAGGAATGATAAAAAGCTTGAACCAGCTGTGGAGCGCACAAACCCTCTTATTAGCAGCAGGACACACACAGACTGTAAACCCATTCATAGAACAATCTTAACATCAAATATCAGTCATTGAATAAAATGTTGGTGTAGTTTATCCATATTATCTTAAGTGTGTGTGTGTGTGTGTGTGTGTGTGTGTGTGTGTGTGTGTGTGTGTGTGTGTGTGCATTCCTCTAGACCAGGAGCTGTTCTCAGGCATGTACATTGACT
This sequence comes from Macquaria australasica, assembly GCA_005408345.1. Classification (NCBI taxonomy): domain Eukaryota; kingdom Metazoa; phylum Chordata; class Actinopteri; order Centrarchiformes; family Percichthyidae; genus Macquaria; species Macquaria australasica. The sequence goes on along the minus strand of SEMN01000004.1, from coordinate 2,909,669 downwards.
TCATGGGGACAGATGCTGCCATCTTCAGGAGCCTGACCAAGAGAAATGCAGTGCGGACAGACCAGCACAACTCTAAGTGGCTTAGTGGTGAGCGCACAAGCATTCTCTGACTGTACATATATTGATTAATTTACACAAATAAGTTGTTTTTTTTCCCTTTTTATTTATTGATGTAAATGTATCCCTTTGTTTCATTCAGAGCCAATCTTCATTGACGCCCACCTGATACCAGACGGAACAGACCCCAATGACGCCAAATTGTATATTTTCTTCCGCGAGAGGCTAACGGATAACAGTGGAAATACTAAAAATATCCACACCATGGTGGCCAGAGTGTGTCCAGTGAGTGCCTTTGTCTGTCTTCCTAAATAAATCAGCAGTGTATGTTTTGTGGTTTTGAGTTGCTATGTGCAGTTTTTGCCTGCAGAATGACATCGGAGGACAGCGGAGTCTGGTGAACAAATGGACCACCTTCCTCAAGGCCAGGATGGTGTGTTCAGTTCAGGAAGAAGATGGCACCGAAACACACTTTGACGAACTGGGTAAGTCAAATGAAGGAGCAGGAACACTATTGTGGTGTTTTTACATGTTATATATTTCCTTTATTTGTTGAGGGACTTTCAAGCTCCGTTTTTAATTTCATGGTCCATGAAACGACGTTAAAACAAACTTTGTATTTTAGAAAATACGTGGCCAGAGACCATCCTAATTCCCGAAAGCTGGCTCTTTTTGTTCCAAGGTTTCCAGCGGTTGCTTTCTCCATAAACAATCCTTGAAACTTCCTTTTGTTTGGGCTAGATTATGGCTGTAGCCATTTATCAGTTTTAATAACAATTGTTCTGTTATTTTTGGTTACTTTGTATTAGTTGATGATCATATTATTCCAGTCCATTCTTAGCCTTAGCTTTGAAAACTGCAAACACCAGCTCAAAGCATTTTAGTCCTGCTTTTCCATTTAGTTCATCCGACCAGTCCATCTGTCAACATGTGCAGTTATTAATTCATGCATTCCTCACTTTTTGGTAATCTCACCTGCAGGATGAGGTGATATGGGATATAGGGAATTTGTTGAAGGTATTACACATATGTGTTTTCCCTTACAGAAAGTATGTTTTTGCTGGAAACTGATCAGCCCAAGGGCCTGTTGGTGTTTGGAGTCTTCACATCCACAAGGTAAGGCTGAAAACGATGAAGCCAACTGTAACATTCCTGCAGGCCTCCGTGGTTATGTTAATCACTGACTGGGTATCAGCGGGGAGGGGATGTGCCTGTCAAAGGGCTTGTTACATAGAGACGTCATGTGTCATGTTGCAGAACAGCTTAGTCAGAGGATGAACTATTAATTTCAACGTCCTGGTGGCTTCACCATATGGCCTTCGTTTTGATGTTCTTTCCTTCTGATCGCAAGCAGCAGTGCATTATTTATAGTACGCATTGATACGGGATATGTGTTACATGATATGTATTGTTGGATGTGTTCCACAAGCACGGAGTAATAGTACACAGCAGGATTTTTGAGTGCAGAGAGAAATTATTGCATTTTACAGATATGTGAAACCCAAGCCTTGTTCATCGGGTTTCAGAGAAAAGAGGGAATCTGGTCACTTTTCTCTTTTCTTTGTATCTCAGAACCCATATGGTGAACATTCAATGAATACAGACAGATAAGCATAAAAACTGATTGATACCTTTTCCATACATTTAATATTTTATGTACAGTCATTTACCAAAAAGACCTGCACTTTTGACCACATTTGGGAAGAGAGAAAGAGAAAACAATGAAAGTAGAAAGTTAAAGAGAAAGCCTTGTGTCCGATCTCCTCTATTCTAAACGTATAATTTCATTTTTACAATGCAATATCTTTTTCCTCTCCCATGTGCCTTATGTTTATTTAGATTGTTTTAATGTTTTGGGCCTTTTTGCCTGTATTTGATAGTATGACAGTCTTTAGAGACACAGGATATACTTGGGCAAAGGTTCCCAAAAAGTTACATGGTATGCGTCTTAAACTATTCAACCACTAGATGCTCATTTTCTCCCAGTTTTAGATACCTAATTCCCTATGTATTACTGTCGTTGTCCTGCTAACTCTTATGATATGAAAACCATGTATCTCCAAAACGTCAGCTTTTCATGAGGTAAGGAAAACAGCCCCTTTGTGATAATAAGTATTTTAAGATGATCCATTGGGTTTTTAAGTAGTTTATTTAGCTTCAGATGTAGGAGAATCTCAACCCATAAAGGTTTTCTTTGGACAGCAACAATATGATATGATATGATATGATATGATATGATAGAATAAAGTGTAGTATATTAAATAATATATTAAAAGTAAATATTATGCTCTAAAAGGCTCTTGTAACTTTCCTACTTCTTTGAATCCAGAACAACTCAATTTGAGCACGTCTTAGAATTTCTACTAGTATTAAAATGATGCTGAACATCATTTAAACACCATGATCTTTGACATAAGAAATTACCAAAAAGAGAAGTTTACGACATACTATCTAAACCTCTGTGGTAACTGAAGAAAAAAACATTGAATAAAGCAATAACTCTCATTCAGCCGAAAGTCACGGTCAGCAGGGTTGCATGGCAAATTTGGAGGTTTAAAGGAATGGCCACTTGATCCGTCTGTTCTGCTCTCTAATTGAGTTCGTCTGGTTAACCCAGGGTGACACTGCCACAGGCCCTTCGATCCACTTGTTACCTGAGGATCATAGAAAGGCCACAGTAATGTATCAAAGAACACAGCCAAACCAAACAGCGAGGTCCTTGAGGTCTCTCAGCTCAATGTTATTTCTATCTTGTTCCTATGTTTCTCCCTCCATCTCCACTTCGGATGATATACTTCTGTTCCCCTTTTTCAACAAAGCCTCTTTTATGTGTTAAGCAGCGTGGTTTTAAATGACCGAGCCAAACCACATCAGATCAATGAGGGAGAATGGGAAAGAGGTGCGCTTTCCTCTCTGGAGAGTGGCAGTGGTTCCACCCAGACTGCATGACTCGCACATCCTCAGAAACAGGGATCATAACAAACAACTGCAGAATATTTTAGCCGGGTGGGTCTCGAGGTTGTGAGTGTAGTAGGTTCCATCTGTTGTGTTTCATTCAAAGTATGCGTCTCATTTCCTCAGCTCCGTGTTTAAAGGCTCAGCAGTGTGCGTGTACAACATGGCCGACATCCTCACCGTCTTTAACGGGCCCTTCGCTCACAGAGAGGGGCCCAACTTCCAGTGGGTGGCCTTCCAGGGGCGCATCCCTTATCCAAGGCCTGGAACTGTGAGTTCATTTCTAGGCCATTCATTCATTCATTTATTGGTTATTTCAGTGCGTGATGCTAAAACAAAATTCCACATAAAATATTCATCTGAACCATTACACATCTCAGCCAGACAAGGAGTAGGGAGATGAAAAGTCTTGTATTACCAGCCTCCTTAAAAAATGAATAAATAACATGAATGATTTAACAACCTTTTCCTACAAAAGGAATTACAACACGGCTAAGGAACATTCATACACAATCAACAGCTGAATATATATTGTGCATATTCCTTCTCTATACATTTTTCTGAATTCCACAGTAGTTCGACTCTACATAGTAAGATACACACCTGTGTGTTTTAATTACACTAAATCTTTCAGTAACTTTTTTTGCCTTTCAAACTAACTGGGTATGGATGCCTTAAAATGCCTTATAATCTAACTTATATTTTGATTTACTCAAAACTGCAATGCACTATGGAGCCTATTGCCTGTATATTACCTATGAGATTACCAAGAAGAATGTTTTCATTTACTTTCAATAATATTATTGTGTCTGGATAATCCTTTTATTTATTACAGAGCAGAAAATTGCAGAAAATTAAATAATTACATAAAATCATTTAATTTACAATGCTGTCAGTACATTTGATAACATTGCCAAAAGAAAAGGAAAGGAATTTATATATATATATATAAACAAACAAACATAATAAACTGCACACTTCACAAATTTATTTATTAAACAAACAAATAAATACATAAAATAAATGAAGGGGCCCAATATGGACCCTTGTGGGACTCCATATTTAACCTTCATACATTCATACAGATCAATTATCAGCAAACTGTACATATTGATGTCTTATTATCTTATGTCTTAATGTTATCTTAATAACTACCATGTATGAAGTATCCTACATAAATAAATACTGTAAATGTTGTGTGTTTTATCAATGATGGCACTCTCAGTACGATTATATAACTATAAATATATAACAAATGATTTTTGCAGATTGTGGAATGATACAATGTTAACAATTGGCTGAGAAATAAAACCTGTGGGTTAGGATATGGTAATGACGTTCTTTTCAACACAATACACTCACTCCCTTTTGTTTCTCTAGTGTCCCGGTGGAGCCTTCACACCTGACATCCAGACAACAAAGGAGTTCCCAGACGACGTGGTGACCTTCGTACGGAACCATCCAGTCATGTTCAACCCCATCTACCCAGTGGGGAGGAGACCTCTGGTGGTTCGGACCAACGCTGACTACAGATACACATCAGTGGCAGTGGACCAGGTCATGGCTGCCGACGGCAACTACCAAGTGCTCTTCCTGGGCACAGGTATGAATGTAGACAGGTCCTGCAGGTTGTAGCAAAGTGCAGCCAACTTTGAGGGTTTTTTAATCCTGTCAGCTTTATGCAGAGATGATTTCTTATGGCCACAACAACAGTTACATTATGCTTTGTACTGTATGATAAGGTCATGCTAAAATGCTGTGAGAGGACAATATTAACATTCAATTTCATGTATATCCTTCAAAAAGTGCCTTCTTTAGAAGTAGTTTGGTTAGTTATCGAGACTTTATTTAAGGAATTTAAACCTCACTTGATTCTGAAGCAAGTCAAAAAAATAAAATGGCAATAACACAATCCCTCTCTCATACTGTATGTGTCATTGGTAAGGTGTTTCATGAGTAAATGATTGTTGAGTGGAGTCCCATTGCCTCAGCTGGTAATCAGATAAACAGATAACAGAGATTGCACTGTGGGTGTGGTAGCAAATTTGAAAACATAGACATGACAGCCTGACACAGCATGTTGCATAAATTATGCCACAAAGCGGTCGTAGACAGGGTGACAAGATAAGGTCCTTTAGGAGAGGACTTTGACCTCTTGTGGTTTGATTTTATCAAATCAGGTGAAAGGACCTGCGGGTGGGTTGAGATCATTTCACTTGCCTCTACCATGTTTGTTTTAATCAAATGTCAATCTTGATATTGTCACTCGTTTTTAGAAACTACCCGAAACACATGAAAGTGCATTATCTCACCTCACAGGAAAGATTTTAAGACTGATTTTGAGATTAAATATTTCTCCAGAGAGCACTAGTGTAGAATATATAGATATATCTGTTGTGTCAGCGCTTGTAACATGGTAAAACAGAATAATATGTGCGTGTGCGTACATAATTATGCGTGCATTCGTGTCCACTTGTGCACATGTTTGCGTTCAGCAAGCCGCTCCGGGACTCTCGCTCACAGCTGCTTGTGTTTATCAGGCAGCGTCTCCATTCTGTTTCTCCTGCCTGGATTCTTGAAGAAAAGCCAGTGCTGTCTAACCATATCTGAGCCAGAAATGCTGCTTTGTCTGAAGGATGAGGGAGGCGCTCTTATCGGGCATTTCCAGGAGCTGTTACTGTAACTCCTTCTCCCTGCTCTGCTGCTCCAACTCCCAGGACAAAACGGCCTTATTGATGATGGTAGTGTTGCATTTTGCCCTTTTCGTGGCCCTCATCCTCCCTTGTGCGGGCTTAAGAGCTTCCATTCCCTCTCCTGCCACAGTTGATTTTGTTATGCAAACTGGCCATGGCTATCATGCCTAATTCAAAAGCAAACATGGGCAAAGGAAAATAGACTTGGAGTTTATTTTTTTCACTAGCAGTTGCATTCAAATTTCACTGACGGCACACATGTCTGGGCAATCTTTGCTGAGTGTGTAGCCATATCTGTTTCACACGGTTGTTAAGTGTGTGTGTGTGTGTGTGTGTGTGTGTGTGTGTGTGTGTGTGTGTGCGTGTGTGTGGTTACAACTCATGACATGTCTGCTTTCTGCTCCCAGACAAAGGTACAGTACAGAAGGTGATTGTGCTGCCCAGAAATCATTCCCTGCATGAAGATCTGATCCTGGAGGAGCTGGAAGTGTTTAAGGTCAGATGTCCCCCCTCCCCTCCACACACACACACACACACACCTTTTTTTTCCACTCTTACTTTCATCCCTTTTCTTACCCAAAATCAAAGGCAGGGGGGAGGAGGGCGTGCTTGGCCTCAACACAAAGGCCAGGGGCAGACAGACAAAGGAAGGGTGGCATTCAGGAGATGGATGTTCTGCAGTGTATTGCAGCGTAGAGCGATGGGAAAACATGCTTACATACTGCTATGTGGTCTGGTTGTTGCCCCGAGTGAACCTTCGCACATGCTGTTTTATCTTAGCTGAACAACGTATAGGCCATGCCTCCTTTGATCTTCCACTGCACCTGGACTATAGCAGCCTGTCACTCAGAAGAGATTTATTCTCAGTAGAATATATTTATTCTAGAAAGTTAAAGACATCTGGTGAGAAGCTGATCCTAAATGGCTACCTCCTCTGATATGACTTTTTTTTTTTATTAAAGAAAAGTCTGATAAGCTGTTCTCTGAAATAGAAAATACATTTTTAAAGGGACATTTTGGGAAATACGCTTTCTTGCAGAGTGTTAGAAGAGAAGGTCGATACCAGTCTCATGTCTGTACGGTAAATGTGAAGCTACCACCAGCAGCCGGTTAGCATAGCTTACAGTACATAACCCCCCACATAAAACCACAACGTGTCGTTTTGGCAGGATTAAACAAATAAGAAATAACGTGTTAATTAGTGAGCTTAGAGGTGCTGGTAGGCGGATTTTGTTACCTTCAGACAGAGCCAGACCAGCTGTTTCCCTGTTTCCAGTCTTTATGCTAAGCTAAGCTAACCAACTGCTGGTGGTAGCTTCATATTTACCGTACGGACATGAGAGTGGTATTGATCTAATCATCAAACTCTTAGCAAGAAAGCAAATAAGCATATTACTCCAATTTGTTCCCAACTCTTCCTTTAACATTTTCATGGAAATAATTAACAATGTCTCAAAGCACTGAACTTGGTTCATGTGTTTACTATTTTTCAGAATAAAGCTCCTGTTACAAACTTAAGAATATCCTCAAAAAAAGTAAGTGTCCTTCCAACTTTGCTTTCCTCACATATTAAAGTGGAGTTTTATTGTTTTAATATGTTATTCATTGTCTGTGGCTACTATGTAATGCTCGAATCTGAAATCTCCTGTGCATAATAAGCCTCCCAAAGGCACGGAAATAATAAGCCATAATTGTTTCGGCGCTCTGCCTCATTTTCCTGTCAGCCGGCCACTTATTAAGACAAACAGGGCGGCTGACATTTGAACTGTTTACGTTGCAGCAACAGCTGTATGTCAGCTCGGAGTTCGGGGTCTCGCAGGTCTCCCTGCACCGTTGTCACGCGTACGGCTCGGCTTGCGCTGACTGCTGCCTTGCCAGAGACCCCTACTGCGCCTGGGACGGACTCAGCTGCTCCCGCTTCTATCCCACCGGCAAAAGGTACACAAACGTTTACAGTTTTAGGGTTCATAGCTGCGGTTTTGTGCCCGTATTCAGTATCTTTAAATACTTCTTTGTATGAAATTTAGTGTCCACCAAGGATTGCTCCCACGGCAGTGTAGAAAAAACTATGCAAGACCTTTTAAGCCCCAAAACATTTTTTTCAGTGCTAATAAGGGCTGACAGGTGTTGATTAGGGAGCCCATTCATGGAGCCAGCTATTCAAAACTTTCTCAAGTGTTAAATAAACATTAGCAAAGTGCAGATTTTTAAATACCATACAGTATTTCTGTTCACTTGCGTTCAGTTTTGCCCAATTTGCCATAAAAATCTAGTGAGATTTTGGACTTCCAATAGCCAACCAAAGTAGTATTCATCAGTAATACAACAAATATGAAATCAATCAATGTACCACGCTCAGTCATATTGAATGTGGGCAACAGTTGATGTGCAACAATATGTTAAACAAGAATAGAAAAGAGCTGCTCACAACTTGTGAGGGCAACAAGATCACATGGCTGGAATCTTTCAGTACACACTTCAGTGTAAGCCCCGTCACTGATTCTGCTTTTGTTGTTTCCCTCCCTCCGTCTAGACATAACACAGGCAAGGAGGTATGAGCGACATCTCGCCTCTGAACCAATACCTCTCTGGTCTCTTTAAGGACCAGCTGCCTGTCTCTTGACATTCCAGTCAGACGCAGGTCAAGTTTAGTTTGGTCGCAGAACAAAAGCGCAGCCCCTGTTTTCCTGAGGAAAATGTGTCTGAAATGTGTCAGCTGTTTACATGATCTTTCCCTCAAGCTGTTATATATGAGTGTGCACCACTGAGTGGAATAACAGTCAGATTTTCCTCATATTGTTTTGGCACCGACTGACTCCTTCCACAGTTTCAATATGAGATGAGTGTGTGAGGAGGAATGTTGTTATGATTGTGTATTTTTTTCTGTATTTAGCAACAGTGTATTTATACTCATTACTATTTTTTTTCTTTTTTTAGGAGAAGCAGACGGCAGGACATTATGCATGGAAATCCACTAACTCAATGCAGAGGATTCAATCTGAAAGGTAATTAAAGCTGCACTAATCAGTATTTTTTATATTAACAAAGGATCAAATGACTATATGTAATGTGAAAGGCGTTACTCGTAGGGACAAACCCACAGAGCTTAGCCTCTTTTAGCTAATTGTTTAGATTTTACAGCCCACGAATTTACACTCTCATCAACTTCACAACAGCAGGACGTTGTTTTCAGCAAAAAAACAAAAAGCTCTGATAAACCCACTGTACGCTACCTGCCCAGCAGCCAAAATTAGCAAGTACTTGGCGAAGACAAGCAGCTAGCAGCTATGAAGCCAGATATTTTTTTCAGATGTCAGTGGAAACTTAAACAGAGCTAAAAACAAGAGTAAATACTGAACTTGCATGTGTCAGGTGGACAGAAACACAACTCCAAATGAATACTAATGTTGCTAACATGTTAGCCCTAACACATTTATAGGGTGATGATATGTCAATGTTGTGTTTTCAGCTTGTTTTTAAGTTCTGCTGCCCCCAAGTGTCCAAAATAAATAAATAAATCAAGTAATGCAGCTTTAAATATTTACTTAAGATATGTATTTGTAAAGAGACATTTGTCATGTCAGACATACAACAGACTTACATTTACACAGACATTGACAGATTTACTTTAATAATTATTATTTTTTTTTTTTTTTTTAATGGCAGAACAATTTTAAATTTAATGAATTATTGTAGTTGTTTACGCAGAAGATGTAGCTGCAACTGCTGTATGTTTTTGTGTGCTTGTCCAGGGGTGCTTGGGTTTGCCTGTGAGTTCAGGTACTGCACAACACCCTTCACGAAACATTCACACGGTCAACTGGCAGGGTGCAGTTTAATGAGAGGGAGAGGATTTGCTCCCCAGAGTGTTCCATTTCCGTGAACAGTTTACATCTCTAAATTAACACGAGCTTGGGGAACCAACCATATGGCCATTACCACTAATTAGTCAGAACCCTGTCATACATCCAGCTGAGTGATGAACCATTTAGCTGCAACAAAAACGACACGGTTAAATGAGACGAAACCGAGTTGATTTGACGCATTGAAGGTTGTTTTGTTGGTCTGTAGAAACTGAAGAAATCTGGGTGGAGTTTGGTTGTGCTGCAGGTGTCGGACTAAGCCTTGTGTCAACATTTCACTGTCACAGTTGGGACTTCAGACAGATTTGAGTCCATCTGTGGGGTTCGTGTCTGTCAGCAAGTGACGTCTGATGTGTGTGTGTGTGTGTGTGTGTGTGTGTGTGTGTGTGTGTGTATGATAGCCTACAGAAACGCAGTGGAGATGACGCAGTACGGCGTGAAAAACAACACCACCTTCCTGGAGTGTCTTCCCAAGTCTCCCCAGGCCTCTATCCACTGGCTGATTCAGAGGGACAATGACAGGAGGAAAGAGGTCAGTTTGACATTTAGAGAGGTCAAAGGTCATCATCATAAACAGCTCGCCCTTGCTTAAATGTAACAAGCTGAAGTGGAGCCAAGGACACAATGAGATATAACAATACATTTTCTGAGTTAGAGGGAGCTGCTCTGGTGTTTTAGTCACATAGTTTAAAAATAATACATCAAAAATGAAACATGTCATAGCAATCAAATGAGCTCACACGCTTGATCAGGACTTGTATCGCCTGAGGAATGACACAGTGAACACTTGCTGGCAGAGGAGCATCATAATGAGCGGTGATACCGATCAAACATGATATGGACCTTGACTAATGACTGGATTCTCAGAAGGGAATCCTTTTACAAATATTTGACAGCCCTTTAACCCTTTGAAAGGCTGTGACAGATTAAATAAAGCTGGGCAAGAGAGCGCCTGCTTGATAAAGACACATCTTTTATGGATTTAGCTCTCAATTCTGTGGCGTAGACTGGAGTAATGACCGTTTTATAGCTGTTTCCCCACGAGCATAGAAGCTGGCCTTGAAATAAATCACTTTGTCTTATGGTGTGGTATCGTTAAAGTCCAAGCTAAGGCCTGGCTGATTTTAAAGCTGTCAGTGGAAAAGGAATAAACAGTGTTGCAGTCAGGGTGTAAGCATCAGTTTAGTCTCGTGGTTATTTTAAATTGATGACGACGGAGGCACTTCAGTTTCTTTCAGCACTTCCACTTCAACTGCCATTTCAACTTCTTTCAGTTAGACGCTTAGACTTCAACTTCTCTCTGTATTTCAAAAATTTCAACTGCCAGTAAAATGTCTTCAGAAAATGGATAATTTTCTAGTTAAGCATATGTAATTGTAACCTGTAAGAGAAACCTAAATAAAGAGTAATGAAATAGTCCATCTTTTTCAAGCATTTTAAAGAAAAAATTACACAGCTATTCCAATTTTTGTTCATTTGTAATCCACATTATCTTCTTCTCTATTTCTCTACTGCAAACCATGTGGACGTGGTTATGACACTACCTAATTGTGCCAACCACAGGTGAAGCTGAGCGACCGTGTCCTCTCCACCAAGCACGGCCTCCTCATCCGCTCCATCCAGCTGTCCGACCAGGGCCTTTACTACTGCCTGACCACCGAGAACAGCTTCAAACGCACCGTCGCCAAGATCCGCCTGCGAGTGCTGAGTGAGGCCATGGTGAGCGTGCTGACAGACAAGCAGCAGTCGCCGTGGGCCTGGGCCAGCTCGTTGCACCCCAAGGTGCTATTGGCAGCCTTCAGTCCAGCAGAGAGCCTGGCTGTACAGCAGTACTGCAAAGAGAGGAAGGAGCTCCAGAACCTCCAGCAGAGGCAGCAGCAGCAACGGCCTCAGCCGCCTGGACCTCTCAGGGGGGACCTGGCCAAGCTGAAGCCCCTGCTAGACCGGAGGAAGAGCCGCAACCGCCGCAATCACCTCCCAGAGGTCTGACACAGGGAGCTGGCGGCTGCAGAGACTGACACCTTCCTTTTGTTTCTATACCCAGACCCTCATTTTCCAACTCTCATCTCAAACTGCAGAGCTGCACTGTGGATGTACAGTAAAACAAGGAGGTGGGTGTGGGGAGCTGTTATCCGGGCAATGTCTCTCTTTCTTGCATGAGGTACTGTGACCAGATGGCTGTGACATACACCAATACACACGCACAGGCACCCACAAGCCATTTAATTGCCGTCACAGTCACACCATAAACTGAAGTGGCCCTGTTATGAGTGCCACTAATAATCTGTGGTCTCAGCTGACATTGCTTATGATAATACACCTTGAGACGCAGCTATGGTCACTGATCTTATCATATTTTAGATATCAGAGGGTAAATTGGACTGGCCGGATATTAGCTCACAAAGGATTTGTTCTTTGTTCACAAAAAGAGGAGGTAATTTGAAATCATGATCGTAAATATAGGAGATTGAAAAGGGACAAAAGGGGGACGGATGCATGTTTGACAGTGAGTGCCCTTTTGAAGTATTATACTAGTATTTTATTAGATTCTACTCACATTTCTGTATTTACTTTAAACTAACAAAATTGTCTCCGAAAAGTGAAATGACAGGGCTTTGTTGCCAAATGTAGGGTATTAAAAAGTCAATTTGTTCACCCTCACATACTGTCTACAATAGCACTGTTCATAGAAAGCGCAGATGGCAAGTGGACCCCATAAAAAGTGTAGATTACAGTGCTGCAAATTAAAAATGTATTAGTTCAAAGGCCAAACTTAATATCCCGTGCTGATGTTACCCAAACAGAAACAGTAGTAAAATACTCAGTAGAATATGAAAGTCTGTGTGAGCTGACATCTTACATGATATCTCCTATCTTTATTCCCATTACTCAGACGTACGTGTAAGAGAATGCGCCTCACTGTAATTCAGCTGCATATTATATCATACTTCTCTTGTTTCTGGCACAGAAGTCAGTTATCAGTTATGTAAGGGTCTCTTAATCCTTCGCCTGGATTAGATTTGAGTAACCAAACTAGCAGATATGCACATTTTAGTAATTAATATGGCAATATGGAGTTTACATCATGAGGTAGATGCTGAAACATGACAATATCCTTCTCTGGATCCACATTTTCCACATTGTCTATAGCAAAGTGGACATACTTTTAATTGAGATAGTCTGCGAGATAGACCATTCGACATATGTGAATAGACTTTCTTTTCAGAAGCGTAGTTAATGTAGATAGAGATTATTTGTTGCTTGTGTACAGGGCTTTTTTTTGTCTGTTTTGTCCTTTCTAATTTAATGTTATGCCGAGTTTTTGTGAAAATGTGTTTTCATTGTGTATATAATTTCAACATATTTCACCAACTATGACTGTATCTGCAAATTGCAGAGACATACAGTATTATTTTCATTTTGAGAAAAGACTTTCTAGTTGTACCTTCCCTCATGCAGATCTCTGCGCCACATTTAATAAACCTGTGTGACCAGCTTCATGTCAGCTTCAACTCAGTGTAATTTCACTGTTATGAAATGTGTATTTCTATTTATTAATGTCATGATGTAATAAACCTGAATAAATCTGTTCAGATGAATCTCAATTTTACAGAAAGATCATGCATTTTATTGTCAGACATTGTTATTAGTATAATTTCTCCAAATGTGAACTTTCTCTTTCTGTTACTGGCCAATGCATCATCATGGACATAGCTTCACTTTTACCGTCCGGTTTGATATTGATCTTCTCATCTGACTCCTGACAAATAAGTGAATGAGTGTATTGCCCAAAATGTCAAACTATCCCTTAAAAGATTATCACATGAAGAACATGAAATTTCAAAGATCAGCGCACAGTGCTTGAGATGCCCCAAGGTTGCAAATTTCACCACTTCAAGGAAGGTGTGTGAAACGTGTCTGTTTTATAATCTCGATGAAACACTCCTGTATCTGTGTGACATTTCAGATTCAGACCGAACACTAGAATCAAAGACACCCAAGAGGCTGCAGAGGGTCGTTTAAAACCCATAAAACCGAAGAGAGCCCTCCTGCTGGGCAGAAATACTGTTTTCTCACTAAACAAACCCAAGTACCATTCAGAACCACAGTGTAATCATCTCCCAGCCCATTTATACTGCTCTTTTTGAGTTATGGGCCACTCAAGGTAAAGAGGAAACCAAATAATTTTCCTTCAGCGTGCACAATGCGGGGGTTTGTTTCAGCAGTGGGACAGTCTCTGCTGTATTTTGGACAGAGGGGAGATGTAGACCAGTTTTGACAATCCAATACCAGGATTGGGACACCCAATGAAAAACTCATTTTCAGCTTTTATTTATTTTGAAGACACTAGTTCAGCAAAGGATATGAACATTTGCGTAAAATTAGATTCATGTACATTTCTTTTATAGGATGTCAAACAAACACATTTCTCCTCTGTGCGGATTAATAACCTGACAGTTGAGAGGAGTCTCCATCTTCTCTCCCTCTAGAAATCCCTGATTGAGTTAATGTTACAGTGTTGGCAATTAAAACAATACTTGGCAAAGGAATTCAGCTCTTGAGCTTTACAAAATCACAGTTCCCCCCTGCCTGGTATCAAAGGAGGTATGACATTATAAATAACACTGAAATTACAAAAAAGTGCAAGTCTATATCAAAAGGTTTGATGTCCCATAGCAGCTTAAATGCACTGTGTTCTGCAACTCACACACAACTGACACTTCTGCATGATTCATTCACCCGAGCTTGACTTGGTTATTTCCCCTCCTCACCACGCAGTAGGAGATGAGACACAGGACGAAGATGGTCACACCTATGCCCAGCAGCGCCTGCTGTATAATCTCCAACATCTGGATACGGGAGATGAGCTCCTCCTTAAACATGTCTGCCATTTCGTCATCCAACGCAGCCGTCTGGTTGCATAGAGAGAGTGACTGATTATCATGCATCCCAAGCTAACAGACTATACACGTCATGACTGCAGGGCTCCATTTGTTTTTATCTTACCTCATTCAGCCAAACAACAGGGAATATGGTATAATCCTTGACTTTCTTAAGCACCCTGCAGGGAAAGAGTTCATTAGTTGGCATTCAGTGCATGATGTCTCAAACTCTCTTTTTTTGCCTTTATTTTACAGTGACAGTAAAGACACAGACAGGAAATACACGTGATATGCATCCCAACAACTCTGCCACCAGACGCCCCGTCCTCAGAGGAGTAGTTCGACATTTTGGGAGATGCACTTATTCGTTTTGTTGCCAAGAGTTTGATGAGAAGACTCTCATGTGTGTACAGTAAATATGAAGGTAAAGCTGGCAGCAGGTTAGCTTGGTGGTTAGCTAATAAAGCCAAAAAATAGTTCACACATAACCTCCCGTAAAACCACAACTTTTTTTTACAAACAAGATATAATGTGTCAATTAGCGAGCTGCTCTCAGTCTTTATGCTAAGCTAACCAGCTGCTGGCTGTAGCTTTACATTGACCATACAGACATGAGAGTGGTCTCAAATTTCCGCATCTAACTCTCATCAAGAAAGCAAATAATTTCCCCAAATCTTTTCCTTTCAAAAAGATGAAGCACAACTTACGTGATGACCTTTGATGGTCCGTACATCATATTCACTTGAATTCTCTTGGCAAACCTCAAGGTGAACCCGGTCGTCTGGTGGAAAAATACCACAGAAAAAAATTAGCATCAGAGTTGCTGCCCCTAAAAGTAAGAAATTACAAAGATAAAAGTCTCTTACAGGTTCCACATCCAGGAAGGTGACATGGTGCTCCTCACTGGGATTGAGGCCCAGCACGGCCTCTCGCAGGTACGGACTGCCATGAAGGAAGTGGGGCAGAGAGATGTAGATAGGTTTTCCTGTTCAGATGAAAAGGAAACAAAGACAGTTTACAGTGCCAAGCTGCTGAGCAGAATAGTAAAACAGTAGAAGAAAGTCCTGGGATGCCGTAACTTCCTGTTGATTCTGGATATGTTGTGCTGAAGAAAACAAATGCAAACTGACCCTCTTGACAGGACCCGATGTCCAGTACTCCAGCCAAGGTGCAATTCTTGGTGGTCTTTAGGTTTCTGCAGAAACATTTGTTGTCTGGGTTGACCGTAGGGGAGGCCAGGGTGTTTGGCTGGAGGGTGTAGCGGTACACTTCAATCCCTTTCAGATCCATGCTTTCCTCAAAGCCAGCTGACACGGACCTGAAGACAAAACAACACAGAGATTAGTTCAAAAGTCCAGCAACTGACCTTCATGTACCCAGTAGTCTTTAGCTCTCTGGTGCAACTTAATTCAGAATGACTCAAGTACAAGAAAGCTCTGACCTCTGGTGGTTACTGAGAGGAAAGTCCAAACGGTTGCAATTTCTCAAATTAAGATGTTAAATCTCCTGTTGTTGACACTTACTGGCCCACTTAATGTTAGCAAAGCAGTCAGACTAGATCAGATGAAATTGCTCCTACAAAATGAAACTCTTCATCACCTGCAGATGTCTGATGTGAAGAAATAGATTGGCTTCTTCTTGTCCAGAAAGGGAGGGAATGACGATGCATCTGAGAAAGAGGGGAGAGGAAATCAGGTCAGAGAGGTGACTCATCTGCATTTAGAGCTGCAGGAGTGTGTTATGAGAGGGGGTTCCGAAAAAAGAAGTCGTGTAGGTTTTTTACAAAACACACCTGTCCCGTTGATCATGTCACAGTACTTGTCGTTCCAGAAACGTAAGCTCCTGTTGGACAAAATTAAATTTCTCAGACAAACGTGTATGATTTTAATTTAACAGCCTGAAAAAATTGCAGGTTTCAGAGTTCTCACTTGTCAAAATCTGTGCAACCTGATTAAAAGTCACAGACTCAATATCTCCTTCACTTTATTCGTGATTGGACTCACCTCTCTCCTCGCCACCTGTCAATTTTTCCCACTTTTGAGATGTCCTCCTTTCCATTGTAGACAGTGTAGTAGCCATCATAGGTACCATTGTACTAGAGAAAAAACATTTCATTAAAGGAATTGATAAAATCATGTCATTTCTAAGGTGTTACTGTGTTTATTATGTGTAAGTGTAAGGCCATATTATCAGTTTACTTACAGGTGCAAATAGGCCCATATTATCTTTCAACAGGGGGTCTGCGTAGCCCCACAGCAATTCGTTGACTGTACGATACTGGAACAAGGAGGAGTTGCTTGACTTTATCAGATTCTCCAGCACAGCATGAAACTCTGTTGGAACCAGTGAATAAGCTCCCTGACAAAAAACAAAACAAAATCCGAAACATATTAACTTTATATTTGGAAAAGCTTAGCAAATTATAATTTCTTTCATCAGTGATGGTGTCATTTATAAAAAGCAACAGTGTGGTTCCATAATGATACACATGCAAGACTGCTGTGCACACAGCTGCTGGGGTTTGCCTGAGGAGATAAGTCAGAAAAAAAGCCCTCTTTTATGATTGTTATACTACACAATTACTCTCATTCGAATCGCTTACACATGTGAGCCTTATCAAAGTTTATAGAGAAGGAATATACACTGTACCCTTAAACAAAGACTGCCATTATGAATAACTGTCAAGTCATAATTTCACAATTTCCAGACTCCAACACAGCAGCATCTTTGCGCCAGTGTTGGTGTCAACATCATACACCACCAGTCAGCTGGGTATCAAAACCTTAATACTTTTTTACAACCGAAAACTGTCAAGTACCAATGCTTGTTCAGATTCATACTTTTTTTTGCTTATTATTTATAATCAGAAAGTGCCTGATTTAAATCATAATTTTGCTAGTTTTACAATTAAATTTAGAGTTCTTGCTTGTGTTAAGACAAATTCTGATCAATTTCAACCTGGTTCTTCTTCTCATAACTGTGGCCATTGTCACTGTGGGTCATGCTAACTTTGCAGTTGCCTCCTCCATTGTAGAGATTTGGAAAAACGCGGACTCAAAAACATCAGCATCCAAAAGCTTTTAAAATAAACTTCAGTTTTACATAAATTATTTCAAACCCTTGTCTCTGAGTCCAACGAAAGTAAACACAGAAACTTGTCGGCTAACCGAGTTAGCTGCCTATTCATGAAAAACATGCTTAGAGTCGTCAAGGTAAACACAGAAATTAGCCCGCTGCATTAGCTAATGTAGTTAACTGCATACCACCTCCGAGGAAACTTGCCGGCTAACCAAGCTAGCTTCCTGTTCATCTACGCACACAGATTTGTTTTCATGTGTTATGCTGTAGATCTCTGTGTGAATAAAACCCAGGTCGACAAATACTGTAATTTTTCTTTAACATTTGAATAATTTGGCTTATTTTGTTACATAAAAGAAAAGGGTTTTGTAGGAAATCCTGTTTATATTCATAAGTACACTGGTACAGTAGGCCTACCAAGTCACTACGAATCTTAATTTACAAATTTAATTATATTTGGAGTCCTCCTAATGAAACGATTCTTTATAACATGGTGCACTTTGTCCCAACCTCAGGGTCAGGACCCTCCATAGGGTCACAAGATAAATAAGGGGTTGCAAGATGATTAATGAGATAGGATACAAGAAAAAACCTACTGTATTTCTGCTATACACAGTGTGTCTATTGTAAGAATTATTCTCTAATCCTTGCTTTACAAAAATATTCAAAGGAACAACCTGGGAAGGGGAAATCACTCTGTGGTTAAACTTCTCACAGCTCACAAACAACCTGTCACACGGGGTCACAAGCCAAAAAAGGTTGGGGGACCACCATTAAAATGAGCGGTTGCAGACCAAAGCAAACCACCACAGAGCAGCACAGCTTGATTTGGCATAGCTTGCCTTGGCCTTGGAACAGAGGGGCAGTAACTGTTAACAGTAGAGCTGAGTCAAGTCAGGAATCACCGCACAGTGGGGTGACACTCACTTACAGCCACAGCCAGGTTGAGGGAGGTGACTTTGTCCTCCTCTGGTCCTACGGACATGGATGGCTCAAAGATGGCGCCCAGAGGCACCAGGAAGGAGGCAGTTTGATTGGGGTTTAATGTGATGTTCTCTTTGGGAAGATATCTTGTCCTGAAGGGGGAGAGGGTCTTACTTAGACAATACATTTCATTAGAAGAGAGTAGAATCTTGTATGTTATTTGACATTGATGAAGGGCTAAATGAGGAAGTGAAAAATACTTTTGTTTCTATACTGTGTGTCAAATCAAATTCTAAAGCCTGGCGTCAAAAAGATATAAAAGAGGTGAACAAATCAACCTTACCTGTATGTGTAAGGTCCTTTTTCCACTACCACTGGCTTTGCGCCATACTGCAAAACCTCCAGGGGGTTCTTCACGTCAAAGAACCAGAACTGCCTGTACACCTTTCCCCCCGTAGACACCCAGTTGTCATAAGCTGTCGTTCCAGGCTCAATGACGGCTTCCTAAACCCCGCAGACACACACAGACAGTCTATTTTTAACATGCCTCAAGACTGCCAGCAGGCCAGCAACCTCACTGATACATGAAAAGGATGGATGCTCTAAAACGTTTAAATTTTTCTCTACAGTGTCTCAAAAACAAAATCACAGATGCTGAACCTTTGGTGGATAAAAACAAGGCACACTTGGTTTTCTGCACAGCTTCTTGTTTACCAGTTGAGGCAGCTTTCTCTTCCCTCTCGTTTCTCCTGATTCACCTTGATCTCCGCGTACACACACATTCACACACTCTGTCACTCCCTATTCTCCAACCCAGGGTGAAACTGAGCACCATACCTTCTTCACTGTCCCCTTAATGACGCTGTTCCCCAGTGGGATAAGGATGCCTCCCAGGATGGCTACCACCGCCCCAAACACAGCTCCGGCTATCAGCCCGCTCCTTCTGTTACAGCAGCCCATGGTGTTGTGCGTTTCCCTCTGGCGGACCGTACGTCTGTCTGTCTATCTCTCTGGCAGCCTGTTCTCCTTCTGTCTCTGTGTTTGTGGTGTGTGCTAGTATGTGCAGCTTGTCCCTGTTTGTGTCCCGGCAGGCTGTACCATCAGAGGAGCTGACAGAGCTGCTGAGGCCAGGTAAAGGTACAGACACATCTGGCAGACACCCAGGGACCTCCTATAAAGGAAGTTATATAATGACAAGAATGGTTTAAGGTTCAGCTGAGAGATGTCCTCCCAGGTATCAGTAAACACTATCGGACCGGTTGATAACAGCTGTAGGCTGAGGAGAAAGGTTGAAAGAGGAGTTGGCGCCCTGAGAAGTACTGTGTAAAATAAGGTTTATTTCTGATCCCAGAGCCATACCATTTTTTAATTTGTTTCATTCATTTTGTTATATTCTAATACCCAGATGAAGCCTCATTCAAGAGGATTTATCTGGAAGTGAGGTATCAGTTCTAGATATCCACTGACCTGAATGATGGCAACCTTCATGGACATTTCATTCTTATTATATTCTTTTCTGTTCTGTTTCTTATCTCTCCTTCTCTATATATTCTAATTGTGCAGAGACCGTTAAAAAAAAAAACATGTCTGTATTTGTGGTTGTGTCGTTTCATGGGGGATATTAAAATGAATTGCCCTTTATCTCTCTTAAAGGTTTTTTGCCCTGCTTATCTTTATTCATTATAGTGAGATAAATTATTTCCTTGCGCATGGGTTTTTGGAACCTAATCAGCAACACAATAACATTGGTTGTGCACATGGTGATTGATGGATACAATCCTTCTTTGCACGCTTTGCTAAGATTTAAAAGTAACAAAGCAGACTCTTGTCTGTCAGTGCATGTGTTAAAGAGGATTTTCAGGAGGTTTGGTATTATTTAATTGTCATTTTCCCGTACCACTGTCTGCTGTCTATCCCTTCCCCCAAACAAAAATTGCATACCCTATAGTGTACAAAATAAGACTAGACTGATAGGTGAGTCATTCTGGCTGTGAAACAGACGTAAGCACTTGAAAAAGGTACTTCGGCTCTTCCATAACGTTAGGGGACAAGAATGGTCAAAATCTGTGCAGCAGAGCGGATATATCCATATTTAGTCCCTATGGATCAAGCTCCAAAATACTGGATGCATGTGTCTTGCAACACAGGCTTTCTGTTATAAAATTTGAAGTCTCAAGCCCAAACTGTAATAACCCTGATGACATCATCTGGAGTTATTTTCTCCAACTTCAGAAAGCTCCTCCAAAATGACAGAAGACATTATACAACTGCTTTTACAGGCTGTGTTGCACTGCCTGTGACGAGTAAACGCATCCTTAAGTGTAAAATCGGTGGAGTGCCCCTTTCAAATGGCAACATTTTAAAGCTTTACAGCACTGAATGGTGCTCACATACAGTAAGTATACTGCTCTACAGCACTGTGAAGTTACATATTATCACCACTGGAGGGCAGCACCACCATTCTTTCACCTCTCACTGCACGTTTCAATGCAGAAGCCTGCCCCTGCCTTTGTGGTTCATCCCACTGAGTCTCTCTGCCAAAGACCTGTCTCTCTCTATTCAAACAAACATTCTTGTCAAAACTGTTTGGATCTCACCTGACTGACTTTATTGTTGACCCTGCAAGTGCAACTTCAACATTCGGACTGGATTTCAGTTTGTGTGGGCATATAGGCCTATAGCCTTTCTGTTTCTTTGCCAGTTGCTGTGTTAATATCTGTGATGGCCCTCTGGCCTGTAGGCTTTTTTGTCTTGCCCTGGGCTGCTGATTGTGTTTTCTGTCCCCCTTCAGGTCCTGGTAGGCAGAGTTAGTATTGGTGCAACTGGGTGCACCTGGTCAGTCCATCCAAAATGCATCTCTCTCACTCCATCACTGGCTCTCCCCCTTTCTTTTGTTTGGTTTGGGTTTAGTTGCACTTATTTACTTTATTTTACACCATACAGTACTATACTTTCACTGCTGATTGACTATTTCATACATTTAGTTAATGTATAATGTTGCCATGTCTGCAAATAAATATGATTGTTTGTTCTTCCCAGTACAGCCATGTGCATTTCCCTCCTGTCATGGCCTAAGAGCTGGGTCATGACATATCTCTAATTCAAAACTCATCTTTAATGGTATATATGAATGACATTTATCTGAAACTAACTAACTAACAAATCTTGTGTACAGGAAAGCATTTCTTGTTGTCATATTATGCAATAGTTTTATTCATGATTGAATAAATAAATTAAACATAACAGTATCTGTACAGCACATAACCATCTAGAAATGTAAGTTTCTTTTTGCATAATGTCTACATTTGCACACATAAAAATAAATGTACAGTTTACAGATGAAAGTAGGTATTTTATAACTCCTAATATAAGCAGAGGTATACATATGCATTCATCTTTTATAACTAGGAACACTGTCTTTTTCAAAGAACATGAATGCACTGTGGTATTTTTTGTGTTAGATAAAATGACATAACCTTTATTCACCTAGGGGATACACCCTCTGGCTCTTGTTATCTCCGACCTGGAGAGGGCCTGGATGACAAAGAGGGAAACCTCCAGCCAGCATAGGATTAGAATGGAAAGGTCAACACCACAAATTTGCATGTACTCCCAAAAAGCCACATTTGAAATGAAAATTGCATGGAAAGGCAGGGCTGCTTACACCGTTTGTGTGGAAAACTTTGAAGTGAACACCACCAACCTTTAGACCGACTGTTGACTTTGAAGACTCATACTTGACTTTGGCCGACAGGCTAAATTATTTAAACCACAAACAATGGCCATGTACAGCTGATTGGGTAGGGGATGGGACTAACACTGCTATGCTTAGAGGTTTGGTTCCCATGGGAACAACACATGCTAGAAATGTAGGCTGCACAGTTAGTATAGCTTAAACAGGTAATCATGCAATTAATATGATCAGAGAAGTACTAATATATGTGTATAATACTGGGAATATATGTGATATGTTTTACTGTATCTCTTTAAGAATTTTAGTTGAACTCGTGTTATTGATATTCACAAAGCAAATAAATATGGTGTTTGTTCTATATCAAAATAAAAGTCACATGATATAGCCTATAATGTGAGCTTTTATTTGGGTAGCAGTGAGTAAAGCTATGGGTGTGCGGGTTTGACTGCGTTTCGCTGTCAAGGAGTTTCCGGTTTGGGCGTCTACCTTCAAAATAAAGGCGTTAGAATAATAAGTTGAAGGGTTTGGTATTCGTCACACACACACCAAATGAAAGCTCAGCATTATGTTTGATATAAGAAAACTGATGAAATACATGAATGTGTGACCTGTAAGAACTGCACATAATAGACTGAAAATCATCCACCAAACCACTCTAACAATTCATCCTTGATTATAAATACATATCCTGACTGCATTATGTAAAATACTCATGCAGGCCTGCACTTCAGCAGTAGTCAAACATTTTGATTGATTATTAAATACCAGGCTGTCAAAGTCAGCTATACTTTACATGTGGGACATTTTAAGATAAATGTACCAAGTTCATCTTTGATAGTTAATGAGACTGATAATAAGGCCTAGAGGGGGATTTTGACTCAATTTAATCTATTAGTATTTATGGGGCATTTTGCCCAACACTGTCAAACGCATTTATTTGATAGTGGACAGTAGATAGGTGACAGAAAATGAAGGAAGAGAGACCGGGAGAATGATGTGCAACACACGTCTCCGGCCAAAATCAAACCAGAGACATTGCAGTTACAGTATGCGTCTCAACCACTGTGCAACCAGGATGCCCCATTTTGAGTAATTTTGGTATTAAAATGTCACATTGGCACCGTTGACCTGCTGTGATTTTTTGTTTTGGAACCACTTACATATGGTCTAAATGTTGCTGCTAAACTGCAGGTCTGCATAGGTATTTTTGTGCATTAACAGCCAAATATTTCTTATTTGATGTACACTGCAGTATACAGTGAGGTTCAAACATTTTCTCTATTTTAGAGAAGAAACTGGCTTTGAGCAGAGTGTAGTAAAGTATAGTATAATATGGGACAGTTATTGCCACAGAAAATATTACAGAGAATGTTTGCAAATGTTTGTCTTTTTTTTTTTTTTTTAGCGTGAGGTTTGTGGAAATGACACCTTTTATTGTGAAGAATCAGACCGGAGGTGTGGTTGTTGTCGCTGCTTGCGGGGCAGAACACGCCGCGCTGCGGTCTACGGTCGTTTCCCCGCACACAGTACTGGCAACGAATGGAGGCAAACGGGTGGAAGAGACATCACCGAGGAATTGCTTCGTTATCGAAATAGCTTTCCCTCGAGTGCAAGAAGGATTTGAACCCGAGAATATTTCGGCGGACAGAAGAAACGACACACTAATTTTTGAAAAGTCGAATCGCTTCCCTTTTTTTGTTGTTTTTTTGTTGTTTTTTTGTTTTTGTTTTTTTTTACCCCCGAATAGATCGATTGCCTGTCATTTGAAAAAGGGCGTGTGTTGTGTGTGTTGTGTGTGCGTGTGTGCGTGCGTGTGCGGGGTGAAGGCAGTTTTAACCATTTAATGTGGGCATATATGGTATATTATTTTTAACACCACCTGGGGTCTGAAGGACACAGTCGAGGATGGGATGCACGCTGAGCACCGAGGACAAGGCGGCGGTGGAGCGCAGTAAAATGATCGACAGGAATCTGCGGGACGACGGGGAGAAGGCAGCCCGGGAGGTCAAGCTGCTGCTGCTCGGTAAGGAGGGGCGGGGGGCTCGGTCGGTGGACGAACTTCGCTGTGTGTTGGCTACGGGGCCATGAAAACCACATTAGTGTTGGTTATTTATTTATTTATATTATTTATTTTTGGTTAATGGTCAGTCCGAGGTGTTACGGAGTTTCAATTCCGCATCGCTAGCGCACTTGTTAGCTTGAGTTAACCGTCAACTGGTCACTAAATTCAGCATAACGTTATTTCCAAACGGAAAACAAGAAGGTGCTGAACGTTACCGGCCAAAATATCAATTACACAACGTCAAAGTGTGTTTAAAATGGGGGTTTAATCCGTTTTATTCAAATGTTGTTGTCAGAATTACACACATTGCAAGTTTTTTTTTTTTGTTCTTTCTTTTTTTCCCCTGCTGTTGGAATTGGATCCATTCACCCGCCCCTGTAGACCATTTGTACTGACTAAATCCTTTCAACAATGGCACATTTCCTCTTGTCTGGCCCAGTGCAGTGCAGTGAAAATAGGCCTATGGCTCATTAGGGGCCCAGGCCTGACTGAATGTGACTGAAATCTTTGAGTCCAGTCATTTTAGGACGTTTTAAAAAAGGTCCAACCCCTGTTTGTAAAATCAAAGTTGAAGGCTGAAGGGATTGTCCCCCCCTTTTTTAGTATTATCTACAGATTTCCTGTGTTTGAAAGCCAAATGGTGGATCTTGTTACCTTGTCTTGATCTGGTCTCAAGTTCAAGAATAAGATTAAATACAGACATGCCTGAAAAGGGCAAGCATCTTGCTCAACGAATGCAGGCAATTACAATAATGAAGTAGCAAAAATGAAGTGTAATTTAGTTAGAAGCCTCTTAAACATGCAATTTAAAATAGCAGCCATTTAAACTAAATTGTCATTGATTAACTTAAATAACTAAGCAGCGGTATGACATGACATGCTGATGGCAGGCTAATATTTTGGTAAATTGATATATCCCTATAAAATTGACCACGAGAATGAATTATGAATTCATTACACGTGTTCTGTCATGTCATTGCTCCTGTATGCACAATTATGTGAGCTGCATGCATTTAGGAGCCAGCCATGTGTAAATTAATGGCATTACTTACATGTGGGGAAACACTTATCCTTGTAAATAGAAGCCGTAGGTGAAAGTCTTTTCCATCAATCCCCCTAGCTTTGGGAAATGTTGACATGCACACACATGGTATGTGGGTTACCAGGACACAAAGTCTGAGGCCAATACCAGTATCAGGCAAACACCTGACCGAAGGCACAGAATAAGCGCTGTTAAGTGTCTTTTGTGGACACATTTGTGAACCAGAGCAAGATAAGCAACATTTCCTCATGTCCTTTGCATGATTTAATGGCAAGTTTTCCATTCTTATTGTGTGTGTGTGTGTGTGTGTGTATATGTATATGTATATGTATATATATATATATATATATATATATATATATATATACACACACACACACACACACAGTTAGTGTGACGTTACTGTTGTTTTGTATGAACAAGAACAGACATATTTTCTAGCTAAAGGTAGACCACATTCCTCAGGTGCTTGGAGGCCAGATGGGGCTTGCTGATTGAAAGCGAGCAAGTTAGGTCAAGATTCTGTTATGCTGCTGTAGGGTGGAATACGAGTTTTCATCAGCCTTTGCTCCAACACAAACCTTGCAGCATTAGTGTAGCCATTCCCAGTTTTGGAATGGCTCAGAATAGCTGTTTTTGTCGTGATCGTTGTGTGCCAGGTCGTGTGGCCCCCACGCGTGGCTGCGTTGGCACAGTTTCCTGCCATTTGTGTTTGATCCATTCAGCGTGATAGCCTCTTCAGGTTACTGCCTGAAGTGACACACAAACAGGAGAAAGGAAAAGAGGGGCCGTAAGATGAGAACACTGCTAATGACTGAAGCATTAAAAATGAAGAAGCTCCGCTGCAGAGAAGCAGGGGGGCTTGAGTTAGGAGTTTGAGTTGTTTACCTTGTGGATAAACAGTCACTGAAAAGATGCTGTTTCGGAGTTGTTGATTCGCAAGCAATTCTGGAGTGCACTTTCCTCTAAACACACCCTGTCAGCAAAGATAAAAAGTCAACAAAACATGTGGCTTGGTAGTAAAAGGATGGCAGGGCTGTAGAGATGTGTTGTATGCTACTAGAAGAAAGTCTTTTGTATATCACATGGAGGTGACCCCTACCAAATGTGTAGATATTTGTGTATACAGCAAACCTCTGGTGATTTGGTGAGTGGCAGGTTCATGTGGTGACCACCTGCTTCTCCAGCGCTGTCCTAAATGTAAATCACAGGCTTATCTTCCCGAGACTGGCATGAAATCATCACGCTGACGTAAAAAAAAAACTCAATTTGCATGAAAAATGATTTGAATCTTTGAGTCTGTGTGCGCACTAACCAGCTGGCAGACTCAGGTGTCTTTTGTAGACAGAGGGAATGTCATCTTTTTTTTTTTTTCCCCTGAAAACTGAACATCTTTCTCATTTAGCTCTTTATTTGGCTCTCATTTTAATTCCCATCATCTCCAGGACCCAATTATCCTGCTATTCATATCTACATGCTAAAATAGATTACAATCTCCTCAGCCTAATTACTCTTTCTATAGATGTCGCACAACTGTGGGAAGATTTTATTAATAATCCTCAGCCTTTGCCTGATTTCTGTCATTGTTCTCTCTTTAATGTTTTCCATATTTTGTAACCAGCATTGCCAAACATGTAGTGCAGCATGACCGTGTCACTCATCTTAGAGATGAGGGGCCCCTCACAATAAACACAGATAATCAAAGTAGATAAATTGTTCACATTCCTTTATCGCTGTAAGCATCATTGGACATCTCTGTGAATAGTTCAGTCTGCGCCAGTGTGTGTGGGAAAGAATCTTTTAGCTATCGATCTGCTGGTTGGCAAATCGATCCCTGTGGTCATTTCCCCTGGTGGTAACGCTGCTCGGAGGCTCCTGGAATTCTTCATGAGTGACTCATTCTTAAATCCCCTCAGAGAGAGTGAGAGGGAGGGGGCAACAAAAGAGGAACTGGATAGTGAGTGAGAGGAACAATAAATCATAATGGGAAAATGACTGTAGGAGACGGAGAGAACGTAAAAGAGGAAGAGGGGTGTATATGACGGAATAAGAGTGGAAAACCTTCATAAGCCCTGCTCAAGTCCTTGGACTGCTCACGTAAAAGTGGACGTGTTGGGCCGGCAGCATGGCCCCCATAGACCTCCTGACCGACACAAATGCATCTTCCTGCCGTTGATTTGACCCTAAAAGCCAGCATGAACTGTAGTGAATGAGGAGCCTGAAAAAGAGACATTTTTACTAACTTTGGTTGGCATGCAAGCACACATTGCCAATCCTCCAAGAGAATTAGCAGCGACAAATGGTTAATCTGTAAATGGAGAAGGCCCAGGCATGGTAACCATTTTAATCACATTCGTCTCCATACTGCCATTGTTATAAAACATTCCTCGCTGCCTCCATACTTAGTGGAAGATCAACCAGGGGGAGCTCCTAGAGGAAAGATGTGTTTGTGGTTGGTAGATAGAAGCGGCTCTGTTCTCTGTGGAAGAAGAAGAGAAAAAAACCCTAGTTTTTCTCTGGAAGGGTTAGCTTGGATTTTCCTAAAATAGTTTGAACCGCTAGAAACAGAAACCAGCTGCTCCAGTGGTTTTGAATCTGTAGCTGTTTTGGGGTGGGCGTGTCAAAGCTGTGGGTGTGTAACATGACTCTGCTTGAGGACCGATAGGTCAGGCCTTGGGTGCCATGTAACCCTTAGAAGTCTCTGTGTGTGTGAGAGAGAGAGTCAAAATCAGGATGCCTCTGTGTTTTGTATTCCTAAAGCCTAGAGGCTTTGACAAGAACCACACCCTAATGATATCACTGGTATTAAGAGGCCAGAGCCAAGTCACTTTCATAAACATCTCATTGATTATAATGAAGACTTGGACTCTGAATTTATGGTATTTGTGCAGTTTTAACCATAGGAATACTTAGAATTAGTAGGCAGGCATCTATTACCATAGCAGTTGTGCTGCTGGTTTCAATTTCTGTAAACTTGTACTGTTCATCTGTTCTGTACTGTGAACAGTAGTGGCAAAACATTTCTCTGACGCAACATTTTCACAATTACAGTAAATTCCCACAATGATTCATCAAACGCCACTGTTTATTTTGTCTTTGTGATCTAAGGTGAAGTATTTTTCATCCTCATGTGATGCACCTCATTATCATTACCACTGAATATGAGCAGCAGTTCACTCAAATGTCATCAAAATAAGCAATCTTTTTTTAAGTTGGAACAAAAGTCATTTTTATCTTCTTAAATGTGAGGGAATTTCTTCTCCAGTTAGTGAAAATGATGAAGAATAAAACTTTTTTTTTTTTACTTAACTATTTTCTGATTGATGTGAGTAGGGCTGCATCTGATGATCATTTTCATTATCAATTAATCTGCTGATTATTTTCTCAATTTCACAACCGTTTGCTCTATGAAATGTAAAAATAAATCAGTGAAAAAAATGCTCATCACAAAGAGTCCAAGATGAACTCTTAAAATGTCTTGTTTTGTCTGACCAAGAGTCAAAAACCCAACAATATTCAGTTTACAGTGATATGAAATGGCGAAAAGCAGCATCATATTTAAGCAGCTAAAATCAGGAAATGTTGTGTGGCATTTTTGCTAGATTAACGGCTGAAAAAATGAATCAATTATCAAAATAGTCGATAATTTTCTGCTGAATGACTAATGATTGCAGCTCCAGATGTGAGGTCTTTGTATTTTCTGCTTATAACACCCTTTTAATAAAGTTCACTTTTTTAGCAAACAAAGCCATACAAAAGCCACAGAAACCACTGAGAAGTCACATTACTAGCAGTTAGCTGAAAGTTTCCTTTATAAGGAGGCTACTTTGAACTTCAGTGTGAGCTCACAGCCCGCCTGAAGTGGATGTTTGCGCGTCCCACATTGAGAGGCACTGCGTCGGTATGTGAAGTGTCTGTGGCATTGTGAAAATGGCTCTTGGGAAACTGCGCCAGGTCACCGGCCAGTCATGCCCAGTCGAGCAGCGTATCTGCCGTCTGTGTGTGTGCCCCACGGGGATTCACACAGCCAGTGTTTGGCCTCTGAGCACAGGGAGCTGCCACTGCACTGTCACCGCCCTCCAGGGCACTCCGGCACCCGAGTGGTGGCACATAATTAAAATAATGTGTCCTCAGGTGAATCTATTCCAATTATACTGAAGGTGAAGTGCCAGGGCTGTACTATCAGCATGCAGTTAGTGCTGAGGGAAAGTTTGTAGGAATTAGATAGTGTGCACACTGGAGTGGGATGCTTATATATTTATGTATTCATTTTGTGTTAAAATTTTTATGTAAAAAATGCTCAGGGAGAGCTGTTGCTTACAGCATGAAGCAGGCTCAACTACAAGTGACGTGTCACTTGTCAAAATGTGTCTTTTTTTTTGTTTTTGCAACAGCAAGGAAAGTGGAAGTAGATTAGGCGGATGATTGATTATGCAAGAGTAAACCATCTTGTCTCTGCTGACAGTATCACGAGGTAACACATAATGGTACATTTCATGGTATGATTCCACTTCCCCTTATTCTGTTTATAGAGCTGAGAGAGAAGCTGGGGGTGTTTACTCGGGGAATAGCCACTCTCAAGTGGTTTGAAAAATCTTCCCTAGTGGTAGAGGAGCGTTACGTCAGTGACAACTGTCCAATTGCGTCGCTATAACCAAGTCTATGCTGCTGTAAAGTGAGGACGTTGAGTGCACATTAGTAGATCTAATGTAGTTTATGGTAATACCCATGAGAGGACAAGAGTCTGATGAATGTGGTTTAGGAGGACATCACAGATGGCTTTGATTGGTAAAACAAAAAAATAATAATAAAAAGGCACTTCCAAGTGACTGGTTATGGGGACATCAAGTACAGTAGAGGAAAAAGAGCAGCAGATGCATAATACATAACGGTCTCGGTGGAAGCCAACATGTCTCACACACACACGCTCACAACCACAAAGCCTCCTCAGGTGACTGTGGCCTAGAGATGTCCTGGATATAACAAGAGCAGTTGCCATGGCACTGTGACGTTTGAGAGATCCGCAAAGCAAAAGCCGCGCCGACAGCCTGATTCCCTTCATGCTCGCCCTGTCTCTCCCTCCCCCCTCCGCCCTTTTCATCATAGCATTGTCTCAACTATGTCTCAACTACAACGCCGTCAATCTAATTAGTCGCCAGCGCCGAGTGCCCTCTCATCCTGAAGTGACACCATGTTTTTCGGCACTTCACAGCACTGTCAATAATAAACTATTTTACTGTTAGTTGTGCACCACGTTAAGGCCAAGAGCCTTGATGATGCGAAGTCTTTGCTGATAAAATTTCAAACACACAGTTTGCTTATACAATGCTGGATTCAGTAACACTAAACTAGAGCAAGCTTAGCAAGCAAAATAATTGGTATATTAGTCTGGAACTGCCTGGAGCAAGGGCCAAATCAGAGGTTTAAAGACTCCTTTTAACTTGAACACTCAAGTCATACATGGACCTCAAGTCTCACACACTCAGTTCCTCAGTTCTCCTGTGGTTTAGGTGGTTATGCTCATGTTTCATTTTCATGGTTCCTCGTCATGCCATTTGACCACATTAGATCATTGTATAAAAATGTTGTGCTTTTAAAAATATATGTAGATAAAGGAAGAGAGCTGGTAAAAATGTATTTGGCTTGTTACAGGCAACATTAACCTCTTGAAATATTTACCTCTTTTTTTCACTCTTTTCCAGGTGCTGGTGAATCAGGAAAAAGTACAATTGTCAAGCAGATGAAGTGAGTTCATTTTGCTGCTGTTGCATCTTCTGCACGCTAAACGATGAAAACAAACTTCTTCTTCTTCTTCTTCTTCTTCTTCCAGTGTATCAACAATCACTTATCTCATCAGATATACATAATGGCATTGATAATGGCATTTTCCACAACACAAACAGTGTCAAAAACCAATCATGCTTTTACAGCCTCTCTCTGGGTAATATTATGGCCTGTGAAATGTAGTACGAAACGGGTACCATGCATAATGGATCATGAAGACAACCCAGCAGAATAAATTGATAGAGACTCTGCCTATACATCATCCACATGCTGTGTGTCCTGCATATGAATTAAATTTTTCATAAACATCCTCATGGATACACTCATCAATCAGCACACATACACACATCAGATGTGCAGCATTTTTACATTTTTAAGCTGCTGTTCAGCTGTGATATCTCTTTTTTAAATTGGTTCTTTACCTGTGAAGGATGTGCAGAGCAGTGACAACACTGTTCCTGTAGAAATGTTATTTTACTCACAATGAACAGTCATAAATCCACTGGAATACCAGTGTGCAGAGAGATGTCATGGTACAGTATCTAGTACAGTATCGGCCAGGAAATGATTTACTTTACAGTATGTACTTATTGTAGCATAATACAGCTGTCAGATTACATTTACATGTTAGCTGGTGAAAGTTGCTTTATGCGCTTTTTGTTATGACGACAAGATAAGTGTAGAGATCCTTTGCTGCTGTTCTTTGTCTGTTGTGGTAGTAAATTGAACTTTAGGGGGTTTTAAACTGTTATTTGAACAAAACAAGCTATTTGAAAATGTCTCCTTGGGCTTTAGGAAATCGTGACAGCCATTTTTACCTATTTTCTGACATTTTATAGACCAAACAATTACTTATTAATTCGAGAAAGTAATAGGCAGATTAATTGATAATGAAAATAATTGTTAGTACAGTAGCAGCCCTACTAACCAAGTTTTACTTGTATAGTCAAAGCCTGATATCGCTTTCTCCTCTGCACCACAGACCTACATTTGTGTCCAAAAACGAATAAAAACACATCTCTGAGCCACACTGTGCACTGCGCTGGGTGACATGTTCCTTCATTATAATGAATATGGGCACTAAAGTTTTATTTTGAGTCGTTCCCACATTCACTGGTCTGCTGCCATAAATATTCACTAGCACAGCATATCCAGAGCTGAAAATAGTCCCCATCAAATGTACTATCTACTCCTTTTTATGTAACCTTTTGTAAAAAAAAAAAAAAAAAAAACTACAGTGCCCAGCTGTTTTATATTTTATAATTATACAGCCTTTTTTTTAAATGAAACAATATACTGGTAGAATTCACATCTTCAGTAGGAAAAAAATGGCTTGGGGCTGAAAGCCACTGACAGGGTAGGGAAGATGGATTTGTTGACAATGACAAAAATATAGAATGATGTCAGCCAAGACAATAATTGTACATTGTATGCATTCAGCTGAGGCTTTTATGCAGAGTAACTTACACTCATGCAACCATAGAAAAAGCTGTTCTCTGGGTGACTGTGATTTAAGCAGCCAGAAATGAGGAGCATAGAGGTCAGGGCCATTGTGGCCTGACAATATATCTGCAGATATCTACGTTACAATGAGCATGTGAGGTCGGAGTTTTAAAAGAGATATTGAATAAGAATAGAATAAATCATTTCTTTAAAAAAGCTGAAAAAGAGGAGATGTCATTCAGTGGGGAGAATTTGTCATGAAAACATGAGTTTTCTGTCTGATTGTAGCATTTGGTTGCTGTCATTTGTTGCTGTATCGGGCAAGTTTTTGCAGTGCTGGAAAATGGCGCATCTGCTGATCACATTTATCCCCTTTTTCTGCAGGATCATCCACGAGGCAGGCTACTCAGAAGAGGAATGTAAGCAGTACAAGGCTGTGGTCTACAGCAACACTATCCAGTCCATCATCGCCATCATCAGAGCCATGGGGCGCCTCAAGATCGACTTTGGCGATGCCGCAAGAGCTGTGAGTGAGAGAGAGAGAGATAGAGGAGTGTAATTTGGTCGGTTTAGAATAGAAACCTGAATTGAGTTTGTGGTGTTGGAAAACAAGCGGGTACTAACATTGGAATAGTCTGTCACCAAATACTCTTGGGAAAGTAGTCTTTGCTCATGATTTCAGAGGTCTTCTCAGGTTGTCTAAGTCATTTAAAA
Organism: Macquaria australasica; assembly: GCA_005408345.1. NCBI lineage: Eukaryota > Metazoa > Chordata > Actinopteri > Centrarchiformes > Percichthyidae > Macquaria > Macquaria australasica. The sequence goes on along the minus strand of SEMN01000004.1, from coordinate 2,876,477 downwards.
TGTATTTAAAATCAAGTCAAATTAGGTGACGTGATGTTTTGCAGTGTTTTTTGCACTTCTACGGTGAGAAATGTCCCTGCTTGCATACATGTATACACAAGACAATGTGACTTTGATGGTTGATTTATGATATTGACATCAACGCGGCTCCTCTCCCAGGACGATGCGCGGCAGCTGTTTGTGCTGGCGGGCTCAGCAGAGGAAGGCTTCATGACGGGAGAGCTGGCCGGCGTTATTAAGCGACTGTGGAAGGACGGAGGTGTTCAGGCCTGCTTCAGCCGCTCCCGCGAATATCAGCTCAACGACTCGGCAGCATAGTGAGTCACAAACACACACAAACAACCAAGGTAACAGTTGCAGGGTTTGCCAAAATTGTGAGTCATCCACTGAAAAGGCTCGGTGGTCCTACACACACCAATTTATGTCAACAGCTTTTAATGACTTTCACGTCAGATGACCAGACGCCCAAATGACTGCCATTCCACTGCAAACACAAGTTGTCCCAGCCTTCAACCATGCTCAGAGAGCAGAAAGCCACAGTACAATGCATCTGTCTGGACTTTTACACTGTCAATATTTGCTCTCCTCTAGCAAGCCTCAAGAGCGGTGGCTGCAAAGACAATTTAATCTTTGACCTTATACCTCAGCACAGGAACATTTGCCACATGCTTAAAAAAGAAGTGAAAAAAACATTTACACAAATACAGAGAAAAGCTAAACTGTTCCATTATTTTCCTCAACCAGCCTGAATCTTTTATATATTGTGCAAGAGCCCTTGGTGTTGAAACAAATGATATCATCACAAGGCAGCTCCTGTGTGTGTTGAGAAAGGCCATTTGCCTTGTTTTGCTGCCGCAGAACAAACACCGTCACAGGCCAAGAGAGCTGCAGTTGTTGGCCATTTTCTAATTGGTTCCTGTAATCCTGCTGTCCAGGGACTTTTCATGAGTAGGAAACACAATTGCTAAACCTTGTGTTTTTTTTTGTTTTTTTTTACTTCACTTAATACCTTGGAAGACAAACAAAAGGCTCATTTGCATGAAGGGGAGATTACATGTGTTTGTCTGCTGGCAACTAGAGGTCACTAATATCTTTCCCTTGTAATTTATCAGCATTAACCTTGAGGTATTAGCTCGGGTTAAAATACACCCAGAGTGTGTAGGTTTATGTGGGACATTCTACAGCAGATGTGCCTGTACGATGACAACAAATATTATCCAAATATTAAAGCTGCAAGCAGCAAATTAGTCAGGGAATTAAAAATTGTTAGAGTTAAATCTGAAACAATTCAAATTAACATTAAGGTTTTTCAGAAAAAGAAAAGATGGTTGCTATAGTGCCACCATCTGGGAATTTAATCCCAGATGGTCTGCCATCATTTTGGATGAGACTGGATCATTCTGTAATGTGCATTTTCATCCATGTGATGTACCTACAGCTAATGTGGATAATGTTTCTGCTGTGGAAAAAAAATCTTATGCATGCATAAAACTTTTCAAAAATTGTGATTGAAATTTCATTCTTGACCTTGACCTCTCACCACAAAGGTCTACTCAGTAGCTGTTTTGGAGCTTTCAGTTATATTACACAATCTTCCTCAGCAGATGGAGTTTGCCCAGTTGTCCTGGAATTGTAGATGTTTAAGCACATGTTGTGGTTGAAAGATGAAAAACTGAGAAATTTGCCATGATTTCAAAATAGATAAATAATAAAATACTCTAACATACTTTAGGTAGATTTTGCCCTAGATGTGAAGGGAAATATTTACAGTTGGACCTTTTAAGTTGGCTCTTTGATGGGCCTTATACATTTCAATTGGTTGCAGTGTATAAAATATTCCCATCATGTGATCCTACATTTTGGTGAGAGTTGCAAAGCCATAGTACATACAGCTGACTTTTAACATATTTTCAAAAAGTTTCGAAGGTTGCAATAGCTCTGCGATCAGCAGAATTGAGTAGATTTTGGTCCGGACTGCTGTGCAAATTTTATGGGTTTTACTAAGAGGAAAGAAGAGGAAAAACAAAACACACTAAAAATGATTAAGAATTAACAAAATTCTATCCGTCCATCCATTCTCTTTACTTGTATATTCCCATTCCCGACCATGAGAACACTAGAGCCTGTCCCAGCAGGTATTTGGCCAAAATGTGAGACAGCACCCTGGACAGATGGCTAGTCCATTACAGGACTAACAGAGACTGACAAACACATTCACACTAGCACGTAGGGAGTTTCCAGTTCAGCTGCATATCCAGAGGGAATCCACCAGACAAAGAGAAAACCATGCACTCTCCCCACAGAAAACACCAGGGCTCAGGTTCAACCCCAGGACCTGCTTGCTGTGAGGCAACAGCTCTAACCACTGAGTCACCGTGGCATCATGTCTAAATTTACCACAAGCAAAATATGTATCTTATCTTGTAACCTCGCTGTGTGTTCAGCTTTTTATCTTCCCCTAACTTTGGGAGAAACTCTCCTGTCTGAAGTTACACACTTGACCTTGATATTTCTGACACATTTTCTCCCACTTGTTTCCCCTCCTGCTCTCTTTCTCACTCCCTTTTCTTCCCCCCCCCCCCCCCCCTTTTCTCTCTGCTGTTTTTGTTTTCCCTCCCTTTGTCCTTTTCTTTGTGTCCTTCTCTCAGCTACTTGAACGATTTGGACAGGATATCCCAGGCCACCTACATCCCAACTCAGCAGGATGTCCTGAGGACCCGAGTCAAAACCACAGGCATTGTGGAGACGCACTTCACATTCAAGGACCTGCACTTCAAGTGAGAATTTCTTCACTGTAACAACTGGCTCAGACTCAAAGTGTTTTACATGATGGCTTAATTAGCTTTCCTTCCTGTTACTGACTCATTCACACCCATAGAAATTCCCTTTGTACAGCTGTAAGTTGTGACACAGTATGTGAGGGTATTGTGCGCATCAGCGATGACTGTTATGGCCCTCTGTTTAAAAAAACACAGACAGGAAGTGGGGCAGCAGGCCTGATGATATCATGATAGCTGGTAGCTGATGCCAGTGTTAATTAAATCATACTGTTGGCCACAAAACATATATCAATCTGTTGTTTCATCTACACAATCACCATGTAAGCCAGAAATAATTTAATATTTTAAATGAAATCATCCTGTCATCATATTTGTTTGTTATCTCCTGGCATTTACAGTAACAATTTAGTCACATTTTAGTTAGTATGTGATGATAAAGGCTGGAAATTTTTGGTTTAGGTACCTTGAAAGTCCTTGAAAAAAAAAGCTGTACGAACCCCTGTGCTAATGTTTCTGTGTTTACTTTGTTTTCTTCTGTGCAATTTCAGCACAGCAGCTTAAACAGTCATGATGACACACCATTACTGTCACTGTTGTATATTACAACACATTACAGTACTTCTGTAAGGCAGCCATTGCTGCATGTATTGTAGTTATTACACAGCAGTGGCTAACCCGCTATATCAAAAGCAGTATTTCTTCTTCATGGTTTCAACAGTTTAATGACTAACTTTGTAGCTGTGAAGGTAAACAGAATGAAAGGGGACTGACCTGCTGAGCCAGGATGTCTGTCTTTCACATGTTTTGACAAGTTAAATGTGTTTACTTCTTCTATTTGAGCACTAATTATATATTAATTATTTTCTTTTGGCACTCCTTCCCCCAATCCTGCCTTTAAAACCATAGTATTTCCAGATGTGGCTTTTGCAGTTTAGTAGACCAATCGGAGCTATTACAGGAGCTAAATGAGGCTTTTGTTGGTCCTCTTAACGTGCCACAGCTGCATGCATTTGTATGCGATTCTTTAATACAGTGACCCTTTGGAATCTGATTCAAATTGTTCCTGAGAAATGTATGAAGATATATACGCCATGTCTGACTTGTAGAGTTCATGCCACTTTGGTGTGCAGTTAGTCAGAATAGCCCTCCATTAAACACTTTAAAGCAAGCAATAAAATGCCCCACATCTATACCTTTTGACTGAGTAAATAGAAAACACTGCAAAAGCTGCTCCTGGTCTGAACTGTTTTTCTTTTTCTATTACAGTCATTGAGTGCACCGTTCAATAGAGGCATTTGTTGGACACTTGAGTATTCTCTGCACTGCTAACATTTTATCAAAATGATTTTCAGTTAACAATAGACAAATAATTTCTGTTTCCTTTCCCTTTTATCACAAACTGTCATCACTAAACCCTGCAGTCAGGGCGACTCTTTCCAGACAATTATTTTTGCCATTGTGTTCCATAAACACTGCTTGTATTGTCTGTGTGTGTGTGTATGTATGTATGCTGAGGAACATGTTTACTTGTTTCCTCCCTCCAGAATGTTTGATGTTGGCGGTCAGCGGTCTGAGAGGAAGAAGTGGATCCATTGCTTTGAGGGTGTGACCGCCATCATCTTCTGCGTGGCCCTCAGTGACTATGACCTGGTGCTGGCTGAGGACGAGGAGATGGTGAGTGCTTCAGCCACTGACTCGTGGAAGAACATAATAGCAGGCACTCTGTGTTCGTACACAGCGGGTAACGTTGTCTCTGTTTACTGGAATCGTGATGGGTCAGAGAAGTAGAAATAAAGGACAGGTTCCGTTCAAGATCTTTTCATGTTTATGGATCAGTGAGCCGATGAGAGCACAATGGTCAACATCATCTTCCTTTTCCCCCTTAGAACCGAATGCATGAGAGTATGAAGCTGTTCGACAGCATCTGCAACAACAAGTGGTTCACAGACACCTCCATCATCCTCTTCCTCAACAAGAAGGACCTGTTTGAGGAGAAGATCAAGAAGAGTCCTCTTACCATCTGCTACCCAGAATACGCTGGTAAGATTAGCAGTATTTTACAGGAAATGTTCTGAAAGTGGCCCATTTATTTATTTATTGTACAAAGCCATGAGAACCTGCTAATGACGAATGTTTTCAAAATTTGCTTATGAAGTCAAATGTGTGCATTCTTCTATCAAAAACTAAGGATTAAGGGTTTTTCTTTTTTTTTTTTTATGAATTAAAATTACTTAATTATTTCGGGAAATAGGCTTTAACTTTTTTTATTACTTATTTGATACCATTCTCATATCTGTCTGCTAAATGTAAGGCTACAGCCAGTTAGCTTAGCGTAGCATAAAGACTGGAAACAGGGGAAAACTGCCAGCCTGGCACTGTCCAAAGATAACAAACCTACCAGCACCTCTAAAGCTCACTAATTATCACATTGTATGCCAAAACCAAAGTGTAAAAACCACCAGGTGTGGTTTTATGGAGGGTTATGTGGACTATTTCTTTCCTGAAGACTTCAGGAAGTTACTGCACATAACCACAACTTGTTATTTTTACACTTCAATTTTTATACAAATTAAAGAAACAAGATGCATGTTAATGAGTGAGATTTTGTCTAACCTTTGAGCATTTCAGCATTGACAAGAAATGCTCTCACAGTTAACTCCACCTTTTATGAGAAGAAGCAGAATGCCCAGTTATCATGATGAAGCCCAGACATGTCACTCAGTCCTCGAACTATACAAATATACAATTTCAGTGCCTTTTCCTACGTTGTGACTTCCTGACTCTTTCACTTCCCGCTCCTCGTCTTTTTGCAGGCTCCAACACGTACGAGGAAGCAGCTGCCTACATTCAGTGTCAGTTTGAGGACCTGAACAAGAGAAAGGACACCAAGGAGATCTACACCCACTTCACCTGCGCCACGGACACCAAGAATGTGCAGTTTGTCTTTGACGCTGTCACCGATGTCATCATCAAGAACAACCTGAAAGACTGTGGTCTCTTCTGAGAATAATGACAACGAAGATAACCTTTTTTCTTGGTAAGGAACTCTTCATCATCATCCATCCTTAATCTTTCTAACAACCAGAGCTCAACCAAGGTTGTAGGGAAAAACGTGGGAGCCTGGTTCAAGTGTGTGCCTGCATTCTAGCTTTTCTCTGTCAAATGTGTTTAACAAATTGGCTTCAGATTGTTTCCAGAGCTTAAGCATTCAGAATTATACATAGCTGGAGTTGACCACAAAGATGCAGCGTAATCCATCATAATTATAATTAGTATAATTTAATCAATGAATCAGTGCCTTCTTTTATCAAAGGCTTAAATACATTTTCTACTCCATTTAGATGTTAGTGAAACGATAGCAGCAAGGTCGAGCTCTCCAAAACGACTCACACCCATTCCTCCCCCTTCCTCACCTCCTTCATGTTTCTCTCTCTCTCCTCTTCTGTCCTCAGGCAGTGGAACCAGTTTCTTGTGCATCTTTGGTGGGGAAGATGAGAAGAGTTGGGAGGATCAGTCACGGACCAGTGCTGTACTATAATGCCACTTTTAACAGCTTTATTTATGTTTCTGTCTTGGAACATTTTGAACTAGCGTTACGACATTTGTGTAGGATGTTTGTATCATTGTAAAAGCGTCACCGCAAATTTTTTAAATTTACTTTTCCATTTTGTTTTTTTGTTTTTAATTTTTGAGGAGGAGGAGGAGGAGATCATGTTTTTGCTGTTCCTTCTGCCGCTGTTTCTGGAAAAGGAAACTTTGCTGTTGGTGGAAATGCTTCTTTTCTTCCTTCCCTACAACCACAAGGGAAGAAAAGGGGTACAACTTTGAGTCCAGTTTGTTGGTACTTGTGCCTTCGCATGCCTTTTACTGCGGTCGTAGTCCCAATGCTTGTTCTGTTGCCTGCTGAATTGTTCTAAACATAAAGAGGTAAACTGTTTTCATATGTTAGTGTCCCTGCTATCTTCTATGTGCACACCACTGAGCTATCGGGAGGAGGAAGATTTCCCTCTGGTCTAAAGGTACATGGGTCTCCATGGTGGCCAACATGTAGCCTCCACAGTCCCCCCACCCACCATGACAATGGAAGGCCTACTGGCCGATCACACAGTACAATACTGAGATGTATATTGTTACATTTACCCCAAAGATCTGGGGGGTCTGCTTTTTAAACTGTGTACAAAAATATCCATTCTTCCCAACCATTTGGAAAATGGTTAGTTGAGGCACTGAGCTTATAATACGCTCAAGTGTGTAAAGTACAAAGACCAGAGTAGGCACATTTTAATGTATATTTTAATGTATTCGGAGGAGAGTTATGGAGTTTTTGGTGTTAAGGAGAGAAAAACTGAACCACAGAAAAGATGGCTGTAAAGCTGAGGAGGAGGTCTGAAATGTTTTAAGGTTCAGACACTTGTTGGATCCTGTGGTGATAATTTGAGAGAAGAGGCGCTGCTTGAGGATCCATGAAGCCTTTCATTCAGGTGATGGAAACTAAGATGGTCAAGGGAGCCTGGTCTATGATTTTAGATCAGTACTGCTTTGCCAGTGATAAATACGGTCCTGGATCGGTTCATATAAAGAAACTGCCACAACTGTCAATGTATGTGTATGTTCTCCACGGATGGAGAATCTTTGTAGACTCATCTCCCTTATTTTGCTAATAAAAATCATTTACAAACCACATGGCGTTGTGGTATCATTATACATTTGTATCTTCAATGGCCAATGAAGCATTTTTACACTAAGGAAAGCTGAATTATTGTAAATCTATTTAATTCTGCCCCCGTTTCCAGTCTCTTCCTTCTTTCCTTTAAATGTCATGCTGCTATCACATGCTCTCCTAATGCATAAATACCTCAGACTGTAATTTAATGTCTGTTTTTGGCCTGAGAGTTTCCTCGTAAATATGCTCAAAGATGAATTGTTTACTTCTATCATGGATCTCAAATGCAAAATCCACATTATTAGAAGATGCTTAGGTCATGCACTCATGCTTTGATGCTTTTGTATTCGTGTAGTTGGACTGTGTGCCACGCCACATTTACATGAATGGCGACCTTGCCATACAGAGCAGGTACTGTTATACATCCTGGATGCATTTCTTACGAAGTGAGGAACCTTGTTATCTCCTAACAGGGAGTCCCACAGAGGCAACTGGAGACAATGTCAGTTCTACACACAACCTCCATCACATTTGTATTCCTCCATGGCCTTTAAGGCTGTGTTACCTGCAGTAGTACTCAATACAAAGGCTTCTTTGTATGAAAATTGATCTTCTGAACATCAACACACCACACCAAAAAGGCTGACTTGCATGTACTGATATACATCTTATTTTCCTATTTGCTAATGACTGATGAAAAACACTCCTATGGCTGTCTCCACGCTCTGATGTGTATCTTTGACGTGTGTCACCCTAACAGTTTGCATTGTAAATGTTCCATTACGTGACCTGTGAATGCCATCGGTGATGGTTTCCCTTTCTAACAATCTCTTTAGTGGAAAAACTGGGAGGTGCCATTTATATCGCCTTATGTAAAAGCGTAGGCACAGAGCTCCACAAAAATGTGCTCTATGATGCATGCCATTTTGCATTAACTGATTTTGGCAGCTGTAAACACAACACTGACATTACCTTATAAAATTAATATGTCGAACTTGTTAGCAAACAGTTGCTTATTTACACATCCAGCTAACACAGATTACGGCAAAGGTGCCGTGCCCTCTATCAGGTGTGATGATTGTTTTTTCAGTTTGCTGAGGTGTGATGTAACTTAATTAAACACCAGGTAACATTGTGGTAATAGTCAGTGGTGGAATGTAACTAAGTACATTTACCCAAGTACAGTACTCAAGTATAAATTTTGGGTACTTGTACTTTTACATGCCACTTTCTAGTTCTACTCCACTACATTTCAGAGGGAAATATTGTACTTTTCTACAATTATTTGACAGCTTTAATTACTAGTTACGTTACAAATTAAGATTTTTGCATACAAAACATAGAAAGAGTTTATGTTGATGTTTTCTTATAAATTAAACTACCCAACAAGCAAGTACAACTGAAACAATTAGTCAATTAACTGATCAGTCGATTCACAGAAAATTGATTGGCATCTATTTTGATAATCATTTAAGTTGTGTTTCATGCAAAAACATTTCATGGTTCCAGATTCTTAAATATGAGGATTGCTGCTTTTCTTTTTAATTATTTAAATATTTGTAATAAGTTTGAGGTTTGGACTCTTGGTTGGACAAAAAAGGGTAACAGTGACACCACATACAAAATAGTTAAAAATGAGCTCCACCTCAACCAACTACAACAGTAAAATCCTGCTTTTACATGAATGCATGAGTAATAATAATCTAATGATATAATAACAGTCACAGGGGCCATTTTTCTGCATTGAGTACTTCTATTTGTAAGAAGAAAAATGATCATTTCTTCTCTCGGTTTAAGGAAGTTTTAGGATTCTTTGTTTAAGAAAAAGAAAGAAAACGCGGCTTCAAACACTCCTGACATGAGGGATGCCCTTTTCAGTCGTGCACTGTAAGCGATTTGGGCGCCACAAATACTTTTCCTGTGTGGACTGTTTGCACCCACATGAACACTGCTGATTTGCATGTGTGCCGGCACACTCCGCAGCAGCAGTATTAACCCCGGCGTCCCCGTGTTTGAGCTTCTATTACAACTTGACAGAAAGGTGGAACGATTCTGAGAGGGGTGGGTTTATGTGATGCTGGGCTACGAAGGAGAGGAGTGTTTGGCTCCCATGTGTGCTGCCAATTGGAGGAGTTGAAGTGTGTGTATGTGGGTGGGGGTGCATATGCTGTATTTATACCACCTTTAAAGATGAGAGAGGAAGAAGAAGACAAACAAGTAAACAAGGGGGTGGCCATGATGTAACGGTGTAAAAGCAACACGGGGACACTGTTGAGGTTTCTCTTTGCAATAAACAGAGGGTGGGGAATGTTTGAAGTGTGTGTGTGTGAGGGAGAGGAGGATGGCGTAAATAGATGGAACAATGGAGGCATTATTTCAGTGTTGTTCCATCGCTGTGTTTACTGTCTGCTCTGCCCTCAGTCACTTTCTCTGGGGGCAGCAGTCGGCAACAGAGATAAGACAGAGCTTATCAGCTCTGCAGCCGTGTCGGACAGGACGCATTGTAACACCAAACTAGACACGCTTTCAGTCTGTGCTGCACATTCTTCCACACACTGGATCTCTCACAGTACAGTAGACGTCATGTGTCAGCAGTCTGTCTCTGGGGCCGGGATGCATGTAGATTATTTATGGTTTACTCTTTATCGCATAACTTGATTTCTATTATCTGCTGCTTTAGCCATGCTCTCTGAAGTGGCCTGTCACCCTGCTAATGGGACTGTTGTTTGAAGTAGGCCTGTCAGAGATATTTAAAGGGCCTCTTATATAATATATATTCATAGTTTCTCACACACCTCTACTTAGATAGTTAATTTTTTATTTCTGTGTCATCCCAAATATTTGCTCCATCCCACATGGGATTACAAGACACCAATGTACGTCAAACATACAAAATGTGTATAAAAACAAAAACAAAAAACAGTCATAGTCATATACACATGTATAGTAGCGCGTTTCTGTATTTGGTTGTGTTTTCTGTTTTTGCAGCACATATTCTAAAAGCAAATTGATGAAGATGTTCTTAATTTGCTTGTGTTTTGTCTATTTGAACGTGTTTGCTTAAGATGCAGTACATTGAGCTCTCAGGGCCACCGTAGAAACGACCCTTTAAGACACATTTAAGCAATCTGTGTAATTTCCTATTTCATCTGGGAAGTGTGAGAGACATTTAAAAAAACAAAAATTAAAAAAACAACACTGTGTATGTGCTCTGTGTAATTACCAGAATTCTGTTTGAAGTTGTGTATGGATGTTATATCATGACATAACAGAGCAGCCATTTTGAAAAAGCAAGTTCAGTCATCATCATTAACCTAATTAGCGTTTTATCATGCATTCGTGTGGGTGTGTGTGTGACAGATTGGTTGTATGTGTGTGTGTGTGTGTGTTATGTGCAGGATGCTGTGTGTGCACGCTCCAGCTGGATGCCTGCCGTCTGTGCTTCTGCTCGTCACCTGATATTTGCTGGCCATGTTCATTCGGTCTGCAGATTCCAGCTTTCATCTCCGCACACACACACACACACATGCAAGCATACACACACTCTTCCCCGTGAGGTCATTGATTCCGAGCTCCATGGCAACAGTGAGCGAGGAAGCAAAAGGGGAGAGAGAAGGAAAACGGAGAGACCCTTCCTTCATAGTGAGGGGATGAAGTTGTTATAAATAGCTCCTGATGTTTCTAGGTGTCCGACGACAGGGATGGGTGGGTCTTGGGCAGCAGGGGTGCACGACAGGGCTGAGGTGTTTCACCCAGGAACATTGTGTCTTTGTCAAGTGGCCATTTCAGAGCACTCAGAGTAACGCCAGTCGTCCGTGGCCTTAAGGAGAAACTTTTTGTCAGAAATAGGCATGTTATTTCAGGGCTTTATCAATGTGGTAGGTGGAGCAGAAAGCGGAAAGCGCTGTGAGTTGAATGGGCTAAAAATGGCTCACAGCTGGCATGGATACCCTTATTCGCTCGATTAATTTAATAACTTTCTTATTCTTGTCTGTCCTCAATCATTCCCTCTTTCTGTATCCATGTGATTAGTTTTAATTCCCCCCAGCTCTCTAATTTGTTCTGCCTCCTCCCTGTTTTCTCTGATCCTGCCACTGCCTGCCTTGAATTCAGTGTGGGGTATCTGAAAGCGTTTCTTTTTTGCACTGTAGTCAGTTGATGCGTGAATGTGTATCTTATTGTATATACCAGTGGTTTTCAGCCTGGGGGACTCACAGGGGTCACAAGATAAATTTAAGGGTTGGCGAAATGGTTAGGAAGATAAGAAAGAAGGAAAAACATGAAATATTCTTTTTTTCCCTCACTTTCCTCATGTTTTTGCTGAAATACTGCATAGTTAGTTAGTTGTAGTCTGCTTCTAGATCTCTGAATCGACACACATCTTCGATTTCTTCAGCCACTCAAATAGCTCTGGTTTTGTGCTCGCTGACAGCTGTTTCAGCCGTGCCAATCAGAGCTTTGTAGGCAGGATTATGAACTGGGGACGTCACCAAATGAATTCTGGCCAAAACGGCAACAAGTATAGATGAGCTAGAAGCAACTTAACAGCTTGTTATCTTTAGATACACATCTAAACGTCTCTACAGACCTTTGCAGAGAAAGGTGTTATGGGTAACCAAAGGTCGCAGAGACTCTCAGAGGAGCTGACACACAGAGGAACAATGTGTTATTTCTTTTCTCAAAGTTACATAGTCTCGCTTGAAGTCACCTTCTCCTAGCAACCGCTACAGCAACTTCTGCGTCAACTGACCATACTATTCGTCAGGCACCGCTGATTAAGGCGAATCAACAACCCCTCCTGAACATAAAACGTCTAACATGAATACAATGTCAAACTGAACAAAACAAAAAGGCAGTTCGGTCTGATTATCAGGCAATATAGGTTAACTCTTGTGGCCTCTTAAAGTTATTCAAAAGACACAATTTGAGAAGGAAAAATTGTCACAAATACAGATTGTTTCATTTTAAGGGGTCATAAGGCAAAAGGGTAGGGAACCAGTGGTCTGTCTGCTTGTGTGTACACTGTACGTTTCTGTCTTTACATGTGTATTTATTTGAAATGAAGCCTGTCTACACAAAATCCCTTATTAATAACAAGTAAAGGGCACACTGAGTGTCGAGCTGAGTTTCAAAGCAGGTCTATGCTTGCTCTCTCTCTCTCTCTCTCTCCCTCCTTCACAGTCTGAACAATGGTCCAGTGAGAGCAGTCCTGCAGGCTTTGATGAGGACATTTGGGATTAAACAGTGCATTTCCACCCTCTTAACATTCCTGCATGCCCACTGCTGAGGAAAAGTAAAGGTCCAGCGCCAGTCACATGAGCTTTTTAACAAAAACTGTGGACGACACTATAGCCAACGTGTTACAGTAGCCTTAACTTTCCCCACACACAAATTCCAATATCACGTTGCCGGTCTAAAAATAGCTTCGTATTGATGCTGTCATGAGCAGGATGTTATAGGCTGAATTTGAATTACACAAAGTTTATCAGTAGTTTCAATCATCATCTCACGCTGAACAGTGGGCCATTGTATTTCGAGAGCGCTGAAAACAAACACTGTCACATTCATAGTCACGCATACTGTCATGACTATGAATGTATTTGTTCAATGAGGGATGACAAGACCACTGGATGGCACTAGTCTGGTTTTCCTGATTAATGAGAATAAGAGAGGATAGTATAAGAAAAGTCTGTCCCTTATTAATTTTGACAGTTTATTCTTGATTATTTTGTTTGGTTGACACTCAAAATTGACATACCTCCTTGTTCTGGAGATTTCATCAGCAGATGAAGTAAGATAAGAGATAACATAAGATAAGCCTTTATTGTCCCACAGCGGGGAAATTTTAGCGTTGCAGCAGCCAGCAAAAGTGTCATATATAGAAATACAATAAAAATAAATAGAAAAAATAGTCCTATACACAGTATAGACAGAAATAAATAATAGAGTGACTGAGTGCAGTTGTAAGTATGAACAAATAGATAAGATAAAAATATTGCACATATATAATATACATGTATATGAAAAATATTTCACAGCAACATATGAAGTAGATAACATCATGAATACAATATATGTATGAAGATAATGCACAGCAGTAGATGAAGTATAGTAGTGAATAGTCTGCACACTGACAGTCAAGTGTAGATTACCGGGAGTTGTACTGATTATAGAGTCTGACAGCAGCAGGCAGAAAGGACCTACGGTACCTCTCCTTCAGACACCGCGGGTGGAGCAGCCGGTCGCTGAAGGAGCTGCCCAGTGCTGAAAGAGTGACATGTAGGGGGTGGGAAGTGTTCTCCAGTAGTGATGATAGCTTGGCCACCATTCTCCTGCCTCCCACCACCTCCACTGGGTCCAGAGGGCATCCAAGGACAGAGCTGGCCTTCTTAATCAGTCTGTCCAGTCTCTTCCTATCCCTGGAAGAGATGCCACTGGCCCAACATGCCACCCCATACAATACGGCTGATGCCACCACAGAGTCATAGAAAGTCCTCAGGAGCGCACCCTGCACTCCAAAAGATCTTAGTCTCCTGAGCAAAAAGAGACGGCTCTGGCCCTTTTTAAACAGAGCGTCCGTATTGTCTGACCAGTCCAGTTTGCTGTTCAAGTGAACACCCAGATACTTGTACGATCTCACAATCTCAATGTCCGTTCCCTGGATGTTCACTGGTGTAGGTGGAGGGAGTTTGCGCCTGCCGAAGTCCACCACCAGCTCTTTGGTTTTACTCGCGTTGATCTGGAGGCGGTTCTGCTGACACCAACCCACAAAGCCCTGGGTCAGTTCTCTGTACTCCCCATCATCCCCGTTGGTGATGAGGCCGACGATGGCAGAGTCGTCAGAGAACTTCTGCAGGTGACAGTTTGAAGTGTTATGGGTGAAGTCCGCTGTGTAGAAGGTGAACAGGAAAGGCGCCAGAACGGTTCCCTGTGGAGCCCCTGTGCTGCAGAGAAGTGTGTCAGACACACAGTCCTGTAACCTCACATACTGTGGTCGGTTTGTGAGATAGTCCAGGATCCATGCTGCCAGGTGATGGTCCACCCCAGCGTGCTCCAACTTGTCCCCCAGAATCCTGGGCTGGATGGTGTTAAAAGCACTGGAGAAATCAAAAAACATGATCCTCACAGTGTTTCCAGCCTTTTCTAGGTGAGAGAGGGATGTGTGAAGTAGGTAAATGACAGCGTCATCCACCCCAATGCGGGGTTGGTAGGCAAACTGCAGAGGGTCCATACATGGGCTCACCAGCGGACGCAGGTGAACAAGGACCAGTTTCTCCAGGGTCTTCATCAGGTGAGAGGTCAATGCCACTGGCCTATAGCCATTGAGGTCCTTGGGGTGTGGGGTCTTCGGCACAGGAACCAGACACGATGTTTTCCACAGTTTTGGCACCCTCCCCAGCTTCAGACTCAGGTTGAACAGGTGCTCAACAATCAGTGAGGTCTGTGAGGTTGTCAATATCCTCCCCATGAGCGTCACTAAAAATGTCCCATACAGTAGTGTCAAAACAGTCCTTTAAAGCATCCTCTGCTCCGTTAGACCACTTCTTCACTGTGCGTGGGACAGCAGGCAGCCTGCGCACAAGAGGTCTGTAGACAGGCCTGAGATGCACAAGGTTGTGATCAGATCTGCCCAGGGGGGGGAGACTCAATGAGATGTATGCATCCTTGGTGTTGGCATAACATAAGTCCAGTATTCTGTTGTCTCTGGTATGGCAAGTAACATACTGAGTGAATGTGGGTAGAGAGGAGGACGGAGGGGCATGATTAAAATCACCAGAGATGACGAGGAGGGCATCTGGGTGTTGTGTCTGCAGCCTGCTTACTGCTGAGAGCAGGACATCACAGGCTGCCTCAGCATTAGCAGAGGGGGGGATGTAAGCTACCATCACGATGGCATGCGAGAATTCCCTCGGTAGATAGTTTGGCCTCATGCTAACAGCTAGCAGTTCAATGTTCTTGTCGCAGGTTTGCTCTTTAACAGTGATGTGCCCAGGGTTACACCATCTGTCATTAACAAGCACTGCCAGCCCTCCTCCCTTCCTCTTACCGCTTTCCATCGTCCTGTCCGCCCTACTTCTTAGCACTTTTAGGACTTCTCATCCATGTTGGCTTAAAGGTTGAGAATAATGGAACGTTTAAACAGCTACTCTTCCATGCTAACTAAGCAAACTTAATCTGTATTGAATGAAGACTAAAATACGGTCAATATCTCCAGAACAAGTGGACCTTGAGTGGGTTATTAATGGGGCCTAAGGGACTGTAGTGAAATTATAAGGGGGGTAGGTCAGAAAAGGGGAAAGGTATTATAAGTTTTTATTTTAACTGTAGGTAGGGTAATCTGACTTTTTTGGGAGTGTCTTGTTTTTTCTCTATTTTCTATATTATTTCAGCTTTGCCTTGATATAGTTAATAGTTACATAGATAGTTACATCGCAGTTATGCGACTCAGGCATTACGTTGGTTATTAGATGAATAATCAGACAGACACTTGACATATAGCATCATCTGATCTAATTGATATTCATTTTTATCATTTGGATGTCGGTGTGGGGCAAAAATACTACAGATCAAGTCCTTCTTTACCCTTATGTATGTAGCTACTAAAAAAATTGGTTTGTTTGCTATAAATTTGGCAAGTTACAGTTTCACGTCTGATGCGTTCATTTGCGGCTATGTTATTGTTTCACTAAGATATCAAAGTTTGAATCGGGGTTCGCGATTAAACAAGTCTTACCAATCAATACTGTTCAATGTTATTTAGAAATATTAGGGGGAGGTTGTTGCTGTCGATTTTTCAATCAAAAAAAATATTAATAATTCTAGGGAGGGTCTTGCTTTTTTTAAAAGTGAAACATATGATTTGCCCCCCGTCCCCACCTCAATAATTTTTGTACAATCCCTAACTGGGGAGAGCCAACAGGAGCACACCAAGCCCTCAGCCCACTGTCTTTTTTTTTTTTTTTTTTTTTTTTTTTTACAGTTTTTTTTAATTATTCAATTAGTTTCTTTTTTTCTTCTCTTTTGTACTTAATTTATAATTCCACTGTATTCAAGTCATTAACTGAGTTAATTGAGCTTAAATGAGCTACAAGAAAAGACTAATAGATTTCTATTTTCTAGCCGCGCAGGGTCAAACGGGGAAGTACATGACAGCTTTGATGCAGCTCCTGTCATATTCCTGTGTGAGTCTAGTGTCTGCTGAGTGGACCCCCCTCCTCCACCAATTCAGCCTGTCCGTGGGCAGCAGCCTTCTGCTGCTCTCACTGTGAATGAATCACTCCTTATTCATAAGATCATTGGCACGAAATGATTGTTTTGTCCCACTTTGTGCAATTAAGACAAACGCACTTCCATTTGCGTGCATGTCCATTCCAGTGTAGGAGCGTCCTCTGTGAACATTACCTGACCTGACCACCTGCTCTGAGGCGGTGGAAGAGAACAAGAGCGTTCTCAGACTCGTCCACTCAAAAGCACAAATGTTTCTACGTATAGTAAATATGCTAATGGAACTGCTTTCAGCTGAATACAAGTTGTTATCTGTATTCATCACCTGATGATGTGAAGCATAAGAGATATAGTTGTTAATGGAACAGGGAGTGGGGGCTTGCAGGGTTCAGACTAGCACTCATCTATATTTAATCCTGTAAATGGTCATTTAGAGGCACTTCCAGTGGAATCCGATGCCTAATTACAAAGGGAAACAATCTCTCTGAGGCAAAGCACATAATCAATAGGAGCCGTAATTATCAGCCTCTCTCTGTCTGTGTCTTTTGAAATCATTTCTGTTCCCACATGTTTTACGCCAGAAAACTGGCTTTAATTATTTATCACTCTGTGATTGCTCACCCGCACGTCCACACACCCATCACCCCACACACACTCACAGACAAATGCCCGCCTCATTTTTGTATCCGGAAATTGCTGTCAGGGTGGTTGAGCCAAAGCAGTCTGTGATCTAACGGGGAGGAGGAGGAGGAGGAGGAGCTGACTGTCAACAGTAAACAGTGTCAGAGTGGATACATCACGGCCAGCGTCCACTTAATGGCTTTATGTGGTGTCACTGCACATTAGCAGGCTGCTGCACTGCAACATTATCCAATTTAACCGTCGTTTAATCGAACTCTGACTTTTCTAATCTTACTTTTCTTACAAGGGCAAAAGCTTGCCAGCATTGTGAGGTGATTCAACTCGTTTCCAATGCAAAATACCTTGCTTTTTGGTCAAATATGTCTTTTTCTTTCAATACAAATCATGATTATTTTATTCTGCCTTGTTTTGACATAGTGGTACTTTTGGAAATCTCTTCAAGCAGTGAGAGGAAGTGAGGTCCTGACCTTTTTTTCACTTGTTTTAATAAGAAATTCAGAGTTTTTTTTATTAAATTGGACATTTTTGAAAGTGTATCGAAAGAGATTGCCTGTTGGTTGTTGTTCTGCCCAAAATTTGATGCTAAGACGTATCAAACTACTTTGATATTGGACATTGTGTCTCCCTCCCTTCCTACATGCAGCACCATCAGCCCTGGCTTCCATACTCATAGCTCCCTCTAGAGATAATTCTGCAGCACTGCATGTGTGTGAAGTATGAGCTCATGGCTCTGTGGTTCCTAATTAGTGTGAATTTCCTGAGCTGTCATATCATAACTGTGGCAATAACGCAGAAACGTTTATATCCTATTGGATTAGACTGTTGTCACTTCCTACATTTACAGTTGCTGGAAGATGCAGCTGATGTCACAACACCTTAATGTTGACACAGCTCTGATGAATGTTTCCCGCATGAGTCAGCCCCCACCCACAACTCTCATAATCTCCTCTGTGACTAAACAGTGTGGAAGAGATGATGTGTGGCCATGGGGGGTATATCTTTCTGTGTGTGTGTGTGTGTGTGTGTGTGTGTGTGTGTGTGTGTGTGTGTGTGTGTGTGTGTGTGTGTGTGCGCTGAGTGCATGCAGCAAAACAAAAATGCATTTGCATTTGATTCACAATATTAGTGGACAGTATTGAAATATAAATATTAAACTGGCTGAAAAAGAAAAGATTTATGTAGATAACATTTGTTAGAAATATTTATTTTAGGTTCTTGAGACACACTTTATATAATAGTAATCATAATACTAATAATAATGCATTAATACATACCAGTTTTCTAAACAAAGCTACACAATGCTGTAGAGTAACAAAGTAAATAAAGTAAAAAAAACAAAATAAAACCAAGAAAATAAAGGTACAACATAGTTAAAATTAGCATTAAAAGATGACTTTCTTCCTAATCTGCTGACTTTTTTAATAACAAACACTCTTTTTTTATTATTTTGAAATTCTGAATACAGTGAATTTGAAATTAAGATGTAGCTGACATTAAAATTTTGCACACTGAAAATACACATATAATTCCCAAACATGAATACAGCATATATCTAAATGTACTGTCAGAATAGGGTACTTTAGTAGTAGCCTAGTACTCCCCCACCCCCTTTAATAAACACATACATGTGCTTTAAATGTTAGTAAAACCAACAATACCAAAAGCTTAGCACATTAGGAGGAGACTGGGGGTGGCGGAGGGAGCATGACGCTATCAGCAGAAGTCTCAAGTTACAAAGGCTGCCTTGTGCACCTGTATAAATACTGTATGATCGGATGACACGAGTCAGCTGGTAGCCAATCAGCTGACAAACGAGCCACTGCTGGTGAAGCATGAATGAAGCAGCTGATGCCAATCAGCTAAACGACTGCTCTGCCTAAGCTAACGCAATGTAGCATAATTCAAATGATTTTTTTAATTGTTGTGTTTTATTTATATGTTTGAGAGTTAGGTGTTTTGTGTTCCCTTAATTAGTCCATTTTCATCAACCATTCATTTTTCTCAAATGTCTGACATTGTCAAGATTACAACACTTTTTTCCATCACATTGTACTGCTTAGACTGTAAATTGCTTTACAAACAGGGCTACTGTAGCCTGCAGCAGCTCACTTGCACATGTTTTATATGCAGAAAAGGGTATAGAGCAGACTTAAAATTCAACTGTATACACACTGAAGAGATTCTCAGTAATCAACACTAAGCGGGGTCAAAACAGGGGAGACAAAACAAGCTAATGATAAACTAACCAATAAAAAGAAAAGTGTCATGGGTCTGAATGCAGAAACAGCCATTTGAAGAATGTCTAATCAAACTGCAAATTATGCCGGTATAAATAGTCTGAGTTGATGGTGTGTGCCCTGTTATTTGTCTGCCGGAGCTGTAGAAACTCATTAAACCTCGCCTGTGCCTTCACCTTGCCTTGAATAATTTCTTTTCCGTTGTTTTGTTGTATTTGAAGAGGAACCAAGTTATTCATAGAACATTTTTAGTTATCCTAAATATACTCGAGCAAAGGTCTGCGGGAGGACAAATTAACCCCTCAAAATCTACCATGCAAGACAAAAAAAAAAGGAAGAAAGAAATGATGATGTCTTCAAAACAGGCAGCTAAAAGCGCTCCCTGTGGGCTCTACAACCGCCAATTAACCTGCAGTGGTGTTGCTTTGTCTCATGTAGGAGGGAGAAAACTCACAATTAGGGAGTATGACTCAACACCGTGCATAAAAATCAGTATTGAAAGTAAAATGTGTTTGGAAAAAAGCTCTGCAGCTTCCCTGGTAAATCTGTGAAGCTGGCTGTATCTGTCACTGGGTATATTTGTTGTACAAACTCATAATTTTGCAATAAATCAGCAAAATTACAGGCAACAATTTGTTGTTTATAGAGAGAAAGGAGCATTGCTACAGTCTTATCATCTACACTGTGTTAATTGGGCTACTAAACTCCACTACATCTCCATTTTTTTCGCTGCGCTAATGACCAATATAAAGTTAAACTGCAATTAAAATAAATTGTGTGTGTTTTGGCGTTTTAGCCATGCTAGCAGTGTGGCTCTAGAGTCTAGAGACTAAAATATCTCTAGCTACAGGACGGATTGCTATTAAATTTTGTGCAGACATTTATGGTCCACAGAGGATGAGCCCTGCTGACTTTGGTGATCCCCTGACTTTTCATCTAGCCCTACCAACAAGTCAGTTTTCACCTATCCAGTGTAATATCATTAAGCGCTAAACGAGGTTCGACATTTGTGATTTTAAGTGAAATGTCAACAACCGTTGAATGGATTGCCATGAAATGTGTTACAGACATTCATGTCCACCTCAGGATAATTTCGCACCTTGTCACCTTTTCATCTAGCGCCATCATCAGGTCAAACTTTTTATTTTTCCAATACCTCGGTTATGTTTGTGTATTCCCACACTCTTTAGTTTCACTTCTTATCTATATTTCAGTGGCCGTGTCTGTTATGTATTCCATTTGTTGCATCTTTGCACATGGAACTATTTATGAATCACTACTTCTCTGCTTCTCTTCTTCTGCCATTCTGTCAAGTGGCTTTGTTTTGAAAAGTGTTCTATAAATAAGGATTATTATAATGACGGTGACGAGACAGGCCATTTTAGAGTCCGTAGAGGTTGGCCTACTCGTGTGCTGTGTACTGCTGATGGCTATTTAAAGAACTCCTGCACTGGCATAACCCAGCTCTCCATGTGATGACGATAAAGACCCCACGTTGCTGTGGAAACAGCACATCAACCAAGGACACGCGTGGTTGGCATCCATCAGACGATGCGTGTCTGTCTGTATTTGTGTGTGTGTGTGTGTGTGTGTGTGTGTGTGTGCGTGTGTGTGTGTGTGTGTGTGTGTGTGTGTGTGTGTGTGTGTGTGTGTGTGTGTGTGTGTGTGTTCTCGAGCCCACCCCACCTGCTTCACCACAATATTTTTTCATCACAGCAAAAAAACAAGCCCCGGCCAATCATGTTTTTTGTGTTTTTTCAGAAAAGGGAGGCAGAGAAAATGAACAGATGTCCCCTTGAAGTACAACATTGTTTCTGATGTTCCACCATTCAGTTTCTGTTTGCCAGAGCCCCCCCCAGTGAGTCCAGGGTTTGGATGAAGTTTAATGGAGGATTCCCTGTGCCTAAAATAAGCAGTGGGATGTGATGAAAAGTAGCGTTATCCCCTGAAACTAAATCAGTAAGTCAGTATTCAGAAATCAATGTCATCCGTGGCTTTCATCCCAGCATGCAGCAGTGTGTCTCCCAGTGTGTCTCCCTCCTACAAGAAGGGAAATGGATTTGTATGAGAGACAGTGAAGCGACTGATTGAATAAGTGAACATGTAAAATAGAGTTTGTCCCCCTGACTTCCTCCTGTCCATCTCCCTGCCTGTGTGGACGTCAGATGAGCTGCAGCACAAGCCATCGATTTGTGCCGTGGGGTGTGTTTGTTTCACTCCCTCCCTCCCTCCCTCCCTCCCTCCCTGCTGATGTGATCGTGCCTCGAAACAACGCCCCAGTGTTTGCCCACAGAGGGGATCATGTCTGCCGTTGCATATCCATCCAAACTGCCTCCCACTCTGAACGATCGTCCTTGGCTCTTGTCAGACAGAGAAACTCATTGGAAGTCACGTCACGGGGCTGCCCACAGGCGATAGCTGGGGTGGGGTGGTGGTGGTGAGGGAGGCTGTGGTGTACAGTCTATATTATTAGTAGTTTTAGTATGCTGGGCACATCTGAGAAAACATGAATTAAATTATGCTGTGTCCCATTTTTCTGACACACTCCAGTAATTAGGAAAGCATAAATGGATTAAGCTGTAGACAGCCCGAGGTTGTGATATGGCTGTGAAATTTATCTTCAATCAGCTGGCTGATTCACTGGTCGATCACTGCTGCCGCTGTGAGAGGACAGAGATCAATGGGAGAAACTAACTAAGGCACGAATCCCCTGCAGAGGTGAGGAGAAGCTTCTGAATCAATACGACAGTCACTCAGCTGCAACTTCAGGCCCTCTGCTGTGTGATAGACACATTGAGTGTGTGTGTGTGTGTGTGTGTGTGTGTGTGTGTGTGTGTGTGTGTGTGTGTGTGTGTGTGTGCTTTTAAACTGTTGATACAGCAGAAGTTGACTCATGACATGATGGCGTGAGGTTTGATTGAGTGAGTGGATTTACTCCTGCAGCCCATCCTAACTTCAAGGCTACAACCACATGTCTTTGAACATGAGTTTGTGTTTTTGTAGCTATTGTTTTTATCTGCTGAACTCCTGCTTATTGCATTTCTGTGTGTGTGTGTTTGTCTCCCTGTGCAACAGATTACAAAAGCATATCAAATTTCTTTCTGGCACCTAACTGGTGTTTTCCGCCAGCAGATGGCAGCATGGCTGCTTCGCTCCACTGGAGATATTCTTCTGCTGTATCAGAGAACACACCACTGAGTCACCTTAAACTTCCTCTTATTGGTCTTTGAGTCATTACTTTTGAGGATTCTGTGTCTGATGTTGAGCTTTGAAGAGGATTAATTTGTCTGTCTGTCTGTCTGTCGAACTGTCTATATAGATAGATAAGACGTAGATAAGACATAATGGGATATCTCTCTTATGTAAATTGGATCATTTTAATTGTTTTCTTTTTGAATTAGTGGAACTGTAGATCACAATTTGTCATGTGATCATCTTGACTGTTCAAGACCCCCAAGGATATCCCGAGATAATTTCCAGGGGTCACCAGATGGCTGTGGAGAAAAAAATAAAATAACATATTTTAGACTGGGGAATGGTTTTTACATTACATCGCCTGTACCAGTGATATAATTTGCCTTAGAATAGATTTTATTGGGTGTGTTTGTGAGAGTCAAACACTAATTAAAGCCAAAATCGAATTAGTTGTTGTTCTGTCTGTGGGCAAAGCAAAGGTCTTCCTGTGTGAGTTTGGTAGCTTTCATGTGTTATAAATTTATTACAGTAATCCCTGAACAGTCTTGGACATCGGGGTGTTAAAAGTGAGTTAAATGTCCCAGTGCTATGGGGGTGGGGGTTGGGGGGTCACGAACACCAACCTTATTTTTCTGGGGGGGTCACAACTCGAAAAGACTGAGAACCACTGGTCTAGTGTCTTGTAAGCTCATACAGGTTGGGCATCATGTGGCATAGGACAATTAAATAAATAAATCTATCAATCGAACACAAATATATTGACATGTTCGGGATAAACATCTTGAGATGTACCGTCCTGTACACCTAGTAACAGAGAGTATCCTCATTAATATTGTAATATTGATTGAAGCCATAATCATCAAACTCTAATGTAGCAGCATAAATCTTACAATAAAGATGCACAGAATATATTCAATTGATTTCCACTGATGAGTTTCTCCAGTCCTTAGAGGTCACATCTTAAGGAAGAAGAGGTTAAAATCTTTGTCTGACCAACCGTGTGTGTTGATTTGGCTGCCAGCCTGCTTGTCGGCAGTGTTTTTCATGCTTCAGTGGAGCGTGAGAAGAACACGCATTCTCTTCATTGGAGGAACTCACTCACAAGCTCACCCTCCATCTCCCACACACACACACACTCACACACACACACTCAACAGAAGTCATTGCAGTGTCAAACTCACACAATTGCACAGTGAGACCAGTTTGTTGCTCCTTGCACTCAACACGCACTTTGTTGTTTGGGCACTGCTTCGTTTTATAATCCGCCTCAGGCTGTAATGACTTTGTGATAAGCAGGAGAAACTTGTGTAAACAATATGGATTGCCCTGTGGAAGCAATTTAGACACTGCAGTGCCTCTCGACTCGACTCGACTGTGGTGGTTTGAATCCCAAGACTGAATAATTAGGAATGAATAATCATCCTCTCGTATAGGTAGAGGTTTGTAACCTCTAAAGTGTTCCACAGGGCCTGATCAGTGGCCCACTCAACACTGTAGAGCAGAGGGTGGTGTGGGAGAGTTGAAGTTCTGAAAACAACAGGAATTTAGTTATGTATTGTAGTTTAGCTCGCTGATTTTCCCATTAGTGACCAATTGACTACACAGACACATATTTTTAGATTCACACTTTCCAGGGATATCATTATCTCCGATGTCCTCCTTGCGAATAAACGTCCATAAATCCACTTAGAAATAAAAAAAAAGAAGCAAAAATCATCAGTATCAAAGTAATCCAGCGATAATTGTCTGTAAATCCAGACATATATATGTATAACGGCTATGTTGCAGGAACAGCTAAACAGGAAACAGGAACAGCTAAAAGCTAATTCAGCATACTTTTAAAGGTGCCATTTTGCCAAAATATAAACAAAAAGAGGCTTAAAGAACAGAGCGCAAGTTAGAGGATGGATACGGGATGGGTCGAGCCGGGTTCAGACAAAAAATTTAAAATGATGTTCGGGTTCTGGTCAGGTTCGGTCACATCATACTTGACATGGTGCTTCCTGTTCAGTGCTGGGGTTTGTTATTTACGTGACAACACATGAACGCAACACACAGGTGGTAAATATAGCCTAGCTAAGGATGGAGGACGACAAACAAAATTTGTCATCAGGGAAGTTTACAAAACTATTGAAAACCATGCAGGGAAGTTGCTGGTATGTGTGGAGGCATTTCGATTAGCTTCAGTTTATATTAACTGCATCGGGCTCGGGTCGGGTTCAGATAAAAAAATATGCAAAGCAGCACTCTAGTGCAAATTGTAGCGCACAACTAACTGACTCCATGGCAACATTACACTTCATGTTTACATCCCCCAAAGCCCCCAAATAATAGGAACTTTAGTTCCAAAACTTAGGAGTGTGATTATCTCACAAATTGAAGCAAGTAGACAGGGGGTGTTGTCTCACTTTTATCTGAAGGGGGGCACACAGTGTCAGACTTTGAAAACCGCTGCTGTAGAGCTCCAACATGTGAATGAACGTGTATATTTAAAGATCAGTTTTGAACACCATTCCAGTGCAAGTCAAATATGCCTCTGCTAACACCTTGAGGCCTCTTCCCTCACCTCCTGCACCCTTCTATGAAGAGAAAGGCTCCCGTATTCTTCCATTGCAAGAATGACCTACACTCACCAGCAGCCAGACTGACTGACGGAAGATCTCAAGAAAAGTCAGTAATGGGTTTCGCACAGGACAAAGAGTTTTCAAAAGTAGAGGTGAACAGGTTGGGAGATGGAAGGTAATGAATACAGTAACGTCACTGTGCTCACTTTCACCTCTCTGTGCGCCTGGGATGAGGATCATTTATCCACTCCCATTGGTTCAGACTGCTTCCAAGTCAGATTGAGTCGTGGCTCTGATACTGATTCCTTTATGTGACTCTCAGTAATCTCTGTGGATTATAGCGTCATGACTCACTGAGATGAGCTGTCAGCTTCTGCTGGAGACGCAAGACACGGGGCAGAGATATACTTTTAGATGCCAATACACATACACACAAGCTCATGAGTACATGATGAACATGATGCATTTGTTCTTGTCATGTTGTAATTATCTTCATATCTTTATGACAATTAACTGAGTATTAACTACATATTTTTAATATTTTTGGTATATTCATTGATTTTTGGCCACTTGGGGGCAGCAGAACAAGCTGTAAACACAACATTATCATATTATCACCTTAAAAAGCTGTAATGACGAACGTGTTAGCAAACAAATGTCTATTTATACATTCACTCCCCTTTTAGCTCTGTTTTGGTTTCCATCAACTTTTCTTAAAGGGTTGTTTTTATTTTTTTTAGTTTTTTGAGTAAAATACCCCAAACATGACATATTAGTCATTTGCATTGATTGCAATAGCAGGGATATTTATCTAGGTTAATGAAAGAAGAAGTAAATTGTGCTTGGAGCATCTGATGGCAGGAGTAAAATGAGTAATGTCAATTCAGTCATCTGTTTGTGTAAAATGAAACCCAATCACAGAGACTGTGGAATGTGGAAAACAAGATTGGCCCGGAGCAATGATTCTCCCTTTACAGCCATTTATAACAAACTGAATGATGATGAGAAAAACTTTAATTTGAAGTGATCTTGGAGGTCTGTCCTTCAACTTAAAGTCAGAGGCCTGAAGCTTAAAGAGGGAGTTTAGATGCTCAAGTGACTTCAAGCAGGTAGAGACAATAAATCCACTTTGCCAATTGAGAATCAATTCAAACATCAAAACACTGTTCATCCTCTGCAGATTTAAAGAAGGTCATCCGTGCTTTTATCTCTACTTTAAACTACTCTGACCCTCTCAGCTCTCTAAGGTGTTCTCATATCTCTGGTTCATTAAGAATTCAGTCGCTGAGGGGTTTTAATTGGTGCCATTTATCCCAAGTTTTATTATCTCTTCAGTGGTGGAGTGAAAAGTGAGAGTTAAGATTTTACAGATCATTTCTGAAGGCTCAGGTAGAGTCGTTTCACATGAGCAGGAGCCTTATGTAGGGCCCTTGTGACTGTTTTTAACATCAGGGTTTTTGGACTATAACTCTCAAACTTTTCGAGTTGCTATGTTATTTGGGTTTCTCAAAATTAAGACTGTATTTCCTAAAAACTCTACTGGTCCCTTTTGCAAAAGCCATACCGCTGAGACTATGTAGTTGGAATAGATAAAGCATATCAGCACATTTCCCCTGAAACCCGACCCGTTGGTATGGACGTTGAAACGTAACGTAGCGGCCCACAGAGGCTGCCAGTCCTCTCTGCAATGATCTCGTTTTGTCACATAAATTATAATGTAGAAGCAGAAGAGCTGCAGAGATGGAAACTCACTTGGAGACTGCAGACACTGCCAAGTAACTTTTTTTTTCTTTTTTGACGAACGCAACTTTCTCTCAAATTTTCATCAGCTTTTAGCTTTGATCTTCATCTTTAAGACCATTAGTGTCTAAAATTCAAAAAGGCTTTCATATTGTGTTTGTTTTATTTGTCTTAATTGCAGCTCGTCCTTGCAATGCATGCTCAGATGTGCAGGATTTCTTTTTATAAGAAGAAAACTCTGAACATTTAGTCTGGATTTTGACTTCTGAACAAGAGGTGTTCAGGTTGTCTTAACATAGCAGATAAAGCACAGGTGTAATTAATGACATTAACGATGGCTCAGTTCCATTAGGTGTCCCAGTGAGCCAACTTGGACAATTCAATGGCACTGGAACTCGTAAACCTCCTGAATGGAATTGAGCCGTTGCCGATGTTATTAATACCACCCGTGATTTTGGTGGTTTTTGTGCTGATCACGTTTCCTCTAACGACCAACTGTATTATTAGGAGTCCTGTTTTTGTAGTTACAGTGTAAAATTGTTATGGAAAAATATGAGTTCAAGTCTCAATAATCAACAGAATCACTCAACAAGATGGAGATTTATTTTTTAATTTTAAATTTAACTTAACTCTGTTAACTTTTTTACATATATATATATATATATATATATATATATATATATATATATATATACATATATATATATATTAATATTCTTTAATTTTGTTTTTAAATTCCTCTTGTTTTTGCATGCACAAGTAAGTACATTTTGTAAAGAATTTCTGTTGCACCATGGCAATGTAGCATTTCTACACAAAGTACTTGTATAATGATGTATGTGACAAATAAAGATTGATATTAGATTTGTTTTGCAGTGCACTATGCTCATATGCATGAATATTTTAATTTAATTAATGTATCAGTACTAGTTGTGTGATGCCATTAGAATTTCTTTTACAATATGTCAAAATTAAAAGCTGCATTAATCACTTTTTAGCTCCTTCATGTCACTTTTTAAAACTTACACACATAATTGTATAGTTTCAGTGTTGTCCTCATCGTTTTTATCTCACGTTGAAAACCCCGTTTTCTTAACAAGCCTCATGCTCTTATGTCTTTTTGTAAAGCACTTCAGAAACTATGAATGATTTATTATTAGTAGTGGTATTATGATATTACCCCTCATTCTGGGGGAAAAGAAAGAATTGTGTTGGCTTCCTGCCACAACAAAAGAGACAACCAGTAGAACATAGACAGAAATACACATGTATATAACTACACTTGTATTTACCATATTCTACTTATCGCCACCATCTCCTTTTTTATGTTGTTATTTATGGACTAATGGCTGTCCTGTATTGTCCCTACCTATACTAACTTAATTACTTATATATTAACATTGTAATTGTGCTTTGGCAGCACATGTCAAATGTCATGCAAATAAAGCCCATTGAAGTGAAAACTGAATTGAATTATGAGCTATTGCTATTTTAGTTGATGGTCAGCGTTGCAAGGAAGAAGCTGACTTTATCTTTCTCCGGTTCAATGGAGCTGAGTGTCCACGCAGGGTATCACCCCCCCCCCCATCCTGAAGGCCACAGGTGGCCACTGTTATGAATGCTCGCAGCAGACGATAAATGCATCAATAGGTAATTAATTAGCAAGCTCCTGTGTTATCAGCCCACACAGAGACCGGAAGCGCTGACAGTCAAGGGGAGGGAAATCTGTCATCCTCTTCCCTCCTTTGTGGAGAGGACAGTCGTGTGTGTGTGTGTGTGTGTTTGTGTGTACATGCACAGACTTTCTGCAGTTCTTTTAAGTTAGCCATATCTCATCTCCACTTCACCTTGTCTGTACTTTCACCTCGAGGTCCCTCTGAAAAAATAAAAAAATAAAAACCTCTGGAAAAGCTGAACTGAACTTTTGCCCCGTCTCTCGCCGTGTCTTACTAACAAAACCTCATCCGGCCATTTATGGAGCCACCGCGCAACCTATCGGCCTTTGAAGAATGGCAAGATCGAGACAGGAAGTCGCTGGATGCATTTCCTTTTGTTTTGTTCTTTTATCCCCTGTGAGATACAGGAGAAAGGAAAAAGAATGGCAAAAGGAGCAGATAAAAGAAGCAGTGGGTATAGTGTGTCCATTGCAACAAACACACACACTTAGACTCATAGACGTGCACTTATGCACTCATTCATATGCACTTTCCCATTATTTCATGACTCATCTTTTATGCATGGCCCTGTTACCGCATTTTCCATCCCTCTCTGCTTTAGACGAGAGCGGGATGGCACTCAGAGAAGATGTTGCTCGTCGTGTCGGCACCCTGAAGAGGACTGAAGTGGAAGCCAGCGGTTCAAGCCAGACAATTTGCACCCCGGCTGTGAGCTTGGTGTCGCGTGACAGAACCTTTTACGATCAGCGCTCCGTTTGACCTTTCGCAGGCTGGTGGCGGGGGCTTACAGGATCCTCGCAATTTCCGACTGCTGTGCTGTTGTTTCCCAGGCATTTTGCATGAGTGGATCACCTGTTGCTCCACACTGGAGGACAATTAGAAATCTACAGTCAACATGGAAAATAAAGGGATTGAGATAGATAGAGTCACATATAAATACATCCACATTGTACACTGGCCTAATTCCAATCTATTACAAGTTGGGCTTTATTTTGGTTTTATTTTTATGATAACATTGCATTTACCAAAGTAGTTGCTGCAATGTGGAGCCTGTTGCACCAGCCCTTTGTAAGTTCAAACTTCGCCTTACAACATGAGTGGAGATTTACACATTTATACATCCAAATGAAAACGGGTTCCATCATTAGTTGTTGTAGATTAGTTGTTTCTAAATATTTAGACCCAATAAGGTGTAACTGCTATCTAACTAAGCATCTAACAAAACTAAAGTTAACTTGCTAACATGTGACCTGTTTAGAGTGAAAGAAATATAGAAAATTGTTGACACATTTAACCTTACTCCTCGAAAAAAATATACATTTTAATAATTACGTAAATTGGGAAGATTTTAAATTACCTTTCACAAAAATAACACTATATTCCTTTAAATTATAAAACGCTACGTCAATAACGTTGGACTACATGATCGTTAGCATGAATGCTAACTATGAAACATACAGTATTTCTCCATGTATGCAAATATAATTGATATAAAGGAATACCCATATTTACAAATGTTTGGCGGTTAACTTTAATATTTCCAGTTTAGCAAATCACTCCTTTGAAACGATCTAGTAGCTACCAGAACTTAGGAAGGACTTTACACACAAACTAAGTGATGGATTTCCAAATAGCTGGTGAAACCGAGTCCTGGGACTCCTTCGACAGGGCAACAAACATGAGTGGTCCAGGTTTAGCCGGACCACTTTATTTGGAGGTGAAACAGAAATAAGGACGCCCGAAATGTTTCCCAGGAAAAAACTGTGTACATGCATAACTACAGTAAGTAAGTCGATTAAAGTTGAACCAGTTGGATTATAAACTGTGATCGAGTTTGGGTGTTAATTGTATTGCTTGCCTTCGTTGCCTCTTTCTAACAAGTTTGGCTAACCCAGGGGTTTGTTAGAAACATGTTTGATCATCTTCTGAGCGCTCGTGTTTCTTGTTCCAGCAGTCTTCTTTTTAGTGATGTTGCCATGTTGTCAGATTCCAGCATTAAACTTGGCAAGCACCTTACTATACGTGATAGGAAAGACCAAAACCATAAATATATGACCCAAGTTGTAGTAAACCAATTATCCTTTGAAAGTAAGAGAAAAAAAAAACTTCATTTTCATGATTTCCTGTCTTGAAGTGGATAGCCTATGTTTTAAAAGCACCAGTGGGTTTAATGTTTGTTAAAATGAATTTTTCCATTTGACCTTTGAAAACCCCTAAAAAGTGTTACCTCTCCTTCTTACTTACTTACTTACTTACTTACTTACTAAAGTACGAGCTGGAACGAGCTCAGGTATCTCACCTGACAAACAATCCAGAAACGCTCCTGCTGTTCAAGTCTTATCTTCTTGCTAACAATGATAAGCATGTAGCCACAAGGAGAGAAAAGAGTATAAAATATAAATGTAAAGAGGTGACAGAAAACAAGCACTGTAGGAGGGAAAGACAGGGAAAGTGCAGGAGGGGTCAAGCTAGACATGAAAGGAAGTGGGAGCGGTAGAAAAATATTGTAGGAGGCAGTGTGGCTCCATTCAAGTGAGAAGCAGGTGAAAGGACAAACAAAGCCCTTCAACATTAACTTGATAATGAATTGCTCCTCACGCACACACTCACGCTGTTTTTTCCCGTGCGTCTCCATCCCTTTGCTGCCAGAGTGACACCCACTCAGGACGCCTGGAAACGCCTTGTTCGCCTTGTTCGCCTTGTTCCAGTCTTGACTAGACAGCAGCAAAGTGCATTTCACTGCTTCCAGAAAAACGCATTAGTGACAGACGAGACAAATAATGTGCACTGACGAAAAGGGAAAACAATTGTGCCTGCAGTCGGGAGTTTAGTAGAGCGGCATCGACCTCGTGGCGTCTTATGGTGTCATGACCCTGCCCTCTGGAGGGAAAAATGGCACACTACAGTTCACTGATGAACGCTGTCAACACCACTTCCATCATTCCCTCTAAATGTGCACTGAAATGTTTTCCATTGGTCCTTTTGATATAAGTTTGGGGCATGTTGAAAACATTCTTTGCAACAAATCCCAAGGCTCAACAAGTAAACTCATCATTGACTCCTGATTTATAAAAAACAAATATATGCAATCAAATATGCAAAGAAAAACATGAATGCACCCATATCTGTCTTGAAGGAACTGAATTAAAATCAAAACTAAACCTCTACAAATCTTTGGACAGGAAATACAGTGTGCCACAGCTAAAAACCTTGGTATAATTTGAGTTTTCAAAAGAAAATAGTATAAAAATAGAGTTAGAAGTGTATCTTTCAATCAGATATAAAGGCAGGTGATTTGTAACTCTTTAAGAACAGAGGAAAGCCACACAGCTGGCCCGACATTAAAGGATAAGGCTGGAAATATTCTAGATTTTTGTTTTTGTCAATAAAATATCATGAAAACACCAAAACCATTCTCTCAAGGCTCCCCTACCCAGTCTGCAGCTCTCTTCCCCAAGCCCATTTGTTTCTATTTAAGACCTACATCCTTAAAAATGGGTAGAAATTGAAACTTTAGATTTTTGAAAAAGGCTCAGTAATTTCCTCGAACAGCTGGCCACTGTAGTTTTTAACAAACGTTTCTCAAACAGGAGTAAATGGCGCATTTGTTGGGGATTATTTTCAGCAGTGGATTAATACACATTTGGTGCTCTAATTAGTATTTACAGCAGCAGGACGGTGCACGTGGGATTGACTCAAAATACCCAGTGCAACAGTGTGGCTCACTGATGTGTTTTTATTAGTTTTTGTACAAAGAGGTCTATAGTACAGAGGAATAAGCTACAGTATATCAGGTTATATACATGTTTGTATGATCAGTTCATTGTTGGTTTTGATCATGTGATTCGTTGACAATAGAATATTAAGAATATCACCAGCCTTATCCTTTAAAGTCAACACTGAGTACATAAAACAGGAAAAGCTGTGCGATACCTTAAATAGAGTCAATTAAATTATAATATTATGATAAATGCATGCATGTGATAGCATTTATTATGAATATTTCACATGAATTATTAATGCCATCACATTTGCACGTGTCCTGCAAATAAAGACTTTCTGATATGAAAGGAGTGTGGCTCTGCTGAGATTTAGCTGTTAATAACACTCTTTATTGGGAGGCTCAAAGCTTCCAAGACTGATAAAGTCTGCTTCACTCTGTGCAGCAGTAATGCCCGTTTGCAATAATGACACATTACCAAGGAGCGTTTTTAGACTCAAGTGCAACTTCACAGTACATCATAATCATGTTTTTGATCTTTACCTAATATACCCACTTAACCCCCTACCTACAGTCAGAGTGAGAAATGCAAAGAGGCATTCGTGCACTGCAAACTCTCAGCCTCAATACTTAATTCCAGCTTCTTATTACCGTGCTAAGCAGGGACATCAGAGCCCATCTAGAAAGGAGGCTTTGAGAGCTTGTTTTGGCTGCCATCCTAGTTATGAATTTCTCATTGGTATTCCTGCTCTAAGTAAAAGTAAAAGCCATGCCCACAGAAAGCCTGACTCTGTCCCTAAACGCTCCCAACAAACAGCCTCTATTAGCTACAGCCGCAATACCTCCATCTATTTTTTTATTCCATTTTGAATGTGAGTTGTCCCCCAGGGCGCGATCGTTGGACCCCACCAATTTCCTGTCTGTGTCCTGCGTTTTCCACCATGACTGCTGATTTGTGTTTGTCGAGCTCTTAATGTTGTCACAGTCTGTTTTTAATCATGAGCTGTGTTTGTCCAGACCCAATTCAATTATTCATCATGTTTGCTCAACAGGCTGCTCTGCTGCAGTGACAGCGTTGATGCGAATTAAACTCCAGCAAACTTAAGAAACAAGAACTAGTAGCCATCATCTGTCTGAGTTTGGTGTGGTTTGGAGGGAGTTGTATCGTGTGTTGTAATATCTCCCAGAGTTTCATCTGTCAATGGCAGGACCAGCGCACGAAAAAATTAGATCAATAAAGCAGATTTTAGAAGCTAGAGTTCGCCCTCTGGGGAATAAGGGAGGCAGAGACAGACCAAAAGAAAGATAACGAGAATAGGTAACAGGTTGTGGGGAGCAGCTGGGACAAAGTAAAAATACACACTGAAGGTATATACAGTACGTGAGTCAATATACTGCATACACCCTAAGAGATGAGAGAGCAAAATGTGATCTCACTGCTTCTATTCAATCTCCCGTCTTCACACGAGATGTCATTCATGCATTTTTCCATCTGACAGCTTTCTCTCTGCAAGTAGGTCACTTCAAAAAAAAAAAATAAGGCTGTAATGAGAGAAGTGCAGTTATATCATGGCTTTCGACACTTCTCTCTAATTGACAAAATGACAGCGAGAGTGGCAAGTGGATATATTTGTGCATGTCACTCACACGTTTGTGCATGTACATATGTGAGTCAGTTTCCAAGTTAGTGATGCGTTGCGACTCCCTGAGGGCTTCTCAGCCTCCTTTTTTCTTACTCTCCGTGCATCCAAAAGTCATAATTCTAGCTGTTATTTGATAAAAGATGCAATCCTGCACAGCACACAGTCAGACAAAGACATTTTCATAATGATATATTCAGCCAACTAATAATAAGGCCCGCCAGGGTGGTGGTGGTAAGCTAATGCTCATAATCCATCCAAAATCCCTCTCATCTGTTTCCTGCGTTGAGTGCCATGGGGGAGAACACGCACCCTCTACTTACTCGGCACTAACTTACTTTTCTGTACTCTGTGTAGCTACACAATTAACTCTGTGGGCCCAATTATATATAATAATACAATTGCAGACAGATTATTTTTAGTTCATTTCATTTTATTTGGGCATTTGATTGTACACACTTTGTTCAAATGAGCCCAACTACATCACAGACCACGACCTTTTCTGCAGTGGTATTATTATTTGTAATTTCAGAAGAATAAAATATTGTCATACTTATTCTAAAGGTCAATCGTACCCCTGCTATTTTGGTAGCGCTTCAGGTGTATTTCAAAAGCATAAATTGACTTTACACTGTGTGCAGGAAACCGAAAATGGATGGATGACTGGACGGATGAATGCAATAAACCCATATCTTTCTAATTACTTTCATTCATTAGAGTAATAATGAGTGTGCTTAAGCTGCTATAAGTAATATCCATTCCACTGGGCAGTTTTTTCAGAAGTAATTGTTTGGCCGTTGGAGGGTCCTGGTGGCATAGTGGCTAAGACGTATACCCTCTTAGATTCCCAGCAGGGGACCTTTATACATGTCATTCCCACTATCTCTCTCTTCTCATTTCCTGTCACCTCTCTTCTGTCCACCTTTAAAAACAGGCAAAAACGTACTACTATTAATGTATGCATTTCTTTTCCATTCCATATTAAGATTTCTACTCATGGGGCGCACTGGTAGTCTGATGGTTAAGGCGTATATAACCACAACGTCCAACGTCGGAGTGGAAGGACCAAATAAATGTGGGGATGAATAATGTGAAATTTCCTGGAATTTGTCACAGTTCCATAAAACATCAATTAAATGACATGCCTCCAAACATTTCCAGCAGCTGAGATCACTTTTAATCTTGGTAATCTAGAGGAAGTCTTATATACTCGATTGATCATATTGAAATATAATATGTCACATGACATATATATGTCATGTGACATATATACATGTTTTTTCTTAATTTCTTAAGACTTATGCTGATGAGACAAGCCCTTAAAGTTGAAAGGTGTTCAGATTTTCATTTCATTTTTTATTTTTTGATTATATTTGTTGTAGCCTAACAAAGTCACACGTTTAACTGAATTAATTCTCGCTTGCTTGGTGCGAGTCATCCGACTTCAGTTGAAAGTGCGCTGTGTGATATGATACACTGACATCCAACCAGACTCTCGTGCTCCGTGGTGTGACGAGGAGTGTGTTCATCGCATGGGATGCACTTCTGTGAGTGTCGTGCATGGCTTTCACTGGGCACTGACCATGTGTTTCTGTACATGTTTGGCTTTTGCTGTCTACCATGACTGGCAGGCGTCAGTTTCAGCTCGACTGTCAGACTGTGAGGCTTTTCATGTCTTTTTTAGGCAGTTGGGGAGGGAGTGGGGGGGATGTTAGTGTCTCCATAAGTGTGTAACGTCTGACAGAATTAGCAATGGAGCTCTGAGGGGCCATCGCTGCTGATGCGGAAAGCAATCTGTCAGCATGGTATTAGGAGGGGACATTTCCCTCATAGCTGAGACTGTTGTACGATTGGTATTCTTTTATGGAGGCTGACTCACTGCAAATAAGGGGGAGGAGAGAGAGACACAGAGAGGCAGAGAGAGAGAGAAAGTGTTTGTTATATCTCTGTGAAACAGATATAAGCACATATAAAAGGAAGCGTCTTACATATTTCACCAAAACAATGCCTGGATCGATATAATGAATTTCAATTACTATTTGCCTTTTCCTCTGAAATTAATTTTGCCATAACAGACAGCCCAACATCTGTGTTTGTTCCCTTCCAACCCTCAGCTGAGGTAAAACCTCCAGTGCCCTGCGTCGCTCTGATAAGAGCCACCGTTGTTCACTGGATCGCCGCCATTTAGCCCGTAATTCTTTTCTTTATTCCGCGGAACAATTCAGTTCTGTGTCACTAAATGGTTGGACCTTGCTTTGAGATAAGACACAAAGACCCCCTAAGGCGTCATATCTGAGCTCCTGGAATTAGGCTGGTTGCTTATGAGCTGGATCAGAGCGTAATCAGTTCTGTGGCACCCGGCGGAGCCAAGGATATGAGCCACTGGCTGTCAGGGCAACTCAGGTGAATTGAGCCTGAATGCAAAATGACTGGAAACAGTTCTTGTTTTGTTCTCTACTGTTTTAACACATAAAGACAGATTTACCCTTTTAAGGATAACTGATATTCACTTAAACCTTTGAATCTGTTTTTTAAATGTGTTATGCAGTCACTTAAAGCTGTGTTAATCTATATTTTTTATATTAACACTGAATCAGTAATGTAAGATGAGGGCTCTCATAGTGATGCGCCCACAGAGAATAACCACTCGACTTAGCTCCACAAAGTTTTTGAGCTTCTTTTAGCCTTTTGTTTTGGTCAACATTTACTATATGGTTCAGTCTCACCAACACAGCATGTTTTCAGAAATAAAAAGGGGGAAAAGGTCATGGTACACTCCCACCAAACAACTGACAAAGTTAGCAAGTAGCTAATAAGTATCTACTAATAAGTAGATAATGTTCCGTGTCTGGTGGATGTGTAAGTAAGTTTGCTAACACGTAAGCTACACCAGCCTTCAAAGGTGACAATGAGTAAGTGGTGATTGTCAGCTTGTTCTGCCCCCTAGTGGCCTAAAAATGGAACAATGTCTATTCGGAAATTACCAAGAAAATATGCTGAAATTGTTGTCAGCTTAATTCTGTAAAGGAATAGTTTGACATTTTGGAAAATAGGCTTCTTCGATTTCTTGCTGAGAGTTAGATGAGAAGGTTGATACCAATCTCACGTCTGTACAGTAAATAGATTAGCATAAAGAACGTCCCTTAACACCAAAAGTAGTTTGTACGCTTTGGTTTTTGTTCGGATTTAACGAAAGAGATATAACAAGCTAAGCGGCTGCTGGCTCCAGCTACATACTTACCGTACTGACATGAAAGTGGTATCGATATCCTGAGCAAAAAAGTGAATAAGCGTATTTCTCAAAATGTCTAACTATTCCTTTAACAGGGTTCCAGCAGCCTTTTTAAGAATACAATTCAAGCACTTTTCAAGCACCTCAAAGGTACCTAAACCAAACATTTCCAGACTCTCGAAACCTTTATCATCACATCTAAAATGTTACTAAAGTTTACAGAATTCCTTTACACCCACAGCAATCAATGTATATTGTCATTTTGTTTATTTTACCAGCTGTTCATATTAACTTTGATTGTTTGTTTTGATGATGCTTATTTAATGCTTCCTTATTTCCAGAGTAAGGGATCAACAGAGGACTTATCTAGCTATTAATGACCAGTGAACACAAGAAAAGAACTTTCCTTTTAGATTATGTTGAAAATCAAGCATTTTTCAATGAGTGTATTCGAATTCAATAATTTTCCTAACCTTGAAAACATAACGGTTAAAATTAAGTATTTTCCAAACTTTCAAGACTTTGTAGAAACCCTGCTTTAAGTATTTCAATTGTTCCACTACTAGCAGTAAATTAGATTACATTAGATTCATTCTTAATATCCTGTGTACAGAAGAGAAAATGAGTACTGTATACAGAGATGTGTGTAAATATGTATTCATGCTCACATAATCAGATTCAGAGATTAGAGCATCTGTACAACATGAGCAAAAAAATCCAGAAGTGGGAGCATCAGTAACATACAGAATGCAATAAATAACAGCACCGGTGCCAAAGCTGCTCATGAAGCCGCACTAACGAGACAGGTCAGGTACAACAGGAGCAGTCATTGCTCGTAACAACTTTAAGGAGAACTTCTTGGTCCCATCCCTGTTCCCCTCCTCTCAATTCATGGAGTTGAAGCTGGAAAAACAGACACAAACTGACAGGCTTGCGGTGTACATCACCCTTACCTGTCGCCCTGAATGACGCCATCTCCTCGACTAGCTCATTGGTAAACATAAAATGTGTGTCGGGAGCCAGATGGAGAGCACGGGAGGCTATCTCCTCTCTCTCTCACTCACATATCAGCTTGACTGGATAAGAGAGGATCCAGACAGTCAGCACAGGAGCCCATTTTAGGAGGCTGATGGCACTGAAGTAATGAGGGTCCTTGTACAAACTTTATTGGCTCTGTCCTCACTTCACCCAATTTTCTACCATCCTCCTCGCCCAGTGTATCACCTCCAAAGCCTCACCCTTGATCCCTGGTGCCATTTCCCACCCACAGGTGTCACAGAAAATCATCCAAAACCTGCTGCAAGGCCCTGCATTGTTTGCCTCTAACAGTCGTTTGTTTTTAAGTTTTCCTTCCTTCCTACCTTGCAGGGAAAAGTTTCACTTGTTATATGTCCTCCGCTCTGAGCAGAATTTTAATTTGGTTGACACCCAAGGCTCTGGCAAGACAAGGCAATAACTCATCCCGTCTGAATGCTGATGGCAGAGTTTAGCCTTGAATGAAAACATTGGGGTTCGACTCTATCGAATGTTCAAATTATCTGCTAAGCTTTAACAACCTTCCGTCCCGGGTCATATGCAAATTTAATGATACTTTTAATGGACTTTGTTAAAGTCTGACATCTGTCTCACTCCATTTCCTTTCTGTGCCACTTCCTAAACTTATCTAACATACTGTAGTTGTTTTACATACAGCCAGTGATGTAGTGGTGGCTGAACTCTGACCTTTGAGAGGTTATCATCATAATGAGAACAGCCACCATTATAAACAAAGGTCAAATGCACATTTAGAAAGGCAATTTACATTTAATTTAAATGTTATTTACACCTTAATTCCTCTAAAATACCTTGCGATTACATACTGTAGGTTTGACATAACTACTAAGGGTTTGACAACAAAACCTGATCAATTCTATACCACAACTTGAAAGATGAGCAACTTGAGTTCTGGTGGATTTGCACTTTTACTACCATCCTATAAGAGGCGTGCATGCGTAGGTAAACCATCAGGGAATTATTTTGCCATGTTAAGTTAGTTTACAGTTGCAAGGTAATGCAGGTGACTTGGAAAAATCTACTAGACAGTGTTCAAGTACTGACATCTAAATGTGATTTTAATTAGCCATAGTACATTAATAATGTAGCAATTTCTAAACTTTGTAAAGCATTATAATCAATAAATATATAACCAATAAATAGCAGTGCACAGTTAATTTTTCTTTCTTTCTTTTGACTTCTTTCTGTTCTCGACTCATGACAATAGTACCTTGAAAAAAAACAATACTTTCTCAAAGATGTATTACCACACAACAATTATCTACCTTTGAACATGACAAGCTTTTCAAGTTTCTTTGCTTGTTTGGGGGTTGTTTTTTTGTTTGTTTTGTTTTTGTTTTTTTCCCCTGGTTCTTAAATCTTCCTTATATGAGGAGTTCTGGGCACTACTCTACATTACTTGGAGTACTTTAAACACAGTTTGCTCTGTTTTATCTGTCTGACATGGCCTTTAGAAAATCTTCATCAGCTTTAGGGCTTTAGTCCTAAATATATTGGAGCCTGCAAGAGGAGTTAGTCAAATCTCCCTTGAACACTTCAAACCTTCCTTCACCTGCAGCCATATCTACCCACAAGCCCCCGGTGTCTGTTTAAACCAACATCCTTATCATTTAAGAAATTCATCACTAAGCAAACACCATGATGCTTTTTTTGTTTTGTTTGTTTTGCATTTGCACAGCTCTGTGAGAGGTCTGCCTGTGCTTTAGTGAACAAACCCTTTGATCTTGCCATTGCTTGTGATAAATATTCATCAAGATGGTAATCTTGTCAACTCCTGTGTTTATGGTTGATGGATCTCTTAGTTATTTTAATTGCCCTTCATGAATATTTCCCTCTGACAACATTGATTCATAAGGCGCAATAGTTAGCAGCAGGAGGAGGATATGATAGGTAGATACTTCCACTGGCAGCCTCCAGGCAGCTGCTCTATTCTGAGTGACTGACGGTTTGCACTGAAGGTAAGAGGACTGCTAAATCTTCACTGCTACTGCAGAAACAGTGATTACTCTTCCCTGCAAAGGGGAAGCATAAAGCATGCTGCTAGCACTGACAAGGCTGCAACTGTATGGGCTTGGACTTAGGTGATGCTCCAGAGAAACTGGCACCTCAGGTATGGCATGATTAGCTGCTACAACCCCCACTCCGTCTTCCAAAACCAGCAGACTACCAGCCTTGAACAAAGATTACACTCAGACAAATGGTCAAGGTGAGGATTAGGGCTGGATTACGTGAGCGGGTTTTGAGGGACACTGCATTCCTGACATACACTGGAGGTGACCACACTGACATGCACTGGTAGAGAAGGGCAGGACTATGGAGTCTGTATTGTGCCAGTACATGTATAAATGTTAAAACCTAATTATGAATTGATTAATTAAAATAGCATTTCAATTATGCATTAAAAACTTAAAGTTTAAAAAAAAGGAAATTAAAAGATCATTAAATTTGCCAATCAATAGTTCTATATGGCCAATAAGAGTTCCTGTTGCTGCTTTATGGGTTGGACCTCATTAAAATTCTAGGTGGCTTACACATGTTTAAATTAAGAAAAACATCTCTAAATTAAAGCACAAAATATGAATATAAATAAATGTTTAAGGAGACAAATGACATTATATTAAAATACAATTATTAATTCCCACTGCTGGTTCATGGGAAATAACCAGTTTATTTCTATGTACACCTTTGATTCATCAGTATGAATGATGGATGTAGTGTGTGTCATGGTCTTCGATGAGAGGCAGTTCAATGCTGAGGAAAAAGTTAGTGAGTGAACCTTAAGTAAAAAAAAATTTAATTTTAATTTAGTTTTTCAAAATTGTGTTTGTTATAGTAACTGGACACTCAAGCTATAAAAATATGGGATCTTTTATCTTTTGTCTGCGCTTCATTGAGCTTGTGAAAAGGTACGATGTGGGAAAGGCTTAAATAAATGCAAACAGTTCGTGTAGTTACTAGTGATGGCACATTACATGTTCATCTTCCAGTTGCCGGCACCTCCACCTCTTTTTGTTCTCTTTATCAATGTATGCATTGAGCATAATTAAACACTAATTTAATTTTTTATTTTGTTGGCACAGTTGGGACTCCATAGCACAGGTGTGGACTCTTGCATATGAGCATGGAGAAGTGGCCTGATGACACACAAACCTCGCCCCTTTGAACTAAAGAGCCCTCCAAGCTGTCTGCCCTGATTGAAGGAAAACCAGTCTGCACTCTACAGCAGGGGTCACTGTTGAACTGAAGCATTTGTTTAAGTTAGCATCCATCTGCCTCACCCTCTCCCCCTCTCTTTTCCTTTCTCTCCTTTCCCTTCACTGTCAGAGAAAATGTAGCATGACAGAGCTGGAACAATAACTTGATTTAATATCTAGGTCAGGCAAAATCTTCTAATCTTAGCAAAGAGAATATGTATTGACTGGGGGTGAGTGACTTGCAGTGTAGGCTGCTGTTAACGGATAAATTGGGGATGAATAATTAAGTTGTGGGCTGCATCGGCATGACAGAAGAGGAGTGCAGTGTGCTAGGTGCTACCTTGTCAAAAAGGCTTGAGGGAGAATGGGAGCAGAGTGATGAATAAAAATAAGGCATTTGATTAATGTGGCAGGTTTGGAGAGGATGTGGTGTGGAGTTTTGTAGGTCATGATGGTTAGTCAAAAGGGGATACAAGGGCCTCAGTTGATATCAGAGGTGGAAATTTTCATTTTTGTAGAGAACATAACCTTCAGGTGAGTTCCTGGAGGATCAGAGGTGTTCAGATTGCATAGCGATGCCTCGTGCTTTGGCGTTTTGTGTTGGAAAACATAGTAGAAAGATCAGATCATTCGAGATCATTCGGCTAATTCATTCAACATAAAATAACATTGCAGGGGTGAGAAAATACTGCAGCTAAATCTGTCTCAGCAATATGCTAGAAGATATTTTGACATGTCACAGTAGGAAATAAAGTAATGAAATTAAGATCCTGGTATTGTGCATGCTGGCTCACTGTCACACTGTCATGGCTTACTGGGACATTTGAATAGAACAGAGGCAGCATTAATGTTATTAGAAACACCTGTGCTTTTTTCAGTCAAAATGTCTGTTGTGAAAACATCAGTGTTGTCTTGCTTTCTTTAAACAAAATAAAACATATATGAATGGGTGAGATCACTTCACTGCTTTCAGATTCAAGGGTTTTCTTGAGTCATTCAATCTCACCTTGACACTAGTGGTGTGTAACAAAAAGGTCCACTCGCTGGAGATTTTTCAATTTATTTAAGTTGGTGAACATCATTAT
This sequence comes from Macquaria australasica, assembly GCA_005408345.1. Taxonomy (NCBI): domain Eukaryota; kingdom Metazoa; phylum Chordata; class Actinopteri; order Centrarchiformes; family Percichthyidae; genus Macquaria; species Macquaria australasica. The sequence goes on along the minus strand of SEMN01000004.1, from coordinate 2,833,830 downwards.
TGAACATGGGAATAGTGTTTTGGCAAAAATACATTCTTGGCAAAAGGTCCACTTACTGGACATTTTTTAGAGCTTTCAGCCACATTGTTGGGGCGGCTGTGGATTCGGGTCGTCCTTTAATTGCAGGGTTGGTGATTCGATCCCCGGCTCCTCCTGTCCACGCGTCAAACTGTCCTTGAGCAAGACGCTGGACCCCAAGTTGCTCCCAATAGGCCGGCCAGTGCCTTGCATGGCAGCCTCGCAGCAATCGGTGTGTGTGTGTGTGTGGGAAAGGGTGAATGAGAGGGCAAAATTGTAAAGCACTTTGTCCATTAAGGTAGAAAAGTGCTATATAAATGCAGTCCATTTCCCACTTGTTTTGGCTTAATTCACATGATGAATAGTTGGTAATGGCTGAATGAACACCCAAAGACAAACAAAATGTCAATCTCTGAACTGAAATTTGTCGCTTTGACAATTTCGTACTTAAATCACATGATAAACAACTGAACCATCTCCATGACAACTGAGCACACTCCATCCACTGACTATGGCCATGAGAAATGTTTGAAAGCTCATTCTAGCTCTTTCCCTGAACGGTTACAGCCATCATGGCCACTTTTTTATTTTTTTACTTTATTTTTTTTGCATCTACACTTATATAAAGTAAGGTAAGTAAGTAAAGTTTATACAATATCTAAAGACAAACATTTGTAAGATGAGCAACGCACTGTAACTGTGACCCGGCCAATCCCTTATAAATCAGATGACCATTTATCCATTTTCTGTGACAGTGATGTAACAGTTACTCCTCACTAAATGAGAAGAGAAGATCTTAAGGAGCCACTGATCAATGAGGGTCTTTACACGGGGCTTTGAGAACAGAATACCAAAAAGGCCTCTGGGAAAAGCTCGCCCGGTGTCGTCCAATCATTCAGCAGCAGACCGAGGCTCAGAGAGTCCCTTAGCTGGAGGGGAGAGATCTGTCTTTAAATACAAACTCCTTCACTCTGGGCAAACAGGGACTAGGGAGGGCAAAGGGGCACTAGCTAGTACAGTTACAAGGTCTGAATATTAATTAGAAGGATACTGAAAGCTCCACTAACCTCTTCAACCCTGCTCTGTTGGTATTTTCGAAACACTGACATCAACTCTGCTCTCTTAATCCTCTTGCCTTCACAGAGGTGCCAGTCGGTGTCGGTGCCGCTATCTGCACGCGATGCCTGACCTCTCAGCCTGCTGCTTGAACTCTGGATGCCCCCTCTGCCTCAGCAGCTGTAAGGGCATTTTAAGGCCTAACCCATGGCGCTCTGGTGTTTAAAGTATTCGAGGTTAAAATACTCCAAAATAGGTTAGAAAAGATCACTAATTCTTATTTAATTTAGTGGTTTCTAATTATAGCTTTGTATTGTTTTATCATGTGTTTGACTTTTGTGTAGGTCTAGATAAACTAAAATACATTGAGGACTAATAGAACATCATTTTAGACCATTTTGTACATTTTGTGGACATTTGCAAGGAGAGCTCTGCGCAAACCAGAGCTAGCTACATTGGTATTGGGTAGTCTTTAATATCAGTCATGGCTGAATGAGTTGATTAGTGGGAGAAGTCGCTGGTTTCAGAAGTGTTTTCCTCCGTTCTATATCCCTATTTCAATTTTCTCTGCTTTCTCTGTTGCTTAATGTAGAAACACTGGGATCTCCTGGATAATTAAACGATCACATAGGTTTATGTTATGACCAGCAGTTTTAATCATTTCTGCTTTGTTTAAGCCAACTTGTCATTGGAGCTTTTATTTCATATATGTCCAACTTATATAAAATTGGGGCTGAGCAGGCTCTCCTGTATGCCCCTGTATATGTGGTGCAGGTATAAAGAGCAGTAATGCAGAGACTTATAGTCACTTATATGAAGGATGTTATTGTGTGTGCCAAGCTTTTATAATGCTGGTCATACAGTATGTCTGACAACATACATGTGCCCATGTCAGGCAGTGATAAGGAGCCTTATGTATAAATGTATGTGCAGGTTGGATGAGGTAGAGAGCAGAATAACTAATGCTCTGGTAAATCCGACCAGAAGCTGCACACATTATACTTCAAACATATGATGATTCTACTGCAGAAAAAAATTGACCTGTGGTGTGAAATAAAGCACTCAATGTTCCACTGACTGATTAATTGATACACCAGTATCGTCTAAGTTCCATCTAAGATAAAGACAGAATGCAAAAAATATACACATATGTTGCCATTATGTACATAGCAATGATCTACACAAACAACAGTCTCCTGCAAGTGGTGTTATGTGTGTATGCTTTTATTGAGGGCTATACTTTGAGCCATTAAGAGTGAGATACAGCATATTCCAGCTTTTGAAGAACATCCAATAAACATCTCACAAACGTGTCATCTTTTATATTCTCCCATCCATCCACCAACCCAAAAACACATAAATCTGTTATTGTTTAACAAATTTATCAATTTTATGAGTAGATAAAGGTGCATTTTATAAATGTGAGAAAATATTAGATATTATAATCTCTAACAGACGGAAAGCTGCTATCTTCTAGTTTGATGACCTGTCTCTGCTGGTTTGTCAGATATGCTTTCTGACGGGATATGAGAGGTCTATCAAGTCTATCAAGCTGTCACGCTGTTGATTGCATGGCAATGGTGTCATTGCCACCCCTCTGATGGATGACGGACCCTGTGAAGACCGACTGGTGGAGACAGATGACTGGCTGTGATAGCATGAATGTAACTTTCCCCCAGTGAAAGGGAAGTGGAGTCTGGTTTTGCAGGAGTGAGCGGTGGGACTCCTTCCAGGCTTCGAGGCAGTTAAAAGCCCTTAACATGGGAAAAAGGTACTTATCTGCCTGAGCTGATAGGGTGGTAGGCTAAGGTGGGTATGGTGAATGTTGGTGGAGAGACCAGGACTTGTGAGGTGGTGGCTTCCTGAGAGCCAGACTGAAACTACACCAGAGAGGACATAAAATAAAAATCAGGCAGCAGAGGAGACAATGATAACAGTGGCCACAACTGAAGGTAAAAGACCATTCTAATCATGCAGAGGGCAATCAAATCAGACCTGGTAGAGAGAAGCCCTGAATTTCACCCTGAGGTTCTTTGATTTACTGGTACTATTATTAGGTGCATGCAGACTAATTCATCAGCGGACAGAAAGCAGCAGGGGGCCCTACAGTGGAGCTGCACAGGAGGACACAGCTCTTATTGTAGCTCCACAGAGGCTTTGCACTTTATTTTGAGGCAGGACTCTTCACAAAAAAACAAAACAAAAAAAAACTTTTTATAGCATGCACATTAACAAGTCACTACTTTAGCCAGTATCCTTTGCATCATAATCCAGGGTGGGGCTACATTTCACAGCAAACAAATGAAATTACACTGGCAGATTTGATTACTTGTTTGTAGCCTCTTTGATTTAAAGAGAGCTTATGTAACATCTGGCCACTGGGGCCACAAGTGATTGTGGGATAATGTAAATGCTGAAACACTGTGTAAGAGTAGCGCCACTAAAGAGGAGTCATAAAGTCCTGATTCAGTAATGTCAGCAAAACCCTTGAGTGTATTGAATTAAGCAAGGCTATGTTTTATTGCGCATAAATTCAACTTTGCATTAGTAAGAGGAAGAATGTGATATTTCTTCTTACATAGTTACATAGTCTTATTTTAGCTTTGAGTCTATAAAAGAAGTGACAATTAGGATTTTTTTTTTTTATTGGGACAAGAATTATTACAAGAAACAGACGTTCAAGGTCATGAATATATCTCATTTTATAAGTTGTTCTTAAGAAAATTAAGGAAAATTAAAGAAAAAAGAAAGAAAAATGTATACATTACATGGTCAAAAGTATGTGGACACCCAACCATTATTGGTGAGGTCCAACACTGATGTTGGGTGATGAGGTCTGGCAGTTGGCGTTCCACTTCATCCCCAAAGGTGTTGCATGAGATTGAGATTAGGGGCTTGGTGCAGGCCATTCAAGTTCTTCCACACCAAACTCAGAAAACAATATCCCCATGCACAAAGCCAGCCTTTCCTGAGCTGGCAATGTCTAAAATACCATTGCATGTTGTAGCATTAAGATTTTGCTTCATTGGAACTAAAGAGCCTAGCCCAAACCATGAAAAACAGCCTGAGAATGAATGAATGGGCCATGAATAGATTGTGGAGGCAAAGGAGAGTACATGGCAAAGAACCACTTTCTCACACTGTACAGTGTCCACAACCTTTCTCGGCCAGTTCCAACAAAGCCAGAGATGCTGTTGGCAGTATATCAGGTTCAGCTGTGCATCTCTTGGCACCCCTTCATCCTCTGGGGTCAAGCAAAGGGGAGATACGGAGTGACGGACTGGACCTTTCCTGGGCTGCAAGGTCGAGCAGATGGCAAGTTAAATAAACAGGTCAGATGCCTCAGATGGAATGGCCTGAATAAGACAAACTGACCACACCGTCGGCTTGGAAAGAGCAGCTTCTGTTCAATCATTCAACCCTGTATCAAGTGCGACATTGTAAAACAAGCAGCCAAATCAAAAACAATGACTCTGCTGGAGCTGGAATGGCAGTGTTCGCTCAAACAAAGTGGATAATAACTTCCTCTTTCATTAGCAGCGGAAGCCATCATCAGGCAATTTCGCTTTATTCCTGACCAGCTTTAATTATCCTGCAATGAGGCCTGTCATAACCATTACATCATGTAGCAGAGCAGTGTAGCAATCCCAGGGGCAGCATCACTGGCCGAGCCAATGAACTCCCATCTGGTCGCGTAGATGTGACTGATGGCTGAACGGAGTGATTTCCTGCAATATGAATCTGCAGAAAGGTATTGAAGCTGCTGCTGTGTGTACTGTGTGTCACGTTTCCAAGAACAAATGACAGTTATGTGAACAGGAATTGTGAAAATGTTGTTCTCCAAACATAGACATTATGCTTAATAGTCGTAAAATGTATTCTCATCAACCCACGCTTATGGGCTCATTGTGCGAGGCCCGAGCCCACCCAGCATATCTCGCACAGTTTAATCCCACACTGTTTTTCCAGTCCTTTCATTCCCTGCTCTGCTGATGTTCTCTTCTCCTCCCCGGCACTTATTCTGCCACGCGCAGAGCATTCCTCTCCTTGTTCAAACACTGCCTCCAGAGTTCCTGCCCTTGTTAAAATACTCCCCTTCTCTTTCGCTTTCTTTCTCTTTTTTAATTTTCACTCTGAGCCTGCAGTGCTCCCACCTTTGGAATGCAGAGGGACTTTTCCAAATCCCGGGGAGGAGAAAATGATGCATTGTCTGTCGCTTTGTTGTCATCACGACTCAAGGACAGCCCAGTTGTTTTGAGGAGAAATTGATTGCAACGTAGTGTTGAAGTTGATCTTCATCTCACAACTCTGTCTTTTTGATATCTGCTTTTTCTTCCTTTGTTTTGAGGCATTTAAAAAAAATCAGCCAATAGACTCTAACAGTTGCATCTGTTCTCAAGCAGGGTCATAGCTACAATTGAAGACAATGAGGACATTTCCATTTTTCTGTTTTAGGGACCTGGGGGGAGTTTAGATTCTACAGTTACATACATACACATGGTGGTTATTTGACAGGATTATTCCAGTATTTTCTCAACATTTTGAGAAATGTGCTTATTCACTTTGTTGCTGTGAGTTAGATGGTCTGCAGGAAATATGAAGTCACATCCAGCAGCTGGTTAGCTTAGCTTAGCATAAATACAGGAAACAGTGGGCAGAGGGCAGCTAGCCTGGCTCTATCCAAAGGAAACAAAAAATTGTTTAATCCACAAACCACAAATTGTTTTTTTACTGTTTGGGTTTTGTACGCTAGCTGTTTACCCATGTTTCCAGTTTTTTATGCTAAGCTAAGCTAATCATTTCCTGGCTACAGCTTAATGTTTAGCATACAGATATGAGAGTGGTATCAATCTTCTAATCTAACTCTCAGCAAGAAGCAAACTATTTCCAAAAATGTCAAACTATTCCTTTACATTTTACTTCTTCCGGGTCAACGAAAACTAAATTATTAAGAGGGATATTGGTGCCTATATGATACCTTACTTTAGGGAATATGAAGATGTTTTGATCCTTTTTTTTCAATAACAAAATATATCAAACTGTGCATCAGTGTTAAAGCAAAGATTAAGTAAACAAGCCTAAGAATCAGACGAAGCATTCAATATCTACTTTAAGTACAGTAATTGACAGTTTTCAATACTCTTTTTGGCTTCCGACACCTTGAAATTAAGTCATGTCTACTTGTGACCCCTCATCACAGGTCAGATTGTTTCCTTTGAAGAATTTTAACCAGCCCAGAAGAGATGAGTGTGTACAGTATTTCACAAGAGAAAATCTCATAAAACATAAACAGAATTTTGACAAAACATTCCTAACTCAATGTCCGCTTTCTAGCTTTTTCCAGAGCTTAAAACTGTTTTTGTTTCGTCCTTCAACAGTTTTGTCTTTCAACTGTTTCCACTGTTAATATGTGACCGAAGTTCTACACTTTTCAACCAACTCCCAGACACCTGAGCAAACTCTGTTTGCCGATGAAGGCCATGAGATGTGGACGATAGCTCCGGAAAAGCTAGTAAACTGACCTGAGTTGAGATTATATTCAGTGTCATACCACCATTCCCAAGTCAAGAATGAACTTTGGCAAAACATCATTTTAAATAACAGAAATGCATTTTTCATTCATCTTGTGACCCCTCAGATTTAATCTTGGGACCCCTTTGGAGGGCCCAGACCCCAGGTTGGATACCACTGCTACATGCTATACACACATTTCAGTCAGTAACGTATTGTGTTTTGATACTTATACCTATAAAGAACCCAGTATCTCTACACCAGATTTTTAGATCTGGCTGTGTGGAGATGGCTTTCAAACAGCATTAAGACCTTCATAATATGAAAAATCCTAATAACTTGGTGGTGGTGTACTCATGAACAGTAAAATCCTGGCTACAGCACTGTTTACACAAATTTCTAAAAACATCTTTGAAGAAGGCAGAATAAATGACAAAAGAAGAAGTCTCTTTGTGTGGAAAACAAGCGCATTTGTCTCAACTCATTACCGGATTTTTTCATTTGTTATGAGAAAAACACGATTTTAAGACTCAAAAAGGATTAACTTGCTATGACAGATAACGCTGCAATGTAGCATAACTATTATCATTTTATATCTATACAATTATGGCAGCAAAGCAGCAAACTATCATTACTGAAAATAAGCTCTGTAACTGAGTATGAAGAGATGTTAGGAGAGGCTTCACAAAGCAGATTGGAAGTTTTAAAGTCAAACCCGTGAAAGAAAATACCCACAACGCACATTTGTTTGAAGATGGATTATACTCAGTCAATTCTCAGTTTGCTTTACATCCCTTTCCTCCAGTTTGAGATAAACACAAGGGGATTTTTCTTTTAGAGCCGCTTCCTCTGGCGAATGACAAAACTATTACAGTGAACTGACTGAGCGTGTGTATCACAAATGCTGTTAGAGGGAACAAACTATGCTTCTGAAATCTGAAAGTCTGTAATGAGACGAAATGCTCAGCTGCCCTTGAAAGTGTTTCATAAAATTCAAAGGCGTCGTATTCACCAAAGACCTTGAGGGTGTTCAAGGAAATCTATCAAGTTCACCTGAGGATAGATGTTTAGAAAAATAATGAAAATATGTTTTAAAGACTTCTCTAGCAACAAAGTATTTGAATCAGGTGACCTTTGTGGGTCCTTGTCCAAACAGAAATAGACAGTAATTGATGTAGTCCCACTTTCAAGGAGGAAAGAAATACAATGCAGCTGGAAAAAAAGCTATTTGAGTTGAGTCAGTTGATATAACTTTCTGAAGCTTACACCTAATATAAGCTGTACTAAGTATTATGGTCTAATTCTTCCCAAGTTCTCACTTCTTTTACAAACTGTAGCATTTGAACTGTCTGTAAGTGAATGTCAAAAAGAAGAGACATATTTGTGGTATATTAAAAAAAAAACCCTTATTATTGCTGCTCTGCTGCCATGCCAGTGGAAACACTGCTACTCTGCCTCTCTCTCGCTTTTCTTTTCTCTTTTTTTTCCATGGAAAGCTGGATTTGGGAAAAGCCTTGCCTCTCTCCTCCTCCTCCAGCCTTCACATCCGGGTCAGTTGTGTTGGTTGGAGCTGGATGCTGCCTTCACTTGCCCATCGTAAACTTGTAAACTTCGAAGTTTGGAAGTTGTAAACACATCTCCTTGATGCACTTAAATAAAGATGGCACTTAAGATATCTTTTGCAGTGTTATTTTACAAATTAACTTGCACAGAAGAATGCATGGTGCCATAAAAGTTATAAAATTAATATTAATGTTAATTTGAATTGATTAATTGAGTCGTTTATTTATTTAAGTGACACATTTATAGTCTATAGCACAAGCTGAAAGGCACTTTATAGTGGTAGAAATGCAAAAACAAAGTTTTAAAAAAAATATTCAAATGTAAATTAATGTCTGAAGGTGATGGTAGTTAATTGGAAAGGCTTGTGTACATTTCATGGATGGAGGATCATACAAAGTTATTTAGTTCCTTAGTTAATTATAATAAAGTTGCTGTTATTACACTACAATTAATTTGCTGTTATAGTATTGACATACAAGGCCAGCAAATAGTCTATATGTCCCCACAAGGTGTAGGTCCATCCTAATTGCCACATCGTTTTTTGACCTTTTTAATAATTTATTTAAATGATAATGATTGTCAGTTGTTAAATGGCTTACATGCTTTCTCTAACCAAACAATATCGCAGTGCCAGCTCAAGGTATTGCATAATTTCTCCTAACTTCTGTTTTACTTCTTCACCAGGTCGTAGATTTTGTACGGCGAGCCTGTCAATTCGGATCTTTGAGACAGCACGCGAAGGCATCACAAGTTGAGCAGCTCTCGGTTAATGCAAAAGCAGACTGATGATCCAGCTGCTGTGCGTGTGTGTGTGCGCGCTGACATGGATACAACTGGCGTTTACTATTGAAACTGGACACGTTACAGTGTTGCGGTGACACTGGGGGACTTCGAAGAGCGATAAAACTTCTTCCACGGCCGCACTCATGTGATTTTCCCGTGTTTGAGCCATGTCCAAGAGCCTGAAGAAGAGGAAGAACCACTGGACTAACAAAGTCCATGAGAGTGTCCTTTGCAGGAATGAGGAGGGGGAGCTGGGGCTGGAGTTGAAGGGCGGCGCAGAGAATGGACAGTTCCCGGTTATCGGCGAGCTTCTCCCGGGCAGAGCGGTCTGCCACAGCGGCAAACTCTGCCAGGATGAACTCCTGCTGGAAGTCAATGATACCCCGGTGGCTGGACTCACCACCAGGGACGTCCATGCCGTGGTCAAACACAGCAAAGACCCCGTCCGACTCAAGTGTGTCAAACAAGGTGAGGTTTTCGAGCCTTCACACCAACTTTCCCGCATTTCGTAGATTTTTTCTTTCTTCTCCCGGACATCTTTGAAAACCGTTAGCTTTTTTTGACACGCTTTTGTGTTTTGACAGCAGCGCTATTGTCTCCTAAATGCTCGGTGCTGTGAACAAACCACGTAAAGCAAATTAACTTTCAGTGGTGTTTTGTTGTTGTTACAAGTCTTCTGAAGCCAGAAATGAATATTCTTCCCACAGTCGTTGTTGTAAAAAGGTGTTTTAGACGTGTTTTGGTCGTGTTGGCAGGGTCCTGTTGCTATGCGTTTGAACTGGTGTAGCTTTCAAGGGGGTGTGTTACATTTGGGGCAGTCAGAAAATACACATTCCAGTGTTACACATGATTGAAGTACAATTAAAGTACACACTAATTTAAAAGTATGGCTATTGGCTTTGTACATAACTAATAGTAACAAATACATAACAACATGTTGATGCTGTACTCACTGTAATATTTCTAAATGTCACGCAGCCACCATAGGTCAAGATTACAGAATATCCAGTAGCATAGGTATAATACCACTGACGTCAACATTGGATTAGATTAGATATTGGATAAGATTATATTAGACTGCACTTTGACTCCTTTGAAATTGTTCCAAACCAAGTCTGTTTCACACACGCACACAAATGTATGGCCATTAGAAATCAATAATAACTATCACTGAGGCATATTTTACAATCACATAGTTTATAATTGATGCATATAGAGCTGAAACAGTTCTAACATTGATCCATTGATTAGTCGATCGACAGAAAGGCAATCAGCAATCATTTTGAATTTTGTTTATTAGTCATTAATGTCATTTTTTTAAGCAACAATGCCAAAAAGCTCCAGTTTTAACTTCTCAAATGTGAAGACCTTTTCTTAGACTTGATTTTCTTAGTTGTCTATGATAGTAAACTGAATAGTTTTGGGTTTGGGACCGTTGGTCAGTCAAAACAAGAAGTTTGAATACGGCAACTTGGACATTTTTTCACTGTTTTTATTGCTAGTTGCAGCCCTAGATGTATAAATGTCTGCGATACTGTATGTGGAAGTGTAACCTTTGGAGTACTTGTAATTGTGAGTTTGCTTTCTTTCTTGCAGGAGAGAAAATTGCTCTACATTTGCAATTTAACCTTTAAATCACTTCTTTAATTTTTTTTTTTGCAAAGCAGACATTTAAGTATGCAGTATTTATTATCCAATTTGTGCTACATTGAGTAGACTAAATTGGATTTGGAAAGGATATTGTATAAATATTAGAACAAATCCCCAAGTCCCTATTTCAACATTATAGTGGTGTCATGAGAAATGAAAAATACCATAAAGTATGATAAGGTCACAGTTATTGAATGCCACAGACACTGCAAAAGTCCCCTCAGGAATATTAGAGTTTTTATTTTTTTTTCCAAGCGGGAAGTGCAGTGGATTGCTTAAGTGTTGTGGTTTCACTGGAGGCACACGAAGATTGTGCTGTCCAGAGACTCCATCGTTGCTGGAGACATTTTTTTGAATTGCAACACATGCAGCAGGCAGAACACCCATGTTGACTCTCGCATTTAAAAAGAGCACAACTCGTGTGTAAATTTGCCTAACTCGCACCAGCTCCAAACTCCCATCTAACGCTTGTCAACTTTGTCCGCTGGATGTGGAGATCTTAAGTCACGGACGCACTCCTCTGGCCGTCTGTGTGTTTGATCCTTGCAGCTAATGACACTGGGTGTCTTGCATTGTGAGCTGAGGGGAGGATCTGTGGGCTCTCATTTTGGGGTGAAAAATCAGCAAAACCCTGTAAGAGGCTTTGGATCAAAGTCTTAGCCTGTGTGTTTGTATATGTGTGTGTGTGTGTGTGTGTGTGTGCATTCAGCATCTCACCAGAAATTTGCTCAAAAGGCAGCTGAGCCCATATCAAACTAATGTGTTACTTTTTTTTTCTCCATGAAATATTTATATCCTCAAGTGATTGCTGAAGTGATTGATATTCTCCCGTCGCCCTGCTCGTGTTTGCTCGATCGGTTGTTTACAGTGTCAAGTTGTTTTTAATATGGTTGATGTGTACATTAAGTAAGTATTATAGAGGGAAAACACTTTGCAGTGTCCTCACAGCAGCGGTGTGTCCAATAACAGATATTTTTCACTTCTCAGCAGAGGCACATTAAATCTGTTTCAGTAGATTCCTTATTGAGGAGAGAAGAGCATATTACAGTATTATCACAGTAAGCCAGGCCTGGCAGATGATACATGTCCGCTTGCTCTGCTGCTATATTCCAGTCTTTTAACAACGTGAGTGTGTAATTTAAAATATTCATGGTAAGCCGTTTGTTTATAGCTTAGTTATATTGATTTCAGAGCCAGTTTTCGTGCATGCTCTAGAGCCACAGACTGCTAATGGTTCACAAGAGATGAGAAGCAGATACTGCAGCTGACCAGTAGATGCAGAAGCACACAACACTCCTATTAGCTGGATAATATAGCCTAGCAGGTTCAGATTCAGAATGTTCCACATGAGCGGCAGCCATCTTGTTTGTACGATAATGCCTCAATGGCACTCCTCTGTACAATCATCGTATCAAACCCGCCCCATATTAGATAAACGGTTGTGATTGGTCAGCTGGAAATCTGTCTGAATGGGAGCCGTCTGCCAGAGCAAATAAAACATGAGATTGCAGATTCCTCTGATTGCCAGGCTAGTTTTAAACTAATTGTCAGATAAAACTTATAATGGACATTTTTTTCCTATCTACCCATTCTATAAAGAAAATATTTAATCGATTCATTGAGAATATAATCAGCTGATAAATTGATGATGAAATTAATCCTAAACCCTAAATATTGGGGCTGTCCCATAGTTTGTGTGCTGGTATCTTCCAGTGTTAGCCACTTTCACATTTGCTTGATGACACTGACTTAGCCTTCTCTTATAATCCCAGCAACTACACACGAAAAGGTATTGCTAACCTTGATGATGTATGTTGAAGTTTGTTGTTCGCCCAAACTGCAGTAAGCACCTGCAGGTTTTCACCGTGCAAATCTGATCCACAGACAAAAGTGTGGTCAGAAATGTTCAAATGGAGATTTACAGCATGCTCACCTTTTCTGTCTATTTTACCTTGTTTTATCAGCAGAGCCTTTTCTCCATTGTGCTTGTCCTTAATGTTGTTTTCCCACTCAGTTTTTTAGAAATCACTCAGGCAGGGGTCCTTAGATTTAGATAAATACCGGTTATTGCTGCTACAGCTTATGAATGTAAGCAGAAATATGCAATTTACTCATCCAGTGTTGGGTGTACTTGGAAAACAGTTGCATTTCTAAGCACAAATATGATTAAAGGATAAAATAACATCCAGCAATAATGGTAGGGTAGGTTCTGAGCACTATTTGTCGACATCAACAACAAGAGAGTTTTTGAGTTTAGGTGAAGGTTTTGGTCAAACAAGGCTGTAAACAAAACCTTCGCTCACAGTGAACAGTTGCTTGGTGTGAATTGATTCTGGGTTACTCGCACTTGTAATGTGTACTTGTAATGTTTCCATTTGAGGACGTCATGCTCTTTTAAAGACACTTGAGGAATTTGAGCTGTCCTTTTGCATAACGTCTGTTTTATCCTTTATTAACAGGAGTCACTTCAAAATAGACAAACTGCCAGCAATTAAACTTAAAACCTTCTCAGATATTGGGTTACAATGGGCCAGCTATGTCCCAATAAAACAGTCATAAATTGTGTTCTGTTTTCCCTCCTTTAGCCTCTAGCCAAGGAATAGGGTAACTGACCAGTTTACATGCATGGTCGATCTCCAAAGGTTGTTCATGACCTTTTTGAATAATACATCAAGTTCTCTTTTGTGGTGGTCCGCTGCTTCACTAATGTCACAACTGTAAAAGTGCTGTCTCTTTCTCTTGGGATATCTTGTCTGGATTGCCAACTTTCTTTACGATCCTATCTGTAATTAAAGAAGCCAGATCATGATTCACACTTTTTTTTTTTTCAGTTATAGTGATCATGAACCATGTACCACTGTAATATGGCTTTAATTTTTTATAACGTCTGAAATCCCAGGGCTTTATCCCATTTTACACACACACACACACACACACACACACACACACACACACACTATTAGGTCTTTTATTAGTCTCTTAGATGAGGATTAGATTAGATTGCCACCAGCAATCAGGCCCGCCCTGTAGGACGTAATTAGGATCACCACAAAACACTGATGGGTATATAAGAGAACATAAGGTAACGTAATGAATGTAACACAATTACATTCCCAGAGACACAGTGAATTCTCATTAGAGCAAGACATTACTTCCTGTGGCTAATGTGGCCCCTGTAGATTTGATGCCAGTAAAGGTCAAAGTTGGAATTTTTAACCCTCTTTGAGCACTGAAAGACTTGCTTTGAATTTTGTGTGCATGATGACCATTTTTGTAGGGATGCACGAATTCTATCCACTGGATTGGTATCGGTTGTCTTTATTGACCCTTTTAAGCGGATCAAGTATCGGCCAGACAAGACCAATTGACATTTAATACAGTTTCTTTGTCAAAGTCATTATAAAAATCCAGCTCCAGCAAGGCTTGGCCTCATATTACCTTACATAAAAATAATCCCATTGGGTTCCACACAGTGAGGTGACAAATTATAAATTTGGGATAAAGAAGAGCACTGGTATCAGATCGGTATTTGGTATTCGCAGATAGCCTGAAGTATCAGAATCTGTATTGGAAGAGAATAAGTCAGATCGGTGGATCCCTAGTATCCTGCGATACTTCATAGCATTGGTTATGGACATACTCATAAAATGAATGCTATGTGTTAGCAAGATGAAGTTAAGCCCATGAAAGGTGGGGGCACTACGTCAGGATGTGAAGTAAGGTCTGCACCAGACTCAAACTAATGACAACAATAATGGCTGAAAGCTTTAGAGAAACTGATAAAGCTTGTTGCCTCTGCCGCTGCGCTGTTTCTGGCTTGCTATAGCAGTGGTCACCAACCTTTTGCTTGCTATTGTCAAGGGGAAACTAAGGCACTGCATAAAATGAAACACCCACCAGCCTAGAAGACATACCTTCAAATGTAAAATACTGACATGTGTAAAATGTGGCAGAACTGAGGAAAGTGGCCAATATTCAGGTTGGGACATGGACAACTGCAATCAGGTTTTGTGATGCGCGCACTGCATGAGTGGTTTTATATCCAACAGTGTGCCATGATGTGTTGGAGGTGTGCTGTTTCTCACAATCTGCAGTAAGAGTCTGTTGCCTGCAGCTCATCTAACCAGCACATTGTGTCTGTTTTCTCTTGTACTATTCACCCCTGCAATATTTAGAATTGATCCACTGAAAAAAAAAGTTTTAGCGAATACAAATACATAATATTTGTCACTATCTTCAATGACAAATGCAATGTTTTCATGTAGTTTATTCACTATAAAAGTCTCCATGTTATTCACCTATGAAAAGCTTTTAAACAAGTGCAGCAGGAAGTTATCATTTTAAATGAATTGTAACTTCACACAGCGGATACAGTCCCCATATGGCTGTAGGAGAGCATTCTGATTGGTGAAAATAAACAAATTACCTTTCAACTGAAATGCTCTGCGATCAACTTGGAGCTTCATTAAGATGGACAGGTCGATTGGTGTTTGGGGACCCCTGCACTATAGTAACCCCATTGAGTGCCGCTATTATGTTTACGTTGGATGAAACCACACCTCAAGAATAAGGGATGATTTGACTCTTATCTGCTGCCAAGTGGATATTTGTTTAAATCCTCCAGGTACAAACAATGCATGCAGGCAAGTATGTGAACAATGCCACTTGCATCGCAGCCGCCTGCAAAATGGTAAAAAAGCAAGTATATCACGTTACAAATCCATTCTCTCTTCAGTCAGTCTTACCTTGAATAATCTGCATCAAGAGTAGACATTCAAACTGTCGCTTGCTTTCTCTGTAATTCTTAAATATTGCTGCCAAAGCATCAAGATAAATTAGCTTTATATCATATTCCTTTCCCTCCATCTATCTCTCTCTCTTTCACACACACTGAAATGGCCCTGTTCAGCTTCCTATTTCAGCTCCAGTGAAGGATTAATGCAGCCAGCTATGGAGGCTGTCACTGCATCTTTCACTGCCACTACAGTGAGAGGCTCTTACTGTAGCTGTACTTTTAGTGTGGCTGCAAACTGTATGCTGATTGAGCCTCGCTGAGTGGTGTTGGGTGCAGGTAAGAGCAGACAGTTCCAGGTCAGCCGAAGGCAATCAGTGTGCTCGCTGGGTGCCCACTTTTGTCTTAGCTGGTGTTGGGGAAAGTCATTACAGCAGCCTGAGTACGGGGAGCTTCAGCAAGGTAGAAATGGCAGCAAGAATGGCAGTACCTGTCTAGTAGTTTTAAAAGGTTGTTTTTAGCTAAGAGCTTGGCTCGAGGGATGGCGGTGTCGGTTGGTCTGCTGGTCCATCACTTTGGTCCAGAGTTAAAATATCTTCACAAGTATTGGGACAGATTGCCATTAATTGTTTGCAGATAATGGATCCTAATGGCCGTGGTGATGCCTGACTTTTTATCTATCATGCTAACATGCTAACATTTAAAATGTTACATGCAAAAAACGTTCAGGGTCTATTTAGTAGCTCACATGATCTTCATCAGCAGATGGAGTTTGTCAGTTGTCATGGAAATGTAGATATACATTTGTTTCTGAGCACTATGACGACTTCTTGTCCATGTTGGATTCGAAGTTGAGGCTCACTGTTCATCCTTGACTTGGAAACCAGCTGTTGACAAAACAATCTCACCTCAAGGTCCATTTAGTAGCTGTTCTGGAGCTTTTGTCAATAAATGTATTTGCAGAAAACAAAATCATGGACATAGTAAAAAGTGGTAACTGCAGAATTTACACTAGAGATTGCACATAGCGATTACACAGAGTGGATTAAATGATTTACTTTTTAAGGATATCTGTTTTTATTCAGTCACCTCATAAAAAGTTAATTCAATAACCTACACTCTGCAATCATTTTACGGTATTTCTGAGATTAGATTGAGGTTGCAATAGGAAACTTTGACTTTGCTGCATGTGAAAGATAGCTGAAAATGATGTTTATAGATTGTGTACTCTTATGACCTATGTTTCATTTTTGCATTGGTCTTCTTTTTAATTTCTAACAAATTTCTCAGGCCATATACAAACCCAGTACATTACACTTACCTGGTATAGTGTGTGCCTTAACTGAGCCACTACGATGCCTTTCTTACATACTAGCAATTGCTTGGCTCTTGCTCTCTAGCAAAATGTTTTTGCTGTCAAGTTTTGCTGAGCCACTTGCTAAGTGGCGGGGATATTTCTGCAAAAAAAACAAAAAACAGATAGAGGTTCCTGCAGACTGAAATCAGAGCTCCTTCATAAGATTTAGACAGGCTTTATTGTTGACATTTCAACAAAAACTGGCCCCCCTCAAGTGTTTGCCTGAGGATTTGTTAGAAACGTGGCCAGTAAAGCCTAAATCTATATCTAAATCTAATAAAGGAGCTGTGATTCCACCTGTCTATTTTGCTCATATTCCTCTGATCTTTGTATCCAGCACCTGTCTCACATGTGCACACAAGTGTCTTTGCCATTTCAGTAACATTTCTGTGCTGTGACTATACCAACACAATAATTTGATTTTGGCAAATAATGTTAACCCACAAAAAGTTTATTTAAGGAGATTGTCCTTTGTTTCTGTCTTATGCTGTCTTTTTCATTAGTCTCCCCTTGCAGCGAAACCAGGAATACTGTGCATGACCCCAGCCCTTGCATAATAATGTCTCACGTCCTCTTTGAACAATTCTATACTAATGCTGCTCATGCGATGGTTGAGTCACTGTCTTGTGAACTGCTTGCTGTATGCCTGGAAGCTCTGTTAGAGCAACTATGTAGGATAAAGTCATTCATACACCAACAGCTGGAGTCAGCTCAACCTAAGGAATAAGGTCAGCCTTATTGTACCCGTTTGTACAACAAAGAAACAATTCATGAAACAGCACCGCACTAGCTATCCAGTACAGCTCAAGGGAAAACCAGTGTGTTATGACACTATCAAGTCAATGGCGCAGTAATAGAATGACTGATGTGAGTGGTGATGAGTTTGGACTGGTCACTGCTCTGTTGGGGGTTTGAAAGATGGGACGGGGCAATCCCTGAGAAGTTGTGTTGAGTCAGGCACACACTGTTTGCGTGGGAGTGCGGTAATGATTCTCAGTACAGTCAGACCCATCTGTCTTCTTGTCAGGGTCCCATTGAGAGTGTTAAGTTGCACCAGCAAGTGCAACACAGAAAGTGTGATACACAAATAGACACGCGCGCATAAAGAGCTGCTATCCCCCTGTGTGTGTGTGTGTGTGTGTGTGTGTGTGTGTGTGTGTTTGTGTTTGTATCAGCGCATCCCCGGGGCCTTAGCTTACCACTTACCACACGCTGTCCAATCATGCCTGACAGAGGTTTGGTGGAGAGATCCTGTTGTCGTTGCCTCTGTTACACTGTCTGACTGCCAGGCTCACCTCTGGGGACAGGTAATGATAAGGCGCACACACAAGCTCACTCACACACACACACACACACACACACATATATAACTGTCTTTCCCTCCTTATCAACATGAGCCATCTGTTGTGGCAAGTGGAAGTATTCCAAGGACTGTGAAATGGGAAGGCTGCAAACTTTTGTGTGTGTGCACTGTACATATGGTAGTGTGCATGCGTATGCGTGGAAGCCAGACTACGCTGGTGTTTGTGTGTATTTGTGCCTCTGTGGGATTGAATTAACATTAACTGAATGTATCAAGGAGTCGGCGAAGCCGTCTCTTTATTGAAAGTAAAGTGCTGTTTTTCTCTTTAAAAAGTGAAATAGGGTGGAAGAAATCTTTATGACCTTGTCCATTATCTAAGGTCTATAAATGAACGTTGTCTGGAGCATTAAGAAACAGATAATAGAAAGAAGCCCTTTACCTTCTCACTATAATGAATTATAGATGAATGAGAGACAGTGTGTACATACAGTGCCTGTTGTGGAGTCTGTTTCTGTTGCTCTCTGTCCCACAAAGTGGCTAATTCTAATCCTCCCTTGTGTCTGTGTCCTTTATGTGTCTGCTCAGGTTTATCTAAGTGAATGTGCAGTGTGTCATTCAGGTTGCCACTCTATGTTAGTAAAGTAAGACGGTGTCAGTTGCTTTGTTCCTCAGCTGCCTTGGTAGCTTTTACAGCCTTTGTGAATGGACCTACAACAGCACGTCATATACAAACACAACACGTGTAACCTTTTATGCTGTCTAAGTGCAGTTGATGTGTGTTATTATAAGAACTGCTTTCCATCACAGCATACTGGATTTAAATTTAAAGCCACTTACAGCTGGATTTAGGACTATTTTCATTATCAATTAATGTATCTTTTTTTTTTTAATTAATTAATCATTTTGTCCAAAAGAAAAATTAGGTAAATTGGCCATTAGATGTTAACTTAAAGTGTTGCCTTCAGATCTGATCAGCAGTGAAAAAACCCTAAAGGTGCTCAATTTAGAAAGATATGAAACAGAAAAAGCAGCAAAGCTGTAACCCGAAAATGTTGATCAACAGAAGTGGCAACAATTTTGATAATCAATTAATCAATTACATCATTTATCAAGCAACAAGAGTCATGCTAGTGGCTCTGTGAGGCTGTGCAAATTTGTGCTTTAAGCTAAAATGCTAACATGCTTCTAATGACAACGCTAACATGCTGATGTTTAGCAGATATAATGTTCACCATGTTCACCATTTTAATTTAGCATGTTAGCATGCTAACATTTGCCAATTGGCACTAAACACAAAGTACAGCTGAGGCTGATGGGAATGTTATTAGTGTAGCAGGTATGTGGTCATAAACCAAAGTATTGGATGAACTAAAATTTTGACCTGATGATGGCGCTAGATGAAAAGTCAATGGATAAAGTCCTTATATCATCCTCTGAGGACCATGAATGTCTGTAACAAATTTCATGGCTATCCATCCATTAGCTCTAGAATGGCTAATAATTGTTATTTTTTACTTAATGAGAATAAATCTGTCATCAAACTGGTCTAGTTCATTTTCTGCTGTTCGACTAGTTGTGTCAGCAGTACCAGACAGATCTTGTGATTTTAAACAGGTGTAATATTTTGTTGTGTGAAAAATGGCCCAACATATTTCACTCAAACTAACTTTCAACTAATGATTCTGGCATTCTTGGTGCGCCAAATGAAGGAGGTTTAAACTTCTCATTCACGTTTACAAGCATGCTGAATGCACTTACATCAAACACACCTACACTCTGTCTGAGCAGCACTCATATTCACATGTTGTTGGCCACAGTTAAAGAATAAGCAGGAGGATGTGTGTTTACCTGTGCAGATGTGGTGGCAGAGAGAGCTTGTATGGCTTAATGATTGATGGATGATTTTGGCAATTCAACAATTGCAGCTGTTTTTGCAGTGTGAATTTTAATGAATAAAAGACAAAGCCAGTTTAAGACTCATCTGTTTACTGGAGCGCTTGAATCCACTTGATGTTATTTGTCACTGACATTGACACCTAAGCTGTCAGTGTGTATGTATTGTATTTTGAGCACTATACAGTGAATGATTTATTTGCAGCATACTGTATATGTACACAGTTTTACATTGAGTGACACCAGGGTTGTGTCATTTTTCTTACAAGAATGCTCATTTCTCATAAATCGTCTCAGTGACACCTCTTTTGTCCGAAAGATAAGGTGATTCTTGTCATCTTTGCAACACATCAGTATTGTCATCTTTAGTCAAGTTTTTTTTTTTTCTTGCACGTAGAGCAGTCTTGTTTTCAGCCTCCTTCGGGCCTCTTCTTTATCAAAAACCAATCAAAGTCACAAAGAGGAATATTGCACACCCAGCAGCCCTGTAGGCAGATAATGAAGCCAGAGTAAACATCAGGGTTTTGAAGCTGTGATGAATCACAAAGCGGCTATGGATTGCTGTTATGCAACTCTCAAAATTTGATAGGTGCACCCCCCCCCCCCCACCCACCCTGGATACCATAAGATTTTGTAGAGGGAGATATAAGATTTCAACCCTTCATGTTGGGAAAAGTTAATATTCCTACACCCTCAAACTGCCAGTGGTATGAATATAAATGAGATCTAAATGGGATATTTTGGAGTGAATACATTGGGGAGGGTGAAATTGGCTGACCTGCTCACAGAGAGAAGGGAGTATTAAGCAAACTCCTCAGCCCACACTAGTTGTTGCTGATTCACCAAAAAAGGGAACAATCAATACGGAGCGATTAAAGCCTTTCTGAGAGCCGCGGCGGTTGGTCTGTCCTTCTCTGCCTGTCTCTTGGCAAGGATCAAACAAGTTTTGTCTTTTTATTCTACATGGATGAGTGTGTGTGTGTGTGTGTGTTTGACCAAAAATGTATCACGATAAAATATTTAATTTCAGTTGATATCGATCATTATTGATAATTATTAATTACCTATATTTAATAAAGACCGGGAGAAAAAAGGTTGAATTTAACCACTGACCTGTCCTTTTTTTATTAACATTTTCCTCACCATCTTTCTGTTGTTGTGCCACATGTCGATGGTGCAACCGAACAACACACTTGTTAATTGACTGGCTGTTTGCGTGTCACTTGTAGCAGCTCCATTATCAAGGGATATGACAGGCTGTTTATCAGCCAGGGCGTATTCGTTACGTGCTTTCATGGCGGTTTGCATTTAATGCATTTAAGTGAAGCTATCGAACACTGTGTGTGTGTGTGTGTACATGTACTTCGGAAGGACCAAGATAGACAATGAACAGCAAAAGATTAATAAAAAACATACAGCTTCCCTTGTTGGAGGAACAAAACATGTTAGGCAACCTGGTTTCCGGGTGCAACAAGTTGCCAGGCTAGCTCTTTCCCCCTGCTTCCAGTTTTTATGCTAAGCTAGGCTAACTGCCTCGTAGCTCTAACTCCATATTATATATCCATATTCCCCAAAATGTTGAACCTTTCCTTTAAACTGTCCAGTAAAAACAAGGATGATACGACAGCTACCTTACAGACATAACAGAATGAGATCAGAATGAATCCTGTTGGGGTAAAGTGCTTCTTGAAGAAAATGCCTTATTATTGATCGGTCATGCAATAAATAGATACTCAGACAAATTACACTGTAGCCATCATATGAGCAGCTGCTGGCATACAGTACAAACACAATACAGAAAACAAAAGTACACGCGGCCAATATATGCCTGATTTATTGATCTAACTGTAGTGTGTGTACAGTGTTACAAGCAAGAATTGCAGCAGTCCAGAAGTGACAGAGCAGCAGTTTGTGACAAGATAAAGAGTCGGCAATAAGACTGTAAACAAGACATTGATTTACCGCCAGGCAGTATAGATCCTGCAAGGAATGATGAGACACATTATTAGCATGTCTATTTAATAAACCTGCCACTGTCTCTATGTTGTAACAGTCTATGCACTAACAATGCACTGATCACATCTGTCTTACTCTGAGGATTCATATGTCCTTGAGGCCTGCACTGGCTGTGGGTACTTTTTTTTTTTTTTTTTTTTTGGGATTCCTGTCAAGTCTCATACTAGCCTTTAGCTTCCCTTTAGCAACCACCCTGTTAGTTTTGCCTGCAGCGAGGTCACCTCCAGCCGCTTCAAGCCAGCTCACATCATCACTCCTGGGAGGTTTTTACATATGCAACGCTACCGTCTCCCTCCTTCCCATTTACACACTCATTTCATCCCGCTCTCCACAGGGAACTGAGGGAGGCACATTTAAATAGGTTTGGGAGATGAAGAGATCGACTGCGCAGCTCGGCCTGTCTGTCCCCGTGCTCGCAGACATTATTCATGCCTTCTTAACTGTCAGCCAGAGAGCGAGGGACCTTCTGAAAGACAGCCTGGCCATGAAAGAGAGAGAGAGAGAGAGCGACACACCTGATGCTTAATAGATGCAGAGAAAGGAGGAAAGAAAGGAGGGAGGGAAAGAGAGTTGACGGACAGTGAGAGGAGAAGGGTTGGCACTCTGCTTTTCACACTATTCTGGTTTTAATTCGATTGACAACCACAGCAGTGCCATTTCCTGTGTTCTTTCTCGGTCTATCAGATGAAAGACACATCTTTAGGCATCAGCTTATGCTTCCCTTTTTCCCACCAGATCCTCCAACAACAGATTTGCTTTTTTAACCCGTTCTTTGTTTTCACTTGTACATGATTTTAAGTACCATTAGATTTCACTTCACTGAATTTGGTCATTATTTTCTTTAAATGAAAAGCTTCTTCTAAAATGACAAAGGATACAGAAATAAGATTATCTGCCTGACAGATGAGCCATAGTTTTATTTTATGTGCTGAAAAATGATTAAAAATTCCTTTGTTTAAGAAAATACTGCTTTTCCCTCCACCACAAAAGCTTAAATGCGATTAAGTTGTCACCCTCATCTTGTCTATTAGCAAGACATGTTTAGAAAAAGCCAAAAGTTTTTTTAATTTTTTTATTTTCTTAAGCACATTTACTATTTATTCATTAGCTACAGTACAACACACATACATAAGAGAGGAACATTTGCTTTAATTTGCTAAAACTTTCAACCAAATGTCAAACTGACTGACTGATTCTCAAAGACATAAGAACTAAATGAACAAAGTAAATCATGCAGCTTAGAGGAAACACATTTGATTTCTCCATATGCTTTTTTTTTTTTGAGGATTTTGTTTAATTGCTGTTTTGATTATCTAGATCTGGAACTGAATCAAATTTGGCTGATAATGTAACATAGTGAGCAAAACTGGGAGATGCAATAATGGTCTGTGATATTGAAACAAGTCCTCAAGATTGAATGCTGAAATACGACACAATTTGTCAGTGCCTTCCGAATTTTTTACAAATCCCAGTTGCAAAAATTAAACCCTTTTCTGATCTGACACTGTTGCGGTTAAGGTTTGATTAGGTTTAGGCACAAAAAATGACTTAAGGTTAAGGTTAGGGAACAATCATTGTCATAGTTAGAAGAACCCAGTGTTGACTGTTGGTAGGGAATGGGAAGCGAACAGTTGTCTCACGTGTCAAAGTCAGTTGTTTTGTTGAATTCATATCGCTGCTTGTCACTGGAGTGTATTGAGCATTTGCTGAAATGGCTGCTGTTTTTTCTGGGAGGACAGTTTGGGATCATCAGGGATTTTTTGTCATCAAAATTGCCATTTTTTCTGGGCTTAAAGTCTGCATTACAGCTAAGTGTACATTTATTGTTTCAGCTGAGTGAAATTAATGGATGACTGTCCCTGCTTTGCCCCCAGAGCCACATTAGTCATAATGTTTCTCAAAGACCCCATATCACCCATAAACACTATAATAAAACACCAATAGTCTGACTCAAAATACTGTCATATTCCTGGCATTTTAAGTGAGTGAAAATATTTTTTCTCATGCTCTATACAGCTGATTTTCAAGCTGTGATCTCGCTTGACTTTCTTCATATAGTCCACCAAAAGTATATGAAAGCTCTACCTGACTTGGACAATGATCTGCTGATATGCAATTTGATCTTAGAAGTCAATTAGATACGATTTGTTTGGCCATTTGTTAGTTTTTCATGCAAGGAAGAGAGTGCTTTGAAACTTGGCACAGACTCAGTGAGATCGTCTTTTGTTTTTTTTGTTTTTGGCAAGTACTTGGACTACTAATCTTTCAAACGTGTCAGACTTTCACTGCAGTCAGACCTTTTTATTCTAAATCTTAATCTTTACCCATTTGCTCTGCGCTCTCGACGTTTGTGTCTCGACTGAAACGACACATTTACGACCACAGAGAGTGTTGCAGGTCACTGTGGCGTCAAGGATGACAATGTGAAGGATTAATAAACTGTGAGTGGATTGATCATTGCCATGGTAATGCTCACCGCCTCTTTCACAACCCAAGCAAACAAGGCTGGAGGAAATGGAGAAAGGACTGGGGAGAAAAAAATCTATTTTCCCTGACTCTTACCTTTGAGTGTAATGACAGCATCTGTGCCACAGAGGCTTCAGGATAGAAAAAGGTTAATTGTGTGATCAGTCCACTTAATCATCCCTCTGTCTTTTTACTGACTTTATAGTCAAAGTATAAATGCACAGTGAGGTGTAACATGGTATCTTCTATCGAGTGACTGCTTTCAAGAGTATCGATTGACCAACCAAGCCACTTAGATTATGCTGCATTTGAGTGCAGGTTGGATATCTCGGACTTTCAAGTTAGCCCAAGTGAATCAAACCCAAATCTAGTACTAAAACTAATAGTCGATGAATCAATTAGTTGATCATCAGAAAATTAATTGACTACTATTTTAATTATTGATTAACGAAAGTGCCAAAAATGTTGTGATTTCAGGATTTTCTTTCATCCCTCTTTTTTATATCATTATAAATTGACTATCTTTGGGTTTTGGACTGTTGCTAGGACAAAACAAGCAATTTGAATAGATCATGTTTGGACAACAGATTAGTCCGTATTAAATATTATTGTTAGTTGCAGTCCTACAATAAAAAAACTATAATGTTGGCTGTAGTTATTCAAATTAAAAAAAATTACTCACATGGTTGAGTTAATGGAAGTTTGAGCTTTACTAAGTGCGTCTGAATTGTTTCTAAATTATAAACAAATGTAACATGTAGTATTGAATACTAATGGTGGACTACTCTGAGTACTATGCCTTGTACTACACAGTGACTGATTAAGGTAACAATGGTTTATGTGAAATCAGTTGTGTTTTTGCACTACAGTTGTACTTTGTTGTTTCAATATTAGCGCAAAGTTGGAAGTTAAAATTGACTCTTTGTGTTAGATGGCGGTCTTGTTGGTCGTGATGCCAGAGTAAAATGCAGAAGAGTCTTTGAGTGGTTGGCCACCCTGTGCTGTGGCCGTGCTCTGCTCTAAATAACCCATGGCTCTTGGCTGTTATTTTCTCCCCTGCGCTTGGTTTCTTTAAACATTGATTTTATGCTTCAGGAGCTTCTCGCACACTGAAGATATGTTGTCCAAAATATGCCCTCTTTGACTTTATCCTCCCAGCGCGTTTGAGTCAGACATTCTGCGCTTGTTGTTTGTAGTAGAAAGCAAAACTTATTCTCGACCGCTGATTGAAAACTCATCCCGCTCTGGGGCTACTGTGAGATCAGCGTTACAGTCCAGATTTCTATTGAATTTTAAAAACTCATATCTCTACATGTGATGTCAGGGAAGAGTGCATTTGCAGCCAGTGATGAAGAGAGCTGAGAATGTAGAACACACGCTCACACTTTTCCCACAAGTTCTCATTGCCCCCGGGCAGCAGAGCCATGCTGTGCTGCTTTTGAACCACAGGGAGGTACGAAGGGGACTAGGCAGCCGTCTGGCATCACATCGTCCTCATCTCTTCCATGAGTCTCTGCAGAATTGCTGTTATTCACCACAAGGTATGCAGTAATTAGACTGGGGTCAAGGGAGTGTGTGGCCTCTCTCCCTCCTGTCCCTGTGCAACATCGTTTAAGGAAGTGTTGCCTGACTTCCTCCAACAATTAACAAAAACGCCCTGGTTCTTCTTCGCTCCCTCCACTCCTGCCCTGCTGTTTGCACTCTACCTTCATTAATATCCCTCTCTCTAACTCCCTCGCCCCGTTCCCTCATTCTACTTGTCCTTTTATTTTCTTTCAGTGTAAAGGCAGTGGGGAAAAACAGACTTTAATGAAATGAGGAGAATGAAAGAAAATTGAAGGCACAATCGTCGTCCTTCGCTCTCAGAGTTAAAGCTTACTCCTTTGGCATAAATATGGGATTTGTGCCTTTTGGTCTTTTCAGTGGAACTACATTAAAAGGTCACTGTTTGCAGCTCTCCTGTTGCTCGTCTAGAATTAATCCTACCTAACACATTCATGCACACCGTTGAAAGTGACTTTGTGCGCTGACCACAGAAGTGGCTATAGTTTATGCACTGAATAAGAAACTGTTTTCCATTATCTCCCCTTTATTTAATGAGCCTTTTGTTCACTTCGTCAGTGTGCGCAGTTTCTTTTAGATTCTTGTGTCACTTGGGTCAAACAGCATTATTTTTTTCAAAAGTGCACGTTGCTCTTTGCATACTTCATACGCAGTCTTCATTTTCAACTGTTTTGCCATTTACTAGTTAAAAAAAAGTTTTGAATGCAGTTTTAAAAAAGAAATAAACATGTGCGTCAGTGTTATGTTACTTATCTACACAGGGCTGCAAACCCGTTGCCTTTTGGCAAAGTTTTGAGGTAAACTGCTTTATTTTCTTTTGCTGTTACTTGAACTTGAACTTTTTAACAACTACCACTCGGTTTCAGAACTGTGACTTTTTTTCCTTTGTACAAAACTGTCAAAACCTTCTCAAATATACCATGCTTTCTTTGTTAAAAGGTTTGGGCCATCTTGCCTTTTTCAGGGTGGTATATGAGCTTGTTTCTGGTCTCTTTACAGTCTGTCAATTAGTCCCGACCTGACAAATGTAAATGAATACAGCATGTTATATTGGAGCAGAGTTAAGCTCACACTGGTCTGCACCTCACTGTGTTTCCTTTCTGAAAAAGTGAAGTCTGACTGTTATGGTGGAATTTAATGCTGCTCCCTTGTAACACTGGCTTCTCTAAGCTCGTTAAACTGTCCAGTAGCCTCTGGCTTCAGTCCAGTGGCCCAGACCAATGCCTCTATTAGCCGCTCCTTTAATCCAAAGACTGACTACTATATGAGCCTCCCCTGGTTCCTGTGGCAGACTGTATGGGTTTAGCCCAGCCAGGCCGTGCTTCTAGCCATTATGATGAGTGATGGGTCTCTATTATTCTAACTTGAAAGCACCCATTGTTATTCTGATTAGGCGTGGTAAATGAGGGCTGCATTGCTAAGCTTCCCCTCACTTTTCTACATCTACTCTCTCTCTCTGTCTCTGTTGCGTTCCTACCTTCTCTCACAGCACCTCCCTCCTCTCTTCCTGTGCATTGTGGGTGTTGTCATCCGGTCCCTGCAACACCCAGACCTCATGCAGAGAAGAGTTATATGGTGTTTTTCCTGTATCTGTGACTGAATCCTGCAGGAACCGCCTTGGCGTAGAGTTGGTCCCAAATGGGAGTGCAGTGCCAGCCACAGTTTTACCGCCTCTGAAAAGACGCTATGCTACATATTAACAAAGCCGCCCTAGCTGTGTGGACATGAAGTGGCGTAGTTTCACTTGGGAAAGTATTCTGCATGGGAAAGAATAGGTTCATTGGCACCTAGTGCTTCTAGGAGGGATGGGATGGGCCAGAGAGACTGAAAACCAACTGTGATTTGGTCACATTGTACCACTTGTTTACCACTTACTAATATGTAATAATATGTTTGACAGCAAATAATTGCCTACATTACACATTACAGTTTTCCTTTGATGGTTTTCTATAATACTTTGTGCAGTTGTTTATAGTATTATTATATCTTTGGAGAGTGTCATTGTCAATCTTTCGTAACAAGAGGGTTTGAACAGGATTTGAGCAGCCTCTCTACAGCTCCAGAATGAAAAAAGTAATGGAGCTCAAATGCAGTCTTCAACCAATAGCCGCACTTTAGGGTTTTGGAAGTGTCACTGAAATACACACTTTGTTTTAACCCAAAGCAGTTTTGCTTGCCATATAATTTGTATTTTGCATGATACACAGTTCACTTGTTGCTTGCAGTTAGGTGTTTTTGAAAGCTGCCTAACCCAAAACGAAAATAACGAAGGATCGGAAATGGATCAAGCTTTGTAACGGACACAATCCTGATCCTGCTAATCTCTTCGGTACATCCTTAATTCTGGGCCTAATTTAGTTTTAGTTTTGAACAGTAAGGCTACAATTCTGGTTGGATGCCTGTAACTTAATTGGGTCCCAGGGTTAAGTTTGACCCTTGTTTACTGTGAAGAGGCACTGAGCCTGCAGCTGGGGCCTCCAAAGGAGAATGGAAATGTTAAAGTATTTGGGAGGACACTATCAGACAGCAGCTCTGTAAATAGATCCACTCAGTGGCGCATTACTGAGCCAACATCCACACACCAGAATGCCAGCTGATGGTGATTGTATTGAGAATAATTCTCTGTCGAAATTGCTTGGAGCTCAGCATCACTTTACTATTAATCAACTCCCATTGCAGCTTGGACACAATATTGTAGTGGAGGCCTTTGATGTGGTTCCAGGTCCTTTACTACCATTAACTTTTGGCCCTGGATGAATCAGCATCGTTAATGACTCTGTGTCGCTTTCAAAGACACGATATTCAGGCTGCTTAATGTTCAAAGACAGTAAATTTACTCTATCTAATCCATACATATGAGGTATGGCCAATAATGATGTGTTGCTGGCCTACCAAGACTTCCACCTCCTCTGGATTGTCAGAACCAATTTGGTCTTCTCTGTTACACCTACCTTTTATCTACCTGACTGGTACACACTGAATGTGCCCTCTTCAGTTAAGTCATACAATGACCGTCTGTGCAGAAAGGCATTGAGACATTTCTAAATGCTCCGAAACAGAACATTCTCTTCTCTCCACTGAATGCCTTTCATGAGCGCTAGAGGATGAATACGAATCCTGGCCTCTTGTCATCACACATTACAGTCTTCCGTTGATTTTGCTCTGTGCACCTTTGCAGTTATACACTGTTTTTTTGCGGGAGAGATGGTGTGTTCACCTTATGTGTGCAGGTGTACATGCACAAAGAGCAGTGCATGGAGGAATTTTTGTGTCTGCTTTGGGATTTTGTATTCAAGGAAATAAAGGAAAGAAAACATAGTCCCTAACATAATTTGCACACTGTGTGTCTTGCTAACACTGCATGCTTTGCCTGAGCAAGTGACACAGTCACAGTCATTCTTACATTTTTACAACATGTTATTAGTATGCCAAGGAGGCTGTATGTGTATCTTTTGGTGCTTACTTTCTCATTCTCCTGCTCTAACATTCAAATCTTCATCTTACAACTGCGGTGCCCTTATCAACATGCCAACAGTGTAAGTTAATCCTTGTGCAAATAAACACAAACACTCTTTCTCTCTCCATCCCTCCTTTTCGAATTCTAGCAAACGAGCTTCCTTCCAGTGGTGTGCATAAAGTGGCAGGAGAGTACAGACTTGGCACATGGACTCTACAGCCCTGGCCCGTGGTACTAATGAGGTCAAACAGATATACACAGTTCCCTAAACAGCTCTGTCCAAGACATTCCAGCGCAGCCCCTGTGCAGCCTGGAGGCATTTTTAGTTGTCGTAGAAAGCCAGTTTTACTGTGGTTCGGCAAATTATCACAGCAGCTTGGCCTAAGGCATGTTGAGATTCATGTCTTAACACTGTTAGGGAAGACGGGAATTTAGTGTCGTCTCGTAAGTTATCAGGGCCTCCTACTACTACACCCACAGGGCGGAGAAATGGCCACTTTATGCACATAAAACTCTTTATTCAAGAACCGTACTAAACTCTTTATAGCCAGCTGATGTTGACTGCCAAACTCTACAGCTCCCAGTCATTCATGGTGTTTGGTATGAGCTTGACAATATCTAGACAAGCTTGCTGTTTAGCTCTTGGTTGTAACTGCTAGATATCTGTGTCACCAGGCTGTCATTTTAAATAATAACTCTTCTTTGGCCTTCTTTGTATAGTGTTAAATTAATAGTCCACACACTAACCATTTATGGAGACAGACAGACAGACAGACAGGCAGCCATTTACACTCACATTCACACCATTTCATTTAACCTTAGGACCACCTAGGAAACCCACGCAAGACAGGGGGATAACATGTTAAGTCCACACAGAATTACCCTTGCTGAAGTTATTAACAGAGTATGCAATTTAGCTCAAATTAAACCTTACGCCAAGATGAATGACATTATGTTAATGCACAGCAATTGCCTGTATTTAGGCAAGGTAATATAATGGCTGTTGACTGTAAACAAGGAAATTAAAGCTTAAAGGTCCACTTAATTTCAGTTGCGTCCTTTTTCGGCAAAGGTCTTTACAGTTAAGAGTATAACTTCGGTCACATGTAACAAGTGGTTGTATATCGGACATCATAACCCCAGAGTCTCTTCAAGGGTGGCATCAGATGTGGGTGGCCTTCTTGATCTTTCTCCGGCTGTCCACCAACTCCTGGTCGTGGACTTTGACCCCGTCCCAGTCGGTGCTGTGACCAGTTTTGGTCGGCTTTTGAATCGGCCTTTTGCCCAGGGTCCTTGCTGTTTTACCATTTGTACACAAAGTCCCACACTTAAGTCACGGGATGACGCCTGAGGCAGTTCCATTTGCTGAAAAAAGACTGAGATGAAAGCTAGTGAGGAAACCTTAGATCTTAGATTATTTGTTACATACATATACTGCTCCCAGAGGTGAAAAATGAACTTCCATGCTCAAAGAAATTCAAGTTTCCTGTAGCCTACTAGACTCTGTTTTTTTGTGAATGGGATCTGGCGACCTCACACGTTCACAAAGCGTCAGGTCACCCTCCTCCCCTCATTTGTCCACTGTAAGCTGCTGTCCTCGTCTTTGTCATAACTTCCCACCACAAACTTTCCGTGACAGGAAAAAGACTGTGTATCACCTCTGACGAAGGTCAACAGTTTGTAACGATGTGGTTAGGTTTGCTCTGACCGGAACACAACCATTCAAATTAGACACCACTGCTGCTTTTTCCTCAACCGACCAATTTTTGTCACAGTTTGAAATGTCTCTAAATGACACCTTAGCTTGAGCTTTAAACCAAGTTTGCAGAATCAGTCCAGAGGGAGTCACAGCCACTGGAATGCAAAGAATGCAGCTGTAGCAAAAACAATGGAAAGTAAGCGCTTATGACAGATGTGCAACCTCATCTAAGCATTAGAGCAAACCGTTCAGGAAGTATATTGTTTCCCGTCTCTTTCCAAAGAGTAGGACTGAGGAGAATTTACATGACAGCAGCAGTGCCACTAGCGCCTGCAGGAAAGATACCTCGAGGTTAAACAACAATTGCTCTCTAACAGTGTTCTCAGTGTTTTCAGTTTTTTTGCTGCCTCGTGTCATAAGTCTTCCAGTAATGAATCTCTAAAATCAGGTCTCTGAGCCAGGAGTTAATGATGAGTCATTTTTAAACAGACTGTTGAGATTTAATGAGGCGTAACAGATTGCACATTGAATAAAATTTTGTTTTTTTTATTTTTAAACTTTGCCGTGTCTTTCATATTAATCATTTGACCCAGAACATTACACTATCACCACCTGCCCCTGATGTTAAAATGGCATGCAAGGGCCGTGTGAGTGTGTGTTCAGACAATAAAATACAGACAATAAGAGGCAGGCTGTCTCACTCCTCTCATGCAATCTGTAACGTCTAGACACGTTTATGCTCACCACATAACTTACATAATTAGCTCTGATTGGGCAAGTGGGCAGTTGTTTTTTGTTGTATAAATGTTTTTGTAAAAATCAACACAAATCATCATTCTATCAGTGGGCACTGTAAAGTTTAATTTTTCTCAACTCCCTGTCGTCACTCTACTTATTGCAGCTTTGCATCTAGCAGTTTTTCAGTGAAAATGAGTGTCATCCTACTGTTTCTTGGCTCTTTGTAGAAACTCACAAAGTACCCCAATAGAGACTAGCTGAGGCAAACGGGGCCCTTGTCAGTCCTTTAATGCTGTTGTTCCCAACGTTTTTGGCTTGGGACCTCTTAAAACAAAGCAATGTTTGCTTGCGACCCCTCTTGATTGGCTGCATTCGTTTACCAGTTATCACCAGTTCAACCTTGTTTTATATGAATAATTAGTAGAGGTACAATTATCTAGTAAATCACAAGACAAAAAGCAAAGATTAGAAGAAAGTTGGAAAAATTAAACATAATTTGGTGTAGCAGAAATTCAGTCTTTCCATCCTTTTAATCATCTGTTTGACGCAGCCGAACCAGAGATTTTAGTTTCACGCACTCTTCTTCCTTGTCAAAACCTGGTGCCTACATTACCCACAATGCAACTTGACCGTCGACAGTTCATATGGAGATTTGGGTGTGCTATGCTAGCAGCAGGCTAATGTAGCCTCGAACAGCTAGCCTGAAGCGGAGATGAGGAGTGGGCTACAGAGGTCTGGTAAGCTCACTTCTCTCTAACTCTTCACCCCAAGATTTGTTTCATTTTCAATCTTATAGTCTTGAGCCCCAACTGACGCTGACTCGAGGGACGTCACTTGAGGCAGTTTATCAGATTTCGCGGAGCTCCCTTTTGAGCCACAAAGGGCTTTATACAACCTATTTCTGTTTCTAAATACGCAGTAGTACTCCCCAAGACCTGTAAACAGACTTTGATGTGTACAATTGGTTCCCTTTCAACAGATTGATGAATGAGCTACATGTCCTGAACAGATTTCCATCACATTATGTGCCATGCTGACTGAACCTGGAATGCAGGCATATTCTGTGGGTGTACATAAGAAACAGGGCCGTATTGTTATATTTAAAATGAAAACAATTAGTTTTTCCATTATGATGAGGTTGGTTAACTCAATCAAAAAGTAATACAAAGATAATGAAAAAATAAATAATTTTGATTAGGTTTTTTTTTTCAATTTTCCAAAAGTGTTCAGTACCATCTGTTGTAGCACCTTACAATATATTCTGCATACTAGTTTGTCAATTGAGTGCCCCATTGTCAGTGTTCGTTTTAAGGATACACTGATACGATTTGGTGGATGAGTATTTTAGCCAATGCTGACCTTATTAAGTTGATTATGTATCGGCCATGTCACGATGGAGCCACATTAAATATAGTTTCTTTGTCACTGTCATTCTAAAATTCAGTGTTTCTGCTATCAGTTACATGCATTCAGTCCCAACGTGCCACATGGCGAGGAAAGTTTCTCTGATTCAAGTTTGGATGCTGATGGGTGATCAGGTGGCCACATGGTATCAAGCTTGCGGCTCGCCTGTGACTGATTAGCTCTCTTCTGGTCCAAAAGGCCTCACTGGGGCAACAAAGTTGGCAAGAAGCCCTGGGACCCCAAGAATGATCTATTCTGTCTCTAGTCGCCTCCCAGATGGGCAGATTAATCACCAGTCCGACAAGCGACGACTACAGGCTGTAAACTCATTAATAAGTGCTCAGCAGCTGGGATAAACTGTGAGCAACAAAACAGTCACCTTAATTATTGTCACCCCTCTTTTGTTGACTTATTTGTGTATTTCTTTTAAATTCTTGCATTGTTGACTTTGTTCCCGGAGTCTCTCAAAGCTCTGAAACATTCAAAAATGATTGCATTGATTCAGGCTGGGCGACTGTGTCAAAATGAAAATGTGCTCGCTCAACTTATCTCTCTTCTCGCTCTCCGTACTGTGACCTCCCTATCTCCTGCTCTCACTCAGGGGGGAAACAATGAGATGGTCTCTGGGATTTAGCCACGAGGAAATCTGTGCGAGCAGGAGGGTTTGTTTTGCTGTTTTGCCTGGGAAGCAGCACATAAGCCATTCACTCCTTGTCTTGCATTTTCTTATTGGCTTAAAGCAATTAAAATCTCTTTGCGGCAGGAACAGCTCTCCCCAGTTGAAGTTTGAGAGAATACAGACAAAGGACTGTGTCTTACAGCCTGGTAGTAAATATGGAGACTTACCTACAGAGTAAGGCAAACAGTTTGAAGGCACTACACTGAATGCAGAATGGTGCTACCAAGGGGAAGCAAAAATTTCCCTTCAGAGCTGCTTAGTATTCAGCTTTATATCAGCATACAGCTGTGAAAGAATATATGAGCTACTACTTCAGATTTAATAGATCTTTTAAATATCTGAAAATATTTGAAGGATGCAGCACAATCTTTCTTCACCAAATTACGTCCTTGATTGTGTTTTTATTTTTGATGGTGATTGAACATGCTGTCGTTGTTGAATAAGGTAGCCTTGGCATATTGTTTCCATCATAGTGTATCATTATTTTTGTGCTAATTAAATCAGTCCGTGACACAAAGTATCATGCCCTTCGGATTGGATATTTTAATCTCTGAACAGAAGAGACTGTTCCCCGTCAAAATGAATATACTTCACCGTGGGATGAGGGCAACCTGTCACAATGTGTTTGTATTGATAGGCATTTGCCGTTCCTGCGAAGGAGTTTTACAGAATGAAACTACACAAAAAATGCACCTTGAAGTTTTGAAAATGAGGATTATGTTGGTGGTTAGTGGTGTTTGGTTGGGTATACTGGCTTAGACAGCTTTGGACGTTGGTTCCAAATAATCTTTCATTACCTAGAAATCATGTAAGATGTCAGTAAACTGTATACAGCACACTTGTACTTACATATTTTACCAGCTTGGACAGTTTCGTGATGCTTTAGACCCACTGATGGCAAAGCAATGACAGAGATAAGAGATTTAATATTGTCACGTCCAGCTTTCTCTTGACAGAACAGCCCAGGAGACAGTTTGTTTTTCATTCCAAAAGTTTTAAATTGTCATCTCGAGTTTCCTGCCAGTGTCCACACCAGAGCTTTATTTGGGTAAATACATACAGTTACCTGTCAGGTTTCTAGTTTTGAGACTCTTGTCTTAGCTGGCGGCTGAGGCTGGGAAATGAAAAGATCTCACACGATTGTCACACGATCAAAGAAAATTAAAAGTGTATGTTGTAATAGTTCAGTGATGAAGTGGTGAGAGGTAATTATCACACTACCAAGCAGTGGAGGAAACAGTACTGTATTGTCTGCTCTGGTGTAGGATTGTTATGGCTGACCACCAAAGCATTCTGCTTGAGACTTGCTGGTTTCATTGCGCTTCAAAATCAACATTGAACTCAAAATTGACGCATGATATGACTTCAGAGTGTTGATCATTTTTTCAAAAGATGAGACCCTTTTCTATTTTTCAACCTTGGAGGTTAGGGGAGGAATCTCATGTTATGCTGATTTCTGCAGGTTTTCCTGTGGAGATCGCCCTTCTACCTACTTCCATTACAGTTAATATGACAGGTATGCAAAAAGAGCAAATCTTTGGGGCCTCAATTAGGGAGGATGAGATGCTCTTCTCTGTGGCAGCCACATTTTGTGATTAAGGATGATGAGGCAGGTCTGTTGTGGCTTAAAATCCACAAAGGTTTTTTTTAGCCAGGCTATCGGCATAGCTCTTGGGATGGCAATGTCAGTCTGTCATCTTATTCTTCCACCACCTCGGTCCAGACGGAAATATCTCAACAACTATCAGATGGATTGCCATTAAAATTTGTACGGGCATTCATGCTCCCCAGAGGATGAATCCTACTGACTTTAGTGATCCTCTGACATTGTAGTTTTTTTTGTGTGAATTTTATCGACAACTATTGGATGGATTGTTATGAAATTTTGCACAGACATTCATGGTTTCCAAATGATGTATCAAAATGACTTTAGTGAGTGATCCTCTGAATAACTTTGGTGATCCCTTAGCCTTTCATCTAGCGCCATCATCAGTTTTTATTTGTCTGATACCTTTGTTTATAACTAAATACCTGCAAAACTACTGACATTCCCATCAGCATCAGCTGTACTTTGTGTTTAGCGCTCATTACCAGATGTTAGCATGTTAACATGCTAAACTAAGAAGGTGAAAGTGGTAACATTATACCTTCTAAACATTATCATGTTGACAAAGCACCCCTGGGCCTAAGTACAGTCTCACAGAGCCGCTAGCATGGCTGTAGACTCTTAGTCTTGTTTTTGCCTTCATTTATCCAAGGAATGTCAAATGAGCTTGCTGCCTTTTTACATCAAACCCTGGGAGCCGGCCAGTGTGGCCATGCACTCGTGCTGCTGGCCTCTTTCCATCAGTGGCACTGTTGTGTCCTTTGGAAGTGAAATTTGGGTCAAGTCGAAGGTGCTGTTCTCAGCAGATCTGATTTGGAGAAAGTAGTGCATTCCAAATTTCATCTGACACACAGAGAGGCAGACAGGCAGGCAGGCAGGCAGGCCTTGGCTCTAAAGGAAGTGAAAATGGAGGTAGACATTTCTCAGATGCTCGCAGAGGAGGATATAGTTTTCTGAATAATGTCAAATGGTTGCAGGCTGTTATCTTTGCATGAATACTGCATGTTTGTAACCTTTGCTGTGGCTACTGTTTTTCCAGGTTGAAGGAAGGTCGCACCCCAGAAGGCTGTCTTTGTGTGGACAGCACACACGGAGTGACAAACACTTATGTCTTTTGATTTGAAACTCTGCGAAGTGGCCAGCACACACCCAAGGCCATTCAGTTGCATCTCTCTCCCTCTTTCTCTCTGTGTGTCTCTCCCTTGCTGTCCATCACTTTTGAAAGATAACCATTCTTCAGTACTGACTCCATTCTAAGGAACGTGAATAAACGACCTTGAACTGGAGTGAATATTTGGTTACGCACAATAGAACTCATGAGTTAAGGGATTTTGATCCTCGTATTTGAGTTTAAGTTACATTCTTATCTTTTTTTCCTGCTACTTCTCTTGGTAGAAGTAGCAGGAAGCATGCCCCCTCTTATCAAGTAATTTTTTGGTTATGCAAGAAGCTTCTTTCAAAGGTCAGCGCAATGTTCGACAGATGGATACATATCCTCATGACGCATTTATACGTCTTGTATGCTTTCTCACATGAGTTACATCGTTGCAGCTTCTATGGGAGTGTATATTCAGTAGGAGAGACATTATATTGCAGTACATGGGGAATTTGTGTTTTTTACATTGAGAGAATTGAGAGTTTATGTTATGTGTGGAAACTCTCAGGGTCTAGCATCTGTAGAAGGTTTTCTGACTCACCAAGCAGCTGGCACTATTACTCAGCTGCTTCTGGCCCATGTCATAGCATGGCAAATTGTTTTAACTCGCTGGTAGATGTGCTTTGTTAATGCTGCAGAAACAGACGGGTGCACACATACACACACTTATCTGTAAGCCACGTAGATTATACAAACTGACACCCACCCACTCACATTCTCTCTGGGGAATCGCATGGCCGACCTGGGAACCACAACCTCAGCTCGAGCTCCTCTTGACATTGCAGCTTGTCTCCAGAAGACCATGCAGTCTGTTATAAGGTGAAAGACCATCAGACCTTCACATATACACCAGAAGCATTACAGATCATAACCTCTGTTGCTTCCTGTAAGAAGAAGCTCTTCCTTCTTGGCATTTTTTCTCCTTCACTTTGCTGAAAAGAATACATATGCTGGAAGTCATTTTTCTATGAGCCTTTCACTCATTCCTCCATCTGCTCTGAAAGCATTCGCTCTGCTTCGTGAAAAACAACCGTTTTTTTTTTGATTTTCTTATTTGAGCTGTGAAGAAATCTTCCTCTGTGTTGTAAACCGAATCAGAAGTCTCCACGCATCACCTTTTTAATCCAAATGAAATTTATTTTCTTTAAAAATCCTGTCTTAAGCTCTATGTCTTGGATATAAAAACATACATACAAGTGCCTTCACAGACAATCTGTATTCAGATTTGGCACAAAGCTGCTCAGAATTCATTTAACATCCACACCCCCCAAAGCTCTGTCATCTGTTGTGTTGCATGCAGTGACACACACACACACACACATACAGACAGACACACATGTTAAATAACTCTGCTTTCAGTGGGAATGTTTTGTTGCTAACCAAACACTTCAATATTTGCTTTGCACTTCAACCATAACAGCTCCCTTGAGACCCCCCCTCCCCTCCCCTCCCCGAGGCATCTGAATCTAAATGTATACCGTTCTCACTCTCTGCTGCTGCCTCTTGCGTACAGCATGGTCGGCCATCTCCATTTATTTCAATAATCTCCAGCCCTTGTGTGTCAGCATGTTTGTACATATATCACCACATCATCTGTTATAGCTGTGGGGGTTAGAAGTGATTGGAGGCTCTCATCGCATCTTGACTCCGTAAGTAGTTTCCTGCAGAGCTGGGATGAGATGCCACTCAAATGTCTCCAACTGTTCGTGCGCGTACAGTATGTGTGTCTGTTGTTCTGTGTGTGTGTGTGTGTGTGTCTGATGGATGCCGACATGTTCCAGTTGTTACCATTTGCATAGCTGCTAATGGACTGTTGTAGCTTGGTGTTTGGGCAACAACAAGAGGCTTTAAGCCCGCAATGGTTTATGAAGTGACACAGGCATTTTATATTCACTTTTAGATTCACAGATAATTCCCACACCCTCAAATAACCCCCGAACTAGATTCTGTGTGAATTTGGTCTGAAAGTTTGCTCTTATAAATGATGGTGGCTGGTGTGTCACGGTTGAAGGCAATAACGGAGGCAAAGAGCGATTTTTATTTGCAAGGACGTGAGCCCACGTGTTATTTTATTCATCCCTTATTTAACCAGAAAGGTCCCATTGAGATACAATATCTCTTCTGCTAGGGAGTCCTGGTCAAGATGGAAAGCAAAAAAGAATATTGTTGAAAATGCCAAATTTAGACAGATGTTACCCCGGACCCTGGAACTGAAATACGCAGCAAGAAGTTGGCAGCATTTGGATAAAAAATGCATCCATGCCAGCTGTCCACATGTTGTCCTGTGTATCACTGGGAATTGTTTACTATTGTTGGTGTGTGTGTGTGTGTGTGTGTGGGTGGGGGGGTCACTAAGGCCATAATACTTGAAATAAATAGTGTTTTTCTTTTCCCACATCTATGTGATGAAGCACCTTGAATTTGTCAGGTATTACGTCAATAGATAAACCAAAAACAGACATTAGCATCTTTGGGCTACAACTTATGATCTATGTTTTTGCTGTTGATTAATCTTCCAGTTATTTTCTCGATTAGTTGTTTGGTTTATAAATATGTACAAAAAACAAAACAAAAAAAACATCAAAAGTTTCAGAGCCCAAGGTGACGTCTTCACTTTCTTTTTTGTTTAATCAGATTAACAGTCCAAAACCCAAAGGTATTCAATTTACTATCAAAGAAGACCGAGGAAAAAGAGAAAATCTTAACATTTGAGACACTGGAACCAGGTCTTTTTTGCTTTAAAATTACTTAATCGATTATCAAAATTGTTGCAGATTAATTTCTTGTTGATTGATACTTGACTAATTGTTTCAGCTCTAGTTGTTCTTATATCTACCTATAACGTTTCTCAATTGAGTTTCCATAAAATGTACTGTATGCCGAGTTACAAAATTACATGGGCGTGATAAAAGATTATAACCATATTGCCCACTTACGAGGAAATATTTAGAATGTGTAGAATTGTACAGTTAAAATGACATTAGATTGTACTGGAACTTTCATCAGAGCAATACTAATCTATTTACTGATTTTGGATCAGATTGTGGACCCTGCATCTAAATAAGCAGATACACACCCCTAGTGTGCGTGTTTGTTTTTGTGTGTGTGCTTGTGTCGATCCAACATCTCCTCCTTCACATGAGTGCTTGCGCCGCTCTCATCGCCATGGTTACTACCTGGAGAGGGGTGGGGGGCGTGAGGGGAGAGGTCTCATCATCTTTGTGAGCAATTAATCACCCAGTAGGATGAATCCTGGTCATCTAATTACAGACAAATTAGATGGAAGTAATGCCTGAGAGGGATATGAAGGCTGCGACTGGCTAATATGATTTCTTGCGATCTCTGTTTCAATCTCTGCTGCTGTGCTGTGTTTCAACCCATTGTGCTACAGCTGTGTCAGCCTTGTACAAATATGATTTTACACGTATTAAGTTAGAGAAAATGAGAAAGAAAAAGCAAGTTTTGAGGCAGAAATCTCTTCTTTTTTTTTTTTACTCTTTCTTTTGATAGAGAAATGATCCGATTAATAGAAACTGAAACCGATTTAAAGAATAACGATGGTCTGATTGCTCCAACAAAAGGTTCTCATCTCATGGCAGAACAGTTGAGAAGTGGCTTTGGGCAGTCTGAAATGTCGTCTGTGAAATATCTGCCCACCACAACATCCCCGAAAGGTCACAGCTGCTGCCACTTTTATGTATAAGGTGCTCGTTGTGGGTGTTTGGCCATTACAGGAGCATTAGCCGTTTTGTTGTATTTATCTTCAGGCTGCATGAAATATGGTAAATATTGTCTGAGAAAAGAGAACAATAATAACTTTACCCATACTAATCAATTATTATACAACTTCTCCCATTTTTCTTATGGATGCATTTTCCTCTATTTGCCTGTTGAGGCAGGAAATGCATTTATTCACTCTAACCTTTTCATATTTTATTTTTTTTGTGACATTTCAAAACTTTGCTTTAAAATATGCTTGACAGTTGGGTGGAAACACAGCTGAAATAAGTGAAGTAAGTTCAGTCTCAGCCTGCAGGTGCTTTGCTGCTTTTCTCTGCCATTGCTCACACACTTTTCCTCTCACACACACACGCATAATCTATTCTCAAATGTTTCTTTCCTCATACTTTTCCTGTGTTAGCACATCCCTCATTTCAGCTCATCCGGAGTCCTGTTTTCATCTCTCTTTCAGTTCATTTCTTCGCGTTATCCCGCGTTATGTCTCATGTATGTGCATCCTGCCACCCCTTTCTGCCAGTATGGAAGCTTTACTGGGAGCAAAGGAGGAGGCTTGCTTGTTGCCAGCGTTTAATAAGCAAGTGAGTGCGTCAAGGACACTGTCAAAGGCTCTGCTGGTGTAGCAAAGGCACCAGCAATTACAGCAGATCCAGGGCCACGACTTCTGCTGCAGAAAGAGAAGGGGTGTGTGTTTGAGATTGTGTGAAAAGAATTGTGTGTGAATTGACAATTTGCTGTGCTTTTGTTTGTAGATGTGTGTACGTCTGCTGTGTGTGTGTGTGTGTGTGTGTGCATTCAACATGCCAGACACTCGGCTATGCTCATCCCACTATGAAAGCCCTGCAGAAACAGGGCAAGACGCCCACTCTCTCACTAAGAATAGTTTGCAGCTTCAATAATGTGCAGTGCATTCAGTGTGCAGTTGTTTCTCAGTGCAGAGAAGAAATAAAACTTGTTGGTTGATGGTTTTGCATCGGGGTCTATTATGGAGGAGGATGTTCATTTTACTGGCTGTCCTGCATTTTGCTCTGTTGTGTGGTTCTGGATGTTAGTATGTTAGTGGTGAAACATGCAACATACTTGAGACGCATCAGAAAATTGACAGCATGAGACATTTGTTGAAACAATTAAAACAAGCTATGTTTAAGCTTGTAGCATTGTTTTTAGCCACGCTAGCGGCTATACGATGGATGTCGGTTGGTCGGTCCACCACTTTGGTCCAGACTTAAATATCTCAACAACTATTGGATGGATTGCTATAATATTCATGGTGCCTAGAACAATAACCCTACAGACTTTGGTGATGCCCTGACTTTTCCTGTAGCGCCATCATCAGATCAATACTGTCCAATACTTTAAATGACAGAATACCTGCAAAACTGACATTCCCATCAGCCTCAGATGTGTTTTGTCTTTGGTGGTAAGGTAATTAGCAAATGTTAGCATGCTAACCCACTAAATTAAGATGGAGAGCATGGTAAACATTAAACCTGCTAACGAGTAAGACGAGTAAGCGCTTATATGAGTCGTTTTGGAAGGCAGTGACAAAGGACGACGCAATTTAGTTTCCCCTCTAGGGATGAATTAAGTTCTCTATCTATCTTTGTTTCTACCGATGCCACCAAAAGTTGTTGTTTCCTGCTGCCAGAAGATGCTGATCCCCAGTAAACAAGCTCTTCTTGCGACGGGCATAGCTCAGAAAGTCTCAGGGTAATAAAATTTGAAGAGAAAACATGGGGAGAAAATGCATATAGTATGAGCTGCTGCTCATTCACGAAGAGTCCCTCTAAGTAAGCTGAATAAAAGAAATTGATAACCTATAAAATTGTTGTGTTGCAAATGTTATTACATTTTCAAGCATATTTTAATATTTTGGACTGTTTAAAATCCAATTTTCATCCATTGTTTAACGTTAAAAAAAAACAAACTGAATTTCTTGTTTTCCCTGTTTCTGCACCCCGGCTGCATCCTCTCCCCCTCCCACCAAAACTCATAAAGGCCCAGAGGTGCATGTAATCAGTTGCTGCTCACTGTCATAAACAGAGAGTAATAAAAATCTGCACACCCTTTCAGAGTTTGTAGTTTTCATCATCCTTGATACTTGAAATGAAAACTGATTAAATCACTTTCATTTGGATAAAGTAACCTAGAAAGATCAAGGCCACTTGTATTTCTGACAGTGTATTATAAATGAAAAGGTAGCAGAGATTTCAACTGTCAGCTTTTGATACTCACTTCTCTCTGTCACACACACATATATGATTCATTTCAAATGAAGGAACACAGTGTAGTTTAGTGTAGTTTAGTATTTCTGAGCTCATGTCTGCCACTCCTCTGGTGTGGTGTATGGAGCAGGGCTTCCTTTATCCAAATAGATAATTATTCTCACACTCTAACACGTGACTTCTCTGTCCTCTGCAAATCTAAATGAAAAATAGATGTCATTATGCCTCTAATGCTGAAATTGAAAACTGAAATTATGGAAAATTGTCTTGCTCCGAAGACTTGAAGCAGGCATATCAATGTGTCCCAATAGTCAGGTGAATACATTATAATTTTTCTTTTTAGAGCTGAGAGCTGTGATTACCTCCAGCATCCATCTTAGTGGAAACGAAGCTGATTTGTTTTCAGGAAGAAAAAAGAAAACAAAACGTGTATGCGCTCGCTTACTTCTGAAGGAGTTCACTTTGTGCTTAATGAGGGTTTGGGATATGAAACGCTGTCAAAGGGAATGTCAAGTGTCATTTGTCTTGAATATACACACTGCCTACCGTAGCAATGATAAACAACACAGACATAACTCCTCCCAGACGATCAGATCAGAGAGGATCGACTCTACTTCAGTTCTCTCAGGTGAAGGATTATGGGCCTTTGAGGCTCTGAGTCGTAGACAGTTGGCCGGTCTGTGAGTGAAGCCTCGAGGCGCTTCACTGCTGAAGACTTTGTGATGGGACAGAGCCGAAGTATCTCCACCCACAGGTTTATGTATGCATGTGTGTAGAAACATCTCTTATAGTTCCATGCTCGTTGTAAGTTTTATACCTTATAAATGCTTTATTAGGTATACCTTGCACAAGGTGCACTCACTGGAAACGTCTCATCATCACACTGAGAGGTGTTTCTAATATTCTGCCCTCCAACAATTACTGCATATCAATTATATGGATACATAGGTGTACCAAATAAACTGTCAACTTAGTATAGATACTATATGCTGTAAGGCTTGTCATTTTCATTTTTTATTATTTTGTTATTTTGAAATTTTGAAAAATGCTGAAAGTTATTAAAAAAACATGAAATAAACTGTGTAAAATGTATGTAATGTGTGTAGAATTATCATTGTATATATTTATATATTCAGCAGCTCATTTGCGATTTCTTTCCGTTTCTCTCTGCACTG
This sequence comes from Macquaria australasica, assembly GCA_005408345.1. Lineage (NCBI taxonomy): Eukaryota > Metazoa > Chordata > Actinopteri > Centrarchiformes > Percichthyidae > Macquaria > Macquaria australasica. Next base: position 2,790,042 of record SEMN01000004.1, on the reverse strand, counting down.
TTTATTACTAGAAGCGTTTTGCTTGTTTCAAGAGGGATCTCTTTTACTGTAAAATGCAGTGAGCAGTGTCTTCCTGCAGCAGGAAACACAAAAACTTCTATAGTGGGAAATAAAATCCTTAAAATCGTTTCAAACCAAACTGCCTCTTTAAAGAAAATACAAGAAAAATATTTTAAGTGAAAATAGGTAAAAACTAAAATATGTGCAAGTACACATGTGCCAGTATGAGTATTTTTTATGTTCGTCTGTTGTGTGTGTGTGTATAAAGCTATCTACTGTTTGTTATGTGCGTCAGTGTGTGTGTGTGTGTGTGTGTGTGTATACAGTAGGGAGTAATAGTAGAAACGTCTACTGTACTGCTAACAATAGTGTGTATTCCCTGGTGTAAGTTTGCAGGTTAATGTGTATGTCTTCCAATTGTATAAACCCATATATGTCATGAGCTTATGTGCACATATGTGAAATATGACAAACAGTCAGTTCATGGCAGTATGATTTCCACCGGGGAGTCTAGAGAATAGCTGGTTAAAGAGGTGAGTGCTGAGCAAGCGTCTTGTAGCTTTTCCCTGCGGCTGCCGGGACATGAATAATCTCAGTGTTGCAAGGCTACGAATATAAGACGCTCATTTATGAACTAATTGCGGCGTTGCCGCCAAAACTGAGCCTGGGAGCGCCGGGCACTGACTGTTTATGAGCAATTAGGATACAGATGTTGCACGAGCGGCGGAAAGCCCTTCCTTCAGGTAATTGAACCCGACAAGTTTGACACGAAAGGAAATGGAGACTGCGTCTGGGATCTAGGAGTCAGATTGAGATGTAGCGGCTGAAAAATAACTCACTGCTTTATAGGTATCTGTCGTTTTCCAGTGGAGGAGCTTTATATTGGATTTACTATGAAGCCCATTGACTTTGAAAAGGAGGACGCCTGAGATATGTTGCCTCGAGCTACAAGTGGGGAGTTACCTCTATCTTCTATCTCCTCATGCACATGTATGTACACCTGAGCCGAGAAAATAATTGTGGAAAGTCACTAGGAGGCCAGTGAAAAGATGGAGTCTTATTTTTATCAGAAGTGATTATTCCACTCTTAGAAATTCATTTTTTCTTTCATACAGACATCACTATGAAAGAGGTTTTTTTTATTTTTTATTATTCCTTGGATGAGAAAAAGACATCAAAGCCTTCTCGGGGATAAGGAAGAGAGCTCTGCATTATCACGTCCACTCTGTTTTACTCTATAAAGACCCCCACTTTCAGAGCCCCTGAATAATTAAGGATATCTAAGAGTAGCTCTCTGATAAAAGGTATTCTTCCCTGTGTGAGTGGAAACAGCAGCACTCTCTCGACTTTCTCAACACTTTTTCCCAACTTCTATCGTAGAGCTCAGCAGGTCTTCCTAATGGACATGTTCAGCCTTTTGTTGAGTCATACAATCTTGCTGTCATTGCCTACTTCCAGTGCAGGTAGTGTAGTCATATTGTTTGGCAGTGCGAGTTTATAGTTTGAAGAAAATTGCTGTGTTTATAGAGTATGAGCCATTGTTCCCCCTGCTGCATTTGACAGACTGTGATTACTGTCTTCAGTGCTGGCCTTATTATAAAGGACTCAAGAGGTAATCCGCAAGTAATGAGGATTGGACACATAGTGGCTAAATAAAATGGCCTTCTCAACAACACGCTCGCACAAATGCACTCATCTAAAATCAAGTCACAGCTCTGGTTTGCTTGCTCATGGATTCAGGTAAAAACAAGCTTTCAGTTTTCAGGTAGTTCACGTTTTGGAGAGGGTTTTATTTTCTTTTTTGGGGTTTGTTTTCCTCTAAACAGCCTCCCGCTGTAAGACCTGTGACTTTGTAAATCTAGACTTTCATGTTTGCCTTTGAAGAAAAAGCTGTTTATCCCTTTCTGTGAAAACGCATAGTTCGGTACTGAAAATTGTATTTCAGATCATGGGGGTCTTGGTGGACCCGGCTCTAAAAGCCAAACCGACTACCTTTTGCCTGTGGTGGTTTTATATTTCCAGTCAAGTAGTTTCCTTTGATTCCTGGTGTGCGAGGTGTATTTTTAAGTTGTGGAGAGGCTCTCTGCTGAATGTTTTATGTCTGAAATATTTTTAAATGGTTAAATCCACCTGCTCAAAGCTTTTTCTACATTACTTTTTAACATCACTCCGAAAAAACATGATTATGAATCACTGGATGCTTTCTTAGCATTGACAGAACTCCAGTTTGTTGGCATTGTGAGGTCTTTTTGACTCATTTAGCCCTTTAGCCACGAATCACACTTCTCTTATTCAGGGGATTTGTGGTAAAAACCCTCAGTACCTTGCAGTTTCTGTGATTTCTGTGTCTTATCTACTTGCTGGATCTCCATCATCTGAGCTTGTCAGTCCCCATAGATGGCAGTCTCGAGCTGCAGTCAGATGTAGCACCCCCCTCTCCCTCCCTCTTCTGCAAGACACAGACATGATGTAGACTTTGAACAGACACACACAAAACACACACATACACACACAGACACACATTCTGTCTCATGCTTACACAGCCTTCTTTTACACAAGTGCACACCTGCATGCAAAAATAGCATTCACCTAAAAACGGAAAGAAATGGGACGTGAAACCATGAAGCAGAAGAACTGCTTTGCCTCTGCTAAGTCAGTGGCCAGAGTACAGATCAGAGACGAAGAGTGGTACAGGTCTTAAACAGACTCTCAGCCTCGCATAAATGTTTAATCTTGTGTGCTAACAGCTTGTGTTCAGATCTGATTGGTCCCTATAAAAGGAAATGATGGTGACAGGCATAATCAATCCCTGTGAAAGAAAGTGGGTCTGACTGTGGAACATAGTTTGGTGTTTTACAGCAAATAAATAACTCCTCTGACCTCTACTGTATGCTTTTATGAGACGGGGTTACATAAAAAATCATGACACCCCTCTAATGACCCAGCAAACATCTGCACCCTGATGATGTATCCTTGAACATGACCCTGAAGCCCAAATACCGACTCTGGGGTGCTGTTCTTTATCATAGCTTGAGCTGTGAAGCTGGGCAGGCAAAATAGAAAAGAGAAATCTCTCCTCCATAGGATCAATAGCGTGTTACAGAAGAAAAGTATTTCACAGTCTTGAACTATTAGAAACAATGGGCCGGAGTGGTAAAATTGGGTTTAGGTAAAAAGGCAGAATCAAATAAAATGTGAATGTGCAGTGAAGGTGGGCATTTTAAATGTACACTTACAAAAACCTTTATTATATCCTGACCTTTTCCTTAGTTTAAGAGTGTGAAGCAGCACTGTAATTCAGTTCTAACAGGGAACAAAAGCTTTTTAAACTGCATAGAACAGAGTGAATCTCGCTTGTCCATTTTTAAATCTGGTACATGTGTATTAGAGGTAGACATGGTTCAAGAAAGCCAAGGCAAAGCAAAAAACTGTTGCTTGTTGTCAATGAAAGGGGAGAAGTACAAAGCTTTATATTTCTTTTCACACTCCATTTTAATTATTTAAGTAACTATTATTTATTGATGTATCAAGTTATATTTTTAACTTCTCTGATAACCTGCCTTTTTGTCAGTTTGGGGTCTCAGTAAGACACACTCCAGCCAATGAAATATTGGTTTCAGCTCAAGCTGTGTTTTTCTCCTTCTTAACTTTGCGTTGCTGACACTGCAGCCACCTGGAGGGCGCTTGTAACTCCCACTGCGGTGGTATTGCAAGGATGTGTCAATGGCATTGACACTAATGTAATGTGATTGGTTCCTTCTAACGAGGTGACATGAAATGGCATTTCACTTGACAATCAATCATGAGCCAAATACCCATTTGTAAGACTGCCTGGGAGTCCATGTGTCGGCTAGTTAATGATGCGGTAGAATGTGGAGTCCACCATGACACAGTGAATGCATTTTTACATGGCTTAAAAGTCACTGCATATTTTAGGTACATTTTTATTTTATTCTCATTGTAGTTGCTTGTCTAATTACTTTTTTTTTTTTTTAAAGCGCAGTATGCAATTTTCTCCAGTTTTCCCCCAAAAACAACTATGACACTAGTTTTGGCATGCACTAACATGCAATGATTAATTTAATGATTAATTTAGTTAAAAATGATCAGTTTATTCCAGAAGAAAATAAGGAACTTTAATTTTCTTTTCTCTTTGTAGGCTGACTCTACATACAACATACAACTCTACTGTTGTATTTTCTGATTAGATTTAACAAAGATTCAACAAGCTAATGCCACATGAAACACAGTAAAGCACCTTTGTTTTTGTCTCTTTACCCAAACAAAGTCAGTGTTATATTGTTGATGCACAGTACTCTGCAATCATACAACCATCTTGAGTTGTCTCAAGCTCTGCCATCCATCCCACATGACGTGAACCCGGCATTAGTCAATGAGTGCAAAGTTCCCCTTCTTCTGTGGTACATAAGCTCATCTGAGAATGGCAGCCTTCATGACAAGGTGTGGAATACAATAAGTCATTCTCAGCCTACAAAACATTTTCAGTGTGAACCAACGGTGAGTTTAGAGTTTCCATGTAAAATAAATAAATATGTATTTTTTTAATATAGCAAATATGTTTCTGGACTTACAAATCAGGTTGTGTGTGAGTTGTGAATGTTTTATACGCTTATTGGCTCTTGAATGTACTTCCTAACTCTTATCAGAAACACTATATATTCCTTGTCAGTCATGTCTGCTGCCATATTTATGCCTTTCCACCTCACCTCCATCACCATAATGCGTCTCACCTTGTGTTTGAGCAGTGGTGGTTTGAACGAGCCACTTTATGTGCATACGTGTGAGTGTGTGAAGTGGAGTGTGTAGGGTTAAACGGGGCTGGGGTTGAGCCTGTCTGCCCTGAGTTGGCTTGGCTCTCTACTCTTCTCTGCCCACTGAAGCTGAAAATAGGACTAGGGCTGCAGGCTCTCTCCCTCTGCACAGCTCACTGCCGGAGCACAGCAATGGACAACTTTGGATTCTCAACATAACAGCACACTTTCTACTAGATGCACATTGTCCCCTGATATCAAAATTTCAGAACTGATATGAGCACCGAGTGCTTTATTTATCTGATCAGTCGATAAGGGGGCTGATCCAAGTGTCACTCACTTTGTTCTGCTTCCTTTAGGACACTTAATATTGCTCTTTATAGAATAATTGCAAAAATCACTGCCAAAAAGTGCATATTTGATTTATGCATTGTTGAATGTTAATCCTCAACTAAAAGATGAATTCTAATAAAATAGAAATTAGGCTACATAACCTTGGCAAGAGAATATTCACAGCTTGGGCTGCAACTAACAATTATTTTCAATTTCGATTAATCTATCAGTCAATTATTACGTGTAGAAAATGCCAGGAGAAAAGACAAATCCAAGTTTTTAGAGCCAAAGAGTCATTTTTTAACTTCGTCTGAGCTAAAAATAACCACAAAGGTATTCAGTCAATTTAGCATCGCCATTCTGTTAAATTGTCAGTCTCACAATGGACAGTTTTAAAAGATATATAAAAATAAATTCAGCAGAAAAAAGATATTGTATTTTTAATTCCACACATTCTTCTTCCTTGTCAAAACCTGACACCTACATTACCCACAATGCAGCTCGAGTTGACGCAGACAGTTGGGTTGGAGATTCAGGGGTGTGTTTTGCTAGCTCTGGCTAATGTAGCCTCAACCCGCTAGCCTCAAGCAGAGATGAGGAGCGGGCTACAGAGGTCTGGTAAGCTCACTTATTTCTTCTTTAACTCCAGATTTTTTTCCATTTTCAAACTTGCTTTAGCCCCAACCGACGCTGACTCAAGTGACATCACATTTAACTTACCGCAGCCCCCTCTGGAGCCACAAAAGGCTTTATACAACTTTTTTGCCGAGTTTTTGGCCACTATTGGTGCTGTGGAGCAATATTTTGATGAGAGCTTCCTGTTGACAATTTCTCGCCATCGACAGTTGGTAGCTTTAACGGGCCAAGAAATGTAGCAGTTTGCCAGAAAAAAAGTCAGGGAAGAAGAAGACTTGTTGGCTGATGTAAACAATGCAGGCTTCGAAATATTGCTTTGCAAATGTTTTACGAGGAAGGAAATGCATTCACCACATTTGTATGGCCTCAGTGCTTTTTGGTGAGAAAAACTGAATGCAAGCACACCTGTACTGGTCTACAAGATGACAACTCTGCAGGCCACCTTTAAAACGATTCATTATTAAATTTGTAGCTGATTAATTTCCTGGCAGTTGACTAAGTCGTTTATGTGCATATACGCAGCTCACAGATGGACTGTCACAAATGTCTCATTCATTGTAGTAGGTTACAGCTTATTAAAACAGAATGACGCTCAGCCTGCATGGCTCATCCTTATTATGCCAGTGACTTTCACAAATAGCAGCTTTTTAGCATTTTCATATGTCAGGAGACATTTTTGCTCCTGCTGAAAAAGATTTGTACTGCGGCGGAGTGTGTGGCACTGAAACTACAATATTGTGACAGCTCAGAGGACTGATCCCAATACAACAGATACTCTCTCTCTCTCTCTCTCTGCCTATTTTGCTCTAATTTCCTATAGCTTGTCTCTGTGCCACTTGAGTGTATGTTAAACCTCTTAACACGAGTCGAAACGAGAGCTATGTTCTCAACCATTTATCACCCTGCATTTGAAATGTATTTACTCCATTTGTACTTAGGCAGCAGCCAGCTAGAGTCAAACTAATTAACGCTTTTGCCTTAATTGTTGTGTGCTTGACAACATTCCTTCAGGTCCTTAAGCTAATGACAGTCACCTGCAGATCGGTAGTGATTTGATCACATGCCTGATAGCAAGCCACATTAAAGCACAGCAGACACGGTCCAATTTGAGGAAGATGGTAATGAAAATGATCTGCTGAAATAAAGAATAATGTCAAATCTTAAAGTTGGTCATTTTAATCTTTTCAGTCATTTATCAAGCAACAAGACTTCGAGTCTACAGCCATGCTAGTGGCTCTTTGAGTCTGCCAATGTAATTCTAACATGCTGACAATGATACTGATGTTTAGCAGGTATAATGTTGACCATGTTCACAATCTTAGTTTAGCGTGTTAGCATGCTAACATTTGCTAATTACCAACCTGCAACCTCCTGAGCCACAGCCACGTCGCATGGTAGATCCACTACCATCCAACAGCAAGTCATCCAGTAATCGCAGGGCTGGCTGGTCGAGTCGCACCTCCTTGTGCCGAAGGGTAAGGTGGTTCCTGGTGGTTCGGCCAGGGCCTTGCATGAAAGCTAACTGCCATTGGTGTGTGAAAGGGTGAATGAGTGGCAAATTGTAAAGCGTTTTGAATAAAACATATAAATGCAGTCCATTTAATTAGCACTAAACACAAAGTACAGTTAAGGCTGATGGGAATGTCATTAGCTTTCAGGCATTTGGTCATAAACCAAAGTATCATTATCCATCATTAGGTAAAAAGAATTTTTACCTAATGATGGATTCATCATCAGGGGGCTTTGAATGTTTGTACCAAATTTCATGGCAATCAACCCAATAGTTGTTGAGATATTTCGACCGACTGACAGACCAGCATTGCCATTCATAGAGCCACGGCGCTAGCATGGCTAAAAATGCCAATCATTCTCTGGTTCCAGCTTCTCAAATATGAGGTTTTGCTGTTTTTCTACTTTTCTTGTTTTATATCACTTTCAATTTAATATTTTGGGGATTTGGACTAGGCGAAAGACAAAACAATCAATTTGAAGATGTCACTGAGTTCTGGGACCTTGTGAGTAGTATTTTATACAATATGATCAACAGAATCATCATACAGTAATGAAAAAAAAATGTTAGTTGCAGCCTTAAATGCACTGTAAGCTATTATTTGTGTATTGGCTTCATCCACATAGGGTGACAGAGCTTTGAGATATTTTAAAGCTGTTCATATCTGTAGTCTCCACACACCCACCCATCAATGAATCATCTCAGGCATTCTCTCTCTCTCGTTCATATGTCACTTCACTTCATTTGTTTGCTTTGTTTCAGGGGTTCGTGTAGTGCTCTCTGTCTGTCTGTTCACTTTAGGTGCTTGCTATGGCTTTGTTGTGTCTGCGACAAGTCATTTCACCGTGCAAGCATCTTGCCAGTAGTCATACCTAGCACGAGTGATACAAGAACGCCGGCATCAATTAGGCAAAACACGACGAGAGCGTGGCAGCACATCAATATTTATTTCATCTGCATATAAATGAGATTGGGTTTTAGGGAGCCATTTGCTGATGAACCTCCCCCTCTCCAGAGTTCTCTGCCGACACCACTCTTGTTATGACAGGGAGGGGTGGGGGTGAGATGGTGGGGAGACCTACAGGAGGAGGAGAAAAGAGCCAAGGTATAATAAGATTCAGGGAAGGAGAAATTTCAAGGCTGAAGGTGTTTGTTGTAAATGAGGCGGCTCAATTTGTTATCTGCCAGCTTAGGCTTCATTTCATTTGCAACAGAAAACTGACGCACCGCCCCATCCGTAAACACTCCTGAAGAAGAGACTAATTCCGAGAGGTCGGAGGTCAATTCCTGGCAGCTCACTGGCCCAGACACTGGAAATAATATCATGAGGGTTTGACATTGATGCTGATGAACTGTGGAGCAAGAAGTCACATCTGCGGAGGGCTCTGAGCTGGAGACTCATTCGCATGTCACCCTGTGTGTTCCCAATTGGCCTCGGGGCGTCTGGGGCCGGGGCCGCAGCCACAGCCAGCATGGGGTGTCTCCGCAAGACTGCCTGAATTTGTGTCCCTGCCTGGGACTGCAAGAGGAGGAAAAAGAAGTTGTTTGTTTAGAGGGAGATGTCGGTAAACCAGTTGATGGAGCTGTCTGTGGTAGTTTGAGTCGTCTGCAGCTTTCTGCTACATGAACCAGCGTGCAACGGTGATGGGACATGACAGGTGGAATTTCCTGGTGCCTAGAAAAGAACAGCAAAACAGAACAGAACTACAAAAACATGCGAACATGCTTGTTTCTTGTTTTTCATTATTCATTTATCTGTTGATTACAAGTTTCCAGAGTTCAAAGTGATGTCTTTAAATAGCTTGTTTTGTCTGACCAGCAGTCAAAATACCAAAGATATTCAATTTTCAATGATATAAAACAGAGAAAAGTAGAAAATCCTCAAATATGGAAGACTGGAACCAGCAAATGTTTAATGATGAATTGATTAACAAAACTGTTCCAAAACCTTTGTCAGTCCAGCCCTCCTTTTCGGATAAAGACATGCCAATTTTGGTCTTTTTTGGTTGGAATTAATTGCCTTAAATAGTAGTTCAAATCCATGATTTTACTCTCAGCACCTCCTGCAGCATATAATAGCGGGCATCTCACCTGAAATAAAGACCATTCCGCTAACATAAGAAGAAGTTATTGTATTTGTATTAAACATTAAGCTTTAGGGAGAACGAGCTGTATGACGCAAAGGAGGTTACTGTTATTGAAGTCATCTAACCATCACAAGAGATGAATGGTGATCTGCCTGATTCAGCTCAGCGGTTGACTGCGAGTGATTAATGGATCCCATTGTCACAAACGTTATGAGTTTTTATGGGTTGAGAAAAGTAGACCAATGGCTCAATCAGTCACAGTCCGGTGGTTATGTGTGAGGAAAAACGTGAGTTTGATCATCAGCAGTTAGACACATGTTTTACCCAACAGAGTCTGCATCGAGCCTCTTCAGATTTTCTTGTCAATGTTTTTGAGTCTGTGACATTTGGTGCAGTCACAGTTGGTTCATTGTCTGCTCGACATTTACTTTTACAATCCTTTTACAAAGTTCCTCATGTTTTGCTGTACTATCAAAGCATTTATTTAGCCATCACCAAGCCTTCGCTGTTGGGGCTCGCCCCACAGTTAGGGAACCACTTGGTTATACTGTTCAAATGAGACTGACAACATGGAAAACATCCAGGGCTCAAATCAAAGATGAGCTTTGAAAGCAGCCCTATAGAGAGGTCCTTTCTCCTCTGCTCTTGAAGTCATGAAAGCCTTTATGCCAAATGCTGTTTGCCCAAAATGCCCTCTCCCACTAGAACAAAATTGGGCACTTTAGGGAGCCTTAGACAGTAAATGGGCGGTATAGATCAGTGGTGGAAAAACACAGTGTTTCTCTTTTCATCAGCTGCTCTGCTGTAGCCCTTCGAACTAAGGTCAATTTCCTGTGCCAACCCTTCAGTGGAACTGAAATTGGCCTCAGGTTTATGGGGTGAAAACTTGTCTTGCATTTTTGTTGCCCACACCTACACACATAGTGGTGTTCAGTCTGTTATAGTTACCTCTAGATGAATGCATGGTTCTGACCGCTGCTGAGATTGTAATTAACCTCTTCTCACACACAGAAAAATCAATGAGATGCTTTGCGCAGTCATTATCGGGAATATAGGCCGTGCAACACTGGCCTGTTTAAATGTTGATTTTCTTTAGTCACTCTTGCTCCATTTGAGGGATTTACAGGTAATCGTTTCCCCTCAGAATTTAAAAGCCTCAGCTGATCAAGTGGTTGGTGTTTGCTTACCTGATTTTGGTGTACTTTTTTGTCTCTTATGGATCCATAGCAAAGAACTGGTCAGTTCTATTCATCCCTTGGATTCTTTACATAACATTTAACATTTAGCAAATCATAAAACTTTTGTACAAAAGTCAGAGTCCTGATGTCTGTACAACATTAATTATGTTTACTTTTACTTGTTTGTCGCATATTTTGAATTTGCTCTTGAAAAACAATGAGGGGAACACCCATAATTTAAAAAGTGAACAAAAATCTGAAGGAAATTTAATGCATAGATAAAAGAGATAATCCAAAAAAGGCTCATGATGACAGATTTTATCAACATGACTTTGAAAGACCTGCTTCCATTTGCTCTTTTTCTTTTTTCTTTTCAACAGTGTAGATACATCATGAGGATATTGCTGCTTCCATCTGAATTCCTCTGCTTCAACTGAGTCCCCCAAAAAATAAAGGGCAGGTGACAAAAATGCCAAATGACATTAATGAAAATAACATAAATGTCAGGTGGGAGGCAGCAATGAAATGCCACAACTTACTGAGATGATAGAGCAATATTCCATCTTCTGGGTCAAGAACAATCGTGTAAGAAAGAAGCTTTAAGAAAAGCCATAAGGGGATGTGACTGTTGGAGGAAACTTGACAAAAAAAACTTTGTAATTCCCAGCCTGAGGGAGAAGATACTCAGAGTAGTGAGTGTGCTGTCCTTATTGGACTGGGGGCATAGTTGGATCATGACTTCCGAGTTATGGACTGCAGCTTTTTTAGCAGCCTTTTATATGTGCCAGCAGCACCAGTGCTTTGAATCCAGTGCAGACAGCCATGGGCACTGGGCAGCCTGTGATGGGGATGTTTCCAGGGGCATGACATGGGAGAATTTGAAATGGTTGACCGGTTGGCCGAGCTGAGAAAGTTGACCTGGATGAGCCAGTAGTAGCTTTACTCACACGGGAACATGCAGGCAAAAAAAAAAAAATCAATGACAAATGTATGAGTCTGATCAGAGTCTCAGAGGGAACTAGTAGTCCAGAAGTTAGTCACAGGCATATATACAGTTTAAAAATATGGGGATGTTTCATAGGGTTATTCTATGCACTCTGGAGCTGAAATGCTTTGTTGAAAAGTAACAACAATTTGCAATAATCATCAACAGTGTTTTAGTTTTGAAGTAAAAATACCCCCAAAAATTTAGTGGTTCCAGCTTCACAAAAGTCCTCCATGATCGTAAACTGTATATTTTTTTTGGTTTTGGACTGTTGGTTGTACAAAACAAGCTATTTGAATATGTCAACTTGGGCTTTGGGAAAAATTGTGGGGGGCAATTTTAACTATCTGTGGATATTTTAAAGACCAAACATTTGATCAGTAACCAGAATTTAAAATATCTGGCTCTTTATCTGCTAAAAGCTCCACGTTGTTCACCAGCTAGTTGGTAACTTTGTCTGCTGTTTGGTGCTGGGCAGGTAGTGTATAGTGGGTTTATCAGAGATTTGTTTGCTGTAAACAGCCACCTGCTGCATCTGAAAACACAGCTGATGAGTGCGGTGAGTGGGAACCAAAACGGTAAATTTGTGGCTCATAAAAACAAAACAATGAGCTGAAAGACGCTAAAATGCTCCATAGAGCTGAAGGGAACAGCAGAGTCAAGGGATAATTCTCTTTGGGGTCATCACTAAGAGCAACCCCTTTCACATTACACAGGGTAATTTGACCCATTGTTCATAAAAAATATGTATTGGTGCAGCTTTAAGTTTTTGTAGCCACAGAAATCACTAAAACTGTGTCAAAGTATCTCCACATCAAGTCGTGAGCCAAGCTAAGACCAAAATTAAACATAGCTTCATTCCTATGCAAATGTGAAGCAGTTGATTTGCATGATGCATCTTCAAACTATGCAGATGACCTTTTACTTAGGACTATGTCCCAGATACTGGGTGCTTAATAATGCACTGTAGGCATTCAGGCTTCCGAACACATTTCCCTCCCAAAACTTCCTCTGTACACCAAAATGACTGCTTGTGGAGTGGTCCCTGTACAACAGTGGAGAGCTTTAGACAGATTTATGTTGAAGTCCTGTTGAGATCTGACCTGACAAGGGTCCCTCTTGGAGTTTGATTACCTCAGATGATCCACGCACGCTGCAGCTTCTAGTCTGCGCTGCACTCCAAATGTTCTCATCCAGAGGGTGCAGGCCTGTGTTGGCTGTTTTGTGTGTGTACTGCTTATGTTTGTGAGTTTGTCTGTGAACTCTCTGGGGCATCTCCGTTTCTTGCAATGTATTGGTTTATCCATAAAAGGCATTCTGCTGGGGGATGTTAACTCAGAAACAGTTCTCTGCTTTGCTCAGTAAGCTGTGATCCGGAGTCGGGCTGCCAAATGCAATTGGGCGAAAAGGCCTTTGAAGTGTGCCGTGATTGGCTGTGTGTGGCGGCTATTTTGACAGCGCAGGTTGTGACGAGGAAGGCAGTTGTTGAAGCAACAGTAACTCTGTAGGTCACACTGGGCTAGCTTTCCATAAATCTCAGATGTAAACTTGTGTGTGTGTGTGTTTGAGTGTGAGTCAGTGAGAAAGAACTAGTAAATCACTTAAAACCTGAGTGAGTGAGTGTGAAGAGAGAAAGACATGATGGATTACTTCCAGCTCGTGTGAGTGAATGTGTGTTTGTGGTTGTTTGTGCGTGTGAAATCAGGCAGCCGACATCTCTCCGTGCATCTCTGTACAGCCCCCCTGCAGTTTCCCCTCTTTAAAATTAAATTTCAATCAAATATATTTCATCTACATTTCCCCTCTGAGTCTCACAATGTCACAGTTCATTAAAACATAATTGAAAAGGAATATTCAACAGCTCACTTTGCACATGCACCACTTTAGCCCATTACACTTGCTAAAGAAACATTTACATAGAAAATAATCTCAGTTCTGTTTGCTCTCAGAAAGCTACATGAGCGGCTTACACGCTGGCTGTATCATTTCCCATAATTCATCTCTGCCAGCACAAATAAACATAGCAGGGAATGTGGGATATGCAAAGCGTGATTCAGTAGCAACATTTTTAATCTTTCTTCCATCAGCTTCTATTACCAGCGCTGCTGAGCTCAGCAGACCAGTGTGCTCCTGGGCTCTGATTGGGTTAGTTCAATTAAATTGGCCCCAGCAAGGTGTAATGAGAACTCTGGTGTAACAGTGACAATGCGTAGGAGTAAGCCTGGTGGCAGCCATTATGGCTCAGCTATTAGCTCGCGACCCAAGGATAAAAATAAGCCCCGGTTTCCTGCAGTTGTGTTAGAGTCACCCTGACTCAGCCATCACTCAGTTCAACCAGACACCTGACATCAACGGCCAAGCTTCAGTGATATGGTAACGTACTACACCATTAACCATTAAGGCCATGTGTTCGGTTCTTATAGAGAAATAAAGTCTGCAAGGGTTAAGTAAACAAATAATAATTTCTGACGATATTGTGTGCAAGATTTCTCCCCCTCTTCCCTCATAAACCAGGTTTTAATTACGTAAACCTTACATTAGTAAAGGATAATTCCAGTTTATGACAACTCGGGGCTTGGATCTGGGAAAGAAACTAGCGATCAGATGATCAGACCGGTTGTAAACAAGCCAAGAGTTTAGCTTGATTATTTAAACCACTTTATTTGGAGGTAAAACCGAAAGTGAGCACACCGAAAATGTCGTTAATAATCCCTAATACAGTAAGTACGGTATGTCAAAGTTGAATCTAACCTGGGTTTGGCTAACCTGGGGGTTTGTGTAAAACCTTTTTGACTGCTCGTGTTTCTTGCCCGTCTGACTTCTTTTTTATCTCAGCAATTATTTTGGTGAGTACAGTGTTATCATATCTGATAGAAATGATGACCAAAGTACAAAAATAAGACCCAAGTTGTAAAAACCAGAATCATCCCTTAACAATGTCTTTACAAGCTGTAAGAGGTCAAAGTTTTAGTCAGCAACTGTCAATTTTGACGGCTATAATTAACCGGTCAATGGCAAATTTATAAAGTAGTATGAAGTTGTATAAAGTTAATGTTAATTTTGTGAGTTGGCTGTTATTTTCTGTTATTTTTATATTATTCAATTATCCTATATAAAACGAGCTAAGTTGACTTGTCTTTAACTGACTGGTTAAAAAAAAAACCCTGGGAGGACATCAACAACAACCAAATGCATCATTTATCCAAACAAGTTTTTGATTTTGCTTGCCACAACGTATATTTTTTTACTATCACGTAGACCACCATAGTAGTAGTAGTTCAGAAACATTGCAGATAGATATTCTCCTTTTATCGTCAAAAGCCCAACTCCTCTCTTTTTATCTGCTCTGTGGATTTTTACAAAGTTCAGTCGAGCTAAATGGCTCTATCATGGGATATCACTACTGGATGCAGACCCAGCCTTTAAATGAAAGCCCAATTAAGAAACTAAATATTGATCTTTACCGGTCCCTTCCCTTCCAGCTGTGTACTTCTGTCTCAGGGGGAGAAAGCTCTAGCCGACCATGTCATCTTCTCTTTGTCTAGTTTATTTTTATATCCCTTGTTTGTCTCAGTTTTATCATGTCCTTTCATGTCTTCTCAGCACTAATCATCACTTCTTTAAGCTCCAGGAGTTCAGCAGAGGGATCCACATTTTCTTTGATTCATCAGGAGTCATAGTAATTAATACAAATATTGCTAACTACTGTAGATGATCTGTAAACTCAGGGTGTTATGGTTGAAGGGGTTTGAAGTTTAAATTCTTTAAATTATCTGTGTGGTGTCTTTGTTCTAAGGAAATAAACATATCCAGATATACAAAATGGGAATACATGAAATTAATTATAACATTGTGTGAGACTTGCCTCACTATGTCGGTTACTGCTGTCTTTACTGTGATAGAAGTAATATTGTTGTCAAGGCAACCAAATTGTTAAGCTCTGAGTTTTTCTGCTTGGCCTTTTTACCACTCTGTCCACTGCATACGCGTGAAAGCCTCCGTCTCTCAGAAGGGATGAATTTCTTTGTGGCTTCAAACTGTGAAACCATCGCAGTGTTTCAGGCAAATGACATGTTTTTGAGGCAACAGTTTGACGGGAGATGGCAGGAGATGGATCCTTGTCATGTTTAGCGAGGGGAGTTTTCCTCCTGACTGAGCTACTGGCACAGTGACATTAGCGTGTTGAGTCTGGATGCACTACTCCACCAGTGGACCAAGGTGAGGCTATTTCACACTCTCTTGGACTTCAAAGCCGTCATATGGGAGCAGCTTCGATGTGCTCGCTCTGGTGTCAGTGTCTCCCTGCTTTTGATTCCTCACTGGAAGGGCACACCCATGGCAGTCTGAAATCACCTTATCTTTATAGACTTTCTCATTCCTCTCAGTGCCCTGTTCTTTAACATCCTACCCTTTGCTCTTCTCCTTTGTGCCCAGTCACACCAGAAATGTACCTGCGCACCCTCACGAAAGAGATGGTACTAGAAGTTTGGTGACATTGGCAATACTTGTGGGTTGTGCAGTGGCTGCTGTAGATTGTGGCCAGTTTTGTTTGTGGGAAAATGGATACAAAGAGGAAAGCTCTATTGCAATTGCTTCTCATTTGGCAGAGAAGGGTTAAATAAAACTGGATGGTGCCACACAGATAGCTTCCTCCATTTTGGACTCTCCAGTTCTCTTCGTGCCCTCAAAGTACTGTTGCTACAGTGCACAAATTTACTTTGCCTCCACCGGTGAAGTCTTTGCTGTAATAAATGTTGCTCTGACTGAACCCATAAGTCCTGGACACACAAGAAAGTGAAACAGCGAAGTGAAATAGCGACGTTCAGTACGCCCTTGCGAAATAGGAGGTGCTTGAAGCTCAGTGGTGTAGGGACTACTTGCACTGGTAGTTGGTGAACTACTGTAGCTGGCGAGCTAACTGCTAATACTCTAGCCAGCTGGGAACATGCTGGCACAAGTCAGTCACAATAGTTCTCTGAGCTAGCTAGCTTGCTGTCACTAAGCAAGCTAGCTAGATTGGTTGCTAACAGGAAAATAAGTTTACACAATGTATTCAAGAGACGCGTAGTATTTGTATCGACTCTTGTCTCAAAATTGTCTGCAAACCGTCTTTTTTGAAGCAGTTTACACTCCACCCGAGGAAGGATAAAAGCGAACGATGCAATAAGCTATGATACCTTCCTTTGTTTGGGTTCTCCATGAAGGTCACCACTGTCAACTGTTTACTGTTTGTCAACGGCACAAATTATTGTGTCAAAGTTGACCAAAGTTCACTAAAACATTTTGTAGTTTTAAATGCTGCTATGAATGGACCTTTACTCTCCTTGCACCTACATCCCAGCCTACTGCGTCTTGCCTGCTTGTGTCAGACATGCATTGTATGTGACGGCAGGACTTTGATATACCTATCTGTGTTGTCAATCTAAATCCATTCCCTGTATGAGGCCAACAAAGCCCTTTCAGTTGCTCCTTGAAACTGCTGACACTATAATTGAATAAATAAATAACCCCATTTGAGGATTATGTTTCTTCTACAAATATAGATGCAAGAAAAAGGAGAGAGGGAGGAAAAATAGCCTGAAATAGGAAAATGAGAAAGAAAGGTGGGAGGGAAATGAATCGACAAAGAGAATAGCAGAAAGGACTAAAAGGGAGGAGATAGAAGAGCCAGGTTATGTGAATGTCATTACACAGCCATATTCAAACAGTGACTGGTTTTGGAGTTTAATTCTATTTGATGCATTATTGGCTGGCCACACAGCAGTAATGTTTGGACTGCTGGAGAAAGGAAGGCAGTTGCATTAAAAGATTAGGTAGGTGGCATGATGCAGTTCTAAGTGACAAGGGGCAGATCCAGGAACTGAGACAACACTTAGTTAATGGCAATAGGAGCAGAGAGAATTCAGGCTTCATTCACATTTTATGATCTTCATATACTGGTTTGGGCGTTGGTAAGGGTGTTTCATCACAGAATGAAAAGGTCCAAATATGTAACACCACTCTTTCCAGGGCACTACCTTTTATGTGTGATTGACAGGTCATTTGGCTAATTTTCTTGAGAACAACCCTACTTGCCAACATCTTTGTAGTGTTGAACAATGCAGGAGAAACCTGTATATTTGGCAGAATCTGTCACCAAAAAACTTTATATGCTTTGCACTGTAAATCATATGAATACCGTATGAATACAAGTTAGGAAAAAAATGCTATCTAGATCAAGTTTTCTTGAAGCTGTGGTATCTGCAGGTTGGTCTGCTGCCCCGGCGGTTGTGACCCTTTACAATATGATGTACCTCCTTCCAAAGTATTTAAGTTAGTTATTAGTTTTTACATTAGAAAATGGCTGTGAGCCCCAGGCTTCCTCAGCTGAGATTTGGGAGTTTCCCTTATCCAGTTTAAAAGAGGAGTTTAAATGTGCAAAGGTAAGGTCAGATATGTCAGGATATGAAGTGGAACCCTAGGGAGGCAGTTTAAGAGTCAAGGGTAGCACTTAACACATTAGGATATTGTAGGCAAGGTGCAACATTGGTGTTGGGGGAAGGTTGGAATGGGCAAATTGCAGTCTTTATGGGGCAAATTGACAACAGTGGGGAAGGGAAAATGGTTGTACAGGGGATTCAGAGGCAAGAATAGGCAGCTAGATGTGCAAAGACAGTCTCTCAGCCAAAGCAGGGTCGTCTGTGATTGATTTGAGAAGCTGTAAAATGAGCTGGAGTCAAGTGTGGGGTATGAGGGCAGGCAGGGTTCATGTTAGGTGCAACCTTTGATTCACTTCCATATTCCCAGAATCTTGCCCCATGTGCTCTTGCATGTGTTCAGGCATAGCTTCTCCTCGAAGTGTAAAACAAGCCTTTCACAAGGGTGACATACCTGGAGACATAACCGAGTGCAGAAGTACTTAGCAGCAGCCAGTGGCTTTTAGGTAAAACTGCCAGTCAAGCCAGCGTGGGCAGCCAAATTTAGCTCTGTGTTCGGGCAAAGGTGGGATTCAGAGGTTTAGAAGCTTAAATGTAGCTTAGTTCAGGCGCAGAGAATGGTGTTACTTGTTTGATGGTTCAGTTGATTTATGACGGCACAGCCTGATGTCCGCTGTGGAGGCCAATGGCGGGTCAAGACATCATTTAACATTAGTGTACGGTTTCTGGAGGAATCCTCACCCAACCTTTGGCACATATCACGGCGTGTATTGATAAATACCATGCTGTGTGGATTGATGATCTTCGGGCAACCAACCTTGAGCACATAAAACTATATTGAGCTTATATACTACAGCTTTCTTATGGCGCATTTCACAGACATACAACACATAAAGGCTCATGTGGTGAAGTCCAATTCCATTATTTGTTTTACTACTCAGTGCTACCTGCCATGTATGATCACTTTACACGCAAAGTTTTCTAGGTTATCAAAGAATCTTCAGGTTTAAATGCACACAAGATACACTAAAAGTTACCAAAATAGCTTGCATTAGGTCACACTAACAAGTAGTGTAAATGCAATGTTTCTTTATCACTCAGGGGAATTATGAAAAGTAAATAAAAATAACCACAGATCTATCCAAGGGGGACACTTAAAATCTAAAAGATGACCAGTAACAGCAGATTTGTACAGTTTTAGCTCTAAAGGATATGAATATTGAGATGTGTGCTGTTTCAAGCATTTTGGCAAAACTATTCTGTATACTATATTTTTTTAATGAAAGAAATCCATCAAAACCATGAAATATGGATTTGAGACACTTTCACTGTTTCCATTCGTACCTGGTATTAAAATGTGATTTGTATCTGAATATCTCACTAGAGTAAAGAATAACACTGAAGTGCCAGGTACAATCACTCGCGAAATAAATCGACTACATACTCTCAGCTGTGAGGGTTCACTAATCAATGCTACAGTAGGTGGTCAGTGTTCATCAGTCCAGTTCTGTGCTTGCATGCAAATCACAGCTGGTGCTTACCCAATAGCGCACATGCATGCAAATTAGTTTGCTCGGTGGAGGTAGAGCACCTTGTGTTATCACGCTCTTTTATGCAAAACCAGGTTCAAATGAAGTTCAGCCAATTTTTGTGTTAAAAATTCCAGAAAAAACACCAAACACAGATGTGAGGATGTGCAAAAACTTTAATTAAACGTGATGACTGTGCCCTCTTACCCACCCACATATTCACCTGTACGTACAGTAGTTGGGACAAAAATGACATCAGATCAGAATGCAGACAAATACAGAAAACAAGAGTTCATGCAAATACCAGGGATAACCTCAAAAATGGTGACTGGATTGGTCCCTATCCAAAAAGCACAGATCACATTTTGATAGGTATAAATGGAGCCATATGTGTTTGAATGCGAGGCAGGTTCTGAAATGTGAAGTACCAGTCTGCTCTCCCATGCTGTTCCCCATCAACACACTGCTTAGCATGGCCACTGGAAGGCAAGGCGGCACGTGAATGGCATATTCCATTTCCTGCTCCAGCAGCACTATCAGTGTCCCATTCCCAGGATAAAATGGACCAGACCTCCCCCGCCAGGAAACATGCTCGCACACAAGCAGGCAGCTGGTGGGCTGAGTGAATTTCCATGGCAGTGGGTGAGCTGGGGATGGTCAGCATAAAGCAACAGAAGGAAGGTATGCTACGTGATCACCTGTGGGATTCGTAGAGCTGGAGAGACTGTGTGGGTGTGTATTTCAGGCCTAGTGTCCTGTAATTTCACGAAATGAGAGCAATTTCTTAAAAGGCAAATCATTATCCTTTTCTTCTCTGTGTAAAGATTTCATGGCACAAATAGAAACAGGTACTGTAGTCCAAGGATATTGTGAACAGGTGTATACATTTGCTTCCAACTCTGATGACTGGCATTCCAAAATGCAGAGCTTACTTGTGCTTTTCCTCTTAAGCAACAAGTCTTTCAAATTAAATGACAAAATACATTTGTTTGTCCATGCCCTCCAGAATGGTTTGATCAGGTTTAGGCACACTCACACGTACTATCACTTGAGCACAAAAAGATGTTGTTTGGTGATTTGCTGAAATGACTGAAGCTCTCCTACAGACCAGGGGTTTTCCATGTTTTAGCCCATTCACTGTAAATCTTGTATACTTTCTCAAGCAAGTTAGTTGATTTTGCTTCTTGAATTGAATGGAAATCAGTGGCTGCCTGGAGCAGTTACCAAAATAAATTCAAAATTCAAAGGTTCAGCAAAAGCAAAGTATAAATTTGTAGTGAAGGAGCTAAAACTTGCAAAAATAGGTTTTTTAAACAAAAAATGTTTCATTTGTTGTAACTTTAAGTACCTAAACATAACCCTAATTTTAGTTAATATTTCTTGCGTAACCCCAACTGTTAGATAACATTTTTATGTGATGATGAGCAAAAGAAAAGTCAAGTGCCAATACATGCTATTGTCACATTAACCAAATTGTGGTGTAGGAACAAAAGATTTGTCCAAACATCAAATTTCAGTCTTTGTGTGTGTGTGTGTGTGTGTGTGTAAACCCATCTGAAAGCCAGTTGGTGTTTATGAATTCCAGCACTTTCACCACAGAGTTGGCATTATACATGTTCATTGAAGACTAATCAACAGAGCGCAGTGTGTGTCTGGTGAAACTGGCAAGGTTTTAAGCCCATCCTGATCTTTTAATTAGTCTGATTATCCAAACAGCTGTCTGCTGGCGCTCTCTCTGACTTAAATGCACACATACACACAGAAACTCACGCATACTCACAGCGTGATAATGCTACATATGTGACTGCTGCCGGGCGCCCTCGGAGCGGGGTGTGATAAATATTGTCAGCGCGGCTCTGATGACGGCGCTCCAAGCTCTGACTGACTGTCAGCACACCCTCCATGCTGTATTTTTCTTGGTAGAATAGAAAGTTTTCAGACTTCTGCAGGAGACTTTGAAGACTTGGCTGTCACAATGCTGCTGAAGTCTTTGTTTAAGACTTTGAGTGTGCTTTATATGTATGTGTGTTCTGCATTTATGTCCATCATGATGACCTTGCAGGCTTGTTTTGAGTCAGTTTTTAACATAGAACTCCTTCTGAGCTTTTTGTGCCTGCACAAACTGCTGAAACATTCAAATCTTAATGTTTGTTATGAGATGTAGCTTAATTTACATCGATAAAAGCAAGTGAATAGGAAGAACATATCCCACGGGTTTAGAACTGCCATCTCTTTAAGGTTGAGTGCTGCTCCAGCTCAGCTTCACCTGAGTGAAGTTGCAGTGGCAGTCAGCGCTCCTCTGTGAGCTCCACTAGTTTGTGCCAGGGTATGAGGCAGTTAGCTGTTACAGCACCTCTATCCCCCGGAGGAACCAGCTGCTCTCTTGTTTTTTGACTCTCCACAGGCTGTTCTGTCTCTTTCCCGGCCTCCCAGGGGATTTACATGACACCTTCTGAGCTTAAATGGTGGATTCTCTTCTTCTGCAGAGCAACAACGATTTCCATTCACCCATCATGGCTGCATGTGGCTCTAAACATGCTAGAAATGCTTCCTAAAGTGCAAGGATGAGTCATTTCATGTCATATCATTATGTCTTGTGTGCATGGCACCATTTCTGTTACCTTTCCTCAAGGTCAAAGTGGAAATAATAACTGGGATAATAATGGGAATGAATGCATGTTGAGTGTTGCCATGTTTCGCTGATTGGCTCATGCTCCCTCTGTCATACTCTGCTCTGTCATGATAGCGGTGCAGTCAGACCTGCAAGAACTGATGAGGAACAACCTCAAGAGACAGAGCATCACATCTGTTTTAAATGACGTCCTTCACCCTCATACACCTCACTGACTCCAGACCAGTGGAGCCGCTGCAAGAATTAGACTCTCTTGCACTGCTGTATGTGCGCACACACACACACACACACACACACACAGAATCTATTTTTGGATACCAAATATTGGGCCGTATTGAGGAGAGTTGCAGTCACCAGTGTGTGTTCTAACTGCTGCTCAGTGCCAGTGAAAGGAACCTCATTCTGACTTATTGCTGAAGTTCAGCTCCTCTGATGGTCACATATACTCAGTACTGAAAAGAATAGTCGATTAATAGTTCAGCCGATCCACAGATAATCAACAACAGTATTGATAATCCATTGGTAATCCAATGATAAGATAGTGCGGCAATGAATCTGATTAATTTGGGAGACCTAACTAAACAGAACCAGGATTCCTCGCACAAATAACAAATGTTGTTTATTAAAAAAGGTAGCATTTGAGAACAGATGTCCCAGTTTCTGGCTGTTAAAAAAATCAATTGTTGATTGTTGAATTTCTGTAGCCATTTGACTTTTTAAAATGCTAAAAGATTCAGGTTTGTGAGATTTATTCAGACAGTAAAAAGTGCAGATTTTTTGACAGGGAAGACTGAAGAAAAACTAGTGATGCTCGTCAATCAAAACATGGCAGTTAAATCCAAAATATGAAGAAGACTATCTTGCTCTCAGTCTCACGGTCATTACAGCAGCAGAGTCTCATATCTTTTGTGTCTAAAAAAATGGAACTTACATTTTTCATTTGCACGGGATGTATTTTGTTCTTGATAATGTTATTTCAATAGAATTCAACCTGGCTCCTTTTGTTACCAATTTTGCCCCATATTTTGTTAAAGGTTAAATTGATTTCCTCGTTGGGGACATGGATGGGGTGGCAGGGCTGACATTGTATTCTAGCATTACTGAAAAAGTTTGTGAGCCACTGCTTTGAGTCATTTATCAAGCAAAAACACCAATCACTTGCTGGTTCCAGCTTGTTGAGCATGAGAATTTGCTGCTTTCCTCCGTTCTGTAGCATTGAATATCTTGAATATTGGACTGTTGGTCAGACAAATCAAGCTATTGGAAGATGTCACACTGGGCTCTGGGAAAATTGTGAGGGGCATTTTTCCTTATTTGTGACATTTTATAGATCAAAAATAAAATAAAGTGTTGACAGATAATGAAAATAATTGTTTGCTGCAGCCGTACTATACACATAGATGTTGTTAAATATGTCAAAACACAGACATCTCAAAGGACACATCTTATTTATATATAGATGTCAAAAGTCTGCACACTCTTTCATATTTTCTGTTTTTATTGCTCTGAAACCTGATGTAACACCCATAAAATCTGACATTGTTCGGTTCCATTTCGATGTAGTAGCCTTTAAAGTCAAGCTGTGTTTGTGGGGTTGCAAATGTGTATACAAGCACATAAATATATGTCATCACCAAAGGAAAAGGGGACGAGGAGAAGGAGACAAATGGAAAGATTGCATGACCAGAATGGGCAAAATTCTGTGACACAGAAGAGTCACCAGAAAGCACTTATGTTGGTTGCTAAACACAGAGTAAACAAACAACAACCTAATTAGTAGGAATTCTGCTCTGCGGGAATAAGACGCCGCTGTATTTGACTGAAACATAATGTTTAGTTTCAGCACGTGGATGTTGACGGTGGAAGAAGGTCAGATCCAGGCCATGTGGATGCTATAAGCTGAGGGGGTGGTGGGGTGATGTGGCAGGGGATGGCTTTTAATCTGAAAGAGGCACATAAAGCAGATGTAGTGCCCCGTGCTGCAGATGGGGGGCATTGTAGGACCTGAGAATCTGGAGGGACCCAATAGAAAAAAGGGATCTCAGTGCGATTGGTCCCCACCGCCAGAGACGCGCTTCAACGGTCGCTCTCCCTCACTGGCAGCAACACACATTCTCTTGCACACACACACTTCTCCCCTTCCCCTTCTCTTTCCTGCTCTCTCTCTCACACACTCTCTCTGCGCCTCGGTGTCTCTCAGCCACTCATTCTGCCGTGCTCTCTCCCGTTTCATCTCTCCACCGTGGAGTGCAGAGGGAGGTGATTCGGCTCCCGGGCTGGCTGGCAGTGGCTAGATTGGGGCAAACAGAGACAGAGTTGGGGACCTGAGGGACAGGACAGTACGGTTGGGGGGGGATTTCCAGACGGAAAGATCCAGCGCAAGATTTCCTCCAGCGGAGATTATTTGCATCACAAAACCTGTGGAAAGAGGACTCTGACACTATACCAGCTGCACAACCGCTGTCCGCACAAGAGGTGCCATTTAGTGTGTTAATATGCGTGTGTGTGCGCGCGCGTGTGATTCTGAGTCTGCTCACCTTTTCAGTATGCAAATTCATTGGCTTGGCTTCTTTTCTCATGCAAATGTAAATTGGCTGGTCGTCTTTGACCAGAGACACAGATGGAGCCGGTCTCTGTAATTCAGGTTTGCATGATTATAATGCAGCGCTCCGTGAATTAGTTCAGCTCAGATGGATTAGTGCACGCTGGTGTGTGTGTGTGTGTGTGTGTTTGTGTGCATGTTTCGCGAACATACGACTGAAGAACCAGAATGTGCTAAATAATAGACCTCTCCAGTATGACAGAAAACTTCCAAACTAGGTTATTCCTGAATTAATGTGCCACTCATTATATTTCCTACTATTTCATCCACCTTCTCTTGGAGTGCTTTTATTGTCGGTTGCATTGTATATTAATCTTTGGATGCATCTGTCTTCACATGTGTGTGCTGCTGACATGTGTGGTCTCCGGCATATCATGCTTCGGATGTCACTGCCTCAGGATCACAGAGGGAAAAAGAAGAGGGGGGGGCCTAAATGCTATGTGGCACTGTGCCAAGTTGCTGCTTTAAAGAGGATGTTGAAGGTTAGACGAATGTCTTTTCAGCCTGTGCGCCCACTCCGTCTGTCTCTCTGCTGCTTTACTTCTATGCAGAGGAGTAACAAGAATGACAAGTGTGTTGGTTAAAGCGGCACCATGAGGAATCCCTTAAGTAACGTCAGTCGAGCTTGCCCCCACCCGTCCCTGTCCGTCCTCTCATCCGTCCTCTCGTCTGTCCTGTCCTGCCTCCATTTGAAATGTGATTGTGAGTGTGTGGCAGAGTAGATAGATGGAGTATTTGTTGGGGAAGGAGGAGGAATGGGGGTGGTGGAGTTAATGCTTGTTTTAGCTTGCTCCCCCTTTCTATTCCCCCATGGGATTTGCCCTTGCCTTCCATCTCTCTCTTATCCCCCTACCTCCATTTCTCTGTCGCTCCCTCCATCACTTTTTTTTTTTTAATCTTCCGTCCTGCTGAGCCAGCGAGATTTACTGGTTTAAAGTGGAAGTCCATTCACAGAACTGGGACTGCTGGAGAGACAGAGAGGAAGTGAAGGGGAAGGGGGGGCTCAGGAGAGGGAGAGGGGAATGGAAATAAAAACAGCCCCCGGGGGGGGGCTCAGCAGGTGATTTATATGTAGACATTTCTCCACACGTGTTTGGCCACCGCTCCAATTAACACCTCCACCAGTCCGTGGCTGCTCTTGACAGATGCTGAATCCTGGAGAGGGCAGAGTATATTCATTAGTGTTGGTTGTGTTTGTTTGTGGGGATTTAGCGAATTCAAATTGTTTACTGTGGTTTTCAGCGATTTCTGGGTCATTTGTCGCTGCAGTGTTTTGAGCTTCCTCTGCTTGCTCTTGAAGTTTGGAAATTGCACAGAGAACTATTTTCTTTTTCTGGATAATTCACAAACACATCCAGCTGTCCCCATTTCTGATCAAGGCCTGAGTAGGTTTTTTTTCCTCCAGCAATTTCTTAAGTTCTACAGTTTTTTTTTTTGTTTTTTTTACAGCCTTTCATGTCAGAGTGATTGATTTGATGGAGGTCTGATTCTGATTGCTCATTCCTGTCCCTTGTGTTCCTCCAGGGGGCGTGATAGACAAGGACCTGCGCCACTACCTCAACCTTCGCTTCCAGAAAGGCTCGGTGGACCACGAGCTGCAGCAGATCATCCGGGACAACCTCTACCTCCGCACCGTCCCCTGTGAGTTATCTTGTCCTCGCCCTACCTCCATTCACACCATTGTCACCTCCGCTTGCCTCCTTCAGTGAAACACTTTTGGTATTTTTTTCTCTTGCTAAGGCTGGATTACCAATCAAACAAAGCGGGCCCCAGACCTCCAGGGGCAAAAACACTGGATCCTACATTTCCCATAATGCAACTCAATAGTGCCCACTTCTTTCAAACCCCACACCTCCAGCTTATAACACAAGCTTTATGTTATAAATTTTATGTCTCAAGCCCAATCCGAGATAACCCTGATGACATCAGTATGACATCATCAGGATTAATATTTCGAAATTTGAAGAGCTCCCTTTTGAGCTTCACATGACAACTGTTTTCACAAGCTGAGTAGTACTTCCCATGACAAGTTCACTGAACTTTACTGTGTGTATAATCAGTGGAATTCCCCTTTAGGAATATGCAACATGCAAACAATGAGCAATGCATTATTTCTTTATCTTGAGGCTCTAGAGGGGGCCTGTGTCAAATTATCATGATTTGCTTACATGGTGCATATTTCTAAATATATCATACCACAGTTGACACATTGACCCCAACTCGAGGACCACTCACTGACTTGTTCATCCCATTGGACGAGAAGTCCTACAAATGCTCAGAATCATGGGAAGTTTGAGCATTGGCAACTGTGCACACTCACTCTGCTGATGAGCACTGTTTGATATGGCAGAAAGCTCCAGAACAAGCGACTATGAGTGGACATTGAGTTGACATTGTTTTGTAGGTTCCAAAGCTCAAGAATGAACTGTCACGCTCAACATATTGCAATTTTTGCAAATCAGATAACTACAAACTCATTGAAACAGAGCAAACCTGAGGCCAGGTAGTACTCCAGCAGAGGAGTACTGGTTGCTCCAGGGAAGAACTGCTAAGCTGCTGTGTATAGTCGTGACCTGAGAGCAGCAGGGTGCATACACAAGCCCCAAAACTGGGAGGCATGAGGGTCAATAGGGCCTAGTAATCTAAATACTTAGTTAGTACAGTATGCGCTGAAAAGGACTTTCTGTCCTTTGCTGCCATTGGCTTCAGTCCCAAAACTCCCAACTATCTGTCTGGGGTGGTAATCAATTAGCCGCTGGAGTGTTGGTTTAGCTGGAATCAGGCTCGTCTGGAAGTTCGATTCTTTCAAATCAAGAGCCGACTGCAGCCCTCTGTCTCTAATTAGCCACATTAACTGCATCGCAAGAGCAGACAGTTGCGCAGCTGAGCGTTGTGTAGACAATCAAAGATAAGATTTGGAGAGCTTTAAGATATTGATACTTGGTGGTTTTAGTTCAGGACAGCATTTCAAACTCAGTGCTTATCTGGGTCTTCTGTGCTGTATGTGTGTGTGTGGCCTTTATATCAGTTTAGACTTACCGATGTTTAATCCATATTCTTCTGATTTGCCATTTGTTTGCTGAACACATGCTCATTGCCATCAGTCAGTAGGCTGTGATATTAAAGCTCTTATCTGTGTATAGTGTATGTGTGTGTTTGTTAGCTCTGCATTAGCCTTGCCGTGCCATTAGGCCCAGCTGGCTGGTGGCTAACTCTCCCCTGAATCCTTAATGGAGGTGCATTCTTCAAGGCCAGGAGCAGGCAGATTTCACTGGAGACACTTTTCCGTCTCCCTCTCTGAGCAGAATACAACAGGAGAAACAAAAAAAGAGCTATTTGTTTGCAGCAGAAGCATAATTTTCTCTGATAACCACTCACAGAGCCGCTGCCGGTGAGGCATTTGAGATAGAGAAAGAGGTGAACAGTAAAGAGGGAGAACAAATGGGAGAACAAATAGAGGGAGAGAGATACAAAAGGGACTGGGGGGAGGGGGAGGAGGCATGATGATGGGACACAGGCTACGATAACCACATAAGTAAATGGACTGCAGATAAACTGTTGCAGAGAGAGAGAGAGTAAGGAGAGGTTAATTTGTGCACTAATGAAGCTTCAACAATGGACCTCAGTGCTGATGAGAGGAAGAGGCCTAGTCATGACTGAGCTGGGCTTTTTATATCTGAACCGGATGGATGGATGGATGGATGGATGGATGGATGATGGATCCATGTTGGGTATACATATACACATTTGTGAAAATGGTACAATTTTTCCTTCATTTTCTGTTGTCTGTACGTGTTGTTTGGTTCCTTTTAAGGATTTTTTTCTCCAACCCCCTTTTACACCTCTCCTTACTCTTCGTTGGTTTATGTGACATAATTGTGCTGCTATAGCATTTTGACCAGGACTCTCCCAAAAAAGGAGATTTAAATCCCAAAAGACCATTCTGGTCAGATACAGTAAAAGGACCAATGCAAAAATACAGTAAGTGATGTAAAGCAACCTTTAGTACGATGACAAACTGATGGATTGACGGACAGATGGAAAGATAGGTATACCGCTGATTAGATACAATGATACCTAGATGCACTGACAGATGGTTAGGGACGCTGACTCACAAATAAACAGACAAATAGACAGTAGACGGACAGAGAGGTACTGTGGCAGTTGAAGCCTTGTAGCCCATTTCTAGTAGCCTGGTTCTAGACCGCTGAATTGCCAACCATTTTTCAGCGATTCAATCAGGTCTGGTGTTGTGATCAGTGACAACACCAACCAAGCTTTGTGAGTGGAATCAGGAATGGAGACGTTATCATCCTGTGCCAAAGCCAGGATCCATTTCAAACAAAAATGGTGACAGATGTGGATGGGATTAATGACACTGACACAACTTAAATCGACAAATTAAGTTAGCTGCTCTGAGCAACTGCAACTGCAGCTTCTGTTTCAACTGAAAAGGATGTTGACAAAACAGATAGACCTGTCACTCCTGATGGTTAGGGCAAAATAACCAAAAAAAAAAAGATATGGCAGTTTAATGTGATTATCAAGCTACCTTTCTATTGCAAGAACTTTTACAAGGGAGCCCAAGAACCCTTTTACCATTTTAAGAATGCAACAAGAAACATGCAATATGGATTTTAACTTCCTGATTTAGTACCTGAGTTTTGTTCTGGAGTTCCTGAGTTCTTGGGACAATATGAGCCGATTTACACCTGGCATAAGCATAAAATCTGTATTTTGATATTTTGTCTGGATAATTTAAAACGCATGTTAATGCAAGGTGTAAAAACGCAGAACGCATTGTGATCAGAATGCAATCGAATTGGCCAGACCACA
Source organism: Macquaria australasica (assembly GCA_005408345.1). Taxonomy (NCBI): domain Eukaryota; kingdom Metazoa; phylum Chordata; class Actinopteri; order Centrarchiformes; family Percichthyidae; genus Macquaria; species Macquaria australasica. The sequence goes on along the minus strand of SEMN01000004.1, from coordinate 2,760,526 downwards.
TTGGGCTGACATTCAGCCAGGTGTAACTGCAATCTGTACTGTATTATCATATTCTTAAGAAAACAATCTGCCCAACAACTTGAAAGGTCACCTAACTCTGATCGGATGTCATTATCCAGATGATGTATCCAGATATAGATCACATGTTAAATCCAGGTGTAAATTGTGCCTTTGGTGTAAAAGAACCACCTGTGGTCAAATGATGGGGAGATTTACGAAGATGACTGTTTCACCAGGTAGGACAAAATTGAGAAACAGAGAGACACATGGATGATAAGTGATAAATCTAAGTGCGACTAATGGGCGAGAGAGAAAAGAGAATTGCAAGTGATGGATATGAAGTAGTTCATCACAGCAATTTAAACATAACCCTTGAGTGGTAAAGAAGAGCCATTTTTCAGGGGGGTGGAGGCTGACGGGCAGGCAGTAGGAGAGTTACCGCCACCCATACCAATCGTGGATCTTGGACGGAGTCAGCCAGGGCAGCTAAGGCTGTGCCAGCTCTTAGACAAATTGCCTGGTTGAAATCCAAGGTCAGGGCGTTAATAGCCTGAGCCCATGTGAAATCAGGCCTATCGTCTGGTAATCCACAATAGATGTGATGGGGGAGATAGAGAGCGGAGAGGAATAAGTGTGTGTAGACTAGTCGTGACTCCTAAGTGGGCTACACTGATCGAGAAGGCTTGAATTATTTAGGTAAAATTGAACTGGAAAACGTGGCAATTAAATATATAGATTTTTATAATCTGACTTTCACACAGTTTCAGACACACACTCATTTATAGGCAGTGTGTGTACTTTCATTTGAAGCCCCCAGAGCCGAGCAGAAAAATATTTGAAAACAGTTTTAGATATTTGAACTAATTTCCGAGCGTTTGGCTTAGCGTGCGTGTATTTAGTGCACACTTACATTTAGAGAGTAACTAACTTGAAGGTCGGGCACATCAACTAAAAGATTTTTTTTTAAAAACATGTGTGTCTCATGTTTTCTCCCAAATACTAACTCAAATATAAATAAGTGCAGGGAAATAAATTTGTGGTAAAAATATGAAGGTCATCAGGATTATGTGACTCATTACTGTAGTTGTTAGCCACTGGGTCTTTCATGTATTCATTACATTTGTTTCTTTCTTGTGTTGCTCTTGGTTGCCTTCCTCTTCTTTTTTTCTGTTCTTCCTTCACACACACACACACACACACACACACACACACACACACACAAACAGGTTTAGCTCTTCTGACACAGTAAAGCACTTAGTGAAGAGCAAGCATGGCGACTATCTTTGACTGTCAGTGAATGATGATTAAGAGGTCAACTGTAGGTTAAAAGGTGAAGAGATGCTTCAGTTTCTCACGTCACCTCTCCGTCACTGTTTGCTACCTAGTGCACTGTATTTGCTTTTTTCCATTTTATTCGGGTGTGAAATTTATGGATTACGTATTGCCCTCAAAAAGTCCTACAATAGAACAAAACAGCAGTGTCCATATCATGTACTGCACACTGATTTTTGCTAATGTAAAGTACTTACTACATACTATAATGTAAATACTTTGCTAAATCAGTGAAAATGCGAAATGATAATTTATAAATGTCTAAAATCTCAATTTCCTAATAACTGTGGAGTAAACCCATCACTGGTTACATACTGAATGTCTACCAGTTCAACCAAAGACAGATTTTGGTTCGAATCATTTAAAAAAAAACACTTGAAATGTCAAGAGAAAAGCAGAGATTGAAGGAAAGTCTGAAAAATGAACGTAATTTTGTGTAGCAGGAAAATGATTATCTGCTTTCCTATCCTGTTAATAATCTCTCAACCCCTCAGATTTACCTTGCGACCCCTTATGGGGGGTCCTGTCCCCCAGGTTGGCACCCACTGAACTAAACTATTGAGCGTTTATTATGTAGGAAAAGTCGAATGAGTCAACGAGGAAGCAATTAAAACAGTGATGGCCACTAGAAGTGAGTGATATGGATACAATCTTCCAAATGGTGCATGCACTGTAGTTTTAATTCACAATGTCAATATAGTACATTTTCTGAAAGCTCTCTTGAGAAACCGTTTAATTTAACCCTTTATCGATTGGAATGACAGATAAACTAATCAAGTGCAACATTGTCCACTGTGGTCTAATGCAGCCTGAGAGATAGAGGACAGCCACCTTTTGAACATGAACCGTATGGAAATCTGACGGTTAACAAATTTTTGTCTTCTTACAGTATCGCCCAACCACAATGGCTACCATTAACCCCACACTGTGATGCTTTTGGGAATGCTGGCTCCATTGATAATAGCTTGGCTACCATGTAAAGAAGGAACAAAGTAGTTTGATAACAGAAGAGGGACCCTTAAACAGAAGATCCCAGTGAACATCCGCTAATGGAGTTTATGGAGGGTGTGATTGGATGTTCCCACATCTGTCTTTAAAGCGTGCAAGTGCGTGTCTTTGTTGCATTGCAGGGCTTGTAAGTTCTTACATTTATGCATGTGTGTGTGTGTGTATTTGTGTGCTTTAGCCTTTACATGCATGCACAAACAACATATGCCTTAATAGCAGGAAGTAGTGGTTGAGATTGTGAGTTAATGGGGAGTTTGATGCCCACAGGGGCATTGAGTTTGTGTTAATGGCTGGGGCAACTGTGCGCAATACTGATGGTGTTTACTAATGAGAGAGACAGAGATGAGCTGCAAGTCCATCTGTCTACACACAGTTGTTGGTTTGATCATCCTGGAGTCTTGCAGCATAGCAGAAAATATGAGTCTCTGAATGTCTGTCTCCCACTTTCTAGCCTGCTGCTCGGCTGCACTGTCCTTATCTTTACTTCCTCCTTTCCTTATCAGTTTTTCTTCCTGCAACACCCCCTTTTCTTTGTTTTGCTGTTCATCAGTGTGTTTATTATGTTACAAGCAAGATATCTGACTGAGCAAGTAAGAAAAAAAAGGCTGTGGGAGCACACAAACCTGAATTTTGCATGAAGTTATCTGCCAGATACCTGTGACCAGCCCTTCTCTCTTTCCTTAGGTTGTCACATGTGTGCGTTTCTGTTTAATAGCCTGATGTCTGATGGATGACAGTAATAATCAGGATGGTAAAAAGACTAACAGCTCCCCAGTGCCCCTTCATTCATTATTTAGCATCTCTGTGAGAAACCTAATAAACGCTAGAAGTGTGAGCCCCACCGAGGAGCCCAGAAAGAGGGGGGCCTCACTGCGGAGCTCTGAGCTGGGGTCCAGCGCGGAGATGAATGAGGAGCAGATTGAGGCTTTTAAGATAGAGGTGATGCTGCATCGTTGGTTGTTTTTTTTTGTGTTGTTGAATGAGAAACAGTAACAGCTGGTGTTTGTTTTGCTTGTGTATTAATTCTTCTCTTTATATTTCTCCTTCTGAGAAAGGTTAGACAGATCAGACAAATACCTTTAGTCCAAAGATCACTTTCTCTCATCCCCCCATTTACTCTTTTTTTCTCTCCTCACTTACTCATTGACTCATTGGAGGCAGGGTGGGGTTTCCATGGCAACTGTTTCCACTCCCCGTCTACGTCAAAGGCACGACTCCTCTTAAACTCTCATCCCGCTTTCTTTTTCTTCCGTTCCATACCCCTCCTCTTCGATTCCCCATCTCTTCCTCTCTTTACTGTCTGTCTTCTTCTTCCCGCTTTCTGCAAATGAAGACTGCAGGTCAGAAAAGTCTCGAAACACAGGGCAGACACCAGTCAACTGCTTGTTGGAAATGGGATTTGATCCCACATCTAATGGAGGTATTCCTCAAACCCATAAAATCATGCTCAACATAAAAAATGATCCATATGATCCCCTGACTTTTTCAGAAACGTGTCGCTTTGACGAGCAATATCCCGTCTGCCATCACTCATCCCGGCTTTGTGCAAGGAGGCGGGCACTGAAAGGGGGATGGAGAGGTGTGAGTGTGTGTGGGCTGGAGGTGAGGGAGGGTGGGAGGGTTTGACTGACAAGGCGGGACACAGATGCGGATATGCCGGGTGGTGAGCGTGACACGATGCTCTTTGGCAGATGCAGCCTACAGACGTGACCGGGAAGAGGTGTGAAATTTGCTCCCTAATTGGCCTTTGTCACACAAAGAAACCCCCACCCCCAACCAAAACTCTGGCTGTCATCTTCCCCTGTCAGTCCAGTAATGGTGTCGGATAGACAAATCCATCAGGTGGCCCGCCTGCGGTCACCTCACCATGATGCTGTCGTGGGAGCTTCCTGCACCGTCTTCGATATAATGATCTGATGTTTTTGGGGGAACGAGAGAGACTGAAGACTGAAGAAATGTGAAACCTTGATCCTTCTCAAGAGAGTACTGCCAGTTACTATTTGACACAAACCCTTAGTAATGTAATATTTTATTTACAAACCTTTGCGACACCAGAACCCACATGGAGCCACTTTCCACACTTTCGCCGTGCCAAATCATTAAGTTTGTAGCTCATTCATCTTTTTCAATGAGAGCCAAGGCGTTGACTGCTCAGCGGCGGGATCTTAATGGAGCTCAGTTCCACTGCACCTCCTCGCCCCCATGACATGTGACAGCCCGCTGGCTTTTCCAGGAATACATCTGTGAGGTGGTAGTGATAGAAAATGACAGCTCCTTTAAGTTGGAAACTGGAGATAATCAAAACTGGTGGGTAAGAGAGTAAAAAATGGACCTCGACTTGCTTAATTGTGTCCACATGGAGGTAGCCCAAGTATGTCTTATTCACATGGTGCTGTCACCGCAGAGCCCTGGGCACAAAGAGGCAAAATTCAGCTCAGCTCAATCAGAGGTGGGATATTTCTTTGGGACATGCAGCATGTCCTACAAATTACATATTGAGCAGTGTGCGATTGATAAAAGAAGGTGTTTTTTAATAGTTTTTACTGTAAGAATTCAACCAAAAGTCTTGATCCTCACACCTTAGCTGCACATTTTCACACTATCAGCTCATATTTAGAAAGAACAATACGTCATCACAACAAATGTGCCACGGGACCGTACAGAATCAGTGCATATCTGGGACACTTGAACGTTCCTTCCTCTCCTGTGGGGCGACTGCAGTTATTGCCTCCGTCCTTTTCAGCCACTGTCAAAAAAAAAAAAAAACAACTCACTGAACCAGTGGGTAGAGAAATCCCTTTCATTAAGTGTTCCTAGTGTTGTGTTTTTAATCCCCCCAGCACTAAAAATCCTACAGTCCCTTGTGTTTTTCCAAACTGTACTTGTAGCGCTATTTTTCCTCTAAATGCTTGGTATCCATTTTGGCAGGACAGCACAGAGAGACACAAGCCATAGTTCAGCACCGAGCTGAGAATGTGCTTGGCTTTATCTCTGGAAAGGTAAATGGAACTGCAAACCTTGGGCCATCATTTAAACTCAGTCTTAACTTCACAAAAGAGTTTTCTCCTTTTTAAACAATGACACAGCAGAGATTAGAATTTATGGTGTTTATCAAGAACAGCTGCTGGTACATTGTGACCGATGATTCGAGAAAAATACGAAATGTGGAGAGTCTCACTTATGTTGCCCTAAAGTGGAGGTGTGATGTGTTTTTTTTTTTTTTGCATCGAACAGGAAATACTGTTTGTACTACGACGAAAGAAACTTGTGCAGAGGCCGCTGAGCAGCATGTGTTTTTGTTTTGTCCGTGTGTGCTTGCAGGTGTGTTGGTCTAATTGAGCGATGAGCAAGTTGATGTCAGTCCCCCGTCCCCCTTAGCTACTGTTGCTATGCCTGTCAAGCTTTCCAGTCTAGCATTGCACAGTTTACTCAAAATTTGAAGTCATTTTTTAAACAGTAGGTACTTGATTTCAGACAGAGGTGGACAAAAGCAACTCTCATGTCTATCCGGCGACCTGCTAAAATGACAGCTAGCTAGCTAATTAAACTAACATTATCTCCATGAGTTGGTCTCCAGCTGACTTTTTAATGCTTCCAGCTGAAGCATTTTAAAACGAGAACCCTGTAAAAGGTTATGCAAATACACCTGATGACTACTTACATTATACTGTGCTGTAAGACTGAGACTAAGGCTGTATATCCCAGGCAAAAAGCTAGTATCCTCACCAGTTGATGATCTATGTAGAAGACATGTAATGCTAAATAAAGAAAACATTGCTCTTGCAGTGTAGAGCTAGTTAGTTCTAGTGTTATAACTTTTCTAGGCTGTGAGAAAGTTTTACAGATATAAAGTCTTCATGGTTTAAAAACTCATACTCATATAAAAAGTAATAGTTGACCTCGTGTGACATTTGAGGTGTCCTGTCACTCTCCTTCCCTCCCTGTATGACTGGTGGTTCAGGCTCTGCTTGTAGACTGAGGACAGAGAGGTGTGTTTGATTTGGTCCACAGAGCAGCTTGGGGACACGGAGACCCACAGCCTTAATATTCATGGCCAGAGCCTTTGTGGCCGAAAGGGCGTTTCTTTTGCCAACCGTGGACCAAATCTCCCCTTCCACACACAAACACACAGCCAGGATGACTATTCTTCTGTATTAAAATGTGCTCTAATGATTTGATTATGTCCAGAGGAAGGCAGTACTCCGATTACAGCAACTGTCATGTAAACATCTTAATCATGTTATCTTACTTGTATCAAGGTCATAATTAGGGGGAGGATAACTCGATTGACATTTCTCGTTTATTCATCAATCTGCAGAATTACTTCTGCCAGGTAAACAGCTCAGTCTGTTGTCTTTCAGTATTTTAATTCTTAACCTCAAAGACTGAGACGGAGAGACCTGGTTCCAAATAAGTGTGGTTGCAATAAAATCCACTTTTTTTTGTTGGTTCTGTTGGCAGCAGGGACGCATTCATTCATGTTAAGACACTAAAACTAAGTAAGCAGAATTGACACTAACAATTCGCCTGTTTTTATCCATATTTCTGTTTCCTGGCAGTTTGTTGACTACCACACATCCATCTGGGTATTAAATCAGCCGTCAAAGAATTCTTGTCAACTTACTGCGAACCATGTAATGTAAATGCCTTAAAGCTTCAATAATCAATATTTTCATATCAACAATGGATCTAATGACCATGTGTAATGTGAAAGGGGTCGCTCATGATGACGAATGCACAGAGAATTATCACCCAACTCTGCAGTTCCCCTCTATGGAGGGGAAACTAAATAATTTTAGTTTCTTTCAGCTCATTATTTTGGTTTAACGACTCGCAACTTTAATGTCTTGGTTCAGTCACACCACTCTCATCATCCTCATTCCCAGAAGGCAGCTGTTTTAAGAGAAAATGTTTGAAAAACCCCACTGTACGCAAGCTACCTGCCCAGCACTAAACAACAGCAGACAGACAAAGTTAGCATGCATTTAGCTGCTAAAAAGCCAGATATTTCCCTCAGGAGTTTGTGGCGATCAAAACACAGTAGAAAGAAGAGTAAATATTGGACGTAGTTTTGTCAGGTGGCCATAAACATGACTCCAAATGTATGCTGATGTTGCTCTATGTGTGTAAATAAGCGCACGTTGGTAGAAACGGTTTGCTTACACATTTTCCATTTCAGCTTCATAAGATGATAACATCTCAATGTTGTGTTTACAGCTTGTTGCACTGTCCCAAAGTGGCCAAAAAACTATTATTGCTGGTTTAAACTACTAATTTAAATGTGATTATAACATGATTATGTGCACTTAAGTATACTACAATATCATTTGGCATGTGCTTTTGTACTTATTTGTCTGTGCCTGTCGTTTTGAAATATTTTTAGCCCTCTATCGTAAACCCCTCTTTGTAAAGATCCTCTCCCAGGGAAATTCCCTTCATAAAACTGCATACTTCTGTCACTGCCTCCCACCTGCCTCCCCACTGTTGTACAATGGGCTTGAAAATGACATAGTTTCAGTTGTAGCGATTAGTGCCATCCATCGTAGAGACCGGAGCAGCCAGCGAGGCCAGAGACGAGAGAAGAGAATCCCCACGGTCTGTCTCATTAGAGACAGTTTCACTGTCACAATTCTCTAGTCTTAGCAGCATTAGGCTTCGCCATCCCTCATGCTAATTATTGGGGCTGTGTGAGTAATTGGCTCCTCGTGGATGGTAAAGCCAGGGAAAGGAGGAAGGGACTGAGAAAGAGAGGAACAGTGCAAAGCAGAGTCCAGAGTAAAAGTGATCACAGGCTTTTTTCAAAAGCAAATTCAGTGCTTATTTTTGTCCTCATGGATCAAGTTTCAGTGTTTGAGGCTAAGATTAGTAATCATTCTCTCTCATATCTGATCTCTCTCTTCTGTCTATTTGTTTTTTTCTTCATCCTTCCTCCCCTGCGTTTTTCAATCAAGTCTGGTCAAATGAGCCTGGACACTGCAGCCGACAGTAAGGTGTGCAGTCGCCCTGGCTGACTGCGAATGAAGCCCAGAGGGTTGTCGGAGAGTTTTTGCTGGAAACTTGAATACGTCCCGCAGCTTGGGCTGATTTTGACCATCATGTTCCTTCCCTGTAATATTCAAGCAATAATTTAGTCTGGGAGGTCTCCGCAATCAGAGATCCAATCTGTGTAGCAGCTGCCCTCTGTGGCTTTAGGTAATAGCAAGACAACTGCTTAGTCTGCTTAGGCAGCGTGCTCACACAGACATATCAGAGCTCTGATTCTGTTTATCCAAGCCCCTAATGAAATATTCCATCTTTGCCACATCAGTGGGATGGGGAATTGAATGTTCAGAGGCTGCTACGCTATCTCAAACTATGACCTGCTGAATGAGGCAAAGCTATCGAAATGTCAGATTGTCTGTATCATTACAGACAGTATAATTTGCAAGCCGCGTAAATAAGCTTGACACTACAAGTATTCAATTTGAAAGATAATGATATTACCCCAGAAAGTGTGTGCACTTATCTAAAATGGCAATACCATGGAAAGAACTGGACGGACTGAAACTCGCTGCAACCTATTAGATGTTGAAGCTCAGGTCTCGACTGACACAGGTATAGTTTTCAAGATGTTTCAGAATGAACCCCCAAATTAAATCTAGCAGGTCTTATATGTGAGTTGCTCTCAATGGGTCACCACAAAGTCAGCACACTGGTCACATTTTAGGGTCAACACCACACAGATGATAAACATTTTCAATCTGTTTGATTACTTTTTTTTATGTTATCTCATTCCTTTCTATTTGTTTTATTATCTGGTATATCCTGTTTTTATCCAGTTTCATCTTATCTTCAAACAATATTGCAACATACAGGGTTTGCACAAAGTCTTGAAAGTATGGAAAATGCTTAATTTTAGCTGTTATGTTTTCAAGGTTAGGAATATGCTTGAACTCGAATATACACCTTGAAAAATGCTTGATTTTCAACATAATCTGGTGTTTTATCTACACAATCACTCATATAAACCAAAAATCTTTCAATATTTGAAATGTAACAATCCCGTTGTCATATTTGTTTGTTGTCTCCTGACATTCAAGTAACAATTTAGATGTGATGATAAAGGCTTGAAATTTTTTGGTTTAGGTACCTTGAAAGTGTTTGAAAAGTGCTTGAATTTTACTCTGAAAAAGCTGTTCGAACCCTGAACATACTGTAGCTTTCTCAAAGGTTGAAGTGCTAATTCAGGTGTAGCAGGTTGACCAACCATGAAGCATTTATTAAATGAGGCAGGATGTGTGTACTCTAGCTTTAAATGGGAACTGTCAATAGAAACAGAAAGACAGCGTAACCAGTGATTCTGCTGGAAGTTTTGGTGGAAACTGCCTGAGCCAGTCACATTTCCGGTTTGAGGGTTTTTTATTGTTTCTTTTTCAAATGATCAGATTCTGTCCAATTACATAGCTATACTGGGTCAGTATTTCACCTTCTTCCATGTACCAGTGTTCTCTTGCCAAGAGGTAAAAATGGGCAATAACTAAATAATCTTTTTGTTAATAATCTTGGCTCTGGAGGAGCTTTCTAAAGTCAAGTCAAGTGACATCATGTGAGTAATCTTGGCTTGTATTGATGTATTGATGTGAAGGATCCAAGGTTTTTGGAGCTTGACCCACAATACGGACTAACTTTCAGGGTATCTCAGCTTCTGTTTCATCTCAGACTTATACTTACTTATAATCAGTCTCTCGCAAGTTCCTCAACTTTATGAAAATGCAATATTAAATCACTGTGTGATAGGAATCATTCAACTATCAGACAGAATCAGGTAGCAAATTCTCAGAATCAGAGGTCAACAGTGTGAATCTTGTCTTATTTGGTTTCTGCTGTTGACTTCTTCAATATAACCTAAAAAGAGTTTTTGCTTTTTACCTTAAAGTTTATTGTGAAATTAGTTATTTTCAATTTGCATATAAAAGCGTGTAAAAGCCACAGGAAGTTTCAAAAGAGAAAGCACGCACACAGGAAGATGGTCTGAACATTAACTCTGGCCAGGAGTATCTCCTTTAGATAAATCTTCTGGGTAGCAGGTCAGACATGTGCGGTAACATTTGGGGGTTTTCTTTATTAATGAATTTAAATTTGAATACTATTACGTAGTTTTGATGGGGTTAAATTTTAGTGATGTGATAATATGAATTATTTTCTGGCTAAAATTTCAGTGCCTTCCCCACACAAGACTTTGTTGTTTCAAACCAAAGACGTTCTGATTAGAGGTACATTCCTTCCAACCTGGCAACCCTGCGGTCCCAGGTGTACTAGCAGGTGTAGAGGCAAATCCAAATGCTTGGAGTCATGGTGCTGGCATCCACACTAATATGATGTGCAAGACCTCACATACCTTGTAGTTATTTCACAGTTTACAATACACATTGCCAGTGGTGAATTGAACACTGAACACCAAATGAGCAGCGAGAGCTGACGGATCGGCTTTCCTCATCGTGTATGGCAAATTCTCTCAGTAGTGTTTTTGTTTATCTTGTTTTTCTCGGCTTCGCTGTGTTTCACTGTAATCCTGCCATGCTTCACAATCTTTCCACTGTAAAATATTAAAAGGGAAAACAAGCAGTTGTTGAATTTTCATATTATCGCCTGATTCCATAAAATGCATGCCAGCACTTGTTTGATTCCTCCACGCACGAGAAATTTTGCAGTGTCATTTTTTCCCCCGGGTTGTTTTGATAAACTGCATATTCTCCCACCACAGAAAACTTCAGGCTCTCTTCTCATTTTCCACTTTTACCTATCAGTTTACTGAGAAAAAAAAATGCATGTCTTTATTCGCCTCGGCTCTCCCTTACCTCCCTTCTTTACTCCTCTCCTCAATTGTGTTTGCTTTGTTTTGCAATGCACTCCAGTGCACAGGAAGATGCTTTGGTTGCTCAAGGTTAGATTGGTATAGTGATCAACAAAGAGCAAGTGCATGTTTCCATGTTTGTTTGACATGAGCAGCACACCTCCCCAGACAAACATACAGTACACTCACACACAGACATACACACAAATGTGCATCAAAGGCAGACACACACTCACAGTTTTTATTGTAGGGCTGGGAAGTGGATTGCTGTCCTGGCCCAGAAAGGACTGAGTTAAATAGTGTTGGGTTCTGATAGCCGGTTCTGTTTTGGATCTGGTTCCAGGTTTAAAAAATACCCACATTCGCTAATCTCTGGGGCTAACAAATCACTTATCGGCTCTTCTATCTCTCCTTGCTCTTTTTTGTAAGCAAAGAGCAATGTACAAAACATTCAGGTGGGAGGCATGTTATTTTTAGCTGCCGCTAACCATCGCTTAACAATGACAGATGACATCACTGGCAGCAGATTATATGAAATGTAGCCACATTCATTCTGTGAGTAACTTGCCCAAAGGCCAAAATGAAACTTTGTAATATATTCTCTGCAAGCTGCATACAATATTGATCAATAACTTGTTAGTGACGTTGAATATACAATGCAGCTGGAGATCATTCACAGCGATCCTCCAGTTGAATGTGGTTTTAATGTGGCTTATTTCCTCGTTGACATCGTCGTCATGGCGACATTAACTGCAGGAAAGAGTGCTGTGAATTTGCTATCAGCTCCTAAATCACAGATTTGAGTAATAAGTTTGAAAACCCCTGATCTAGCTTATCACGTCACCTGCAGTAGTTGGACTGTCCCAGTAAAATATTGTGTCAATAGTTTAAAGCAGCAGTAATTGATTGTTTAGCCACAGGGGGCAGCAGAAATAACTGTAAGCACACCACTAAGATATTATCACCTTGTGGTGAACGTGTTAGCAAACAGTGATGTATTTCTACTGATGTTGCCAACATGGTGCAACATTAGCATTAATTTAGACTCATGTCGTCTAAGTCCAACATCCACTCTCCTTTTAGCTTTGTTTTGGTCTCCACCAACTTCTGAGGGAAATATTTGGCTCTTTAGCTGCTAAATGCTCCCACTACCAGTAAGTCGCTAACTTTGTCAGCCCTTTGGTGCTGGGCAGGTAGCATACAGTGAGTTTTTGTTTTTTTTTTGCTTAAAACTGCACTAATGCCAAAACAGTAAATTTGTGGGTTGTAAAAACCAAAACAATGAGCTCAAAGATGCTAAAATACCCCATAAAGCTGAGGGTAACTGCAGAGTCGGGTAATAATTCTCTGTGGGTTCATATATACAAGCGACCCCTTTTACATTACACAGTCATTTGATCCATTGTTAAGATAAAAAATATTGATAAGTGCAGCTTTAATGTTATGAATTGAATAGTCGTTAATCAGGACCTTCAGTATTTGGAGCAAGTAGCTTGCAAAAACTAAAAAATGCAAATGTGAGTAAACTGCTACACCTATTATTTCAAACTGTCAGATACTTATTTAATCAGCATTACATATCGTATGCTGTTCATGTTCAGGTTGTAGCTACAGGTTGTGAACATTAATGAGACTCAAGTCTGTAGTGTTTCTGCCTTCTCAGCCCAAAAAGATGATTACAAATCTCATCTGAATCTTTGAGTTTTAGTTATTTATAACTTTAGTTACTTACAAATGTTAAAAACCAAACCTTATTTGACAAGGAATTCAGTTATGATAATTGGATTTGATACTGGATTCAGATAACTGCTATAGAAACTCAGCGCTGGTGTTAAGTGGCCAACATGTATGCTTTAGTGGTCATGTTTGTGCTCAGAAACAGAAAGGCCAATTCCCTGAGGCAACACATACCTGTCACCGGAGTGTGGTGTACATGTCTGGTTTCATTACGGTCTCTTGTCACACAGGCCCACCTGCTCACACATATCTGAACACACGGGTGCACGTTAATACACACACACATGCTGTAAGAAAGTGATTGCATTCTGTCAGCGCTTTTGTTCCGAGTCTTATTTTTGGATGCGTGGGCTGATGTTTGTGTCTTGAGTTTGCAGTGAGCGTTCGTCTCAGCAGGTTATTTACTCACAGCCTGTTTACTGGGTAATAGCATGACTTACAGCAAGACATAAGAGTATGCAGTGTGCTTCGTGTGCATGATGGTGATCCCCACTTCTGCACCGTTTGCGACCCTCCACAGACAGACTAGATTAGACCAAACCTTGAGTGGGCCAGTGTTTGAGATGCCTGGCAGTGATGTTGAGGCATGAGTGATGGCATCTGTAGGGACTTGATGAGAGCCAATTATGAGCCAATTATGCTGATTAATGGGATTATAGCTAGTACCTCTCCTGGTGGATACTCACACATGTAAATAGATCCTTTCCCTCTCAAACTGCTACTACTTCCCTCACTGCTCAACAATACATGCTCTCTAATTGAGAATGAAATAAACATTTTTGGTAATTTTGAAGCAGAGCTACTATCCTTTTTCTTCAGTGGAGAGGTTTTCTTTGAACAGGAAGGCTTATAAAGCGCCTTCTGGCTGTTTTCCACCGTGCAGTTTGACTTTGCCTCTCCTCAGAGCATCTCAGAAACCTTACAAGTAGTGTTGGTCTGGTGTGTCATTAGAGGCTCAGCTCACGTTTGGAAGTGGAGCTCTCTGACAGAGAAACAAGGACAGCAGAGAGTGGCCCTGTCCTCACATCTCGTCTATCCACTCCCTCTCCCGGGGGTCTGCTTGAGAGAAATGAGCTCTCGACAGTGCAACATCTCGCTCATACAGAGAGACCTCTAGCGGTGTCTTACCTGTCTGTGTGAGTTTATATGGGTTGTGCAGACACGTTGTTCAAGTCTATGCTTCATTTCTTATGTATGTTTGAGGCAGTGAGAGCATCATACCCTGATACAGGCCAGAGATATGCGGCCTGTTCTCCTGCCAAGCCACAGAAGCTCTGCCAATAGTCATGTGTCTGTCAACCAACATCCAAAGCTCTTCTTCTTGCACTGCCTACTCCAATATTTATAAGACAAAAAGTACAAAAAAACAATACATTAAATTGCCGTTCCCATTCCATTTTTGTAAGTGAGTGAGCATTTTTGTGTGTCTGAATGTTTTAAGGCTGTATTTAGTGTGTGCGCTCATCCCCCATACAAATACATACAGTATTAGTGACAGAAGTCTCCCAACTTCCAACAACCCTGCAGCTTTTTCACTTTGACAATTTAGCATTGTAACCAGGGATGCATTGATTCTTTTTTTCCTCTCCCAATTCTAAAAACTAAACTCACAGTACTGATTGATTCAGAGGATCGATCCAATACCAGAGCTCCCTTTTCTCCCTCAGTTTAGCATCAGTATATTTCACTCTGTTGAGCTAAACGAGAGTATTCTTCATGAGACTATACCTACACGTGATCATTTCTTCTTAACTATAAATGGAGATGCTCATACACTAATGAACTCTGATCCAGGACCAGGCTATCTGAGGGAGCCCATACATTTCAATCACTCAGGCAGTCATAAAATAATGGAAATAACAGAAAAGGATTTATGAATTGCAAACTCACAATGAGGTACAATCAAAGCCACACTAGATCAAGGAGAAGCCGTCAAGAATACGTGCCTCAACACTCGGCTCCATGTTCCACCTGACACAAGAGCCACATGAGAAGTTTTTTAATAGTAAGAGAGAGAGAGAGCATGTTAGATAAGCTCAGAAGAGGTAGGTCATCAAGTGATTTCTCAAGACAGAGAAGAAATGACATTTCCTGCCTCACAGTGACAGTAAGAGTAGCCATCGTTCATTGGCTGATCAATGAGAAGTTAGTGGCTGCTCTAAATATGTCTTCATAGGAGAAGTTATAAATGATGACAAACACTGTACATGAATACGCACTTAAAATGTCCTTATAGCTACTTTACAACAACATTATAGTGTGTTATGAATATTTATTAAATGTTTGTAAACTGCTTATAAATGCTGAATAGGGGGACTTAAAGCAAAGTGTTACCCCTATTATCCAATCCCAAAGATATTCAATTTACAATGATATAAAACAGAGAAGCAGCAAATATTTGGCATTTTTGCTCGATTAATGACTTAATTTTATTATTAATGAATCCATTGTCAAAATTGTTTTAGATTAATTTTCCGTTGATTGACTAATTGATTAATCAACTAATCGTTGCAGTACTTTAGACCAACTTTATAACCATGTTGGCTAAAACACAGTATTTTAATGTGGATCAGAGACGTCTGGCCAACACCCAATTTGTTTATTAAGGTCAGCACTGGTGCGTCACATCTTTGCATCACTAATTGTACCATGAAATGATAGTACATTTGTAGTATCTTGATTAAATTGATGGTTAAATCAGTCATTGTGTCTTGTAATAGATCAAATTAAAGCTAAAAATATACTTTCTTATCTTCAAGTTGCAGCTGGAGCAGGAGTGCGTGGTTTTATCCACATGTTTTATAGTGCACTTGGAGCCTACAGCAGAACAACATAGTAGTAGTGTGTGGAGGAGCATGTCTGAACCGTTGAGTATTGTGAACAGCGTATCAGGGTGTTTAGCTGCAGGCTACATTCATTATTGATGCTTACACGAGGGCAAGACACCTCTCAGCAGGAGTCAGGTAATCTCAGGTGAATGACTGTGTACGTCTGGCCTCAGCTATGCAGACACACAGATTTGCAAAGGCTGATGGGAGTGTTTCAGCGTGTGACATCAGACAGATGAAGAAACATCAGAATCTGCACCTGTACATGTTTCAGTTATGTATCTACTCTGGCACAGCAGTCTTGTGTTCTGGAGAAACACATCTCTGGTCTGATTTTGTGTGTGTGGGCGTGCTCCATCTATCCCTCTGAGAGACGTTGTACCCTCAGCGTGACTCATTTAGGTGCCGGGCAGCTCAGAGCACACACTCCCCCTAATCTCCACGCTCCCTGGAGCAGAGAAAATGGCTGCAGTTAGCCAATTAGAGCACTGGGACCGGATTAGGTGGACAAGCATTGTGCCTGGGAAGGAACAACACTGATAGCAGATGTGTGCATGTACAAGAAGTCTTACAGCAAAAATATGTACAAGCTTACACATTCATCGCATATACTTTTATGCACCCACACATAAAAATTCATACATGGAAAAAAAAAATGCATAAAGCTGCCTAAAGTGCAACAACTCTGTAGTGAAAGAGGTGTTGTTTTTATAAAGAAAGGCTAACAAAGCAGCAGAATCAATGATTCTAGAAGTGAACAAGTAGAAGCAGCCTGCGGAGGACACTTTGATGATCCAACCAAAGTGTATGGTGCGATAAACAGTTACAATACAGCCTCCATCTGCTGAGTTCAACATTCCCTTCCAGAAATGGAAACATAATGCTCCGCAGTTCAGAGGCTGTTAGCAGCCTGCTGATATTTGGAGCAAAAAAAAAGAGAGAGAGAGTGCAGGTGAAAAGCACTGGAAGCAGGGAGAATGTGCTGCAGTCAAACAGGACGTGGCACCAAGCAGGCCACCGTTTTCTGTTTGCTTTGCTTCCTCGGCTTGATCTGTGTCTCAGCTAATTATGCTATGTTCCTTTATTCCTTTGTCTTGCTTTCTCCTTGTCTCCGTCTTTCTCCGCCCCTTTCCTTTTTCTTCTTTTTTCTGGAAAAAGCAGATTTAATTCAAATGGAGCCCAGACAGAAAGTGCTTTGATAATTCTGCTTCTTCTTCTCCTCTCCTCCCTGTCTCTTTCTATCCTCCCCAATGCCTATATTTAGATGGGTGACTTTACTTAACAAATAGGTCAAAGCTGTTGAGAAATACACAAGAAGATCACATCATGCGGGATTCCTCACAACTCTTCCGGAGGCTTAAGCCAAGCCTGGCTGGTTGGCCTCGTTTTTTTTGTGCATGTGTCACTTGTGTGGAGAGATTCAGGTTGAATCCAGGGTTCACACATAAATCTCTTGGAATCTTACTGTATCGCTGGCCTAATCTCTGTCATTAAATCCTCGTTTCTTAACAGCTGCCAAGATGCACAGCCAAATCCAGCCAGAAATGACTGACAAAGGGAAGATCAGTATCCTGGACCGGCCCTGTCAGAGCCCAGACCTTTTATCCTGTAGAAACATCTGTGGACTATGGAGCAGCACTCTTACATGTCCCTTCTGTAATTCTGAGAAACATTTACCTCTATGCTGTTTTTTTTATGTTTATCTTGTTTAGGGGCAGATGAGCTGTATGAAGCTCCCACGATCCACATTTGGATTACCAAGCACATGAGAAGGCTTGGTGCGCTATATAGAGGGGAGGCATTGACGTCAGTTTTTCATGTGTTGCAAACCCCCTCATCACCCCTGAGACAGACAGGAAACGAGGGGGACAGGTGTGACAGGTGTGTGGTCCCCGGCTGGAATCGATCCCTAAACGTTGCGGTTATATGATATTCATTGTAACCACTCGGTAGTTATAAATGTGTGTGTGGCTGTGCACTGATCTGTTGGCTGACTGTATCTTCTGTCAATAGTAACATAATTAATCCAGACATGTGGCACGGTGTGTTTTTATGTATTATGTGATGCTTTCGTATTGTTTTATGCCTTTATGCCTAACTATCGTGTGTGGATTTGTTTAGATGGACTTATCTAAGGTGAGCTTATCTGTAATCATTTTACAAGGCTGCTGTGAATTGACCACAACAATGGTGTGTGTTCGTCATTATCACATGGAGCAACTGCAGTTCACAAGTTCACGCAGCGATGGCTTTCTACTATAAAAAGAAAAAAGGATGGGATGAGGCTTTATATCAGCTGTATGTTTGTATTTCTTGATGTCCACCCACCTATCGGAGTGACCTGAGGCAGCCAGTCATCTACATTTCAGGTCTAAATTAAAATGCATAGATACTATATGAGAGGCGTACCGACCTGACCTGATACTGTTGACATTCTGAAAGAAAGAAAACAATATGAGTCTTAGTGTTATTCTAACTTTATGCTTATGTCTGTTGACATCTACAGCATATGCAAAGGTTGTGCTAAGTCAATAATATTGTACGCAGGGAAATAGTCAGAGAAATAATTCTGATTCTCACTCGCTGAGATGTTTATCTTCTGAAAACGAATTCAATAGCGAGAGCAGCTTTTGTTTTCGGTGTGAGGATGCTTTCTCAAATCTAAAATAGCTACTCACACATTTCCTGCCCTTTACCCATCAACTGCAACCCACACACACAACACATCGTCATCATGAGGGCAGCCGGGCATATTTGCAGGGCAAGGGGTCGTTGTTTCCCAAAATGAATGGAAAGAGAGGCCCTTGAAAATTGACCGAGCTTGAACTTTTCTGCAAAGATGAATTGGCTTTAATCAAAGGAAAAAAATACCTCTGCAAAGTACTGACTGAATAGTGTGCTCACGTACACAAACAGAAACTTGTAGCCTTTTGTTTTCATTGTGAAGAAGCTTTTTATTAATTAATTTGACGCCTGAGGGCGATAAAAAATTGGAGCATTTGAAAGGTTTTAAGGAGTTTTGAGGCGCTGGAACAAAATGACCACGGCCTCTGAGTGTACTTTTTATTCAAGGTGTGAAATTGACATACAGTGTCATATGTCAGACCAGAGCAAAGGTTATCATATTCATCTGTTTTTCCCTTTCCTTGCCCCTCTGTCCTTCTCTTCCCTCTCTCCTCCGGTGGCTGTCGGCTCTCCATGGAGGGAGCAGTCTAAAGCTTTAGTCCAATAGGCTTTTATGTCACCGTTGGCTACTGTGACATTTGTGCTCAAAGGCTATTTTTCACTTGATACCAGCTGACTGTTGACAAAACTAAGAGAGACACCGTGGCAGCAAACACAACACTGACTGGTGTGCGTGTTGGTGTGTGTGTGTGTGTGTGTGTGTGCACGTGCTCGCCTGTCCATCTATAGCCTCTGATATTAGTATTCAGAGCTGGTAGCTTCCTGACACTATGTTTCTTCACGCCTCTCCTAGAGGATTTCCGACACTCTCTTTCCCTGTCTGTCTCTCTCTGTCTCTGTCTCTCTTCGTCTCCTCGCACGGCCTGCTTCCAGACACCAGCAGCCTACGTTTCTTCCACATTGCCATGGAGACAGACGTGATGTCAGTGCTGGTCTGCGGAGGTTTGTCAGACTATAAACTCATTCCTTTTCCGTAATCAGCATCACCCTAAAGATTATTAAAGTGCACATTACCAATCTGGACCACCTGGCGCAAAAAAATCTAATGTTTTCTCAAGGACCAGCAATCGATAAACTCCCAGATGGAACAAGACATCTTATTTGGCTACCTTTAGCAGCGAGGGGAGCCAGGCGTCGGTCACTTGTTATTTAGAGATGTAGTGGGAAAAGATGATTTGCAACAAGCACAGCTGGTGGAGCGATATTATGTTCGATTCTGAGGAACAGAAGGCAGGAGAGACACAACACGACTGAACAGGCTTCTTTTATTCTTTCATCCATTTTCATTCTTCTGTTGGAAAGCTACACACACTTGACAAGAAGTTGGATTTGGAGATTACACACTTGATAATGAGTTTGATTTTGGGACACACACACACACACACACATACTACCACGAAGGTTAAGACACCAAATACTGCAAAAAGTGAAACACAAGAAAACCCCATCTTCTTTTAAGATGATTAAATCTTATTTATTCTTATCAAAGATAATATTCTTGTCAAGCACCATTTGCTTTAGATTATTGCACTTGTAGTAGTAAGATATTTAATCTATTTCTCAGCTAGAGCTTGGAAGAAAAGTGCATCTTATGCTTGTCACACTAATATCTTACTAACATCTTTAAAGACAAATTTAGATGGCCTTGCTTGTTTTTAAGAATCACACAAGACAAAAACAACATGCTATTTTTGTCCCTCTTTTGTTGAATTGGTTAAAGGCAAAAATGACATGTTTGAGAAATAGCCCATTTTGACCAAAACATTCCCTTTTGCACATAAAATGTGGCTATACTGGCGACCTGTACAGAGGGGCATATGGGGGGTAGTTTGAAGCTTCCCTGGAGGACTCCTCGTCACCAAGTATAAAGATTATGTAGAGATTATTTTCAGATCCTAAATTATCCTTAATTAAAGGATAAATAATTTTTTTTAAAGAATCTTTATTCTGGATTTTTTATTTTCTATAGCTTATTTCAAGGTCATATCATGTTTTTTAGTGGCCTATTTTTTAGGAAATTTTATCAAATCATTCTAATCCCACTGTTTGATGCTAGTATATATCTTTAGATTATAGAATAATTTGCTTTTGTGCCGGAGGGGAATTTTTCAGTGAACCAATACAGGCATGAAAGTAAAAGGGATTTTTCTTGACACTCTTTTCTATTCTTCTCTTGCTATTAGTTGAGCCGTTGAACAGCTTCTAGCGCTGCGGGTCAAAAAAAAAAATCCATCATGTGTCAAGTAATTGTTATGGTCACAACTGGCTTGGAGAGCAGGCGATTAAAGCCCTTAACGCTCGCACACCTCAGATTCATCCCTGTGCCTGCCCCCAAACCACCATCACCGTGGTCTGATATTTAAAATGAGTCTTGATGGCCAAATAGTGGATATAATCAACCTAAATGTCATGTACTGTCTCCCCAGCCTTAGAGAAGGTAATTGCACACTCTGCCGCAGGGTTTCAGGTGCCGAGGTAAAGATAGTTACCTACTGCACTCAAGACTAAATTAGGGGCCTTCCACCATATGAAGGAAAAATTGTCTTCAGTAAAGAAGGGCTCCTTGTGCTGAAATATGACAATTTGGAAAAATTGCTTCTTGTTTCATTCTTTATTGTTTTTGTTAGCAGTATTCAACTGAGAAAGGTCTTTCTGTTCATTTCTCATGATTTATTTCTAAGTATAATGTTTAAAATACTTTTTATATACATTGAAATTCAAGTCAATTGATGGATTTTGGGTGCTAATGTCATCCCCAGTGCTATTTATTCATCTTTTTTTCTGGTTAACGCCTGTGAGATGCATCAGTTGGAGTTACATTTTCTAACTTTCTTCCACTAATCATTTCAACACGTTTAGCTCAGTCGAATGGAGCAATTTCTCAATAACTCGTTGTTTTGACCTCTAACATAATATTTATTCTACACATGCCTCTCCGTATTCACACTGATAAAAGCCGAGCACAGTGTGAAATCGTCCTGTCTGCTTTGTGTCAGAGGGCTTTCAGATTGAGCTCCAACGCAACCTTTCAGAGCACTTTGTAAACATTTCTGAGGTAAATTAATTAGACAACAAGTGGCATTTTCACTGCTGAGGAATGCATATTGGAATTATAAATATCCCCTCAAGACACGCTTAAAATGTGCATAATTTTTAAGTGCATTGCAGTTGCTATCAATATCAGTGCTGTTAACATGCCCATATAACTTAGCCATTAAGTGTGAAAGGGATGCTGTTGTTACTTGTGCCTGTTTAATGGGATCACAGGATCAAAGCAACAGCAGCATTGTTAACTAAAGGAGACCATATACTCTATAGATACAGAGTATGCACTTATACTACACACAAATAATGCATGAAGACTTTGCTTACTGGAGAAACAACAGCATTGGTGGCTTGTTTAAACGCCTGTGTTTACATTCAGTAGCGTAACCCCAGTTTGTGCCCCTACATTTAAACCACAGAGCTAAGCCTCAGTTTTTCTGAAACCCAAAAGGCCACTTATTGGTGTTCTGAAGGTATTTCAGAACCTTCAAAGACTCCTCTAACCATCCGGATGAAAACAACACTCCGTTTTCTGCACAAAAAAAAAAGGATTAACGATTAGATTATCAGTTATATGTGTCTATTGCTGTTAGTATATTATTTTAGGTTTTTACACAAAATAAAGCATTTTTAGCTTTTTCTTTCACCTTGCAAATCGGCCAAAGGGATATGTCATTTATAGCTACATCAATAAGATGCAGAGCTGGGAAAGTGGTTAAAAATCGTATTTTTTTGTACAGCAGACAGAATTTTTTTTATCCACGTGGTAAGAATAGTCTTTGAGGTTTCTGGAAATGTCGTCAGAAAAGCGTTAAGTATTGTTAAATGACCTTCTGGGTTTTTCAGAAAAAAAAATCTGCTCACCTCTGTGGCCCGAATGTAACCGTAACACATGAGATGCACAAACTGGGGCTAGATGTACAGGGATATTCTTACTGTTGCAAAGAGTTTTGGGAAGACAATGGATGGATGGGTGTCCAAGCGATTTGGACATTTGTGTCCCATCTCTTACAACAGCCAAGGTTGGTTTCTTTTAATCATCTAAACTTCACCTTAACTTAATATGACCACAGTCATAGATACAGTCCATTCAACATGGAGACATGTTAGATGGACTGTATCTAGACAAATGCGAAATTATACACAGACATACTCTTGTTTTTTTACATGGTAGACAGACAAAGGCACTGTTAACATACACAAGGCTATTAAATCACACACACAATATGCCTACATGCACACACTGATGGGGAATGTAGGCCATTGCCATAGTGATGTGGACTGCTGACTGACTGAAGATGAGGGTCCGTGAGGATTACTGCTCAGAGGTTTCACTGATGACAGTGTGTGCAGGAGGGAGGGTAGCGGGTGTGGGGCAGACGATGCATGCATTGTGTATATTTGCGCATGTGTGTGTGTGTGTGTGTGTGTGTGTGTGTGTGTGTGTGTGTGTGTGTGTGTGTGTGTGTGTGTGTGTGTGTGTGTGTGTGTGTGTGTGTGTGCGTGCGTGCGTGCGTGCGTGCGTGCGTGCGTGCGTGTTGAAGGTTAGAAGCTAATGATGAATATATGCTTCTCTTCACGGCTCCTGTGAGTTGATTCAACCCTCTGCTGTTCTTTGGTGAGGCCACACACACCACTCACATACTTTCATTGTTTGTCTGTGTGTCTCTCTCTCTCTCTCTCTCTCTCTCTCACTCACACACACACACACACACACTTATTATTTTAGACATTGCATTGCACACACATTGGCACATGTTCAAACACCAAGTAAAGGTGAATGCAGACAGGTGGATATGGCAGGTGTGGAAACTCTTACAAGCAACAGAATAGAATAGATTAAATACTCCAGTATCTTTATCTTTATGTGACTGAACTTTAAAAGAATAGTTTGTTAAATATGCTTATTTGGTTTCGGTTCCACACTCTGTATAACTGTACAAAAAATATAAAGCTGGGGGTAACAAAATCCACCTAGCAGCACCTCTAAAGCTGAAGATATACTGTAAAATGTTAATTGGTGAGCTTTACAGGTGCTGGTAGATTTTCTTACCAAAACATATCGGGTGACTTTAAAATAGTAGAAGCAGCATTAAAAACATTTAAAACGAAATCATAAAGCATAAAAATGGAGATATGCAAACAAACTGAACACCCTGAACAGAGATAGATGTGTTTCTTGTTACTGATGTCAATATAGTTTTTCACTGTTGCTCCCCAAAATTTGCATTGCATCCCCTCTCACCATCAGAAAATCAGAAATTCTCTGTTTTCTTGTTGCGGAGGATCCTGGAAAACAAACACGACCCTGATGTCCAGTGCTCTCGTCAGCCTTTTGCTTGATAACATCAAAGTAGTGGGAACAGGTCTACTCAAAGAAAACAAGCTTTTCTACCACGTCTCGTCTAAACCAACTTGCTGCGTACACACAGGAGAGAAGCTTAGAGGGAAAACAGCAAACACAAGGATAGGGGTGGGAGATGGTATAATATCTGGACATTTAAACTCCATTCAGATGTTTTGAGGGGATGACTGATAACTGTAATTACAATTCTTATAAAATGAAAACAGTAATTTGTCATTTGTCATATCCATTATGATAGTGTACCTGAAACTCAGCCTAAACTCCCCCACATACAACACATTACATATTCACCATAATTAATACAGTAAGAAATGCTCCTCATTTGATTAAAAAATATTCAATCTCCCTCTTCTTTCCTTTGCAGAGTTGAGCCTACTTATGGTCGGGATGGTTCTTAATTCAGTCTCCAATTAAAAACCAGGCTAGCCCCACAGTAACAGAGATTGCATAACGGCCCGGCTCTGTCATTATGTAAACGGAGAACTACACTGTTTGACATGAATACTGGCACAGATGTCTCGCTGCATCATGTGTGGTCATAAATCCAAGACTACGCCAGTGTCTTCTCATTTTTATGATGATGAATGTAATACAGAATGTTATTTTATGACATTTTTATGTATCCACAGCACCTATATTTGTAATGTGGAACACCTACACCGAATGTACCCAGTTTTAGACTCCTTCATACAATCCTTTCTTTCCTGCTTCTTTTTATCTATATCACCTTATTTGGAATTGTTGGGTCTTTTAAGGGAAATCAATATTGTATGGCTTTAACCTGCATCCTCATTTATGTACTTCTGGAAAATAGTATACATCCTTAATATTTTGACATTTTCATTCAGTGGATATCATTCTGGACAGGAAACACTTATTTCTAGCTTTTTGAAACTAACCTAGCCACTTTTTTTTGTGGTGGAAATGTTTGCTTTGAACAGGAAACAAGGCTGAAATAAATCTGTAAACCCCTTCCAGATTCTCTTCACAGAGCCATTTGACTTTGCTACACCTTGCGGCGTTTCAGAAACCTTTAAGGAAGTCTTGGTCTGGTGGGCATTAGAGGCTCAGCTCACGTTTGCTGTCCTTGTTTCTCAGAGCTCCACTTCCAGAGAGTGGCCCTGTCCTCACATCTCGTCTATCCACTCCCTCTCCCGGGGGTCTGCTTGAGAGAAATGAGCTCTCGACAGTGCAACATCTCGCTCATACAGAGAGACCTCTAGCGGTGTCTTACCTGTCTGTGTGAGTTTATGTGGGTTGTGCAGACACGTTGTTCAAGTCTATGCTTCATTTCTTATGTATGTTTGAGCCAGTGAGAGCATCATACCCTGATACAGGCCAGAGATATGCGGCCTGATCTCCTGCCAAGCCACAGAAGCTCTGCCAACAGTCATGTGTCTGTCAACCAACATCCAAAGCTCTTCTTCTTGCACTGCCTACTCCAATATTTATAAGAAAAAGAAACCTTGAATAATCTGTGTATATTAGCCATGGCTTATGCTATAAGCCAATACACTGCTAATAACCAACCAGCCAATATCATGCTAAACAATACACTGGATTTGAAATACAAAACACAGGAGTGCAAAGCCTATCCAACGCAAGCGCTTAAATGGAAGTTTACACCCAGTAACTGCTAAGTGTAGCTGTGTTAGACAGGCAGCTGTTTTCAGCAAAAAAAAAAGCTCTAAAGACCCACTGTGCACTACCTGCCCAACATCAAACAGTGAACAGACAAAGTTAGCAAGTAACTGATAAAGATAGCTGAACATTTAGCTGCTATATTTTTCTCAGCAGATGGTGGACCTAAAACAGCTAAAAGGAGAGTGAATATTGGACTTAAATTCCTCAGGGACACAAAAACATGACTCCAAATGAATGCTAATGTCGCTCTGTGTCTGCTAAATATGTTGCTAGGCAAATGCTTGCTAAAAGATTTGCAGTAATAACTTTCTAAGCTGGTAATATGTCATGTTTTCAGTTTGTTTCTCTGCACCCAAAT
Source organism: Macquaria australasica (assembly GCA_005408345.1). NCBI lineage: Eukaryota > Metazoa > Chordata > Actinopteri > Centrarchiformes > Percichthyidae > Macquaria > Macquaria australasica. The sequence continues at coordinate 2,734,691 of SEMN01000004.1, read as the reverse complement.
GGCAAAAATATCAATTAGGCTAATGCAGCTTTAATTCAGTCTTCAACCTTTTCCTTTTTTTGAGGATAGAAATGAGAAGCATCCTTAAAACATCCTCTTACGCATTAATTTACTTCATATTTTGGGTGGTTTTTAACTGTGTATGGAGCTGCATCCCAGATAAAAGGGTGTTTGGAGTTGAGCCCTTGCTGCAGTTCGGTTCATGTCTGTCTTGTGATTGAGATCCACTTGAGGAGATGGAAAAGCAGCAGCGGTGGGCTGGTGGAGCAGGTAATAACGGTGGAAGATCGAGCTTCGCTGTTGTTTTGCTTCCTCTTATCGTTAGATATTCTGCTCAGAGGCATTCAGACTTTGCTCAATGACTCTCAAGGTTGGTGCAGCGATGTAAAGGGACACCACTGTGAGGACTAGTAATGCCTCCATCACGATAACTGTTGCAGGAGTTCTTTGAAACCTTTCTTTTTCTCTCCTTCCTCCTCTTCATCTGCTTCCTCTCTATGTTATGCAACTTTCACCTCCTCATCTCTCACTGTCAGATTCAAATGAAAAGAGCTGCTCAGCCATCAGGGACTTTCTGAACAAAGTTCAACATGAACATGTGTTCCTGTCCTGCAAAGACTGACACACACATATGTAGTCTCTACCCCTCACCACCTGGTAAACCGATCTATTTAATAGCATCTCCCAAAAGAAACTCAGTGCAGTGACTCATTTGTCTGAGGCCCAGGTCAGTTCCCTCAAGGTCAGCTGTTGTGCGTAAACCAATATCGTCTGTGTTAAGGGAGGAACAAAGAGAGACACGAACGCCGTCTCGATTCCCTGCCGAGGCTCAGAGCCAGTAAGCTGCTGCTCAAGATGTATGGGAGCATTACGGCTACACTCGGACAAAGCAAAGGAGTTCAGTTTGTTTGCTTGAACAAGTGTGTATCAGTGTGTTTTTGTATCAGTTTATGTACATTGCATCTCTTTCTTCCTGTTCTTGTGTGTATGTTTGTATTCATGCTAGATTCTTTGATTAATCCCTTTATTTTGGCAGGGAAATTTTCTTGTGTATTCATGAGAAGGAGATAATGCTACATAATGCAAAGTAGCTGTCAGTGAGGAGGAGAAAGAAAAGGAAAACAAGCAAAAAGATTGTGCAGTCATATCAGTCTAAAGGAATCGAGAAGGGAGACGAGACATTCACCATAAACAGGGACATTTTCGTGGCAACTCCTTCAGCTACTGCTGCTGTGAACTGTGAAAATTAAATGAGCACGTTTAACTTGATAGTTGACTGTAGCTCACTCAGCTTGTTCAGTGCATAAATATGAAATTGCATTTTATCTTTGTTTTACTGCTGACAGTTTGTCTGATGGCAAACAATATATTTCACAATGTGATTGAATATGAGAAAGTAGCGGCATAGTAGTATGGTAATATCTGCAGCAGTGCTTAATAATAGACAGAACTGTTCTTTATCCACATTGCAGAAGGGGATTATGGCATACAATGGTCTAAATTATGACTTTGATACCATTTCCATCTCCTAAAGAGATCCAGAAGAGGCTTTTTAACTAGAAAAAATAGCTTCCAAACAGTGTACATTGCTGGATGTGTAAATAGGCAACAGTTTGCAAACACACTGGCTTTAACAGTTTAAAAAGGTGATAATTTGTCAATGTTTACAGGTTGTTGCAGGTCACTACGCAAGTCTTTTGCCTGAGACATTTGCCATAACAACTTTTTAAGGTTAAAGTGTGTCAGTATTGTGTTTACAGCTTGTTGATTTATGCTGCTTTAAGGTTCGGGAAGATTGTAATTTTCTTTTAATATTGAAAAAGTCAACACATCCCAATATATTTCCTATAAAACATATTTGACAATGTAAATTAGATGTATATGAATGTAATTTTTAGGTGAAGGGGTTGGGGTAGATTAAAAAAGGCTGTAGCTGTGTTTGTCTGTATGCATACTGATTTGTCTCTGCGCATGCAAGTGTGGTTGTGTAACAAAGATTTTATTCTGTGAACTTTGTGGTTGTACTTGTTATTTGTGTTAACCAAAAACTGTACATTTGTTACTTAAAGGTTATCCAATGAATGGGATCTTGGTTGTTAGTGTGTCCTGTATATGCAATAACACTGATCAGATACCAGTCTGCTTGCCACTTGTCTTGAATAACCCTGTATTAAACAGAAGAGAAAAAGCTAAAAGAGACATGCAAGACAGCTGAATGAAGCTGGAAAAGCAAGGGAGAAACCGAATGGCAAATAAAGTAAGTGAGGAGGCAAGTTAGTTGGCAGCAGAGGGAAAGTAAAAGGCCGGTTCATTGAAGAGGTGGATGAAGGAAAAGGAAGGTGTTTTTAGGAGCTAAAAGGAGATGAAGAGTGCCAGAAATATAAACTACACAGTCTTAAGTGTTGGTTACAGGGGAACCACAGTTAAAGGCTCCTTGAAAGTTCATCTGCAACCCATACTGGACCAAACTTGGCCTCTAATACAGTTTTAGTCTCACATCTACAGAATTAGAAGTTAGCACTAACCGTCTTTTCAGGATGTTCTTTCCAAACAAAAAAGTGCAGTATATTTGTCAGACCTGCAATTACGGCCACCTAAATGTGCATGGCCATGTCCATTAAGCAGTCTAGTTGCCTGTACAGTGGTAAGTGCTGTATGAAGGGAGATAACGGGCCCAAAACAGAACAGCAAAGAGGACTTTCCATTTTTTATTGCGAGAGCCTGGGGAACTAGGAACAATGTGTGGAACGATGTCTAGACGTTCCATACTATAAACAAGTTTGGCCCAGTGATTGGCCCAGATAAAGGTGGAAGATTAACACCAGCAGTCAGCTCAGATCAATTGCCTGTGTAGAAGACAAAGCTGGGTGCGAATTTTTCTCTAAAGGTATGAAATCAAGACTTATCTTTCTCCAGAAGAGATTAGGGTCTCAGTAGCCAATGTCACTTTTCCTGATGTTGACTTTTTAAAATGATTTTTTGGGCATTTTATGACTTTATTAGACAGTCGACAGTAGAGAGTCGACACCTTAACCCATAGGCGACTAGGTTGCTCCTTGATGTGGCAGTCTAGAAGAAGATATAAGACCAAAATAAGGGTGTTGTTGTGGACTTGATTGATTGACAGGTATTTCAGCCTATCACACTCGTCGTGGTCGTGGTTGCAGCATGATCACCCCAGTCTCAGCTGCTCCCAGGCTCCACCCTGTTTCCCAGATTTTGTTTTTCTGGTTCAAAATAACTTGTGAGATGGCAATGAGCAGCAGATCTGTGGACTTGAGACTTGCAATTAGGACCGGAGACGATTGACTTACTCAAGACTTGACTCCATGAAGACTTGGTTTGACACGAGACTTCAAATGTCAAGTTTTGACCTGGAAATATCCTTGAACAATAAAAAATAAATAACACAGCAACCAGTAAGCTTTGCATGGCCACATATTCTACATATATAATCACCATATAAATCACCAATAAATTCCCAACGTTTTAACTGCAGAAACAGACTGAATCATTAGTCAAGCAGCCAATCATTACTGCTGTAGCAGAATGTCATGATGAGGAGGTAAAAAAAGCTGTTGGAAAAGTGGAGGTTGTCTTATAACCAGGGACGTCTTATATTCTGGGCAATATGGTATTAGGCCTATTAATTGAAATTACTTGAAAGCACTATTAACGCAGCTTTGAAAGGGAGATGTTCAAATGCCGTGTCATTTTTAAAGGTCAGCGTTCAAAGACCAAGTCTTGTGTCTTGATTTGCAATTAACTTAATTTGATTTAAATTTGATCCAAGAGACCTGGTGAGCTTAAGAGTGAACTTTCAGAGTCTCTTCAGAATCTCATGGGTAACAGTGCAGGTACCATGTCCATGTTTTCCTACAGTCTAGTCTGTCCTCACATTGTATCCAGTGATCCTTACCTGTTTAATGACTGCTGTGTTGTTTACCTGCAGGTTTTCTCACATTTGGTTCAGTGCATCCGGTTTTCTCGAATCAGTGCTTTGCCGAGCAAATCTGTTGTGATGAAAAGGTCTGTGAAGTTCTAACAAGCTCTGTATGACCCAGTATCTGAATGCTTCCATCAACGGGGAGAGAGATGGGGTGCAGAAGTGAAAATGAGAGAATGGAAAGGGATTGAAAATAGGAAAAGAGATGAAAAAGTGAGCGAACAAGAGAGAGGAATCAGAATGAGCATGAAAAAGAGGGAGGAAGGTTATTATATCTGGCTGCTTGCCCCAACTGAATCCATTTAAAGATAGTCAGTCAATCTGATTGATGATAGAGGGAATGAGAGGAAAGAATAACTGGAGACTGAACTCTTGCATCAAAAGATCCAAACAACATGTTTTTGGCTGACGTTGACTCAGACGTCTGAGGTAAAATTAGTCTTTTCATGAGAAGTGTGATAAACAGAGAGGAAACCTTCATTATTATGCTGCCTGAGCCTCCACCTCCTGTGCTATGCTCTGATTGCACCCAGGATGGGATCATTTAGGCTGGGCTGCACATGTCCTCGCCCCTGCTCCCATGCAGCAGCCCTCCGTTTCTCTCTGCCACTGCAAAACTGACGTGCTCCCATGCACCCCTGCTCTTTTTCTTTTCTGCCCACATCAGGGGGGGGAGCAGCAAGGAGGAAAGGTCCATCCAAATGTCAAGTAGTTTGTGCTTCTGTGAAAAATGCATGTCGAGCCTCGTCTCTGCTGAATGCAGCATTGGCATTGGTCTCGGTTATGTCTCTTGACAAGTGAATCCACTACTCCCCAACACTCTCTGACTCACACTCTTTTTCGCTTTGCCTGTGACAGCAGAAGCCCAGGCCCGGTAAACTTTCTCTATGAACGGGTCGTTGAAACACAGTGTTGTAGAAGTAGTCACATCATAGAAGAAAGATGAGAAAAGTGTCAATGAACTAGGACTACGTTTTCCCAAATGTGTCTGCTTTTGCTTTTGGATTAATTATATGCTTTTTGAAAAAGTATTTAAAACTTATAATCACATTTTACTACACTGACAGGAAGAACAATGGTTAATGGTTTCTAAAGGTCATTAAATTGTTGTTTTTTTAAACAGACTTTGGAACGGAAATATCACTGACAGATGAATAGCAGCCAATGCAAGGACTTACATTGTTCCACTGCAGCTCACATTGTATTTCTGAATCTGCTCGGTGTTCATCAGTCAGTGAAAATTAGAGCTGTAATCTTGAGTTGATGAATTGATTAATTGATTGGCAGATAATTAATCGTCTCAGTCATTTTTCAGGCAAAAATGCCAAAAATTTTCTGGTTCAAGCTTCTCAAATATGAGGATTTGATGCTTTTGTTTTGTCGTGTATAATATAGCAATTTGCATATGTCTTGTTTGGTCTGTGGGAAATCATAATGGGCACTTTTTCCTATTTTCCAACATTTTATACCAAAATGATTAATTGATTACTCAAGAAAATACTCTGCAGATTGATCGATAATGAAAATAATCATTACAGCCTAAGTAACAACAACACTCAATGAAGTTTTAATACGCAAGTTAGTACTCCTCAGATTTTTTCAAATAAAAGGCCTTTACTTATGTCAGTCTGATAAATGATATGTTTGTAATATTCCTAAGTGTCCACACTCTCTCATTTAAAGCCACTTACTACTTTTCATTTTTAATTTGTGAGGACTTTTGGAGATGTTTGGATTTGAATAAATGCCAAATGAAAAAGTGCAGTCATGCACTTGATGTAATTCCAGTCATGAAGCAGAATTTATCAAAATGATAAAAATTGTAATACTTTAATAAATTTGGCTACCCTCTATACTCAAATGACAAGATGACTGATTAGGATGGCTGGTCAGCAGTTTCAGGTGGTGCTTTCCTGTTCTGAAACACACCGACACCTTTGCCAGTGTGGGCTATTGTTTTGCCTGCACACCATTATGTCTCGTCTAACGTCAAACCATTTTTCTTTCACTTCTTCTCCACTGTAATTTGTTGCCAGATTTCTGTCCTTGAGCCCAGCAGAAACCCCAGTTCCTTGGCTGCTAAATAACATGTCTGTGTTTTTCATCTCCACCTCTGCCTCGAGGAAATTCATCTTTTTCTGATTTGCTTATGACATTTAGTTTCTGTGATTTCTGCTATGACTTCTGTGATGTTAGTCAGGATCAGTTATGTAAATGTATGATGTGGAAGGTTCCTTTTTACAATAATTAAGCTTTATAAACATAATATAACACCATGTTTCTTTTTTGTTATATATATGATAAATGTGGGCACTGCTGCATGTCAAGGTTGTTTTTTTTTTTATGTGAACTTGTCCTTTAATCAAAAGTGCTTTGGCCCTGTCCTTCTGAAGAGATTTCCCAGCTCTTTTATCTATAGCCTTGACGATGTACATGGCAGTCATGTTCATCAGACCGTCACTTAACAGTTATGAAAACATGGCTTGTTTTATCAACACTGTAGGGAGCGAGTGAACCGATACACACGAGCTATCTGCTTTTGCTCATGCAGCTTTTCACGTTTGCTCGCATGGAAAGAAACTGTCTACAGAAGAGTAATTGTGATTTTAGTTTAACACGCACTTTTGGCTTTCATCCATTTTAACCTCAGTATCTAAAGGATAGAAAAGTGAGCGGCTAATGGAGAGGGAAGCAGTCTATGGAGACTTCATCAGAAGAAACACTTCTTTGTTTTGTTTTTTTCAGGCCTTCCTCATAAACTGAATATTTCGTTTGTCTTTGAACAGAATATTATGTCACCCACTGTTTTATTCATAAAGAAATGTGTGGCTCTGCGACTGTTACCAGTTTATTTGGTTTACCTCTACAGTCCAACAACCTGCAATAGAGTCTGTCTTTATGAAGCTTGTGATGAGGCCGTTTTTGATGACACAGTGTCAGAGAGGTGTTCAGTTACCTCTGTGTTTGGGCGAAGTTTGTGGCAGTGATGTACTGCATTGTAGCGAAAGGTATTTCTAATATTTTGTCCACCTAACGTAGCATTTACAGCAGCATGCGGTCTTAACAGGGCTTATCAACCAAACAAACATAGATAAAAGAAAACAAAGTTAGTTAGCTGAAACAATTAATTGATTAGTTGATTAGTTACTGGCTCCAGCCTCTCAAATGTGTGTTCTTTCAGCTTTTCCCTGTTTTATATCGTTATAAATAAATATCTGTTGGTTTTGGTTTTTTGGTCGGACAAATCCGCAAATTGAAGACCTAACCTTGAGTTCTGGCAAATTGTGTTGGTAGTTGGTTGCAGCCCAACAATAAAGTAATGACACACAACTTAAGAACACGCAATAAATGGTAAAAAAAAAAAAAAAGCTTGAGTTTGCTAAATTATACTTATGGAGCATTGTATTACCTTTGGCCCCATCTGTTACATTGGAAATACATTAAGAAGGGGATTCAGTAGCCAGTAACTCTTTCAATATGGGCATGTGAGCATTGTTTTAAGACAAACTAAACAAATCATTTGATTGTCTTGGTTCCAGTAGTTTTTATGGGCACTCAATTTTAAATTTCACTACATTTTTAATCTACCCACAGACAGCCATTGTATTATAGATCAGTTCCATAGTGATCAACTACACTGCATCGGACTGGAGGTGGCCAGTGACAGGCTCGTATTGGATTTGTAATAACAGCCAGATATTGACCTAAAGCCTTAGAGCAAACTATCATTGATCATCCATCTCATCAGCCATTTAAGGAATTACATTATTCATGTTGTGATATTTATCATGTAATCTAAACTAAGACAGGAAAGAGCACCATTAACCAGCCATGATGAATAGTGTTGGGTGTATGTCGTGAATCAGGATTGGTAGTAAATAGCAGTCCTCTAAAATGTAAATGTAATTTCAATAGTCAAAAGTAGTGCAGTTAATAAGGACTGTTTTCCTCATAGTTCATTTGTTGTTCTCGCAGCTTGGACGAAGCATGGCGGGAAGATGTACTTTGTTGGAGTTGAACTATTCATAACACTGGAGATCAGTCCTGTTTGGGCTTTGCAATGAAAAGTCATATTTCTTCTCCCGGGGCCTTATATTTTTCTGACCAACAACCCCAATCCTGACGATGATGAGACTGTTGCAGTGGCAGCGACAGAGTCAAGTTATATCACGCTGAGGGTGAGGGGTGAATCAGAAGCCCAGCAGGTGAATTATTCAAGTGATGAGATGTAGACCTTGAGCTCTGAGACCTGGCCAAGGCTAACATTCATTTAGACCTGTCAGGGTCTATTCAGCTGTGCGGCACTCTCATAAGCTGCTCCCTGCCTCTTTTTGCTACCTTTTTTTTTCCCGGGGTATGAGCTTATTAAAATGTTATTTTTCGCTTTCTAACCCTGAACTGTATTGTAGGAACTGCCAGTCTTTCCCCTGTGTTTTTCACTGTAAATTGGGCTTGGCCTGCAACGTGATGGATGATCAACATGCATAAGGGAACAGGAGCATGTTCTCTGTTTTACCCTCAGGTGATATCTATTACGGTGTTCATACTGTAGAGCTTAAAATAAACAGCTATACTAGATAGTGTTGCAGGTTGTCAGTCAACCAGTCACATAATGCTTTATCCTTACCAAGGTGTCATTTGTACTGCATTCATTTCCAAGTACTTCTAATGTCTTGAATTTTACTAAAAGTCTTTCAGTTTCATTCCCATTGTAACTGAAGCAAAAGCTCAGGAGGAAATTGGAATAGTTTTTGTGGTACGTCTACTTATGTCCTATTTCTGGCTACAAAATAGTCACTGAAAAGAAGAAAGCTTTCAGTGTTTTACTACTTTTCCTTGGTGGAAAGAGAGACAAGAGCAGGTGAACAGATCTGTTTGGCATGTTTGATATTTCAAACTATCTGGTTCACTGCAGCAGAAGGTCAGAAGTTTAGAAAATTCAATATTAATCATTAACGTCTGTCTGCAGATGCAGTAATTTCACTTCAGTGACTGTTTGGTTTGAAAGCCCTACAGAACAAAATGTTTCAGACAAGATATTTAGAAGTTACAGTTAATGTTAGCCACTGTATCATAAATAGTAAGCAGATAATGTGTGGTTAAATGTTGTGTTTAACTGGGAAATGTGTTCTCCAAGGTCATAAAAACACAGCTACAGCTGCCTACAATGGACATAGTGGGAATTTTCTTGGCTGTACAAATGATGGCTGCTTTTCAGTACTGCATATTGTATTATAGCCATGGAACATACCCATTTCTAAATTACTGGCAACTGAAGCATCTCAAACTCAGTCAAAAGTTCAAAAACCCATTAGTTAAACTGCAGGTAACCATAGCAACAATTCTTAGGCTTTACACCATGCTACAAGTTTACAACCTTAATGATTGATTGACATTTTTTTCCCTTTGGTTAGTGGACAAGGTGTCCTGAAAAAGAAAATAATAGACTTAGCAGATGAAATGTCCCTCTCTATACTCTCAGGACACCTAAACATTTATTCAGACTTTGTTTAAACTATTGTGATTATAATGAACCATATCTCAAATATAGTACCAAATCTTGAAAAAGACATTAACTGAATATATCTCCGGTAGTCGGAAATACTCTCAAACGACTTTTCCTGAGTCACATTGTAAACAGGAACTGCTAATAGCTAATTTGGCATACTTTTAATGGTGCCAATTTGCCAAAATCTAAAAAGATATAGGCCGAAAAAAGGGGGCTCAAGTTGTAGCCCGCAGCTATCTGACTAACTCCATAGCACCACAATACTTCCTGTTTAAATTCCTCAATGCCCCCAAATTGTGGGAACTGTAGTTCCAAAACTTAAAGCAAGATTATCCCCCAAACTGAAGTTAGACAAAGGCTAATTATAGGAGATATGAAATCTATTAATATAAAGATTTTTCATGTTGCACTATCAGTGATGTTTTTGACATTACTAGACGGGGGTTGTTGGGGTGTTATAGACCAAATAAAAATAAAATCAACATATTATATGATAATGAAAAGCTCTGGTTGCAGCCCTAGATAAGACATTATGTAAAGCAGTTTAATACATGAGTGTTTACCTGAAACAGTTCCAGTGAATAACCCCGTTACTGTACATCAAAAGCTAAATTGACCAAACTGGCTAATCTTTTAAAAATCTGTTCCTTCTCATCTTGTAGCTGTTTCCAAAGTAACTTTCAACGCACATGAATCATTGTGGTTTACCAGGAAGTGTGATTACTAGAGAAAGAAATCTCTCATTATACAGTAACTGCAGTATTGTAGGTGTGAAAAGCAAGCCGTCCTTCAAATTTGTATACTCTTTCATTTTCTTATTTGATGCAGTCCTCTATCACTGAATCTAAATTTGACAAGCTTCCTTCTTTGGTGTTTTTCATCCTCTTTATCTCCCCCTGTCTTCTCCCTGACATATATTCCTGCAGGGATTGTGGGAAGCTCAGATTGATCTACGGCTCTCGCTGTGTGGTCAGCCCCATAGGAAATGTTTGTGTAATGGCTTCTTTACGAGGGCTGTCAAAGCAGATGAGGATCCAGCGCTCTCGGCGGCCAGTGTGAACACTGTGTCGACAAGCCCCAGCAGGAAACGCTAAGCCCCCTTTTAACCCCTGCTGCTTTGTCACTTCCATTGGGTCCTCTCATTAATTCAACATGACTGTGTGTTTTTCCTATGGTGAGTCATGAGCTTCAAGTGGGCAAATGATGTACTTCTTGATTTAAGCATGGATGTAACCCATGAAATATGCACGAGGGTATTTAGGCCATGGCTTATGTATGAGTGCTCTGTTTGCAACTGCTTCTATGAGCGATTTAAATGTAAAGCCAATAGTTTCTCGGCAGCCTTTCACAAACACATTGGTGTCATCTGTCTCTCCTTCCTCCTCGATCCTTCACTGCCACGTGTTTACAACTCGACTCTCTATTTCTTTCCCCTCACATCCCATGTTCGGATTCAGAAATCTTCAATGCCTGAATGCTTGCTCACTGTGCTGAATCATTTTCTGCTGTGAAAAGGGTGAAAGCAAGACATAAAAGTACTTATAGCAAACCAATGTTTTCTCCTGTCATCCTCCTATCTCTGTTGTTTCTCATCCGCTATGCATCTGTCTCTATGTCTTCCTCTTTTCGTAATACCCTCCCTGATATTTATTTTCTTCCTCTTGCTTCCTTGCTCCTGTTTTCTTTCCTTTTCCTGCCTATTCGAAGTCGATGGTAATATGCCAGTGTAGTCTTGCCTTGGTCCCGTCCGTCACTCCACATCAAAGCGTCGCTTGTTCCCCAGCTCTCTCTTCTTCATGGTCTATTACTCTACCCTCTCTTGTTGACAGAGAGATGCTGTTTAGTGTTCATGTGTGCATGCATAGTTAAAGGGACTTCTCTGTCTTCATTTGCATCCCCTGAAGGACCGGTCCCCAGACTCTCGAGATGCTTCACTTCCATAGCTGACAGTGGACTTGCCTCGAAGTATGCAGGCAAAATGGCAATCAGTCAACACTGCTTTTCGTGGTGATGCTGCTTCCAGAGACCCAAGTTGCTCATTTTGGTTGTGAGTCAGAGAGAAAAACGTGTGCTTGTGTAGTCAGGAAGCTTTGAGGCTTTCATTAGCGTTCCCCGAGCTCATTCACACCAAATGAAAATGAAAGCAAGAGCGTTTGGTAAAGAAGAGGCATTCTGGGTAAAAGCGGGCTGAGCAGCGTTTGTGCTTTGTTGATGTCGTCCTCCCAGCATAATTCATGCTTTGTGAAATCTAGGACATAATCTTCTGCTTTTTTCAGCCTCAGCAGTCCAGATAGCGGCATATTTACAGCGTGACAAAGCAGGAGTTACAATGACGTGCTGCCTCTCTGTCTCCGTCCAAGTTAGGAGAACATCACCTCTGTAATCTGGCCTCAGCACTTTTTCATGGCAGAAATAAATCTTCAAAGTGTTTTTTTCCGCCCATGTCAGAAACTAGGTTAGATGTGACATTATACACACTGTACACTGCAAATAATGTTCGTCACTATCCCGTCTTCTTGAAGCAAGGTTAAAAAATCCTGGAATAAGTCAGATCACTCCAGTAGATGATCGAAAAATGAACCTGTACAAAATAATCTCACCTTTTTTAATGGCTTTCCATTCAGCCCTACAACAAGCTGATCATTTCCTGCCCTTGAATCGACGGTTAAATTCAATTCACATCCCGTGTAACAGAAGACCGGGAGGGGAGGCACAATGAATTACGCATTGGAAAATATGATGACTGGATTTTCAATATAACCACGTATTTAAATTCATCTTGAGGGACCATATTGTGTTTCTTTGGTATTTTTGTGCATATTTACACCCTACCCCATTAGGCATTTTCCCATTAGGAGAAGCCAGTCAGGACTCCTATTTTCATCGTTATTAGCATCAGATATATAGAAGATATGGCATAAATAATGTGAATTCCTGAGAGGATGAGGATTGAGATAAAACGGATTAATCTCCACACCCTCTCTTTTTGTGTCCAGTTTTCTCCAACCTTTGGCTGCGTGCTCTGCCTATATGAATGAAAATAAAGACACACTGATTGAGCTGGTCAGAGCAATTGTAAAATTAAAACAAAACTCTGTCAAAAAAATGTCTAAAGCTTGCTGCTTGCTCTGTCCCCATCATGTCCCCAAGTATTCTGATCTCAAGGTTCAGTTACTTTTGCATTTGGTGGAGCTTTCAGCCGTATCTCACGGTCTTCTTCAGTGAATTTAATTTGCGCAGGTGCCAATCCTTTGAGCATCGCTTGAAGAGACAGGGAGGGACTATGATTTCCCCCCATTTACAACCACCTGTTATCACACGACCAAAGTTATGTACTTAGGTCACATGATGGAGCAAGTTTCATTCGCTGAAGAAGGCTGTGACTGCAATTAAAAACTAATAAAATTAGGGTTCACCCTGCTGGCCCAGGAGATTAGGGTGCTGACCATGAGCTGCAGTGCCCACAGTACAAGTACGGTCAGGAACCTTTGCTGCATGTCGCTCCCCATCTCTCTCTCTCTTTATCTGTCACCTGTCTGCTGTCAAACCTCTAATAAAGGCATAAAAACACTTAAAGGGGTTTGTTTTACATGTCTCATGTAATGCCATAGACTGTTTATAAAGATGGACGACGTGTCGCCACTTCCTCCTACTGTACAAAAATGAAGCCAACATATCCCGGATACGGGAGCTGCTATCTTGCGCTGGTGACGTCATTTGGAGCCAGAGTCTGCGCAGTAGTGGTATCGAGTTCCCGCCTATACAGCCGCCTGAACCAATCGTGAGCACACTCACAGTTACACCGTGACACCACCGTGACTAATTAAAACCAAACTTATCAGAAAAATGAACACTTGAACAAACATCAGTGTGACAAGAACTACCTAAAATCACAGAAACCATCTTTGGAAAAAAATTATTTGACGTGTACTTTGATTTTTCAGTTTGGTCCATGTCCCATCCTCTAACATGGAGGGGGTGGGATTTATGACCTATACTGCAGCCAGCCACCAGGGGGCGATCGAGATGTTTTGGCTTCACTTTTGGGGAGCTGTCATGCCGTCCATCTTTACATACAGTCTATGTGTAATGCATAACAGTGGAACACAGTTTATGGCATTGAACATCAGTTTGATTATTTTACTTTTTTTTTTTGCATGTCTGTTTATGTGTGTGTCCCATTAGTATTAAATCTATTTATTCATACCAGTGGCAGGTTGGGGTTTATGATACACCTGTACCTGTATGAAATTACCCCTCACAGATGACAGATGAAGCAAAATAACAGATAATGGGGATCCATCTGTCAGACCTCCAGCTTTAGCCCCCACTGAGGTAATGACCGCTCTCTATTACAACCTAGAGGCCTATAATAAGGTTAAACACCACGCCTTAGAAAAAAAAACCCAGATGTCATTGTCCCCTGCAGTCCAGCGACGGAAGCTAATTGGCTAATTCGGGTATATTTGCCTCCAGGGCCCATTTCTCTCTTTTAGCATCTAATGTCACAGATCTCTCTCTGTCTGGATAGTTTGACCCATGTGGGCTGAATGGGGACGGTGCTCCATAATCGCTACTCACCGGAGCATCAAAGATGGCCCATCAGGACATTTAAAGTGTTACGTCGTTTGTGACAGATCACAAATAGTCGAAGCACCTCACCTGTCTCTTTCCCTGCTCTCTGCTAATGCCACATCAGTCGTCCTGATGCTCTGCCCAGAGGTCGTCCAGTCCAGCGTGACTTTGAGCAAAACTCTTCACCACGCTGACGCCACCTGTGATTTCATTTTAAAGGCGGGAGCATGTTTTTCAGGGTCGAGGCACTCTGCAAAATGGCTCCTGGAGTGCTTTTGCATACTTTCCCATGTGATTCTTATTCTGATACTCAGATCAGATACTCATCAAAGAGAGGTAGATAATGAACAATGGCCTTGTCAACCTGTATAGCCCAAGCCCACCATTCTGTTGGATTCTTATTTCTTATTTAACACAACACAGCGGGGTGGTGGTGCTGGCAAAGAAAGAACAAAGTTTCCATCTTCTTCTCCCCACCTGTCTTTCTTCAGTACATCCTGTATATGATTTTATGCATAACTTTGTTAAACATTGTGTGTGTGTGTGTGTGTCTGTATGTCTGCTCATGTGCAGTGCATGCTGGGCTGCGGCTACCATTGAGGATGCTGAGGTTTTGTCTTCTGTATTGTATAGGAGACTTCAGGGGTTTTAACAACCTGAAGAGGTGTTTCCAATTTAGAATTACACGAAAATGACTATAGCTGAAACCATTAGGCAATTGACAGAAAATTAAACGTAAATTTTGATAATTCATTTGTTGTTTTAAATGCCAAAAAATGGGCTGTTCCAGCCTCTCAGGTGTGAAGATTTCCTGCTTTTCTTTGTCTTATATGATAGGAAATGCAATATTTTTGAGTTTCGAACTGTAGTTTGGACAAACAAGGATTTAAAAGACGTTTTCTTTGGCACATGTAATCAGCAATTTTTCATTGTATTTTCCGCTATTTTAGATGCAGATTAATTGTTAATGAAAATAATCGTTAGTTGCAGCCCTAACAATTACCCACGGTGCATTTTCAGGGTTGATTCATGTTTTTCTTAGACTCACAATCTTTAAATATTTATAATTTTTTTAGACAAAAATTATAAGACTGAAATAAATGATGTATCAATTTCCCTCCAGATATATATTCTTTTTAGTGTGGAAAACGCTTATAAAGAGCATTTAGATCATCGCAAATATTAGAAAAGTAAAATTTTAAAGGCTTATGTGTGTTTGGTGTCTAGTCAAATATTTCTGAGGAGGTAGTTAACCTTCGCTCGTACACTCCCCCTCGACCTGTGGATGATTTTTTGCTACCTGTGAAATGCCATCATATTTCAACATCTTTAATGAGAAGAGCCGAGCAGACAGTCGCCTCCCAGACAAATAAAGGACTTAGTGGCACACGGGCTCTAAAAGAGCTGGATTAGAAATACATGGTACAGGCTTATTTCGTCATTTTAATCTCCTGGTTGGGTGTTGGTCATTCAGTCCAGACTGAAATATCTCAACACCTACTGGTTGGGTTGCCATTTAGTTTTGATGAATCCTGATGACGTTGATGATCCCCTGACTTTTCCTCTAGTGCCACCAGCAGGTTGACATCTTGATTTCGAGTGAAATATCTCGACAAATATTGGATGGATTGCCATGAAATTTGGTACAGACATTCACATTCCCCTCAGGATAAATTGTAATGTCTTTGGTGATCCTTTAACTTTTCACCTAGCCCCATCAGGTAAAAAATGTGTCCAATACTTTGGTTTATGACCAAATACCTGCAAAACTAATGACGTTCCCGCCAGCCTCAGCTGTACTTTGCGTTTAGCGGTATTAGCAAATGTTTGCATGCTAACATGCTAAACTAAAGTGGTGAACATGGTAAACATTATACCTGTTAAACAGCAGCATGTTAGCATTGTCTTTGAGAGCATGTTAGCATGTGCCTAAGTATAGCCTGACAGAGCTGCTAGCATGGCTGTAGACTCTTAGTCTTGTTTTAAAATAAACTGATTCATTCTTTAGTCTGTAAAATGTCAGAAAATAGCACTACTTGACACCTTCAGATTGTTTGTTTTGTCTGCCCAGCAATCCAAAATCCAGATATTCAATTTACAACGAGCTAAACAGAGAAAAAAAGCAAATGGTTGGCAACTTTGATAAGTTACTGACAGTAAATATTTAACAGATTATCAAAATAGTTTTCTGTCGATCAAAAATGAAATAAAAACATAGCTGGTTTCCTTAGATACATCAGCGCAGGATGTACTGTGTTTATTCTCTTTCTCATAACTGCCAAATCTGAAGAACTTCATTTTGAAGTATCAACTGTTGTCCACAGATGCCAAGACGTTCCCGATTGCACACTCTGCATTCTGTTGTTTCTTTCTCACTAGCTCTTTAACACTTGCCTTAAAGTACACGCAAACTCGCGCACACACACACATTTAAGCATATTCTTCCAAAGCTGGAGCCTCACACTCGACAGCAGCAGCAGACGGATATAAAGACTTGTTTAACTTCGCTCATAAAGCCTTGCAGCATGTCAGAAGTTGCAGTTGTATCATGCTTAGACAGGAATGCACACACTCCACACATATGCTTTCACACTCTCACACACTCTTTAATTTATCATGGCAGAAGCAGGCCCACACTGACACAGCATGTTAAAATAGTGGTGACAGATGCTCTCCCAGGAGCAGACAGTATGGTACAGTACAATTGAAGACCAGTGTAGTGTAAACGCTCCTGAAAGCGGAGGATGCAGGGGTAGAAGGAGAGCTTTATCATGGTTGTAGGACGGATTAGACTGTAATGAAATTGGGTTGGAGTGAGATTTGCGTCTTACTCGCTCTCTATATCTGTCTTTATATGTCTTGTTCACTTGCACACCACCTCCTTTTGCCGCACTCAAATTCACACACGTCTTCTGCCCAATAAGAGATCAAAAGGAGGGGAAGAGATAATAAACCAGTTCTCCTCCCCTCACTGTCTTGCCCTCTCTCCCTCTCTCCAAGGTTGTTTGTGTATCTCTCCTTGGCAGTGTTTGTGAGCCGCCTCTCCCATGACACAGAATGTCTATTACAAAGCCTTTAGCCTGATGTAGATTAATGAAAAATAATGAGAAAGGGGGGCATAAATATGCATCGCCATCCTGTTGGGATAAGCATAATGGTTTTTCACTTCGTTTAGACACACACATACAGTAATGACATGCGCACTCCAACATTAATGCGGAGACAATAAGTTGATTAATCGATTTGTGCAGAATAATCGACAACAATGTTGATATTAAATTAATTGTTTAAGTAAAACAAAACAGGCGTTTCTATTCAAACAAATTTGCTATTGCAAATTAGTATTCAAATGTTATTTTTAGGAGACATGTTTGAAATACCTGGCTTGTTGGAAAAACCTTTATTTGGACCAAAATGTGTGACTTTTTTATAAGGAGGTGCAACTGTTGGTGAGACAATGGTGAGACCGAGCAATTTGAACATGTCACCTTGGTGTCTGGGAAGTTGTGATGTTTTTATCAGACATTTTATAGACCTAAATGGTCATTCAGTCAATCAAAACAATCGACAGATTAATTGAAATGAAATAATAGTTGGCTGCAGCCCTCTACATATGTCTGTATGAAATGTGGAAGTGTAAATGAGGACTTCAGGTTT
Source organism: Macquaria australasica (assembly GCA_005408345.1). Taxonomy (NCBI): domain Eukaryota; kingdom Metazoa; phylum Chordata; class Actinopteri; order Centrarchiformes; family Percichthyidae; genus Macquaria; species Macquaria australasica. Next base: position 2,717,004 of record SEMN01000004.1, on the reverse strand, counting down.
ACTGGCAGTTAAGCTTTTACTTTAAAAAATCCATACTAATCATTACCCAAATATTGTGAGTCTGCTGCACTAAAATTTACTTGATAAGACAAGAACTTTATTAATCCCGAAGGAAATTCTTGTGCCAAAGATTGCTCAAACATTATAACAACATTAGAATAAAAACAATAGAGTAATAAATGTTAAGTGTAAAGTGTGTAAAGAGTAAAATGCTAACAATAATGCCTAATGCCTAATAGAATAACAATAAAAGTAAGATAAATATAGCAAAATAAATACACTAAAATAGAAAAAAGTATTACTGCACATGACATTTAAACGTAATATTGGCAATGATACAAAAGTAATAGTAATATGATATAAAAGAAATAAATGACATCAGTTAGCTCTACTACCCGAAGGCAAAGTTTCAGATTCACTGTGCACTTGTGTAAGGTACAGTGACAATTTATTTGAATTGAATTAGATCAAATTAAATGCCCACTTCAGCCTCTCTCCAGCTCTCACTTGTTTCTTCCTCTCTTTCATCTCCCCATGTATATCCCAGAAACTGTCCTAATTAGTCTTTCCACTGTTATTCCGGCCTTTTGTCTGACTTTTTGTGTTGGAGAGATGAGTGCAGCAGAGAGACTAGGAGTCGCCACAGGGGAAAAAAACACAAAAAAACATCAAGGCCAAGATTTCGAACATCAGGGGCAGAAGATGCTAACAACGTGAGCACAAAATAGACCTCATGCACATGTTTTCATTCATTTCAGTGCTCATCATGCTTATTGTTTCCTCCTTCTAGTTTGTTCAGTGCAATTTAGTTAATTCATGTGAACAAATAACCATGCACTCACTTTAATAACTTGCACATGCTGTACATTTTTAAAGTATGCTTGAGTTCACTTATTTCATACCAAGTTTACCTTCTAACAATAATTAGTTAAAGTTCATTATTAGTGTTAAAACCTTATGTTTAATTTTTCTGATATTTTGTTGGATGAAGTGTACGTTTTTACAATATAAATGACAGGTATTCACTTCATTACTGTAACAGACTTTCACTTATAGATCAATCAACATTTTCTGTACTTCTCAGCAGATTATAATTGAAATTAGAGGCCAGTTTTACTGCTGTTTGCAAATGTAAAGAAACACATGATAATGATGAAATTTAAAGAAACTTTAAAGTTAAAGTTCCTTAAGATTGTCATGAAATCAGACCCTGTTTATGATACTATTTATGGTGAATTTTTATTCTGCAATAGCCATTTAATGCATTTACATTCAGTAATTACTTCTCTTTATAGCAGTTTTCATTGTTAGTGGCCACCATTCCAGCGCTGGATTAAAATTGGCTACCCACTGTATGCACGAGGGATTCATATGATGTAGCATGTAAACCAGCGTTACTGTTACTGTAATTTTATCTCATTGATATCAGCCTCACTGTTAACTGTCTTACAGTCAGAGCTGAATTAAGTTACTGCTTGCTATTGCAAACCGAACATTTCCTACTGCTGCTGTTTTACATTAAAAGCATGCAACAGGGTGGCGTTTATTGTGAAGCAGTCTTTGTCACAGACAGTTATCATTTGTCAAAAATGTGTCAAAACAAGAAAACGTTATGCATTTTTTGACAGATGACAGCAGATCAGTTTCAAATACTGTAATGGAACAAGAGGGGAAACTACATTTGCCATCTGCAACATGAAATCAGATTGCGGTTGCTCATGGCATGACTGAATGACGATCAATGGTCAATTATTGACAGACTTCTTTATTAAAATAACATGACTTTGTTTGGCTGCACTGTAAACAGACACACCAGTTGCTCTGCTGTTGTATTTCTGACAGCTGCTCAACAAGTGTTTGCTGTAGTGTTAAGCTGCACTCTCTGTTACCATGGTAACCACAGGTGTTACCAAATCAATCAGGACTGAAATCTTCAGGATAACAACTTTAAAAACAGCTTTTTTTAAAACTTGATTTTGTTGTTGATTATGTTAATATGTTCATTTGAAGACATGTCAATAAATTTGAGAGTGATGACAAGTTCCAAATCTGTTTTCTGATTTTTTTGTTTACATCTGGATCATGGATTGTGCCTTTAAATAAGACTTTAGATAGGTTATATAGATTAAATAAACAAGTTTGACTTCAGATTATAACATCAAAAAATGAGGAGGAAGAATTAGTTATCAATTTGGGTTTCAAGGTGTTTTTTGTTAATAATAATTGATTAACATGGACATTTACATCTAACAGGTCCAACACTCACCAGTGTGTGGACATTATACTTGTCAGGCAGTTGCAAATATTTCCAATAGTAAACACTTAAGAGCTCTCCAAAACCAAATCTCAGAGGAATGTTGATGCACGCACAACATTTGCTTGTATTAAACTGTAGCTTATATTGCAACTTCACCTCCAAGCTTTCGGTTTAACTAGTTTGTCTGTGCCTGTCAGCCTGCAGGTCTCTGGGGATGACTGCTCAGCTTGTTTTCCCATCTATCCTCCATAAGTTTTTTTAGGGCCATTCCCATCTGTCACTCAAACGGATAACCACCCATCATGATGTGCTGTCACACTCTTCCAACCTGGTTTATATTTTCTAGATAATCAGGCCAGGTCTGCAGGATGTTCATACTCTGCTCCCACCCTCTCCATCACATCTCCTTCACCCATCACTATAGATTTGTCAGGGAGCAAGAGCATTTTGGCATCTACAGAAGTGATGTAGCATAAGTGATGTCACCATAGTTTGGTTTATTCTCACTCCAACATCATTTTGTAGATGTATTAATTGGATAATCTGAGAAAAATGATTATTTTCAGTGTTAGGTTAATCCATCAAATATTTTTCCTATTTCTATATTTTTTAGTCTATAATTTGTCAGAAAATTAAAGTGACGAGGTACCCAATGTAACGTTTTGAAATAGCTTTTTTTGTCAGCCAACAATCCAAAACCCAAACATATTCCCTTATAAATGATGAGAAAAGCAGCAAAATGTTGCTCTTGAGATACTGGAATCTGCAAATGTTTAGCATGTTTGCTTAAAGCAATAGTTTGACAATTTGGGGAAATACGCTTACTGTATTTGCTTTTTTTTTTTGCACTACATATACACTCATCATTAAATGTAATGAACAGAACTTGTAGATCATTTCAGAAAACACAGAACCTCTTAGTTTTAATAAGTTCTTTAACGTCTGTCTGGTCAGCCACACTCACAGTGCAGACTGAAGAGAAAGCATCAGGTCTAATAACTCTTTTGTGCCCATTCACTGATCAGCATCATCTTTCCCTGTTAGCGTCTTTGTCGCTTGCTTCATTTTTTTTCTTGCTCTTTTTTTTTTTCTTTACTCTGTCTCTCCTTCTTCTTTAAGTCAAATCAGCTCTGTGGTGGAAATGAGCCGTCTGGTCTCTGGGGACTTGAGAAAAACATGTCCCATGACATTTATCACAAATGTTGTCTCTTCATTGCCTCTTCTTTCATAAGAAGTTTTTATTCTGTGCCTTCTCAAGTTCGTTCACCTCCTTGGCTTCCATGTATCATCCATCACCAGCTGGTAATAACTTCGTTCTGTATCAAAAACCAAGACTGATTATTTCACTAACCCCCCCATCCATACTCTGTAAGTCTCTCCATAAGTCCATAAGTCTTTCATTTTTACCCATCCAGGACATTAAGGTGTAGGCAGGCACACTCATAAACAAACAAGAATGCATGCCACATCTCCAGGGGAAGAATATCAGTTTCTGGGAGTCTTTCTTTCTTCCTCTTCTGCATATTTTATTTCTTTTTTGCCTCACTTTTCTGCAGGCGGTTTGAGTTAAGGGATGTAGGGCTCTGAGGGTCTGTGATAAGGGGCTTCCATCGGCTCCACGCGGGGACGGGCTAGATAGGTGAATACTAAGCTGCAAGCTGCATGGTTATCTGCCAGCAGACACGCACACAGAGCTAGTTTTCATACACACACATATGTGCCCGCAGACATTCAATATGATAAACACAGTAAGAGCTCATTATTCTTGATTTTATTTATTTTTTTTATCAAGAAATGTATTGGTATTTATTTTAATTTTTTCTAAACTTTTGATGATACAATTTTTTAAAATACAATTTGAAGGACAAGCGTCTTTTGTCAGTGTTTAATAATCACTTACTTTAGTTAATGATTTGTTGTTTAGTTAGATACTTACTTCTTGTGTCTCAGCCTACAAAATACCATTATAGTGGTGAAACCTTTGTCAGACTTGAACATAACTTCTTATATTACACTGCAAATAAAAAACGTCTTCTCTCCAATGCTCTACAATTAAGTTTAGCCACACAAAAGGCTCCCTTCCTAAAACACAACTCACGTTTCTTATAATCATTCATCCAGAAGAACTCATCAGAAATTAAGGGTATTTTACGAAATAGTGTAGCCCTTAAATCATCTTAATGAGCAATAAAACATGACATGGACTCCATCTTCAGTCTCACCTAAATCACATAGCAAACCAAGTCCTTTTTCTGCAGGGAGACCAGTAAACCCGCCTGTTTCTATGCTGTAGTAGCTTTTCTGAAGCCATTTTGCTTGTCTGCTAGAAAACCTATCCATGATTCAGGAGCCATGAATACATTTTATACACAGTGCTGATAAGGCTAATGCCTCTTTAATTAGGTGGTAATTTGGGATCATTTTTTAATGACTTAGGGATAGCTTTAATGATGGTCTCAAACCACTGAGAATGGATAATGCCACTATCAAAACAAACCTAAAATAACTCAAATATGACTTCAACACTTCATTAGAAATGTCATCCTTACCAGTATCTTTCTTTTTTTCAGTCACTTTTCTGACATCCTCAATAGTAAAATTTGCATTCAAACACTGTATGGATTCAGTTATTCATTTCAACACCCATTTAATTTTCTCTTTCTTCTTGTAAGCAAATAGTTTCTTTTAAAAAGTCCCCATCAAACCAATTATTACACTTTTCAGCTGCTCTTAAATTATCCCACAATATTTGTAAATCCTGATTCCAGTGGGGTTTATAGTTACCATTTCAATCAATTCCTGATAAATACAATCACAAAATTTGTCATACCAGAAATCCAAATCATTTTAACTACTTTTAACCATTTCCATCAGACCAATAAGCCCCATTACAGTATTCAGGGAGTCAAGGGAAGTAGCTTGAACTGTTAGCGTTAATAAAGAATGATCAGGTTATTTGCATTTCCAGTACCAAGAAGTATAATTTTGACTTTAGAGGGACTCTGACACAAAGCAGCTCAGTTGCATTTTCTCCCCTTTTTTCACTTCACTTTGAATTACCTGAAGCATTTTCTGAACTGTGCTTGTCGTAAGAGGACCTCATTAACTGTAAACTACAGAAATTAGTGTCTTCTTGCAACCGGAAATATATCTAAGGGGACCATTGGGACATAATTGATGATTCAAAATTGTCCGTAGGTGTGACTGTGAGTGTGAATGTTTGTCTCTATGTGTCAGCCCTGTGATTGACTGGTGACCAGTCCTGGGTGTACCCCGCCTCTCGCCCAATGTCAACTGGGATTGGCTCCAGCCCCCCGCGACCCTCTAAGAGGATAAGCGGTATAGAAAATGGATGGATGGATGGATTTAAAAGTGTTCCTTTTTTATTAAAACCATTTTTTACATTTTAAATACTCGCCACAAGTAGGCCTTAGTAAGTAAGTAAACCAGGGTTACAAAAACACAATAGATATCATTTGAATAAATATTTAAATCAAGGAAAGCAAAAGTGTAAGAACACATAAGGGCAAGGAAGCATCAGTAAAATGCCCTTGAGAGTAAATAGGTTTTGACATGATATTTAAAACACTCAATAAGGCTTGAAATGTTTGTAGCTTGCTCCTTTGCAGAGGATGGCAGCTGCAGTGCCTGGTCACACCAGAAAGTGGCACAGCAAAATTAATTCGCTAACCTTGTGAAATAGTTGGTGCTGGAAGCTTGGTGACAAAGTGATTCCTAAGCGGACAAGGCAACACTGTTAATCCAAGCAAATGCAGGTATTTGTGCCTGACCACGCTGCTCTCTTTGGTGGAGCAGTTTATACACCGGCAGAGCAGGCTTGTATAAAGGTGGATGGTGGGACAGCTAATGTGATAGCCTTCTCCATTTTGGAACCTCCGTTCCCTTAAAGGTCAGCACTGTTAAGACGCTTTGCAGCCAGTCAGTGGTGCCAAAGAAGAACTATATCCAAAAGCTCCATGCAGATTCACTTTGCCTCCATGAGCAAATCCACTGATTGAAATTAATTGATTTCGACTGGTTATATATGGTGTGACTGGGCCTGTAGTCAGCTTGGACTCACAGCAGTTACAATGAATCCCAAAGGCGACTCAAGAGTCTGTTGAAATGTATAAAAATGTCTGTAACAACCTCTCAAACACTGCAGCATAATTCACTTTTTCACAGTTGCACAGATTTGCAAATAATATATATATTTATATACAGATCAGTGGTGGAGAAGTACAATTCATTATGCGTATTCATACATGCAAGGCTACACTTTTGAAGCCTTTGTTTCCTCCCCCGGACACACACACAAACATAAGCGTAACCTTAATGACCTATACATTCATTCTGCTCACCTGCCATTCATAAAGTGCATGTGATTCACGGCTCTCTCCATTCAGCCCTCATTAATGCTAACACAAGGAGGCAGATTAATGCATGAGGTTTCCAGCAGGTGGGAGGGGGAGAAAGGTTAACATAACAGGAGTGATGAATGAATCACTTTGAGCGCCATCGTTTCGTAACACTCCGCTACTCTGGCTGTAATGATGTTTTGTGCCGCTCAGAAATTTGTCCTTTAGTCTTAATCAAAATGGATTTTATTTTTTTCGTCTCGCCCTCCCTGCTAAACTGCTGTGGCATACAGTATGAATGTGTTGCATATGTTCGAATGTGATTAAGTGTATTTAATTAGGCCGCAGCCAGATGGTCCTGCTGGTGATTTTATGCCGCCGTATGTTTTATAGTATACATTATAACCTTACAGTGCTGTTCAGTGTTGTGGCAGTGGGGTGAATGTGAATGCTTTGAATCACTGGAAAACGTGTGTCGTGTTAAAAGACAATCCTTTTTTTTCTGCTGCCATTTTTCTTTTGATTTGGCTCTTTTTTCTGTCCTTCTTCTTCTTCTTTCCTGTTTTTCCTGTGTTCTTGGTTCCTATCTTTTACAGATGCCATTTGGCATCCCCGAGGTAGTAGAAATACACAGCTGCGGAAGGGAGCAGTGGGAAATAGTGCCATGTTCACGTCTTGCAAATGTTCACGTCGTCAGATTTTTATGGAAAAACTACATCAGATCTGACCAATGATTTTGATGAATCTCATCATTCACTCACTCAGTCTGGTTCATTTAAGACTAGTGATCGTTCACATGATGGGACGACTCAAATCACTTGTATGATTGCAGAGTTGATCGTGTGAGGGTTAAAAAAATACTGTGCATGGTTAATATAGCACTACATTGATTATTTTGGGGTGGATTGGCTCAGGAGGTAGAGCGGTTCGTGCATCCATGTGTCGAAGTGTCCATGAGCAAGACGCTGAACCCCAAGCTGCTCCCGACGGGCAGGCCAGCGCCCTTGCATGGCAGCTCCGCCGCCATCGGTGTATGAGTGTGTGTGTGTGTGTGTGTGTGTGAAAGGCTGAGTGAAAGGCAAAATTGTAAAGGGCTTTGTCCATTAAGGTAAGCGCTATATTTAGCAGTCCATTTACCATTTACATGAGGGTGTATTTACCTTGAACAATGGACTTGAGGCTGACATGAGGCGTCGATGTTTGTGTTTCAAGCACTTCTGTATTATTTCGGTAGAACTGCCGAAGTCAGATATATCTGAGTTTTCCGGTACTAAACATGACTTTGATGTTGATGCGAACTGTATTTACAAGTCAGAAACTTGCATTAATAACATAAACGTTACATCAGACATCAGACATCTTCTAATCATTTGGCCTTGTGGGTGGTGATGGACTGCCACTGCCCTGCTGTTTTTTTAGTGCTGGCCATTTTTAAGGGCAACATGATCCGTCTTCATGATGAACGCAGTTTGGAATCGACTTTCAGGTGTAAACTGCTGCTGCTGAGGTATGAACTGTCAGAACAGTCATCTAGAATTACACAGTATCCTTTTTCACCTGGACAGGTGAGTGACCCATCCATCTACTGTATGCCTATAGTGTCACTGCACCACTCTCACTCTCACTCTCTCCTCTTCTCTGTCAGTCCTCTGTCTATCCCTTGGGGGTGTGTCTCTTTGTATTTATTGTTATTAAGCTGCTTACTGTTCTCCCATCATCCATTCATCCCTGAGACTGTGCCACTGCCTTTTGATAGAGTGCTTATACATATATTATTCATTTGATTGACTCCCCCTAATCGCCTCATAAGTGGTAGAAATTAATCATTCCAAAAATCCTGTCATTTGCATTCTGTTCGGGGAGTTTTGGTGGCAGCGTTTAGAGAATCAGAGTTGGGGTTTTTTTTCTTTCCCATGTGGAGCTTTGCGTTAGCCAAGGGGAGCCAGTTGGAAAAGGTGTAGGCCAAAAAAGAGAGACACTGAGAGCAAAGGCAGGGCCACTTCACTCACAGCCAAAAAATCAATGAGGCTCGATATTCAACACTAGATATTCAACACTAGTCTATGGTTTTTATGGTGGCCCATAAAAACCCCATTGAAAAAGTATATATGGCATGAGATGATTTCTCTGTGGGTGAAATTGGATTAAGCCTAGTGTAAAACGGAAAGTCTGGCCTTTTTCCCCTCTCTCTTTCTTTCTGTCTCTGTCTCTCTCTCTCCCCCACCCCCCCCACCCCCCTTGTGCGACTCACCCACCCCACAACCATTAAACTCTATAGGAAGAGAAACCTAATTACATGGCTGAAAGTGGCCATAGTGAACACTATAAAAGGATCCAATTAAAGTTTGTGCGACGTTGGCAGCAGCATTCTGGTGAGGGATTATTTGTGGCGGTGGAATTTGATCTGTCGCGCCGGGAGAGTCGTCCATTGGCCGAGCAACCGGAGATGGATGGCGAGTGGGAGGGGCCTCAGAGCGATCCAAGTAATTGGATCCTGAATTAATGGGCACTTGTATCAAAGAGGGAATGAAAGAGAGTGACAGTGTGTGTGTGTGTGTGTGTGTGTGGGGGTGGGGGGTGGTGAGGAACGGGATAGAGGGCCATAGTAGCAGGAGTAATATGAATTCCACAAGAAGACACCTTACAAATGCATTCCCTGCTGTTTGATTCAATTTGTATATTCTAAAAGCTCATTTATTTAAGAGTCACTGCACTGTTACTGCCGAGGAAGCCATGTGCGACTTGTGTTTCCAAAAGTACTTATGAATGGATTACCATGAGACTTGCTGGACAGATTGTGGCAAAAGAAAAAACTGTAGCTTTTGGTTGTGATCGAGACTGGGTTTTCAGCCATTAAACAATTACAGCTTCTGAAGCAACTCAAACACGTGAGAGAGCAAGAAAAGAGAGATTCAAATTTGATTCCAGTTCGATTCCAGTTCATTACAGTACAATGTGAGTCTCATTTTTTTTTAAATATATTTTTGGCCATCATCTCTATCAGTTATAATAACAATGTGCTCACCAGTAAGTAAGATCTGGGAACACATTGCTACAACAAAGACTAACGGGACATCGTTCATGTCATATAAGAGTTATTGAAATTACTACTTTCTGACTTGTAAACTGCTAACATCCAAGTCTTAATTACAGCTCATATCTTTCTGAATTGTTTGGTGTATGTTTGACTTGGAGCTTAATACTAAAGAAGCGCCTAAAAACCAAACAAACATAAATGACTCACATCAGCCAAAGTCTGTCGTTTAAGGTAATTAATCCCAACGTTATGTGCCAGATTATGTCTTGGTCCAGACCAGTTACCAGGCAACCAGCGGAGACCCTGGCACATGCTGCTTGTTAATTAGTGAGCTTTAGAGGTGCTGGTAGGCGGATTTTGTTACCAGGCTAGCTGTTTCCCCCTGTTTCCAGTCTTTGTGCTAAGCTAAGCTAACCGTCTCCTGATTGTAGCTTCATATTTAATGAACAGATATGAGTGTGGTATCGATCTTCTCATCTAACTCTGCAAAAAAAAACAAATACGCACATTTCCTCAAATATCGAACTATTCCTTTCAGCTGTGTTGGAAGTTAATAATTAACAGTTTAAGTAATTTTACCATTCACCCTCCTAAGTTTGTCGGGGTTTGTTTGGGGTGAATGCTTAAATGATTTGTACGAATAATTTGAATCCATCACTAATAATTAGTTTTCTAGCATTTCATGTGGCAGTTCAGTTAGTTGCATCAACTTTGTGTTTCCCTCTCAGTCCTTCATGCTGAGTGAATTTATGTCTGTATTTGGAAGAAATTACGCCCCGTAACTAACAGACTTATTTGCGAAAATGTTGCGTACTCTTCAATGCAGCAACTTTTGTAGACACAAAGTTCATTCCTCTTCATTTGTTGAACTCGCCACCGCCTTGCCCCTCCTCACTCCTCTCCATCCTTCAGTCCACCTTCAAAGGAGCAAGTCTATCTAAACACAACCTTCATTATTATTTATAGAAACATTCTCCGCAAACCACTGTTTACTCCGAGCGTAGTACGTTACTCTGGAAGCTTCCAGGAACACTTTGTTTTTTTCTTTTTGCCTTGAGCAAGTAACAGGAAGGAAGATACAATTCATGAATAATTTGCTGTCATTTTTAAAAAATTACTATTCATTATTCATTATTCATGGCTTTGTATTAGCTTATATACTTATAAAAATCCTTCAGACAAATTTGGAGGGAATTTTAGTTGAGTCATGAAAAACCCCTGATGCACTGAATGCAACACTGACAAGAAAATCAGCGCTTGTTCTTTCAAGTTACAATTTTTGTTCCTCATAAAGCCACGTGAGTTTTTATTCATTAATTTATCACAAGTGCCATCATTAGTTTTTCACAGTGTGTCAACACAGTGTACACAAACAGCACTTCCGGTATGAAAGGAAGGTCCCAGGCTGAGGTTATGCTCCTCACTGTCAGTTTAATTACGATGCAGGGGAAGCTTCTTGTGACAGATCAGGGCTTGAGAGAGAGATACAGGCTTTTTGTCTTTTTACTCACAGCCACTACTCTGATTTATGTGCCCTTGATGGGAGTCACTGTTAGCCCTTACCATCTGATTGATGCAGTTTGCCTCAAAATTGCACCCTCTCTTCTTAGTCATACTACAGTCACAGTGGAACGCCCATACTGTTGTACACATGCTGCTAGAATCTGCGCAATTTACTCTTTCCAGCCATTTCCTGTTTCTTTTATGTCAATTGAGGATAAAGGTCCATAAACTGGCTTTAAAAAATCGTATTCAAAAATCTTGCCTCATAATTGTCAAATTTAGAGGATATATAGAAGGTAGTCCAGTTGGTTGTTGTCTGTATATCCATGGTTTCAGTGCAAACAGGAATTGGCTAATTCAGACTTTTCATGTTGCAGATTTGTTAAAATGTTATATTTATATAATCTAATATGATCCAGACTATAAAAACATGGCTCAGGTGTGAGCTAACTCACAGACTCCATGGCGACATTATACTTCCTCTTAGCATCAATCAAAGCGTGATGGAAACCCTGATGTTACAAACTCAAATGATATTGATCATGATGAAAACCTTTGTAGATATAGACAAAACCCAAACAATTTCAAATAGCTTAATACTCTCTAACAGTAGAGGGAAAGCTTTCAAAGCATCTTTACACATATTTCACACACACATACCCAGAGCTGCTGTAGGTCCAATAGCAGGAAAGGGACAGAGGTGATGGTAGTATGCGATAGCTTAGCTTCTGGTATTAAGGGGCCAAGAGGTCTCAGTATGAGATGATTACCACCATGTGGAATGTGATGATTATTCCAGCCTCTCTGACCCACCGGGCTGTCGGTTCAAATCCCTCGCTTGATCCGAAGAGGTTACTGGAAACACACAAATTGGCTCTCCTGACGTTGCAGCTGTTGACACTGGAAGACTGGGAGTGTAGGTGGTGTTGGATAGAGAGCAGGGTTGAAATGGGGGTTGATGGGATACATGTCAGGTTGTTGTTCTGGTAGAACGTGCAGTCTGAGGCTTTGGGCTATAAGCAGTCGTGACGGGGCGTTATAAGCGGCACGGGCCATCCTGACAAACAGATTGTGTCATTAGGTGGTAATGTGCTCGAGCCAGCGTGGCCCTGGCTGGGGGGGATTAGGCTGACAAAGCAGCACGTTCGCATCCCTGATCACTGCACACACACACCCTGAAAAACGCCCACCCCAGGGCCACATATCCAAACGGATGACATCAGCTTTCCCTTAATCTCTCTATAACTCTGCCCTCTCTTTCTCTTCCCTCTTCTTCGTCTCCTCTCTTTGTACCTGCCCATTGTCGGCTGTGTGTGTGCGTGTGAATGTGTGCTGCGATGGTCCTCCCTGGATTCTCAGAAAAATTGGAGTAGCTGCTGAGAAAATGAAACGGCCTTCTTGTGTTTTCTCTGATATTTCTTTGGGCTCTCTCCAGATTAAAGTTGGTTGGCGTTAGCGCTCGCTCAGCTGCAGCCTGTCAAATGCTCCTCCACAGTTCTGAATTATTAGGGTGTGTGCCTTTTTTCTTTTCTCATTTCAACGTTCTCCTCTCCCTGCAAACATGACGACTTTGATTCCCATGGAAGTTGAGATGCGGAGCAAGACCAAAGGCGATCTCTTTTAGTGGCATGCTGGAGGAGCAAAAAGAAATAGAGGGAGCTTGAGATGTGATGAAAGGAGCCATTCACATCTTCCCACGAGAGAGACAGACGAGGAGAGAGGAGCTCTGATTCAATTCTCAATGATAACAGATATCATGATGACATCCCTGTGTAGGGGTAGGTTGTTTTTACACTGTCTATATATATCTTGGCTGCATACTGTGTCATGTGTGGGATAGGCCTACAAATACTTGAGTTACATCCTGAATGTCAGGCTTACTTGTTGCTGCCAACTTTTGGGATTCACTATCACGTCTTGTCCCAAATGTGTTTGATACAGCACTTAATCAATACAGAGAGCTCTTTGCAATGACACGCTGATCTGTCACTGTCATTGACATCTGCACTGAGCTGGGGACTTGGTATTCATAGAGCATCAACAGTTTAAGATTAAGGTGTCATTACCAGAGGGTACGTAAGATGTTTTTCCTGCTCCTGTCTTATTATTTGCGTTTGTTGGCAACTAACCATTATTTTCATTATCGACAAATGTGCCATTTATTTTCTCGATTCATCAATTCCATGTTTGGTCTAAAACATGTTAGAAAATACTTAAAAATGCCCATAACAATTTCCTTAAGCTGAAGGCGATGCCATCAAATTGCTTGTTTTGCTCGCCCAACAGTCAAAAACCCCAATATATTCACTATCACATATGACAGTGAAAAGCAGAGAGAGAGGCTGCAATCAGAAGGAATGTTTGGCAGTTTTGCTCGATTTTATTTCAAGGGTTAATCAGTTATCAAAATAGTTGCTGATTCATTTTTTTGTCGATTGACTAATCGTTTCGGCTCAAATCAGGAGTCAACTCAGCAGCCTTCTCCCTAACCTCATTCAGAATACAGTCTGATTAAATTCATATTATCTTCCATTGGCTTTAACCTTACAAGCTCACTTTCTAGTGAAAACTTGTGACAGCAAATCACTCAGCCTCAGTTGCACTTTCACACCTTCGTACGGGTGAAAGTGACTTCTCAATTATTTTGAGTCATTTTTGCATGAATAGACACTTCAGCTATCTGTACATACTGATTATGTAGTAACTTACTAATTAGTGGTAGTTTTTGACCATCCGTAGGATCAATGTTTTTTGCGCTTGTTCTCATTTAGTTTGTATCATGAGTATGCAGCACTTTGATACACTTTCCTGCTGACAGTTTCTCGCTACTCCACTGATTGGCAGTCAGTGGCGCGAATGTGCTAAGAGATGTGGCAATCTGCTAACAAAGGCAGTGAAGAAGAAGGCTGCAAGCTTGCAAACATGGATGTAAGCGATGCAAAATATCGACTTTGCGAATGTGTTATGAGGAAGGCATTCAACACATTTGGTTTTTGGTAAGAAACACATATAAACATAACTTCTGTTTGTTTACAAGAAAATTCCACAGGGTACTTTTAATGTAATCAGATTACTTTCATGTCATGTTGACTTGCTATAACATCATTGGTAATTTCTAACATATAGAGGTGACTAATAATTTAGAAGCTCAAATTATTACTTTTATTTATTCATGCAAGTTATTAAACTCAACACTAATGTCAAATCTGCTGAAAATATTTTATGGTGTGAACATTTCTGCTGTGTGTATTAGTGTATCACATCATTTCACTGCATTGATACATTTTCAGCCCATTTACAGGAAAGTCTTATCACATTTTGACAGGTTATTACACTATCAGATGCAGCAACCTGTCCTTACTTGATGTAGTTTGGTGAGGCTTCACACTGACATGTGGGATTGAATAAATTAGATTCCAAGCAGCTCTCCTTGATCTTCTTACGTGAGCTTGCGGTAACAGTGTCACTGTGATTTTCCCAACTATTAGCATCTTGAAGTTTGCAGTAGGATCTATATATGAATGTTCCTGACTTACAATAGGGTTCAAGGAGGATATGTGAGCAATATTAATTGAGTTTGGAAAAATGCCCGTTGAGAGTTTTTGGTAGAACAGAAAGTACTATTGCTGAATTTGTCAGGCAGCAAGCATTGGCTACTGTGAGTTGACAAGCAACGAGAAACAAAGGGTTGCAAAGGGAATATCATGCTAAATGTTTTGCAGACAGCAAAACCCAAGGGATCATTTACTCAGAGGAAACACAAATAAAATGATTTGTTAAATCTTAGGAAAGATGTTAAGTACTTCTCTTACAATTTCTCCACTTTATTTCTGCTCGTTTGTCTCTTTAACGGCCATTAAAATAAATTATTTAGAGGACACTTTGTGAGTGTTTTATTTGTTGTTTTTGTTAAGCTTATTTTTTTCGGGGATTTTGCGTTTATTGGATAGTGACCGAGAGACAAGAAAGATGGGAGAGAGAGAGGAGATGACATGCAGCAAAGGGCCCGGGCTGGAATCGAACCTGGGCCCTTTGCTGCAGTATGGACTCTTAATGGACTTAATGGTACGCACCAGGTGAGCTACTGGGGCATCCCTATTAAAATTGCAGATTGAAGATTTAAAATGGTGATAGATCCTCTTCTAGATTGTTTGCAGTGTGAACAGGCAAGGAGATTAATACCTTTAACTAATACCCTCCTCCATGATGATTCCTCCTATGCATTCCCCTTTTACCATCTCTTTATCTCTTTATCAGCCTTCTCCACTCAGTTCTCTCTTCCTCTCTTCTCTCCTTTGGGGAGGATACAGTCATCAATATCCCTGGCTGTGTTACGGGCGGTCCACCCAGCACCTCCTGGAGGGCAGAGCTATTAATGGAATTCAGGGGAGGGCGGCAGAGGGCCAACAGGCAGGGGAGTGTGGTTCAGTGCCTGCCTTTCTCCAATCTATCCCACATTACTGGCTGTCAATAAGCAGGGGAGCAACGCAGAGTCATTCTCACTGAACTTGAATGAACCTGAAATCTCATTAAGTGTGGTAGAAGAGAAAAAATGGCTGATCTTTGGTCAAGAACCAAGAGTGAGGTTCTGCATCTGTGCTTTGCCAGGGAACCAAAACATTCCCATTCAATATGATTAGACTGCAAAGCAGCGATATTAACTTTCATCATCAGCTCAGTGAAAACAGCAGCCTCCTCTGCACTCCCTGCTCAATAGACTTTATTACCGCTTAAATGATATGTAATCACAGTTGATTAAGACCCTGCTCTGCATCATCAGTGAAAACAGTGAATAAGCACATCGCCACTGTCTATGAAGGCAAAGTGCAGTGAAAGCAGCTTTCGGTGGCGCTGCAGTGGTTCACTGTCCTCTATCAGTCCATTTGCCCACAGGCGGCAGGCAGGCGCTGAATGGAAAACTAATCCATCCCTCTAATGCAAGGGCATTACGGCTGCCCGTCACTTCCTAATTGGCTAATGGCTAGATTAGGGTGGTTACAATAGGCAGTGCTGACACTGTCTTGGCCAGTCATAACAGAGGGTTTAGGGCGTAAAAAGGGCAGGACCTGTGTTATACGTCCGGCCTGAGGCAACTGTCCATAACACTGGCCTGTTATAACAGTACATAAAGGGATGGTGAACCCTGCTGGAGACTAGAAGCTAGCTGATCCCCTCTCTAACCCCTGACCCCAGCTTACCCTTGTTACAGTATATATGCTTTTAAAGCTGTATGACACACAAAACACGACTGGGTCTAATGCACCTGGACTTGACTGGACTAGTTTTTTCACTTCATCAGCAGCAAAATAAAGATGGAGCTCTCCCTCTGGTTGTAATACACCGAATGTACAAAATCTTAGGGGCACTTACTTTTCCTTAAAACTCAAACATAAATCTAACCTGATGAGTTAGAGGATGGTTTTCAAGCTTTGATACAACTGAGATTGTGCAGAGAAGACTGCAGCTCAATAGCTGGATGAAATTGCTATTGCTTTGTGTGTTTGAAATTCGTGTAGAGTAGAAGATGAAAGAAACAAGAGGGAAAACGGAAAGAACAGAGAGGAGAGGTGAGACTTTAGCAAAGATGATGCAGTAGATGGATGAATACAGTCTCGTTCCTTCTTGAAGTCTGTCACCTCACCGTGGCTGTTATCCAGACTACTTATTTCCTCACACACCACATAGAAACAAACTCAACAATATTCAGATATACTGCACTAAACTGATTAAAGACAAGCACTCAATGAATGGCTAACAAGGCCTGTATTTTGCTTTGTGTGTGTGTGTATTTAAACCAGAGGGAATGAGATGGACGCATTAATCTAGTGATGCCAACAAGCTGCTTAATGTTAATGTCCACCCAAAGCTACAGCAATAACACTAAAATATGTGCGGTGCTGTAGTTGCTTAATTAATTTAAGTATACTATCACTGCCACCAATTGTCAGTCCAATAGGGAAAACAGTCATCTGTTGCTGAGCTCCACTAAATGCTAACAATAAAAATAGAAATCTTGTCCACCAAGATTTCTGGCTAAAATGCGTGTAGCAATGCATGTATGTTTTTTGTCACTCGGAATAAGTGGAGTGTATTTTCCATAAATGAAAAATCCAGCCAAATAACAACAGACTTCCTCTGCGATATTCCACATGCAGCTCAATGCCACACAGAGGCCAGCAAGTCACCATTCTCTCAAGTGTAGCTAGCTGATTAATTCACCTGTTAGTCACACATCAAAGGCGACACCCAGGAAAAGATCAGCTTTCACATTTAGTGTGTGTGGTGAAACAATTCACAACTGTTCAGAACCAAGCGTTTGAACGTGGAAATAAAGCTGATAGAAGTTGTGGTGGAAATTGTGTATTTCCTTTGAAGAAGTGAGCAAATAAAATTAAGATCCAACAAGCTGTTGTCTTTTGTATATTTAATTAAGCAAAGAATGAAACAATCAAATAAAATGGTAAATAAGAATAAAAAGTAAATGAAAGGAAAAGCAAGCGAGCACACAGAGTCAATCCTATTTCAGCTGAAAGGACAGAGATCATACACCAAAATGCATATGAAGCGTCTGACCAAGAAGGGAAGATGCAGTCACATATTTATAACCTCACAATACATAGCAGACATAGCAGAGAATGGCAAGGATACCAGAATCACCTCTAACCCAGATAGTCTGTCTCCAGTTAAGTGTTCCTGCCCAAGGCTGGAAACCCAGGACAAGACGGTCCTCCAGACTGCAGCTGTCCTTCTGCCTGATTACAAACAATTTGTCCTCCAGCCACAACACCCAACCAAGATACCAATGTACCTTACGACAGAGATGACCCGAGACAGAAATTATCTAAGTATGTAGAATGCAGACTAAATGACTAGAAAACAAGTTATTACACTAAAACATATCTAGAAACAGGAAAAGAGAAATTCTGCCCTCACAAAAGAAGTCTACAGCCCTGCTAGCAGCTGTATGAGGCTGATCTAGTGCTTTGAACTAAATGCTAGCATCAGCATGTTAACATGCTCATAATGACAATGCAAACATGCTGATGTTCAGCAGGTATAATGTTTACCATGTTCACCATCTTAGTTTACCGTGTTGGCATGCTAACGTTTGCTGATTGGCCAGAGACTGATGGGAATGTAATTAGTTTTGCAGCAAGTCAGGGGATTACCAAAGTCAGTAGGATTCATCCTCTGGAGGCCATGAATGTATTTCATTCTGGACCAAAGTGGTGGACCAACATTGCCATCCCCAGAGCCACACTGCTAGTGTGGCTAAAAACAACATTTCCAGGAGCTTTAGGCAAGGCCAACAACACAATTAATACCTATCTAGGTAGAAAAATCCTGATTTTTAGCTCCTTGCCGTATTAATATGTTCAAATGAGACTGTTTTGGTCAGACTTAGCTGCTCCAGGTTCTGAGAAAGAGAAGGTGTCATGTTTGTCCAAACCTCAGGACAGGACGACCTGACATGCATTATGTTCCTTATTTTCTGCCACTAAATTTATTAAAAAGACATTACACTACAGGTTCCACCGTTCACATTCAGCAAAAAAAAAAATCCATTAGAGACAAAAGTTTGTGTTACTTTTTTGTTTAGATTGTTTGGCTACGTAACTGTATGGAAATGATTAGTTTGTGGTCATGGTATAATCATTTCCTCAGGGTCTTTACACACTCTTTGACTCCCTGTCATGAATACACAGCACAATCTCTCTCTGTGATGCCTCAGGATATTCTCTGAATTTAAATCCTTTGTTTCAAATACAGGCCAATGTTTCCGCTTTCCAGAGATTGTCTGGGTCCCTGTTGAGCCTTTTCGTATTGCCTACAGTTATCTCAGGTTCAAATTGTGCTCAGGTTATAGTGTTTTTACTGTGCAATGTGCAAATGTGAAGCCGAACATAGAGGTCATGCATTTAATACAGTGTGTTTTATTAACATAGGGATAGCTTAGAGCAATGTTAATGTATTCTGTAGGAGCACCAGTCCCGGTATGAAACCACTACAGGTGTTAGCTGTGACCGGGGCATCCGGTAATGGTGCTCAGCTGCACAAGTGAGAGTTGGACTTGTGGCCCGTGGTTGTGGAGTTAAATCTGGCTCGAGGACGTACTGGAGAATAGCAGGATGGCTGTAGACTATGAGAGCCTCAGCCCACGCTAAAACTTAAGCTCTCTCATCCATTACATGTGCTGCCTCTCTTCATACATTCCTGTTTCTCCTCGGGCTTGCCTCTTAACTCCTACAACTACAATCTCAATAGCCATTATCATTGCCTTCTCCCTGTCTATCTTTTTGTGCCCTTTTACTGTCTTGTTTGTTGACTTGCATCCCAAGAGAAAAAACAATTCCCATGAATATTTCCTGTACAGTTGCAACAAGGGACAAATAACCTAATATTCACCAGTTCACTATTCATTGTCGTGATGTGTTTGTTGTCTTTGGAGAATGTTAGAAGCAGCAGTAAAAGTTTAAAGGAGGATTTATACTTATATTTAATGGTGAACAAGCGGCAGATGATGCCTCAAGCGTAGGGATTGATCTGTTGATAGCACCTCCGCCATGTCATGCTTTAATTGTACAGTGTACCTCAAAGTTATTGTCTTTACATTCTTTTATTCAAACAGTAGAGTATAGTGGGAAGGTTTGCCTTATCTAGCTACCGACTAAAAACAAAACTATTGCCATGAAATTTTAATTAATTAATTAATTAACATTAATAGCTGACGTACTCATATAAGAATATAGTTACTCCAAAACAAAGGTTCAGTTTTACTTAAAACACGAGCAGATAGAGGTGGCTACGAAACAAAAGTTAACTTCTTTAAGAAGTAGGATATCCACTGTAATGAATTATTGCTGTGTTTTTGTGCATCTTTGAGATTTCAGTTTAAAACGGGTGAGCAGCCACTCAGCCCTCTTCAAAATGCCAGAGACCAGCAGTCATGCTCAGCTGGACTACATCATTTAGTGACATATGTGGATCCGCACAAATTACATGCAATGTGCGCATGTGATGGTTCTTGTCTCCTAAACTTTGCCCAGTACGTGAATGTGTAATTTCCTGTGAATCCCATGTGCACAGGAAAGGCGGACTCTGCCACTGACAATGCAAACTACGATATAAAGAGGGAACTAACAAATGTAAATACATTTAATGGCTATAGCAGAATAAACACCAGCCATAAATAGTATCAGTATTTCAATGTTTGATCTTACAAAGAGTTTAGGCCTGTGTCACACCTGGGATTTATCAGTGTTTTTTTTTTTATTAGCTGTCATTTCCTGACACCTTTACCTGCTCCTCATGATGGTCTAAAAGTAAAACCTGCTAATACACCTCTGTCTTTTATGGAGTAACTAAACTTATATGTGTTCTAAATATCAGTGAATCCCCTGGTTTTTGATGTAAAGTGTTACTTTTCTTCACTATCAACAATCTCCACTGACATCGCAAATTAGTAGAAGAAAACACAAACAGGCCAAGCTGGCATTGTAGTTAGTTTTTTGACGAGGTGCCCAATTGCTCCAGCATGCATAGGCTCCATTGCTTTATCAGACTCCCAATTTTTAAATCCTGCTTCAGACTGAGTGAGATCTAGTTTATCTTTTGAGATTTATCTCTCTTTCTTTATTTCTCTGTCTCATTTTTGTCTCCCAACTAAACAGGGACCTGACAGATAGAAAAGGATGTCTGTGCAAAAAAAGAAAAGAAAAACAAACAGCACTTTTTATTTTTAGAGTGAGCTTCCTACACTCTTGAAATGGCCCAAATCCAGAAACACACCTGAGGGGATTTGAGAATCCAAGCTCCCGTAGGCTGACAAAATGATGGACGCAGTATTTAACCTTAATGACTTTCCCAATTTTCTGTAATCAAGGCAGTGTAAATAATGATTATATACCTTCCTATAAATATCCAAGATCATTATTTTTGCACTTCAGAGAGGTTGCTATATTTTGAGAATCGCTGATTTGCACTACAGGACCATGACCCATATACAAAGGACTGAAATCGAGAGGCATTGTGGTTGCCTCCTTTTAGAAATTGTCACCCGAGAGAAGTCCCCACCAGAAGATGCTGCTAAATATAGTTCTGCAACATCAAAGGTCCTCTTTGAAATGTGTGTGTGTGTGCTGCTCAGTCAGTAGCTCTGCCTGTGAGGCAGGCTAATCTGACGGGTACACAAGTCCCAATGCAGACAGACACAATCAAGAAACCCCTGGAGGTGCAACACAAACACACACACACACACACACACACACACACACACACAGACATAGTACATACATTTTACACAACAGTTTTTCCAGCAAATGACAGTGTTCCCTGCTGCTCATTTGCTCTTATAAGCTCTTACAAATTACTCAGTCAGCAGGTTCAGGTTTGATGTTTTAGCTTCGAAGGTCATTGACAGTACGTTTCTGCTTGGAGGTCTGAAAAACAGCATTCAGGGTGCCACTTTATTTCATATGATAGTCATGTTTGACAGCTTGATTGCTTGAGAAAGAAAATGACTCTTCAGAACGAATCTTCTGTAAACAATAACCAGAGTTCAACTGCTGCATTCCCCATCAGACGAGCGTATTGTAAAGCCTTCTGTGGCTTTAGTTTCTCCATTTAAGGAGCAATTAATCAGCATATTAACAAGACAACTTCGGACAGTCTTGGCGAGCAGCATAATGGCCTCATTTGGTTTCATTTTCTGTTCATTACATTGTTTGGTGCTGCCTGGAGAACGATGATATCTCTGGACTAGAGTTTCGACTGAAGCTTCTTCAGTTCAGAAGTGACAAAGTCTTCGATCACAATTCAATTTCAATCTTCAGACATCGTACCACCTAGATGTTTGAGATAAACCTTCTCAGACATACTGTTTGATGCCGGGATGCTCAGTAGTAGTGACAATGACAGCATTATTCAAAAGTTGGCACACCAAAGAAAAAGATCCCATTTTATGTAGACCTATCCATATGCCCCATGAAGGATGATAATATAACAGGTGATGAGGGTTAGGAACAGTGACATGACGAGAGCCCAGTGATCACATCCCTTTTCTACTTGATTTTTGATCCAAGTGAAGAATCAGGAAAACCTAACAATTTCATTCTGTTTACTCGAGTCAGTATGCTTCAACTGAAGTGCTTGTCAGATGGTATGAAACACCACACACACACACACACACACTTTCTGACATCAAGATTGCTGTTTCATTGTTGGATGGTCAAACAGCTTCAGAAACCCCCTCCCTCCACAACTTTCCAACATCGGAATTAGGAGGAGCTGTATCCGACAATTTCTGTAACTTTCCGAAACCGACAATCCGACTGTCACACCAACTTCGCACCGTGATTGTCCAGCTGTGCGGAGGTGAGAAAGGAGCCAGGTTTTGAACTTCTCACTCAAACTTTCTTTCTTTTTTTTTTCTTTCTATTTCTTTCACTTTTCCTGTGAACAACCAAGTGCAACACTATGAATGCCTTCCAAGAGAGACTGTCCAAAAATGTGCGACGTTATCCCCATATTTAAACAATCATCGCTTCTCCTCCCTCTATGATGGCCAGCTTTTCAATCTGCCTTGAAGTGTGGCTATAAACACTTTTGTCTTCCGACATGGTCAGACAACACGTCGTACAAACTAGTTCTTTTCTAGCACAACCGGCCCTTAAGAGAACCCATTTTTTTCCCATAGGGTAGTCTCAAGAACAGCTCATTTCTCTGATTAGTTCTCTTTGGGTAATTAAAAGTTTGGTAATCAGTGTTTGGAAGTAATTGAATCCTGCATACTCCTGGGTTTTCCTGGTCCATGACCGCACAGCACAGCACCTCTCACAGGCATTGTTCCAGCCTTGTGTAGTGATGCTGCAGCGATGTCAGCTAGCCTTTTAAAGTCAGATCACCCCGCGCCACCTACCAGGGGTGATCAGTGGCACAGTTGTCCCCCTGCTAACTTTAAAACACACAGATGGATACTTTATATGCCGTAGTGAGGGTCTAACAAGTGTGTTTTATGGGCTCCTCTTTTAGTGTGAACAACCCTCGCTTAAATGTGAAAACCCATTCAGCACCTCAGGGGCAGAGTGCCTGCATGTTATCACAGCCGGGATCAGTTTTAACAAGTCTAATTAGTGCACAGTGATGACGAAGTATTTAGGAAGTCGTTTGTACCTCAGTTTAACATCATAAATACTTTGACCCACGTTGTTTTTGGAGGAGTGGAGATGATTGTCGTGTCAGTGAAGTCGACTTAAAATGCTGCTATTACAGGGTAAAATATTTTCATCACTCTTGTGTTGCAATCAGCTGGCAGAACTGCAGCTCCTGTCAGGAAGTACTCGACATGCTGTCAGCTCCATGCAAATTGACTTGATTTCTCCTCTCTGTGTCCAAATTGCATCACTTAGCTCCTGAGAAGGTACCTTGCCACTCCTCCCCCCTGAAAGCACACTGCTCAAATATTCAGTCTCAGCTGTGCAAGAAGGAAAGGGACAAAAAGGAATAAAGAGGACACCTAATGAGTAGAGCTGGGTCAGGGTCAGTGTGTTTCAGCTCTCGCATGTTCTGATCTTTTCTAAAACACTGACAAAGCCTCTGCTTAAAGTCTCCTCTCATTCAGCGATGATGAGGCATTCAAAGCTCCAGCGGCTCTGACTCTTCTCGCTTATCTCCTGCAGGCACAACCAGGCAGCCCAAGGAAGGAGAGGTCCCAGGGGTGGATTATAATTTCGTGACCGTTGACCGGTTTATGGAATTGGAGAAAAGTGGAGCCCTGCTAGAGAGCGGAACATATGAAGGTAAGGATTAAGTTGAATCACGCTCGTGATTGCCGTCAGTCCTCTTTGTGATATTTCCAATTTTTTATGGAAGTTTTGTTGCGATGTGGCACCCCAGGCATTTTTCTCCGTGTGAGTGACAGAGGTTTGAATGAATGCTGAGACGCGCTCATCACTCCACGTCCATACACTGCACAAACACTCACAAATACGCTTCCATCCGTCCATCCATCTTTTGGCTTTGTGGATACAAGAGTGTCATCAGTCATGTACGACACTGAAAGGAATCTTCAGTAGATTCTGGATGAAGAGAAGCCAGCACACACACACACACACACACACACACACACACACACACACACACACACACACACATTCAAGCAGTACCTTCATGTTGGCTCTCTCTTGGCTCAGTTCTTGAGCCTGAGCTGCAGTGGCTCTTCCTAATCAAAACAAACACTATCTATCCTCTCTCTCCTGTGGTCAGACAGGCCCGAGGCTCGGATTTTAAACCACTCGAAAAACGCAGCTCGTGGTCTGTCTGGCCACCTCCAACTCTCAGGAGACCCCTGCCATTATATAGATAACACATAGCAGCTAACTTTCTTCTCTCCCGCCTGACTCCAGTCTCTGTCCGCCTGCCACCATTGCAGGAAGGAGGAAAAAAATTGCAGATGGCCAATTTAACGGTTGGTTGCCAGAAGCAATGTTAGATCCTTTCGCTGATGGGAACTGCCTTCCACAGGGAGAGGGAGAGTTTCTTCTGCGTGGTCACTCGACCATCATTCAGGGTTTTATATATTTTAATAATTTAATGGCCAATTAGATGTGGAAGAAAGGGAGAAGGGGTGAAATTTAAAAGGAAGGCTGTAGCGAGGAGCCGAAGAGCAGAAGAAAGGTTGGAGTTGTTATTACAAAGAACAGGAAGCTGTCAGGTTCAGTTCCTGCTACAAGTGTCTTTGAGAAAGGCTATGAAGTCCTGACATTTAACTGTTAGTCACTCTGTGTTTAAGCAAATACTTAAAATAAACACAAATTGAGTCACAAAGTGGGAGGAATTACTAGTTTGGGAAGTATTTTTTCTTACTGTCAATTCCTAACTGTTCTTTCAATGGTATCCACAATGTTTCTCAACTTAGAAACACAGGAGCCTTAGGGATACTTTAGCAATACTATAGGTTTATGTTATGGCATTACAGTTTTAATTTTTTCAGCATTATGTTTGAGAAAGTACATTATTTTCTTCAGTTTTGTGTGCCACAATGGCCACATTTATTTTTTTTTTAGTGTCTGTATCAACCTCAAACATGTATCCATTGTTGCTTCTCTATTGTAAAATTTAAAAACGTCAAATAAAATTTGATGATCTTGGGTCTAAATGCTTGGAAGTGAGAGATTCTAATCATGCTTTGGCATTTCTTTTGAATGTTTCGTTTTTCCAAGAATCAGTTTGGGGAATTTGTTACATTAAGAGAGACATCTTTTTCTCAGAGATTTCTTTTTCTCAGTTTTATCAACGTGTAGGTGAGACTGAAATCAGTGCGGCTGTCTGATGTGACAGCAATTCCACCGCTTACTCAAACTTCAAAGTCCAGGTTTCTCTGAGTCTGCGGGTTATTTAAGTTCACACAAGGAGCACTTGGACCACTTCTTCTTTCTTCTCAGAGGCAAATCTTCAGCTCATTAAGGCTCCAGGATTTGTGTCTGTGGTTCAGGGCTTCTCATCTCGACAGTCCCCGTAATCTTTTTACAGCTACTTTTCTCCATTTTCCATTGCAGCCTTCATGTTTTCCAGAACGTGAACATCATGTTTCAATAGGTTTTTCCAACACAGAAGGAGACACACCAACTGATTATTTTTTTTTTTTTTAAATCTCTGGCCATTCTTCCCGTTCCCAAAACTGTCTGCAGTCGCTGTTGGAGTTTGTCTGTAATGCTCAAGCCCAGTGCATTAGAATAATCTCCCTGGATTTTCACACACATGTCTATATTCGTACCAGGGACATTTGAATGGATATCTACTATGGGCTAATCTAATACCAAACCTAGTGAGAACTACTGAAGACCTAAACTGTGGCTGATGTCCTCTGAACTGATACTGTAAAGACAATCTCTTCAACTTTCTTTCATCCTCTCGGATTTAGAATTGTCTCAGAGGCAAGTAGTGTCTGTTCTTTTAAAAGAAAAGAATATCTCTCAGACTTTGTACCAACATGATTCAACATCTCACTCCAGCATCTGTGTCTCAAGCACAAAACCTTGCTATTGTAGTGTGAAAACCTCCAAGATGTCAGATTTCCAGAACTTAAAAAAGACAGTCTAGCGTTGACTTGACAACAATATCTTTCGCAGTTATTTCACTGGGTTTTGAAAATGTTGTACAAGCCTGAGAGTCGTGAACCTTCCTCAAGCCACAGGGGGACATGTAACCTTTTGATTTTAAGGGTCGGTTCACCCGTAAAAAAAACACTATTTTCCATTTACCCCCATGTAAATAAAGTCAGTTTTATTTGCTCAGGTTTTGATATATCTGCTGCAGAGATTTCTGTTGCCACCCCAACTCAAAAAATGTGAATGGACATGTACTGTTTGTTCTCTTCAAAGCATTGAAAAATGACTTTTAAAAAGCTCGACACTTAAATGTCTTTCCAGCAGTTTTTAGCATTTTCTAGAAGAAACTAGTTCACAAAAAGAAAATCTTTACAGTGACCCTTAAATTGAAAAATATAATCCCTAAACATGAAGTTATGAGTTTTTAACAATGACTGATGGAGACTGTTGCAGTGACTGAGCTGCTGTCTGCAGGCAAACCGAAGGATAGTAAAATATAAAATCAGCATAGAAGACTGGAAGGGACTGTTGAGTCAGAGCCAAGTGAAAAACTGCAATTCCCAGAGGTGGGTAGCTGGCTCTGACCAGAGAGTGAAACTTAGAGATACCGTGATTATTCAGTCCAAGCCATGCAGAAATGCACAGTCATATGCCAGGGAAATCCCTGCATGGTCTGATAAGTGATTGATGTGCAGAGGAGAAGATGGACGAACTTGACAACAACAAATATCCCCCAAAAATGGGTTAAATTAGTTCATGACGAGTTGTGTGCATGTCAAAGAGTCTTTGTTTGCAAATATGCATTGCTTTGTGCAGATCTTATAACTGTTGTAATATTGTAAGACATGATGTGATCTTGAGCCCCGAGCTTGTGTGTTCATGGATCAGCTGGCTTCGACATGGAACAGCACGTCAGGGGCACAGAACACCTCATCCTCCCTGTAACTGGTGCAGTGGTGTCAGGAACATCCTTTGACCTACTGTACTGTTATGTACATTGAATTTATCTTTATCGCTATGTTTTCCTTTATTATGATTCAATGGAAATGCAGATTTTATTTAAAAATCTTGTATGCCCTATTGATTTGTTATACTCTAAAAAAAAAGAAACAAGACAAGAGTCTATTTTGAGCTAAATGCTAATGTCAGCATGCTGACACACTGACAGTGACAATGCTAACATGCTGATGCTTAGCAGGTAATATTTAGCAAGTTCTCCATCTTAGTTTAACCTGTTAGCATGCTAACATTGCTAATTAGCACTACAGTCGTATAGTATGGCTGAATGTCATTCGTGTTGCAGGTACTTGGTCATAAACCAAAGTAATGGACAAATTAAAATTGCGATGACGACACTAGATGAAAAGTGAAGGGATCACCAAAGTTATTACTATAAATCCTATAGGGACCTTGAATATCTGTAGCAAATTACATGGCAATCCACCCAAATACCTCCACCTCATGGTGGCACTCGGAAAAAGTCAGGGGATCACCAAAGTCATTAAGATTCAGTCCTCTGGGGACCATGAATGTCTGTACCAAATTTCACAGCAATCCATCCAATAGTTTCTAGGTATTTCCCTCTGAACCACAAATGTAAACCTTATGGTGGTACTAGAGAAAAAGTCAGAGGATCACCAAAGTTATTAGGATTCATCCTCTGGGGACCATGAAGGTCAGTACAAAATATTTCAGTCTGGACAAAAGTGGTGGACCAACTGACCAAGTGACAGACATTGTCATCCCTAGAGCCATGCAGCTAGCACAGCTAAAAATACAACATGTAAGCATTTAGCATATAAAAATGACTTTGGTGTCATTGTCTCTCTCTCTGTTCTAGATAACTTTTACGGTACCCCGAAGCCTCCGGCCGAGCCCAGCGGTCTGCTGCTAAATGTAACGGACCAGCTTCTGCCGGGCGCCAGACCCACCTCCGAGGGCAAGAGGAAACGTAACAAGTCGGTCAGCAACATGGAAAAAGCCAGCATCGAGCCCCCCGAGGAGGAAGAGGAGGAGAGACCCATCGTCAATGGCAACGGCGTTGCTATCACCCCAGGTCAGCCCCGACAACGACCTCCACAGGCGCAGAGGCAGAGGTCGCTTGAGCCAGAAGCCTCGTCATGACAGCTGGGTTTGAGGTCACCCTGCGGGTCAGGCTGATCTGCAGGAGTTGATAGTCTTGTTTAAGTCATAGCAACAGGCTCTTCTGGAGTGGTTGCCTAGCAACAGAGACACAGTAACAGATTGCTTTTACATGGATTTCTTGAAAAATGATTTTATGGCAGATTATCACTTTTAATTGGTTACACAAATATCTTTATGTGCAATTTAATGACCTGATATGTAAACTGTGAATTATAATTCACTCTCACAGTCAGTGATTACCTCTGCAGTCCAAACTGTTTATGATTAAAGCATTAGTGCCGTTGCTGTCTAGAATTTGATATCATTCATTAGCTATCATTATCGAGCACTGTCTAAGCCCAGATAGCCAGAGGGCATGCAAACATATTGCTCTCCAATTCAACAGGAGCCTGTGGGCTCTTTACAAATCAACAAGCACATTTTTATTAAGTGTTTCCTCTCAATTGTGAATCAACCCTGTCCAGACCATTGTTATCCTCTTTGTAAATTTAAATACAAATAGGCAGAAGTGACATTTAACACAACACACAACAAGGCCAAACCTCTTGAGGTTGTTTTTATTTATAAAATCATAAAGAAAGACACTTCTTTGTACAGATATTTGCCTTTAACAACAACATTCAGAATAAGATACCAAATATGCACACACACACCTAAATACACACTTACGCACACACAGAAACCCTTTGAATGCATCCCGTGATCACTTAATAAGACCATCATAAAAGAGGCTTTATGAGTTTGATTTTTGTGATTCCAAATCCAAAACCATGCTTGGGTCCTGTGACTTTGTAAGCTGGTTTTATAGCCTCAGGACAGCCAAGTCTCTCACAGCAGTCAGCACGACAAGTCTAACTGATGCCAGTTAGTGCCAGCAGTTACTTTTGTATATTATTGCTATTTTTTAGAGATATGTACAACCTTTAAGGAAGTGTTAAAGGTGGTGTTCTGAGAAAGGAAGCTTGGGAAAAAGGATGAGATTTTGGTTTTCCTACCGCAAGGAGCTCAAACAAGGTAGGATTCTTAATTTGCGAGAGAAAAATATACATGCAGACAATTCTCCAACATCCTGTATGATATCCTAATGTATCCTGTGCAATAATTATGGTAATAAAACTTTTTTTTGTATGGCATCTTTCTAAATGTTTACAAAGTGCTTAACATCATAAGAAGAAAGAAAGAACGAAAGATAAGAAAAAAATTCGATAAAAGCAAGATAATACTGCAAATGTAAAGATAACATAAAATGACAGGTAGATGAATATGTAACAATAATTAAACTTTATATACAGCATACAGCACATTTCTTTATGTTTACAAAGTGCTTTACAGGATAAAAGAAAGAA
Source organism: Macquaria australasica (assembly GCA_005408345.1). Classification (NCBI taxonomy): domain Eukaryota; kingdom Metazoa; phylum Chordata; class Actinopteri; order Centrarchiformes; family Percichthyidae; genus Macquaria; species Macquaria australasica. Next base: position 2,687,251 of record SEMN01000004.1, on the reverse strand, counting down.
AATACAGAATGCTAAATTAAATGCATGAAAATATTTTAAAAACAAGATTTACTGTAAATATAGAAATAAAACATAAAATGACGGGTTAAGATGAACATGTAACAGTAATAAAACTTTTAAGCTTTATAGGATCATTTAAATGCAGGAAATTTGATTAAAAAAGATTTACTGTAAATGAAAAAAGAAAAGATACATGTAAAAGCATAGTATAAAAAGGCACAAGAATTACATAAAAGCCAATTTATATGATTGGATTTTCAGAGGTGAAGGTTAAAAGAAGACTGTTTTGGGGGGTATTTCAAAGCCCTAGCGGTCCAAATATCAAAGACCCTTCAGACTTGATTTAGGAATGACTACTGGGGCTTCATGTAAGGAACTCAGCTAGCGCACTAAAGGGTTAAAACTTCTATAATTTCGCTAGTAATAAATCCCAGTGTCCAGTTGTTATCTACATTTACTCTAAAGGATGCAGACACTGAATGTACCCCTGTGAGATGAGAGAAAATGCAGGGACAGGAAACATTTCTAACTGATTCCTATCGGCGGCGTCGAGCTGCTCGATAACTTCAGGCTCTGGGCTGTGCAGTGAGCCATGTTGGATGCTGCGCTCAGCTCAGGAGGAGTTTTGTCTCTGTAGATGGACAGAGTGTGGGCTGACCAGGAGAGCTGAAGGGGAATCGATAGAGCACAGCAGGCTCTGTGATCTAAGCAGATAGCTACCTCGCTCTTTCCCTCCCATAGATTATCTCTGAATCCCCTGCTCTCATTTGTCCCCCTCTCCACTTCCCCCCACCAGCCTTCCTCTCGGAAGCACACACACACTTGCCGTCTCTTTCTCTTTCTTCCGTACACACCATTTCTCTCCCTCTAACACATTCACACACTGCCACAACTCAAACTAGGGCATCACAGCCAGCTTCTCTCTCAATCTCTATTGTCTCTGCTGCTTTATTCGTCTTTCTGTCTTGTTAACCTCAATCATTCCCTCTCTTGCCTTCACCTCACTCCTCTCTTTCCCCTGAGTCACCACTTCTCCTCACCTTTTTCTAATCATTCTTTCCTTTTTTTTCTGTTTCCACCCTAACCCTGACTCTCAATCAATCTCTTTTCCCCACCTCCTACGTCTCCGTTTCCTCGCTTCACCTCCCTTGTCTTTCACTCTCCTCATCCCCCTCTCCTCCCTGAACGATAATGTCGTGCCTGACTCATCTTGCCCTGTTGTCACCTCAGAGTCGAGCGAACATGAGGACAAGAGCACAGACGCTTCGGGGGACATCGCCCCACAGAGCAACCTGGCGGAGGCCCCAATCGAGGCACCCAAAGATGACGGACTGTCCCCGAAAATTACAGTACCCAAACCAGAGGAGAACGACGAGCTAGGGCCACTGCCAGACAACTGGGAGATGGCATACACCGAGAAAGGAGAGGTCTACTTCATAGAGTAAGTGTCATGGTTACATCCAGCCCTGATCCAGGACTGTCATTCTATGTATCACTGATGAAACCTGGATGTTTTACTCACTCAGGTGTTCATAACACTCAATGCAGAAATGGCCACTTGGAGGCAGCTGCAAACACAACAATGACGTATTATCATCTTATAAAGTTTATGTGTCGAACATGTTAGCAGACAGTTGCCTATTTACGCACCCAGCAGACACACAGCAACATTAGCATTCATTTGAAGTTGTGTTTCTGCCACCTGATGTCCAACATTCACTCCCCTTTTAGCTTTGTATTTGATCCGCATTAACTCTGGAGGGAAATATGTGGCTGTTTTGCTGCTAAATGCTCCACTATGCAGGTATACTGTAGCTTTTTTGTTAAAAACAGCTGCCTAATGAATCTGGAAGCGATGCAGAACAAAACAGGAGGCCTTAAAACCAAAACAGTGAGCTTAAAGAAGCTAAAATGCTCCTTAAAGCTGGGGGAAACTGCAGAGTTTGGGCGACCGGCTTCATTTGACCCATTGTTAATATACAAATATAGATTAGTGCAGCTTCAAAGTAGTAAGTAAAGAACGACTTCTGGTGGTGCGAAGTAACAACAAATTAGATTTACTCCCACAGAGAAAGGCATCTTCCGTTAAATTAAGATTTAGTGTAGCAATAATACTGATTAAACAGGGGCGAGGAAGAAACCCAGCACCATCTTTGATTTTTAAAGGTGCCCTATGGAGCTTTCTTGTAAACAAATAAAGTTTCTGTTTGCATTCAGTGTTACTCACTTAAGCGAATTGTGTGTGTATCCTTGAGGTCTAACAAACGTGTGCATTTCATTCCTCATGAAACATTTGCAAAGCCAAAAAGTTTGGAACCTGCATTGTTTACATCCATGTTTATATATTGTAGAAGTATTTTTCTTCTCTGCCTTTGCTGGTGAATTGCTGCGTTTCTTGCCACATTACCGCTACCTGTAGGTCAGTGGAATACTGTGAAACCATTGGCAGGAATGTGTATGAATGAGTAATGTGTGTTAACATTGCTCCACAAAGCCGCTAGTGGTCGGAAACACCACAGGGTACCTTTAAATAAAAGATGTCTAATTCTTTGTCCAACTGCTGTCAGGAGGCTAGTTCGTAACGGGAAAGAAAAAACACCTAACCGTTATACTCAAAATACGTACAAGTATAAAAAGAAGCAGCCATGCGATCATTTCAGATCACCCCCTGTGAATGCTCGCTTGCGTGCAGCCTGAAGAGGCCTGTTCCAGCCTTCAGAGATCATTTCCCTACCATACACTGAGTTTGTATTTTCATTCTCCCGTAACAAAATTAAATTGAGCCTGACTGACTAGATTAGGGCTAGGTACCATCTAAATTTACTTCTGTATATTCCCCACAGAAACACACACACACACACAGACCATAATTGATGCTTGGTGGTTTAATGAGATTTAGAGGTCCCCAGAAATACCTTGCTACACAGAACTCTGTTATACAAGCTCTAAAGTTGAATTCATTGGGGTTGTTGGCTTTTTACAGATGCAGTAAAACCATGGAGGTGAGTCTTTCTTACACCAGAATAATGGAGTTGCTGTGTGCTTCTGTAGTGGTGGTGAGGGAATTGTACGTGCATGCATGTGGACATGGGTTCTTGTATAGCATCAACTAATGTAGCCAAATGATTCTGCTATTACAAAAGATTTTATTGCATCAATAGATCATTTCTGTCGTTAGGCTAAATTTCTCCAAAGCACTGATTAAATCCCAGCACACTTCAACGCATTATAAACTGCTAGAAGCTGCACAGCAACACCAGACTAAGAAATGAGACGGCGGTGAGGCAGTTGTCATCCAGCCAGGCACATGTTGCCTCTTCATGTCTGTTTGCCACACAGGCAGACTTTAAATTCCCTCCACTGCAGACGACTCACCATATGTCTCCTCCTCCAAACAGAGAAACCTCATGCTCCCACATCCATCAAGCACATTACACAACTAATGCAGTTAGCCCACTGAATTTGTAGCTTCAAGTTTTTTTTGTCTGGGCGTATGTGATACCGTGCCAAAGTGATTGCGGTTGCCAAGAGGATGCTTGCCTTTGATTGGCCTCCATACGAGATCAATTCGTTTACCTACAGCTCTTGAAGTGAGGAGAGGAACAGGAGGAGGGAGATGGAGGTGGAAGGAAAAGAAAGTGAGAGGGATTAAAAATAGTAAAGACTAAAAAAAAGAAAGGCGAGAGGGAGGACAAGAAAGAGGAAGTAGTAGTAGATGTTTACACTATAAATAGTAATAGATGGAAATAGAAGAGAGGAAGGAAGATCAAGGAAAAGAGTGAAATACATTGGAGGAAGAGAAGAGGCAAAGGGGGAAGGAGAAACAGAATGAGGAGTGGGCATCAAAAGCTGAGTAAAACAGACTTCACCTTACCTTGAACTGCACTTTATTTGGCTCTGTATTTGGCGTGGGCCCTAATCTCCCACTTTTATCTAAGATAGTAGAACTGTCTCAATGTTTAGGGGTGGCAATGTACGTCTGTCGGTCCAGACTGAAATATCTCAACTTTTCCTGTCCAACAGGTCAAAGTTTTCACTTATCCACTGGCATATCTCAGCACCATGGTGACACCACGAGGTCGACATGTTTGGTTTTGAATGAAACGTCTGGACAAATGTTGGATGGATTACCGTGAAATTTGGTTCAGTCATTCATGTCGCTCTCAGGATGAACTGGAATAAGTTTGGTGATCCCTTAACTTTTCCTCTAGCGCCACCATCAGGTCAAAATGTTTATTGGTCAAATTCTTTGGTTTATGACCAAATAACTGCAAAACTAATTACCTTCCCATTAATATCATTGTACTTTTAGTGTTTAGTGCTAATTAGCTGAGATGGTGAGCATCGTAAACATTATACCTGCTTAAGATCAGCATAACAGCATTGTCATTGTGAGCATGTTAGCATGCTAAAGTTAGCTGTAGACTCTAATGATGTTTATCTTTATATTTTTAGTACTTTTTAAATTATTTTAAAATATTCTTAAAACTGTACTAATCAAATGTGTATGCTAACAATGAGTAATTCCAGCGACAGCGGGCAGTTGTTTTCTCCAAAAAAAAAGCTCTTATAAACTAACTGTACGCTACCTGCCCAGCACCAAATGGCTGACAGACAAAGTTAGCAACTACTACTTTTCCTTAGGAGTTGGTGGAGACCAAAACAGAGCAAAAAGGAGAGTAAATATTGGGCTTATATTTGTCAGATGGATAGAAACACGACTCCAAGTGAATGATGATGTTGCTTCATGTCTGCTGGATATGTAAAACAGTTTGCAAACACCCTCACCATTACAACTTTATAAAGTGATAATATGTGAGATGTTGTGTTTTCAGCTTGGCCAAAAAAACGTAATGAATGCAGCTTTAACATCTGTATAGATTCATGTTTTACATAGCTTCTATGTTTTTTTTTTTACTATAGATTGTTATTCCTGTCATTGGTGCATTCCTGTGATCTGTGTCTTAATGCCTAATTGCAAACAAAAAATTGGAAAAAGTATTAAAAAGAGCAAAGATACAAGGAGGCCTCTTTACTGCATCTTCTTCCTTCCTCTTCTCACCTCAGGTTTTTCTACTGTAGGCACTTTGTGTACGCCTCCCCTGCCCTCCCCCTCCCTACTGTCATCATGAAGGGAGGCCATTGTGGCTCCAGAGCTTCAGAAGAGCTGTGGAGATGCATCGAGTTTCCCTGGCACACCATCATATCTGATCTAGCTCCAGCTCTCTGCCTGAGGCTCTGGATGAATCTGCCAAACCCACAGCTGTTCCCCTCCATCACTCCCTCAGTCACCCCTCTATCCCTTTCTGCCCCTTCTCCTCCCCTCCTCCTCTGCCTGCTAAGTAAGCAAATTAAAAGTATCGATTGCCATTTTGTTAACCTAAAGCTTTTTTTTTTTTTTTTTTCTCTCCCGTCTCTCTCGTCACCTTTTTAGAGGCAGGCACACGAGGGAGTCTCATCTTTCCTCTCTGAAATGATTCTCCGGCTGAATTAAGAATCCACCAACCTCCTTCTCTCTTTCTGCCAAGTCTCCTCTCTCTCGCCATCTATCACACTCCCTCTCACTCTCCCTCTCTGTCGTCTCTTCACAGCCACAACACCAAGACAACATCGTGGCTGGACCCGAGGCTAGCCAAGAAGGCAAAGCCGCCCGAGGAATGCAAAGAGGATGGTGAGTACTGCGTCTCTATCTATCTATTTTTCCTTTCCCTCTGATTTTTTTGCTCCTCGTGTTCACTCATTTTAATTACACAACTTCCCCACAGCATTCATTTTACAAGATTTAAACCGTGCCTGTTGATCCGACGAGATGCATGGTGAGATGATTTCATTTGAGACTTCAGTTCACTGAAGGAACATTTGCTGATTTTTGTGTGCCAGCATAGGATTTTTATTTCTTAGGAGTTATGTTGGTACAATGTTGGTGTGTGTGTGTGTGTGTGTGTGTGTGTGTGTGTGTGTGTGTGTGTGTGTGTGTGTCAAACCCGGTCGCTGTGGATAGGAAGCCCCGTGATATGTGTGTTTAAAGCCCAGGTCCAGAGAGACTGGAGGTTACAAAGACTTCTTTATTCTCAGCTGAGAGAGATGTGGAGTGTCCTTCACCCGCCCACACACACGACAAACACACACCAAAAAGAAAGGAGAAGGATGAATGTCAATGCAGCTAGCGTTTATAGACTAGCATACATATATACGAGTGTGTCATCTATCTCTTTCGGCCTCAACTTCCCTCCCCACTTCCCCATTCGTCTTTCCTTTATGTCAGGGAGGTGGTGCAGCTGAGTAGAAGGACTGGATTTGGGGATGGACAGAGACAACACATGAGAAATGACAAGTCGCTTTTTTTGAGTGTGTGTCTGTGAGAGTGTTTTGGTATATGTTCACGGCGGGAGGGCGGGGGTGTTTGTGTGCATATTCCTGGTAAACGCGTAACCACAAGGATAGAGTTTCTCTAAAAATACATTTGGCACTCAGACACACACACATGCAGACAGAGAGAGACAAACAAGTGCACTCCTGGATCTAGCAGTGTTTTCAAATTACTCTTAGTGTTTCCTGTAACCTGCCTTGTGTGCCAGTTTTGTGGGACTTTAGGACAGTGTGGTGAGTAGGGCTGCAACCAATTATTGTTTTTATTATTAATTCATCTGTCAGATACCTTTTTGATTCATTATTTAGTCTTTGAAATGTGACAAAATAGTGTCCATCACAAGTTCCCAGACCCAAAGGTGACGCCATCACACTGCTTATTTAGTCGAACCAACAGTCCAAAACCCAAAAAGATTCAATTTCCTATTATATAAAACAAAGTCAGTCCACCACTTTGGTCCAGACTAAAATATCTTACAAGCTATTGGATGGATTGCCACGAAATTTGGTACAGACGTTCATGTTCCCCTCAGGATGATTTGTCAAAACTTTGGTGATCCCCTGACTTTTCTCTCATCACCCAGTACTTTTTACTAAATACCTGCAAAACTAATTACATTCTCCTCAGCTTCAGCTGTACTTTGTGTTTAGTGCTAATTAGCAAATGTTAGCATGCTAACACGCCAAACAAAGATGGTGAATATGGTGAACCCTAATATCTGCTAAACATCAGCATGTTAGCATTGTCATTGTGAGCATGTTAGCCTGCTGACGTTAGCATTTAGCTCAAAGTACCACTGTGCTTAAGTACAGCCTAACAGAGGCTAGCATGACTGTATTCTCTTAGCCTTGTTGTTTGGTAAATGACGTTTATCAAATTGTTGTAGATTAGTTTTATGTAAATCAACCGACTAATCATTGGTGATTACCAGGAAGGAAAGAATGTCAAAGCCTAAAATAGAGTACTTTAGAAGAAGCTTACTTGATAATATCTGAATCGTTAGAATTCCTGCACACGTTTGCTGCCTTGAGCAGGATAAAACAAATGTTAAGAGGTATTTGCAGATGCTGTTTGACTGCAGCAAGACAGAGTGAGAGAAGGAGAAATGGTTCCTGGTCTGAAAAACATTTGCACTGTGTGTGGTGGCATTAAACACGGGGACTGCTTCCTGTTGACACATCGCCCTGTTGCATCCTTCCAAAAGAATTACCTTCCCGATCTTGCATTTTATTCAAAAGACTGAATCTCGCCTTTCCCTCTCAGTCTTTAGACATTAAAGGGAGAAAGATCTCCAAGAAGATGAAATGACACAGAAACAAAGACAGAGTGAGGAATTAGTCAAAATGTGATTGCGCTTTTATCTCCAGCACTTCCAATCCCATTTATCCACCAAGGATGCTCCACAAGAGGAGATGTGCTGATATTTGTGAGGATTGTTATTGATCTGGTTGGGCGACTAATCCAGTTAGTCCCAGCTGAAGGGAATGTAGTGCTTAATGGTGGCTGCATGTCTGTGAGTGAGCAGACACACATCACGATTGTTGGGCCAATAGATAGTTATAATTCGGGTGTGACTTATTGGCCCACATTGGACCATCACAGTCTGGGTCATTTGGTGTTGACAGTCTGGAAATAAAATCATTCAGTGGAGTTTCAGGATTCTGATAATTGCTTTGCTCTGTTTCTCAAATTGCAGCAAAAATAAACACTAAACATTTTTAGCCTTGCTCGTGGCGTGACTCTAATGATGTCAGTCAGTCGGTCTGTTGGTCTGTTGGACCACCACTTTGGTCCAGACTGAAATATCTCATGAACATGGACTACCATGAAGTTTGGTACGTACATTTATGTTTCCAACAAGATTAATTGTAATGATCCCTTAACTTTCCTTTTAACTTTTAATAATTTTAATACCTGCAAAGCTAATAACATTCCCATCAACCTCAGTTCTAGTTTGTATTCAGTGCTAATTAGCAAATGTTAGCATGCTAACATTCTAAACTAAGATGGAGAGCATGGTAAACATTATACCTGCTAAAATCAGCATGCTAGCATTGTTATCGTGAGCATACTAGCATGCTGATGTTACCGTTTAGCTCAAAGCACAGCCGTGTCTAAGTACAGCCTCACAGAGCCGCTAGCATTGGCTGTAAATTCTTAGTTTTGTTGAGGGATGTCTGTTTCTGATTTGCAATATTTCTTGTTCTCACAGAAATGTAGGAGTTTGTTTGTGACATAACTAATCATAGTCTACCTGTCACTCAGTGTGTTGGCCTCTGTATTTACTCTGTTGTTCAGTGTGTGCTTCTTTTTGACTGTCAGGACTAAAAGAACTGTGTATGTCGGGGGAAATAATAAATACGAGTGGGGTGTTTAGTCTTTGTAGAGTGTGTTGCCAGTTTAAGGGGTTTGTGTACGCAGCCGTATGAGAGGTGTGTTGTTCACAGCCACCCCTGAGAGCTGAGCTCAGTTAGGGGGAGAAAAGCTGCCTCTGTAAATTTGGTATTGATTGGTGGAAAAGGTAGATGTGTGTGTCTGTGTTTGGACCTGAGCCATGCTCTGATAAGCGCTAACAGGATTGCAGGGTGGAGTCTGCGAGCTGTGACGGGACAACAGGCTGAGCGGAGGAGGAAGAGGAGGAGAGTTAGAGTATTAAGTGGGACTTTGAGTATGGAGGGAAACACACGCAGATGCACAGGAAAGACCAGATGTGAAGGAAGTATTTAGGTCGTAAATACACGTAGCAATACCACAAGATACTCCACTAAAAATAAAAGTCCTACAATCAAAAATGTACTTTGACTACAAAAGTATGATCAGAAAAACGTACGTAAGTATCAAATTTAAAGAATAGTTTTTAGGTCTTTCTAAGGTCTTAATTTAGTACACGTGGTCATGATTTCTATCTGTTATGATCCTGTTGTGCTGAACAAAGTAATTTCTGGGATTTTGGAACATGGCAGCATTGCTGCAAGAAAGTGAGACGGGGCAAGAGACAATCTGACAAAAAGTAAACAGTTAATTCAGATTATCTAAACTACTTTATCTGGTGGTACAACTGAAAGTAAGAGTACCTGAAATTGCAAAGGAAAACTGTGGCAAGTTCGGTAGGTTTACGTCGAACCAGGAAGTTGATCCGTAAACTGTGATGGATGGATGTAGCAAATGCAGTGGAGGAAAAAGTACAATATTTCCCTCTGAAGCGTAGTGGAATAGAAGTTTAAAGTAGCATGAAATGGAAGTACCCAAGTAAAGTACCTCAGAACTGTACTTAAGCGCAGTTCTTGAGTAAATGTTTTCACAGCTGGTAAACACAACTTGTTCTCTCACAAGTTAAAAGTCAGTTGGAACACATACAACCAGATTCTGTCAAAATATGCAGAGAAATGTGTGCTCGGTTTAGCGCGCTCGTTCCTGCATGTTTGTAGGAGCGTCGGCTTCAGTGAAGGCAGAGCCGTTGACATCACAGACGCCTTGTAGTTACATAACTCACTCTATATATTTCTCTCTCTTTCTGCCTCCATCTTTCTCACCTCCTCTCTCTACCTTCCTATCCATCTTTGTCCCCCTCCTTCCCTCCTGTCCTCCTGTCTCTTTTTTTGTTTTGTTTTGGTAGACTAAAAGAACTAGGACAGGCTCTTTACAGAACCTCGCAGTTTGCTTTTATTCCCCCTACTCCTACCCTCTTAAAGTTGGTTGTTTTGGGTTTGTTTTTTTTTTTGTTTTCTTCCTGTCCTGCCAAATATTTGTTGGCTGGGAAAAAAGAAAAGCGAGTGTTGTCTCACTTGATGCTTTACTCATTCAGCCTGTTTTTCACCTCAGGTATGCCAACACAGGTAGCGAGAATCCCCCCTGATAAGGGAATTAAAATCAGACAAAACTGTAAGATGTTTTTCGTCACTTTTTCAGCATGTTTCATCAGACGACAGAAAAGCTGAGCACATACAACACCGGATGTACAGTATATGAATTAACGTAGACACAGGGAGGGATTGTGACTTTGATAATGCTCAGGTTTGAAGGATTTTAATTGTATTAGAGTGCTTCTTTGTCTTTCGCCTCTATGTATCCCAGCAGACTTCACTCGTGTGCAAACAGAAAGCACCAAACCTAGACCTGTAATTACATTCTGGTCATGTGAGGAGCTTCACGGGCAAAGAGACAAAGTTATTATCTCACACTGGCTAGGATTGGGCTCACACTCTCTTCTTGTCGTCTCTCCAGGGGGAAATAGCAAGGCCTTTACTCATTTTTCCTATCTTTTCTCACGTCTGCAGTTTTAAAAAAAGCCGTCCTGTGTGTGTGTGTGTGTTTTTATGTTCTTCCGATACTTCATCACTTTTGTACAGATGGATGGCACAAGGCAAAGCTCCTCCAGCCTGAGAAATGTGATCTCTGCTGTTCACTCTGTTGTCCTTTTAGCCGGCTCAGTGGGACCTTAGAGATTTTTGTTGGATGCAGGAAGTTTTTTAGGGGACACTGAATGTGAGCACACACTCTTTCCACAGTTTTTGTGTGTGTATGTGTGTGTGTGTGCGCGCGCGTGTGTGTGTGTGTGCAGTCCTACAGGTGAGTTATTATAGACATAGAAACGCAGCGCCCTCCTTCACCTTGAGACTCCTGCAGCAGTCGCGAGCGGAGTGGCGGGGAGGGGCAGGCGAAGCTGTCTGCAAAATGATTGATGGGTGTATTTTGAGAACATCCCCAGCAGAGCATGCCTGAGGCCTGGAGATTGGAAGGAGGATTCAAAGGACTGTGTGGCAGGTGTGTGCGTGACGTGTGCATGCTGAATTAGCTGTCGGTGTGTGTGTGTGTGCGTGTATCAGCTGCAGTGTATTTTTTAACCGCATCCAAGCCAGCTGATATACTGAGTAAAGCTTGGCAATAAATCAATATAACGTCAAGATCATGATATAAGATTCAGTGTCGTGTGGGATTTGGTTATCGTAATGTCAAGATATATCTTAAATTTAGTCTTTTCCAGGTCTTTAAGGCTGCATTACAGTTAAAGGATAAGGTTGGCAATATTCTATGTTTTTCTTAATATCAACAAATCCCATGAAAAGACCAAAACTGATCTTACTAATGAGTATTGCTGTAGCTTATTTACTCTGTGCCACAGACTTCCATTGTCGTACAAAAACTAATAAAAACACACGCATATGCACTGGGTGACATGTTCCTTCATTACCATTAACATGAGCACTATAATTTATTTTTGAGTCCATCCCACGTACACAGTCCTGCTGCCAGAAATTCTTACCAGAGCACCAAGTATGTATTAACAAATGCACTATTTACTCTTGAGTAATGTTTGCTACAAACTTCAGTACCCAGCTGTTTTAAGAAACTACTGAGCCTTTTTTTTTTTTAAATGAAACTATATTATATATATATTTGTGGACTGTATTAAAGATTTACAACTTCAGTAGGAATGAATGGGCTTGGTACTGAGTGCTGTGTTTCATGTGATTTGTTGAAAATATAAAAAACATAAATTTTCGCCAGCCTTATCTTGGCTGGTTTGAGTTTGAGTGTTTTAAGTTCGTAAAAGGAAGTGAATCATTCTACTTGTTTGAGTTTCATATTACAAATTCACATTACACATTATTTTGAAAGTGTTTCCTAAAGCACCAATAGTGATGCCTAGGTTATGCAGTTACATATTGATATAAGTATTTGTTTTAAAATACCACAATTTTGGTTTCAGTGTTACAGTAATCTCCATCTGGTTATTTTATTTACCACCTGTTGCTCATAATTGAATTTCCAGAAAATGTATCACAATATATATTAAAAGATGCTCATTATAATCTCAGAGAGCACAAGTGGAAGTATTCAGACATGTCCAAACAACAGTCCAAACCCGAAAAATTTTCATTTTATGATCATAAAAAACAAAAGGCAAGCTGCAAATATTCACATCTGAGAAGCTGAAACTTTGACCTTTTGTCAAATTTACTAGACAAATGACTTTAAAATTAAGATTTATTTGGTTCAAAATTGTTGCTAATTTGTTTTCTTTTGATTGACTCAACTTATCGTTTTAACTATAACACAATAACTGTACATTCACCGTGTGAAAGAAGATTTAATCCATATTTTGCAAGACAATTTGACAATAAGCAAAACAGAATCATGTAATTGCTTTTTTACACATCTGGTCCAATGTTTGACTTTATTTATCGGTTTGGATTCTAATTGAGTTAGAAATTAGTTGAATCTCATTAACCTTAATACATAATTTTATCTAATCAACAGCATCCAGGAGGCTATTATAAAACAAGCCACTTTACATAATTATCCTATTTAACACCTAACAAAAGGGCCTCACAAAGTAGCACTTTCTCTGCTCCAGTCCTGTCCCCACAGGGACGAGGAGAGGGGTTAGTAGAGTAATATTGCAGATGGAAAGTAGAAGAGGAGAAAGCATGTGTGTTTTCGTGTGCAGCTGTAAGTGTTTTTCACATAGAGCTAGCCAAAAAAAACAGAACTTTGGAGGCGAAAGAGGAGGGAATAAGTGCCAGGTCACAGTTCAGTACGTCTCCTTCTGTCCCTGGAATGTCCTGATAAGCTTCAAGCTTGTGAGTTCAGTTTTTTTTCTTTCTCATTTTTATTCTGCCGCTTAACTATTGTCTGCTTGCTCTGAGACAGAGACCAGTGGGACTTTGCAGTAGAGGGAATGTAAGGACATGCATTTCTCCACAGCACAGGTGCATTTAACAGGAAAACAAGTTGTGGGAAAAAACAGTAGCTCATTGAAATGGAGCATCATAGGGGAGAACACTGCTGCCAGCAAGTGACGCAATTAACTTATTTGTTGTCAAAGCCATGGCTGTTGCATTGACTTTTCCTGTCACAGTGGAGATGTATTGGTGTGTTAATCATCTTCTGAAAGACTTGAATCAAGAATCTTTTCTTAATGGAGAAAAAAGAAGGTACTCTTGGTTAATGTCGGTTGGTCTGTGATGTGAAAATATGACAGTAAATCTCAGTGCATCAAACTCTGTCCCAGACTGCAGTTTTATCACACTCTAAACAGATATTCTGCCATATGACACACTGACAGCTATTAGTATGACTGAGCTTAAGTGCACTTGTTCTCGGGTGTCCTTAGCATGTTGATTATGTAGTTACAGAAACTTGTGCACATACTGAGCATGTGTACTTCATCTCAAATCCAACGCATTACCAGAGCTCTTTTCAAACAAGACAAGTCACAAGTCTGCATAAGTAAACTACAAGTGAGCTTCATTGCACATGCCTAATAAATAGATATTTATAGGTACAATGTCTGCCTGCACATGTCTATTTTTTATTGTTCCATGAGAGCTGCATGTCTTTGGTTTCAAGTCTCAGTTAACTTTAGGGAGTCAAGTCTTAAGTAAACCTGTGCGATTTAGGGCTGTCCCAGGTGAAAGTTGACAATCATGACTCGTGGTGAAATCTTTGGTCTTATTTGGAGTGCTGCTGCACCTACATCTGCTACATATTACAACATGTAACACACTTGCAGATGCAGCATTGTGAGCATCCAAAGACAATAGGTACAGTAGTGCTGTGTATTCATCATGGATGTACCTCCATGGTGCCATTTTTGAATTAAGTTAGAAAAAACAGTCCCAGCACTATGGCCACATCTTGTTTTTTTTCTGCATTTTCAACCATGCAAGCGGTGCAGATTGATGACATGCCGCTGCAGTGCTTACATTATTATTTTTTCTAATAACATTGTAGAATCACCAGACATTCATCGCACATTCTGATATGGTGCTAATCGATATCCTACAGTCTGATGCAGATAGTGACCAAGATTTTAGTGTGGCATGCAATGAACGCGTAAGATCACTCTTATCGCAGTGTATAGATCAAGTCTTACATCAGTCAAGTCCCAATTAAAAGTGCCCTGTGGAGTTTTCTTACAAACAAACAAACTTTCTGTTTACATCCAGTTTTACCTACCAAAATGCATTGAGTTTGCAGGCTAACAGTCTTCTTCTTCCCTGCCTTTGCTGGTGTATTGCTGCGTTTCTTGGCGCATTACAGCCACCTGTAAATCAGCGCAATAGTGTGAATCCATTGGCATTCCTCGTATGCATGCAAGATAATCGTGCCCTGCTGGTCCAGCCTCCTTTAATTCTTCACCCTCTAGTGAAACAGAAGAAGCTAATTCGCCCGTCTTGCAGGTGAAATTTTCTCTGCCAAGTCATGTTTATCCATCAACAAGCTCCGAAAATACTGCATCCGACAGGGCCAGTTAGCTTCCCACAAAGCACACAGCATCCTTTTCTCTACAACTTTGTTGATTGTGCTTTTGATTGTGATGGGCAGGATAGTGATTGTCAGTACAAAAACTGGAAAATGTTTCTCTTGTGGACTGGAGAGGGAGCCGAGTGTATGAATCATAGGTTATCCTGGTATAGGAAATGTTGAGGTTGAGTTCTGTTCATCAGCACTTTCAGGTCCTCTGGAAATATCATTTCTGAGCCACAATCAGTAATTTTAGCTCTGTTTAGATGTTGTATGTGATTTCTGAGAAAAGTAATAATAGCAGGAAGATATAAGAGAGCATCATCAAGCACTTTGTTGTGTTTACTTGTTATACAGTTGAGGTTGTTAGATCTATCAGAAAGTTAGCTCAGGGTTCCACCTGTAAAATTTCTGCTGATCTTCGCAGTGGACCTGGAACCCTGGATAATCTTAAAATAAATGGCTTCATTTTTCTGCAAACACCACTATTTATCACTTTGAACATGGTGGGGATTGAATTCACAGGTGGTCTGAGTGCATTAATGTTCAGTTGGGCAAGCGGGCAGCACGTTCTGTCCCAGCTACAGAAACACATAATGCCTGCATTTAATACCTTATTTCACCCAGTGAGATCTGCTGGCTTTATCTTCATAACAGCTCCATAATAGCAAGATCAAATAGAAGAAATAATAAGCTAGAGATATTAAACTACATGCAACAGGCCTCATCTTCCAAAAAACAATGCTGATGTAATTTTTCCATTTAGTTCTGTCGAATTCAGCACCTTATGAGGTTTGTTTGGCTTTGAGACAGAGAATAAGCCAGAATCACTATGGCCTGGAGATTTTTAGCCATGCTAGCGGCGTGAATCTATGGATGGCAGTGTCAGTCGGTCCACCACTTTGGTCCAGACCGAAATATCTCAACTATGGAAAGGTGGGAGAGAGGTGGGGGTGACATGCAGCAAAGGGCCCGGTAAGGACTTAGCCTTAATGGTACACGCTCTACCAGGTGAGCTACCTGGGCACCCCAGTGCTAATTTATCTTAGCATGTGAGTGTTTTCATTGTGGGCATGCTAACATGCTGATGTTGGCATTTAGCTCAAAGCACTGCTGTGCCTAAGTACAGCCTCACAGAGCTGCCAGCATGGCTGTAGACTCTTTTCACTTGTTAAAGGGGAACGCCAGTGATTTTCTACATCAAAGTCTGTTTACAGGTCTACTACTGCATATGTGGGGAAAAAAGTTGTGTAAAGCCTTTTGTGGCTCCAGAGGGAGCTGTGTGAAGTCTGATAAATTGCATCAAGTGACTCATAGTTTGAAGACTACTAGTTTGAAAATGAAAAAAAATCTGGGGGTGAGGAGTTAGAAAGAAGTGAGCTTGCCAGACCTCTGTAGCCCACTCCTCATCTCTGTTTGAGGCTAGCAGCTAGGAGCTGCATTACCCGCTATTAGCATAACACTCGAATCTCCCACCCAGCTGTCAGAGGTGAAGTTGAATTGTGGGTAATGTAGGCACGAGGTTTTGACAAAGAAGAAGAATGCGTGGAATAAACAAAGACGATATCTCTGATCCTGCTGCTAAAACAGTGTTCTTTTAACTCTTTTAAATAATAAATGTTTTGGAAATCTGACTTTCTTTAAGATCAACCTGTGTGCACTGTGCATTTTCTCTTCAGATCCATAAAAAAGCTTAGCACTGATGTTATCTAAGAATTATTGGAATTGAAATTGTACATCCTTAAGGTCATTTTGTGTTATGGGATATCAAAGTTATAGTTATTGTAGCTTAAAATATATATTTGTGAATTCAATGACATTTCAGAAAGGAAACTCAGATAATTAAGGCCAGTATTATAACTTTGTCACCTTATCTTTGTCTGTGGTGGCATTTCAGAGACTTTCCAGCTTAGCTTCCAGTTTGAGGTTTAGATAATTGAGGTTGGACTGTACTTACAAAGAATGGGCTCTGCAGTAGGTGAGTCTGAACCACTGCTCACAACAACAGCATATTATACTTTGTTTATTTGTTCGGAAGCCTTTATGTTTATATATTTCATTGGAGTACGCTGCCAATTGTGTGTTCTCAAATCAGTGTTCCTAAAAATAACACCTTGGCCCGTATTGACCAGTAGAATCTTTCATTAATCAGTCTTGGGAAGTTTTTCGCAGTGAACTCACTGCTCAAATGTGCACCGGATTCAAAGGTGACATGATAAATGAAGCCCAGTACAGCGCAGTATAGAAAGGACTTTTTCCTAATTTCTTGTGACTACAAAAGGCTCAAGGCGCGGAAAATGATTCGGTTCAGCCGGTTTGCTCCTCAAAAGATGGAGGAAAAGAAAGAATGAAAAAAGGAAACAGGACATGGGTAAATCCCTACGGTGTCTGTGGGCTGTGTGGTTTGCCACCCTGTTCCTCAGACCAAATTATAAAAAGCAGAATAAAAAAATGCACAAACTTGTGAGCATGAAACTTCAAAAAAGGCCTTTTCTGTGAGAAAGTTAGATGAGAGGATACTTTAGGAAGGATGAAGTAGAGAGGAAACAGAAGAAGAAGGGCACACAAGGTGAAAAAGAGAGAGATATTATTGAGTGGTATTGGGGAAGAGAAAATGTGGAGAAGATGCCAGGATGCCTCCTGCTGGTAGTAAGTGGCCCTCCAACTGTGACTGCAGGATGGATGTTGTGGTTTGACTAGAGATCGCAAACATTTTTCCCTGCGATCCGGGGCTTCATCATAAGAGCTCCTACTTGAAAATTTCACACCAGCCTGACATTTCCTTCCTGGACGCATGCAGCATGGCAGTGATAAGCAGTGCCGGCTTTATATGGCATACACACACACACACACACACACACACACACACACACACACACACACACACACACACACACTCTCCCCTCTCTCTCTTCTTGTCCCGGGGAGTAAGCACTCCATTGCAGGCTGCTGACAGAGAGGTTATAGACGGCACTCAGTGGAGCCAAGCAAAAGAGAGCAAGCAAAGACACAATCCTCCTAACTTCAGCATTTATCAGCGCACTGCTCAGTGAAAGTAGCAGCATTTCAGTGTGTGTGTGAGGCGTTGCAGCCATGACACCACATGAACACCTTAAAACGTCTGCTGAATAGTGGCCACTGTGGCCACAAGGAACAATCACAGGATGATGGTAAACTCTAAAACAGAGTCACAGTAGCAGGAGAGAAGATTAATAAAGTTCATGATCAGACTCAGTCACATCCAGTACATATCAAAATCTATGTTAAGTTTGCAAACATTAGCCACCATAACATAGTAGTCATACCAGACCATGTAAGGCCGTGTTTGATTTCTTATGAATTCGACTTTTTATTTGTGAGAGAATGAACGTGCCACTTGTTCTTAGTTACAATGTCTAGATTCAAAGTGGCTGCGGAAAATTAAGACATAATCGAGGTTTACTACAACTTAGGTCTTGTTTTTTATAGTTTTGGCCAGCATTTCTAGATCATCATTGCTAATAACATTACATTCACCAAGTTAAAAGAATAGTTTGACTTTCTGGGAAACTCTTAACGAGAGGTAGATGAGAAGATCGATTCCACTCTCTCTCATATCTGTTTGTCAAAGCAAGGCTATGCAACTTTTGAAAGAGCACGTAGCACATTCATTCTCTCACAAATAAAAAGGTGAATTCACAACCAACAAAACGCATTGCTCAGTTCAGTACACTCAGGGGTTTTGATGCTGCTTGGTCTGGAATTTCCAAGTAGCTGATGGTGGGTAGCTTATGTTAGCAAGATATTGCTGTGTAATAGATATTACTGAGTCAGTTCACTGTCTTTTAAGACTATTCTCTGGAAGGGCAATATTTCTCATTTCCTATTATTAGATATGTTTTTCTGTAATAACCTGTTTTCCTACTAGTCTGTGTACTTAGATCATTTCTGTCTTGGGTCATCTCTGTTGTAAGGTACGTTGGTATCTTGTTTGGGTTTGATTGCTGAAGGACAACTTGTTTGGGGTGTTAGGAGAACAGTCTGCCCTGTGTTCTTATCCTTGGGTAAGAACACTTTTTTAGAGACAGACATGATGTGGGTTAGAGGTTATTCTGGTATCCTTCCCTTTCTTTTGTCTACTATGTATTGTGAGGTTATAAATATGTGACTGCATCTTCCCTTCAGGGTCAGACTTTTCTTATGCATCTTGGTGTATGATCTCTGTCCTTTCAGCTGAAATAGGATTGACTGTGTGTGCTCGCTTGCTCTTCCTTTTATTTACTTTTTATTCTTAATTACTATTTAATTTGATCGCTTTATTCTTTTGCTTAATTAAATATACAAAAGACAATGGCTTGTTGGATCTTCATTTATTTGCTCGCTTCTTCAAAAGGAAATACACAATTTCCACCACATTCTCTACTTGTGCTACTGTTACTCTATGTTTTAGCGTTTACTATTATACTGTAATTCAAACACTTCAAACAAGATCAAAAATTAAATATTTTCAATCAGGCAATCATACAGGTTTTAAATATTTATTATCAACATTTTGGGTACACTCATTTTTGGGTTTACCGCCAAAGAAAGTGGTTTAGATGATCTAGTTGTCCTGTTTACAATCTGAGAATCTGACCACTTGTGTTTCTTTCCCCGTCAGACCTCGTTGCAATGTTGCTGTGTTCTCAGAGTACAGTGTCATCATAACTGACAGAAATGACAGCCAAAAGCATGAAAATAAGACCCAAGTTGTAATAATCCAGAATTATCCTTTTAAGTGTCATTTGCATTTTTGGTTTGTAGAGTCCGTCTTCCCTTCTCCCTGCTCCTGAAAGCAGAGACATCTCTGGCTTCCTGCGGCTCCTTCATGTGGACGTTTTAATAGAAAAGCTTTTCATCGGAAGACTGCAGAGCTTCACGACAACCCTTTGATCTCCTGTATTTGTGTGTGCCCGTGTGTGTGCATATGCAAAATGATCGAGAGGGTTAGTGTGTGTGTGTGTGTGTGTAAAGTAAGTAACATAATGTGCGTGTATGTGCATTTGTGTGTGGCGGCCAGTAAAGGTGAGAACATGAAACACTCCCTTTCATATTTAATGAGTGGAGATGGGAATAAGGAATGTTGCAGTGTTCGCAGGAGGTATTCCCGTGGGCTGTCAACCTGCTTGCAGCACTCTGTTATATCACTCACAACTGTGTGTGTGTGTGTGTGTGTGTGTGCGGTAAGTTTGCATTTTAGTGAGGGTGCAGGCGAAACATAGTGCGTCCTACTGAAAGTTTAATAATTTGTTTTGAGGGGATGGGGGCAGGGGTTCAGAGAAGCATATGGCACGAGCTCTGCACCAGCATTGTTTTGATATTAGTGCTCTGCGTGGGAGGACTGGGACGGATGGGAGTATGCACAGCAATCTACTGAGCCTGTAAACTTGGCCAAGCAGTAACAATAAATGTATTGCAATGACCATACAGTATATTATATCCTTGGCGTACGGCTGTCTGTGTGTGTTGCAGCCGTGCCCTCGACCAGCCACGGGGTCCTCAGGAGCCCGAGGTGCTTTAGCGCTCCCTCTGGTTGCTTCCCTTTCTGATTAGAAAGCATTTTCTCTGCTGCTATCTCCGCTCTCATCCTGATTAACTTCGCATTGTCACTAATCAAAGCTGGTCTGATTCCAAGCTGAGCTGCACTGGAACACACTGTCCCCGAGCTCCGTGCTAGATTCAGCTTAAATGCTATTTCAGCAGGAGCCTCTAACACTATGTACCCAACTCGGTTTTGAATGATCATGCTATTATGCTAAAATACTGGAGTCTCCATTAGGGGATATGCTTTAAATGCTCATTGCTCGTATCCTGGAAAACAAATGGGGAGCTCTTTCTAGACAAGAGCTGTGTTCTGTCAGTGTCGGCAATAGAAACAGGAGAGGGCAACTTTGAAAATCCTGTCCAGTATGACTGATGTCTGTCAGGGGTTTGAGGAAGATCAGCTTTGATCACTGGGAACAAAGGTAGCATATCCTGCAGTACAATCCACATACAGAAAGAGGCTGAGAGAGCAGAAATATCTATGACTCTGCATTCATACTGTGCTATTGAAAAGTTTGACCTCTTTGGAAATGCCAAGTTAAAGCTGTTTACTCTATCTATGCAGGTATTTTTTAGCGCCATGGCTCTATGGATGGCAATTTTGGTCTGTCGGTCCACCACTTTGATCCAGACTTAAATGTCCCAACAACTACTGAATGGAGTGCCATTCATGGTTCCCAGAGGATGAATCTTAAAGACTTTGGTGATCCCCTGACTTTTCCTGTAGCGCCACCAGCAAGTTGACATTTGTGGTTCTGAGTGAAATGACTCGACAACTATTGTATGGATTGCCGTGAAATTTGCTACAGATATTTAAGGTCCCTGGAGGATAAATTCTAATAAATTTGGATCATCTGACTTTTTATCTAGCGCCACCATGAGGTCAAAACGTCTGTTTGCTCAATACTGTGGTTTATGACCAAATACTACACAAAACTAATCACATTTCCATCAGCCTCAGTTGTGCTTTGTGTTTAGTGCCAGTTAGCAAATGTTAGCATGCTAACAGGGCAAACATAGATCTGGTAAACCCTATACAGTACCTGCTAAACATCAGCATGTTAGCATTTTCATTCATGATGACCCTGTTTATTATTTACAAATGTTTTACTCCATTTGCCTCACAGGTAGTAGTGAAAAAATATCTTACACACACTTGATAATTGTGCCTTTTTAAAACAATGAATCCAGAGTTGGAGCATTGACATTCATACTTTGATATGTGTGATTCAGATTCTTCTCACAGCGTTTGTGGCGTTTGATCTGTCTGTCATTTGTCAGTAATTGACTGGCATGTGCTGCTTGTCGGTAATTGCATTCAGTCTTTAGCTTGTAACGGAGCCAAACTGTTAAACACCAATAGAAATATGTACCAGTTGATACTGTGGATGTTCAACACCCTCGGGGTTTGTGCTTGTTCTAGTTAAAGCTGTTAATCTATGCAAAGTTCTCACATCAAAACACAATATTTACAGCATGGAAAAGATGCGGGGCATAAATATTTTACTTGAATTCAGCCACTAGATGTATCAATATTTGGTGTTATTTTGCAACTTTTTCTTGGAGAGGAATGCATGTGATGCGCAGCTTTAAAGAGCCAGTAGCCTCTTTAAATCAATCAATGTGACAAGTTGCTGAGAAAACACATAGTGTTTTTATCTCATGTCTTGTCGCCATCCGATTTTTATAAAAGATAAGATTTCAGAATATTCAAAAGCCTGAGCACACGGCCCGCCTCAGAAAGATCAGCAATCCCTCCAGTTAACATGTTGCTGCACCATCCAATTCCTGTTAATTACCGACAGTAAAATGATGCTGTAAACTAATTCTGCCAGTAAGATGTTTTCATGCAAGATCAATATGCTGTTGCAAGTTCGCTGAATTAACAAGCCCTTCATTGTTGTTGTCATGCTGAAGAAACATTTGATGTAAATAGTTGCAGACAAAGAAAAATCTGGTTACAAAACATATTTATTACAAATCGGAAGGCGTCAAATTGGAAAACTCATTTCAGAACAGTAATCCAATTAATCAGTGAAATCTGAGGATTTTTGTGTAACTGCCAGCAACTATGGGCCTACAATAGCATCAAAACCATTATATAATGTAAAAAGAAATAGCTAAAGTGCAACAGCTTTCAAACTAAATAACTTTTACTCAGCTTTTACTCAAGTCAAACCCTGTCACTTACCTCTCTGACTTCATAGGTATAATGGGGCAACTTGAATGTCATTACAGCAGCATTGTAAGCACTAAATAACACTAAATAATAATAATAATAATATTAATAAGTTTTTATTATTGCATCATGCATACAACTGTGGGCTTACAAGACAAAACATGTACTGTATAATACTGGAGAAACCAGACTAATTACCGGCAGTAAAATGATGCTGTAAACTAATTCTACCGCAAAGATGTTTTCATGCAAGATCAATATGCTGTTGCAAGTTCATTAAATAAACAAGCCCTTCATTATTGTTGTCTCACTGCTGTTGGTATTTTATTTTATTTTTTTATTTTTTTACAGAGCTTCCGTACGGCTGGGAGAAAATCGATGACCCCATTTACGGCAGCTACTATGTCGAGTAAGTCGGGTACATCTTTAATATGTAATGGCTTGCTTTGGATTTCCAGTGTAGCCCGACGGTGCTGTATTAATCATATTTATTAGGAGCAGACTGGCGCTGCAGCCAGGAAGCAGCAGCTCCCTTTGTCTGCCTGCTGACGGCTCACTGTTTGTTTGCAGGGGGGACGTTTATTTGTCTGTGTGTGCTTATCCATATTTCTGTGTTATCCTTCTGTCTGAAACACTCACGCTGCATATACATCTGTAGATTAGCTCAATGATCAGTGTCTCTTTTTAAACATTCTGCATGTCTGTTCATTCATGTCCACGCATATGTGTCCACAACTGCTGCAGTAGTCTGTCCTCTCTATTGAACTGCACGTCCCCTCCCTCTTCAGAGGTGTCATTTCTTTGGCTGGATGCTCTCTGCTCTGGGGCGTAGGGACGGGGCTCTATTTTTAGACAAGCGGGGGGTGGAGGGGTCATTTGGCTCGACTTTGCTTAAGAAAACCTCCAGAATGACACTTGACTACTCGCTGCCATTTATATATACTGCACTCCCCTCTCGAGATGCTCTGATTGTCTTGCTTTGTCGTCATGTTAGCATCATGAAAGAAGTTGCCAGACCTTGAAATTATGTAACTGTGTAAAAAATATAGTCAATCTGTTTTGTAATAGCACCGTGATCCTGGGGTGTTCATTAAAAGATAAGGAGAGGAGGGAAAGATTGTGTGTGTTTATGTGAGAGCACAATGCAGCCTGAAAGAGTGAGGGAAGTATCTAATGATGACTAATTATTTCACACTGGCAAATTACAGTATTTGTAGTCATTGACTATCTTCCCCCTTGCAAACTAAATTAAGACAGACGTGGGACGTTAAAGGAAATCTCTGTTTCATGTGTAGGTTTCCTCCCAGTCACTGATTCACATAATTCTGCTCGTAAGACGGGCTGAATGTTCGGCAGAAAAGCCCAGAATCAGTAGTTTATTCTTTTTCACTCAGCAAAGCCATTCTGCAGCTCTGTTACATAATCTGTGGGACCGGCCATTTAATTAATCATCATAGCAAAAGCTGCTGTAGTGCCAGGATTTTTAGATCTGATCTCTTTGCCGAGAGGGGGGCTAAGTTAAGTGCAGCAGGAGAGTGTGAAATCTGAAATCTGTTTTTTTGTTTTTTAATCATCGTAGCCATATAAATAGAAGAACCCAGTTTGAGAACCCAGTCCTGGAGGCTAAAAGGAGACTCCAGCAGCAGCAGCAGATGCAAAGCCAGGGTCTGTCCTCACTGCCCCTTCCCACCATCTACAGAGGTAAGACCACCGCGCTGATGTCTTGACTTTTAAAGGAGAAATCCCATTAATTTACCATTATCAGGGAATATAGTCATTATCTGTCTGTATGTTTGTAGAGCATAAGTCAGTAGAGCTAAAGTGCTATAGCTTAGTCAGATCAACCATATGTTTTCATTATGTTATTATTACCTCTTCAGTTTCCTGCCAAAAACTTGTTGTACTTTAACCATTTATCAGCTTCAGTAAGTCTCATATGAGCTTCACATATTGACGTATTGCACCTCTTTTGTATTTTATTTTAACCAGGTTTGTTTAAAAAGGAAGAAAAATGTTTTGTAAATGGTTGTATTAAATTGTTTTTGTAGATTATATTCCTGTAGAATTAAGGTTTGACTAGAAAAATCCAGTTACAAAACGTATTTATTGGTGTCAAATTGGAAAAGTCATTTCAGAACAGTAATCCAACTAATCAGTGAAATCTGTGAGGATTTTGGTGTAACTGCCAGCAACTATGGGTTTATAATAGCACCATAACCAATAAATAATGTAGAAAAATAGGTAAAGTGCAACTACTTTGAAAGAAAATATGTTTAACTCAGCTTTTACTCACGTCAAACCATGTCTCTGACTTCATAGGTGTAATGGGGCACCTTGAATGTCATTACAGCAGCATCGTAACCAATAAATAACACAAAATAATTTCAATAGTGATGATAGTGAATTCTTTATATGAATTAAGTTTGTATTGTGTCATGCCAGATCCAGAATGCTGCTTATACAAAACATCCAAAAATAAGGAATTAAAGATCTTCCTGTTTACAGTATAATTCATAAACCACTGAAAAAACATGTACTGTATAATACTTGAGAAATCAGTACTGTTTCTCTGCACATACTGTGTTTGTGACCATATGTACTAAGTACTAAGTAAATAATCCATCTTGCCTTCTTTTCCAGGCTTATGAGACAACATAAATCACAGTTAAACACATCAAAATTGAGCAAACATTCAGATTTTTGATCTTCCGTACACCAGAATAGTTCAGGGTTTTGTCGAGCCATTTCATATAAATTGACACTCTTAAATCAGTATAGTATGTACAGTACAAAACAAAAAGAGACTCACTTTCCACTTCTCCCAAATTCACTTCCTCCACTTCAGGAGCAACTTGATGCCCACGTGTTGCATGGATCGCCATAGCAACATGCAAAGAGGGGTTACAACCAAGCGTGGTAGCACATTAGGACCAGAACATTGTTAGGAACAGGACTATTGCTATGTGGACTGACAGCAACAATGAGTCAAACAGTCTGCTGGGACTGATAGTAATACTTCTTGGTGATATAAATAGTGCTCTACCCAAGTGAGCATGTGGGTTTAAATGTGATTCATTGTTTTGTTTAATGACTGGTTTGTTGCTACCTGATTCCAGTGCTAACTCTCCACCAGCCATAGCAGTAGGATGTACTGCTAGAAAAAACTGTCTGGACTGGTGAAGTGGAGGTTTGTTTCCATAGTAACGTAGTAGTCCACCGCTCTGAGTCGAGAGCCTGTCTCCGTGGTTACACTCTGTGTACATTCCAGTGAGGCTCTCTCTCCTCCCTCTCCCCACTTCCACCTCCTCCCTCCTCCTCCTTTCCCTCCAAACTTTGGTACCAGTGGAGGATGCCAGCCCCTGTGCCACCCCCCTCAGATCCCCCCTCACTCAGGTCGGCCCGGTGCCCGAACGCTGCCACAGCCTCGGCGACCTCTCCCGCTCGCCAACTCTGGGTCGCAGGACCGCTGCGTATGCTACATCCTCCTCCGCCGACGTCTCCCCGCTTCGGCGTGTTCTGACTCGGCGGATGAATATGTGCCCCCACCACCAGCTACAGCAGCAGCCACTTCACACCTCCGCCTGCACTGTGGTGCTAGAGCAGCCTGTCTGTAGCCCCTTCTCCCTGTGGCACTTTGTCAGTAAGTAGGTCAAGAGAGAAGCAAAGGAGGCTGACTGTCGTTCTCATGGCTGCCTGCGCTCGTTTGACTTACTGTAAGCATGCTAGCTTGCAAGCAAGCTTTTCCCTTGAGGCAGTTGAAGGATTTGTGTGACGAGCGTGAACCATGACATGTCTTATCGCCTGGCATAAGCAGGCAGAGAGTGTAATCACTCAGTCTATGTCTGGACCAGTAACGACAAACAAAGTATGTAAACTAGCACACTAGCCACGTCTCCCTCCAAGGTGGCCCCCACGACTGGAGACTTGGTTAAGTGTGACTAAGCTTGTTGGCTGAGATCCTCTCATTCCTACACAAGGTGCCCCTCCTGCAGAAATGTCCCAGCTCTCCCTCCTGCAGAAATCTCCCAGTTCTTCCCTAACCCTCTCGAGCATCTTCTCTTGGAACTGATCCCTGATTGACAGCATGTCATTTTGCCGAATCTTGCTGCTTCCTTGGTAGCCTTGGGATGGGACTGAAGACCTGCACCACTGATGCTCTCTGCACCCCTTCTGCCCACCATATCCCAGCATGGGAGGAGAGGAACGGATATAAGTTTAGCATATTTGGGTGTACCAGGAGGGATGTTGCATTTGTACCTTGCACGGGAGCCAAAACCATTGAACCACACCTGCATTTTTCAGCACCACAGACCCACCTCTATCCAAGTCCGCTGTTTTGCAGTTAATATCATACCCTGCCAGTTTTCCTGTGGCTACACCCATGTCTTTCTGGATAAGCTTTACCCATGCCCTCACCCTGTGAGCACTGCCCTGCACCAGCTTTGAGGTCCTTTCAATCTTTGCTATGCAGCATACACAGTATTCGTGTTGGTATTTGGTTAATTTGTTTGTTTATGTGTCGTTTATAGAGAAGCCGCTGTTCACGCGGGACCCCACTCAGCTGAAAGGCAGTTTCTTGTCCACATCACTCCAAAAGAGCAACATGGGCTTTGGCTTTACTATTATTGGAGGCGATGAGCCTGACGAATTCCTCCAGGTCAAGAGCGTTATCCCCGACGGGCCTGCCGCAGCTGATGGAAAGATGGCCACAGGTAAGCCTCAGGCATAGCCTGAAACACAACCTGAGACTCAATCAAACTGAGTCACTCTTACAAACAACAAACATTTCTTTACCTTTATTTAACCAGGAGCTCTCTAGAGATACCTGGCAGCGTACAATACTTAACACATAGCCACATGAGAACACACACTCAATGAACAACATGTATCTCAATAAACTAGTAAACCTGAAAGGCACAAAAGAAACTTTTCCTTGCTTATTTAAAATGGAGACATTCCTCATGAAACATGGCTGGCATGCATTTGTACAGGATCATACATTAAGATAGTACAGATACTTGTATACACTTAGCAAATGCAGAATTTCCAGAGAATAATGGAAATTCCTTTAAAATGTTCGCATAACAATTCTATGTGGCTTTAAAAGTTTGATTCCTGCAGTATCTGGTCCATTTATTAGCAAATATCCAAAGAAATGGGGTTAAGTGCTTAAGTTTTCAAGCCCCACTTTTTTCTACATCCACCTTTTTTAATGCAGTGCAGCTTACGCATTCAAACAAACACACCCAAATATGAACACAGTATGCAGTTCGGACGGTGATGTATGTTGCTTCCTCTTCAAGATGAAATGGCTACAAGTGCAGATCCATACTCAAAATACAATTACAAAATTATGCAAATTTGGAGTATGCATGCATTGTGTGCATGTTTGTGTTTGCAGGTGCAACTTCCTAAGCTAGCACTGTGTAAACTCTGTGTGCGGGTGTATGTGTGTGCACATGCGTGTGCACCAACTGCAGAGTTTTGCTCTTCCATTAATCATAAAGGGGACTTTGAGCGCCATAACTCCTGGCTGTGGCCACATGGGGGTGGAACTGCAGCACATACTGTATACAGAAATACACACAAACACACACAAGACAGACCAGCTGTACTAAAAGGTCAAGGGAATATAACTAGCAGGTTTGTCAGTGCTCTCAGCATGCAATGATGTTTCTATCTGTGTACACTGGAGGAAATACAGAGCTTATAGTGGTCATTTATCATACATAAAGTAAGCTGGTCAGGGAGTTTGCTCTGTGGTAAAGCTAGTAGTCTTCACATTTGAATTGGTTTATTACATTGTAGTTGTGTCAACAGACTTATTTTAGAACATTGGGTCATAAATGTCTGTTTATAAATGTGTGGGTGCAGCAGTCCAAAATAGATCCCTTGATGACTAATAAAGCTTGTCCTGACAATACAGCATACAAAACATTTTAGGTCTTCTCATCCCCTCCTCCTTCTTTCTTTTAGAATATCCATCTCTCTTTTCATGTGTTCTTTCCCCAGAAATAACTAACAAATCCCGCTCACATCTTCACTATCCCGCCTCCCGTTTCCTCTCCTCTCCACCACTCCTCTCCCTTCAGCTCATCTCCATCTCTATCCATCTCACCATCCAGCCTCCATCCCCCCACCTTGCCTTCCCAGACTTTGTGTCCTACTTCTGCAGTAACAGAGCAAGCTCAATCTCAGTAACTCAGAGCTCACACGGATGAAACCCAGGCCCACGGAGGTGTGAAATTCCCAATTCCAGATAGATAATTTGACCTATCCTTGCCATCTCCACTATGTGATTACACAACCAGGGAAAACATGTTCAAGCACTTATTTTAGAAGTTTAAATATCTGGTTTACGACTGCTAGACCACATGCAGTGCAGTTTTGTCCGGGCAAGATATTTTGTGTTTTTTGTAGAAATTTTTTTTGTCCATAGAAGAAATGTGGGGTTTATTAGCTGTGATATTTTTGTGGAATACACAGTGAGTTGGGTTAGCTTGAAGTGGAGAGGCTTAGTTTGGACGCCAGAGGCAGCGTTTAATGCAAAACTAAGTGGGTTTGTTGGTACAGTATGTTTCAAACTTAGTCTAACTGCTAAAACGCTCATTCAGTAACAGAGGGTTATTCCACTGAACTGTATCAATATACTACAGTGTGTGTTTTATTCGCATTAGATAAGAAACTGAAAATATGCAGCACATTTGACATTTTTACTGATTCAGTGTCATAATTTATAATACGTTCTATATCAAAAACACACAGTTGAAAGGATCTAGACATCAAATTGTGTGTGGATTCCTGAAGGTTTAGCTTAGCTTTGTGGTGTTACTAGAATTCGTTAAAAAGTCTAATTTTATCTAACATCAAATTTTGATTCAGAGTGATCAAATTTAAAAGTTTAAATTTTCTGGTGACAATTTTTGAAACAATGGCTAATTTTTTTCAGACAGAGGTAGACAAAAGCAGGCTATTCATAATTTTGCCGGCTAATGTGACTAGCTGTTGCTAGCAGATTCTTTCAGCTCTAGCTAGCTAATTAAGCTAACGTTAGTTCCATTAATTGGTTGAAAACACCGTTGTTTTGCTCACTGTTGGCTTCGTAATGTTTCTAGCTGACATATTTTAAAAGGAGAACTGTGTAAAAGGTTCTTAAATATGCACTTGATGCTACATGATATCGTGCTAAAAGACAGAGGCTAAAGCTACATGTTCCAGACAAAAGGTCAGCACCCTCATGAGTTGGTGACCCACATACAAGACGAAAAAAGACACAAAATTGTTCTTCTATTACAGCGCAGAGATAGTTAGTCCTAATATTTTAAGTACAATGATAAGGAAACATTTAAGATCAGACTGTTTTTTCGTTCTAACATAACCCTGTTTTGCTGCTTAGCTAACATACTCGTTAGTATTTTCAAACAGTATGTTTGCACTTTTAACGTTACAACAGAAAAGGCATTTAGGTTAAGGACAAACCAATGTGTTTGACTAACGTATTTCAGACAACATCGGCTAGAGTTGCTGGCGTGTAAACTTCCCCAAATCCCATTAAGAGCCGGACAGAGCTGCAGCTTACGTTAGAGCCGAACACACCACACTCCTTAAACTTTTCTTGCTGTTTTTTGGTTTGGGAATGGCTAAAATGAGACATCTCCCTCCAAACCTTGTCAAATATTGCTCTTACTATAGCCCCATGCATGCCGCTTCAGCATGTCATAAAATCCAAAGCTTGACATGTCTGCTGGGCCTACTTACAGTTTAGCAGACAGTCAAATACATCATGTTCTTTCCATCATTAAAGGTGTTTATTGGTTTTGTCTGCAAAATCTTCAGACATTCTCATGCTAGTCACACCTGCGCGTCTGACACGGTCGCAATGCACTTTGGACTACACGTCACCCTATTTAGCCTGACACACACAAACACACACTCACACACAGAAGACAACAGTTTCTAACAAATGCTTGCACCCCGCTGAGACTCTAAACTGCTCTGTTCCCGTGGCCTCGTCTCGGCAGGGCCGCAGACACCTCTCGTTATGTCGACAGACTCTTGAACACACCATTAGCCGGAGATGAATATGTCATAAGGAATATGCAAGGATGGGACAATGAAAGATGAAGTTGCAGCGTGGGCCTTGGTCAGGTTTTATAATAGATGGGCTATTTGGTGGCCATGAGTGTGTTTTTGTCTCGGTTCTCTCTGTTTACGTGTCCATTTCTCTGCACATACTGTGTTTGTGACTATATGTGTTTATTAAGGGTCATTTTATCCAAGTTACAAACTAAATTACACCACAAATAAAATTAAAATCACCTCCATTGTATGTCACCTCCTATGTGCATGGAAATGTTCCACTAATAAGCGTACATGTGTGTACATGTGACTTCATAGCTTCTGTAAAACAAGTTGATGCTCTCCGTCTCACTTCATTTCCTCCCCGGTCATAAAGAATGAGATCTGTGGGCACGTCGAGGGCACTGCGAGGTCACAGCACCATGATTTATTTTCTGCCAGTGTGCTCAACTATTGATTGTGACACCGGTGCTCAAGGCAAATGTCGTCCGCGTTTACCCGGATTAATTAAAAAGTCCCTCACGTCACGTTGCCTCGAGGCGTGAACTTGCTCTGTCAATACCGGCAGAGCAAGTTCTGCTGTTGTCACTCAGATTGGTCAGCAGCTCGGCTCCACTTCGACAGTCAATCCAGGAAATCAATATGAATTGCTATGTTGTTTTAGAAAAAGTGTCATTGGCCCAGCTATTACAGTCTCGGTCCAGCAAGGTGAGGGCCAATCACTAAAGCACATGCTTTGCTTATTAATCATGCAAGATCTTTGTTTTTCACTTTCTCTCTCTGCAACACGCACTCATACTCTCACCCTGCCCTCTCTCTAAAGAGCTTGACAATTACGCCTGCAATTAGAAAATAATTGTTTTCGTTATCAACCTAGGTAATGCTGTTTGTCAGTTTAAAATGGGTCGTGCCTTGTGTTCCCACTTGCCCAGTGTTTTAAGAACCTGCATGGTGCCTGCACAGTGGAGCACAAAACCCTATGGTTGAGACAAAGATAAGCCTGGATGTGGAGCGCTTTTGTGTGGGAACACTTAATTGTCAGTTTTTATCTACAGTGCAGTATATTGCGGCGAGCAAATAAAAGCACTTGCCCCCATAAAAGGCAAACATTTTAGCCACTTGTCATCAGCACTATTTTACACTTGAAAGGGAGATAAGACATTATCTGTGGTAATGTTTATCTGTAGAAATGGTTTATGGCTGTAAGGGGAATCCAAGGAGAGACAGTGCTGATGTACTGTACAGCTGATTGAGTACTATAAAACTGTAGAGAGTCCACCACCTTCAGTTAGCTGCTGCTCCACTAGCATCTGTATCTCAATGCAGTTTCTCATTGAGGGTTTCTTTTACTGGTCTCTCTGAAAGAGTAAATGTGTACCTGGGGTTTACAATGCATATTCTAATTAAAGATAAATGAGTACCTACTACAGCAGTTGCTATTAAAATTTTAACCCTGTGTGTTTTTAAAAAAGTTAAACAACAGTTAATTTGTTGGCATTCAGTCAACTACAGCGCTCATGAAGTGGGCGTATTATACAATATCGTAACTGTTTCTCCATTATCCATGATATCCTCCAGCTCTGTCTTCTAATGTCATCTTTCCAACTGTTTAGCTGTAACCTCTGCAGCCGAAAGATTGTCTTCCCTGTTCAGCCTTCTCTGTCCTGTCTCCCTTATTCGGCATTTGAGATCGGTTTCACCAAATTTGCAACATCTACGCTGCAATTTGCGACACGATATCATTTGATTTTACATCGTTAGCATCCCTGTCTAGGGGTAGCCGAGTGGTTAAAAGCCATACCATATAATTGCAATGTTGCCGTTGTGAATTCAGCCGGGGAGCTTTGTTAGGGATCGTGTCATTCCCCCCTCTCTCTCCTTGTCTGTCTCTACTGCCTCATGTCCAAATAGATTGAAATGCAAAAACAAAATCACTGTCTAGACAAATGGAATGAATCACACAACAGGCTGTTGAGCGAGGTTATGTTGTGGGGCTGGATTTTTAGTCATTTGCGTTACTACAGATTTTAAAAGGGGTTTTCCTGCTTCTCAGACAGTCACCAGAAGTTGCAGTTTCACTTTGACTCTGTAGCTACAGTATTAATTCCAGTGCTCCAGCCATTACACCTGACCACTATGTTTCTATCTGTCCCTCCTTTTGTCTGCAGGTGATGTCATTGTCTACATCAACGATGTGTGCGTCCTGGGCACCACCCACGCCGACGTGGTCAAACTCTTCCAGTCGGTGCCAATTGGGCAAAGCGTCACCCTCGTCTTGTGTCGTGGCTACCCTTTGCCCTACGACCCAGAGGAAGCTGCCAACACTAACAACAACACCACCACCATTATCTCCCCGCTGGGCATCATGGAGCAGCGGCCCATCATAGTGAACGGCAGGACGGGCTACGACAACTACCTGGATTATCTCTCCCGCACGGCGCGCTTCGTCACCGACCCCGGTCAGGACCAGGTCAACGCCCAGCAGCAGCTGCTCACCCCTCACCCGGGTGACACCCACTTAGACGGCTCGCTTCCTCCCACCACCGGCACCACGCCTCCTGACAGCGTCTCCATGGCATCGTCAGGGGCGACCCAGGGGGAACTACTGAACCTGACCATGGTGAAGGGCATGGATGGCTTTGGCTTCACTATCGCGGACAGCGCTACGGGCCAGCGAGTCAAACAAGTGCTGGAGCCTCAGGGCTGCCCGGGCCTGTGCGAGGGTGACCTGATTGTGGAGATTAACAAGCAACCTGTGCTGGGATTCACACACACACAGGTGGTGGAGCTTCTCAAGGAGTGTGGCGTGGGAGCTGAGACCAGCCTGGTGGTTCAGAGAGGTGGAACAGGTAAGACCAATGGCTGCAGGTAGGGATGATGTGGAAGATTGTTGGCTCAACACGAGCACTTGAATCTCTCCACATCTACTCCTTATTTGCCTTTTCCAGCTGCATATCTGTCTGCCTATTCATCTAAGTCATCTTTTGCTGTTGTAGCAAAGTGTGTCTGTATGTGTGGTCTACTACAAAAGCCACAGAAACCTATTATGCCGTCCTGCAGTGCTCAACAATGGCTGACTGATACACAGCTCCTCTCAAGTGCCCTTCCTAGTCCTCTTTTCTTTACTTAGGGAGAAAAACAGCTTTCCTTCACTTTACTTAACTAGATGCCACTCGGCTCAGCTCCCTGAGCCAGACCTCCCAGTGGTCGACAAATATTCCTTTGATTGAAGTGCATGCTTTTTGCAGTGCAAAGTCTCTTTTATATTTTATTTTATCATGTCAGTTTCATATGTATGGAAGAGTTCACCTTCTTTTGTGAGCCACGAATAAAAGCACCCCAAATTAAAGCGTGTCAAAAGTAGCACACCTTTTCAACAAAATTCTGGTAGACTGCAAATGGCTCTGAAGTGCTTTTCTGCCCTGTGTTTTTCAGAATGTGTGGCCCTCTGACAATCATAATTATGCACTGCACTCTGTCATGAGTCACACACATGGTTGTGATTTGCAGAATCAACAGGTAGCCGACTGTTTTCTGCTCTGTGAGCGTGTGCGGTATGTTGGAGGGGTGGGGTTGGGGGGTGTTTGTGGAGTGTGTAAAAAATGTCTGTGTTGGTTCCTCAAAAAGGCTGAAACCTTCAGACAGCTTACTTCTAATGGCAATGTCTTTGACATTGAAAGTAAAAGAAGAAAGATTCACTGTCATGTCTTCCCTGAATGTGTATAGAGCTCAAATGACGGAACATAAGTTGTGTGTAAGCCCGCTGTGATCTGCCTACAAACTGAGGCCTTCCTTCTTATTGAATTGTGGAGGTAGTGCGTCTGCCAGCGATGACTCAGCCAAAGCTCTGATGTTGAAGATTAAAACGTAAGATTTTAATTAAATCTAGAAACAGCAACAGCAGCTCTTCATCAACCAAGCAGATAGGATCTGTCTCTGGAACCTTGTTGTTAAAATGTTGTTAAATGAGTTTACCTGTTCTTGATTTATCTTGGCATCCTCTAAGTGATGACACGTGAACTTTAGCACTCGCTCTCATCCGTAGTGCCAAGCCAACTGGATGCTTCTTTTGCTTTTGTGTGCAACCAATTTGTAGTTCTGTATTTTGCCTCTTTGTGTTGTGTAATGTCACATACCAATCATAATGCCAACTGCCTGGTGCCACAGACACCACTGAGACTCACCCACAAAGGTCAGTAGCATCCTCTGAATAGATTTATTGCCATTTATTTCTTTATTACGCTGCCCATGTCTCCGTCAGTGAGCAGGGAGCCAGCAAACAGGAAGAGGTGATACCGAGTGAAGAGTGGAAGCAGTGGAAAATTAGGACTTTTTCTAATCCAGAAAAGGGGGAAAAATAAACATTTTTAAGCCAGTACCTCTAAAATGTCGTCTGGTAACATAAACACGCGTACACACATGGGAGAGGTCAAAAGTTTAGTGCCACCATCTCGAAAATCTCCAATCTGTCAACACACTCCCCACACACAAACATAAAAACACCTCCCATCTGCGTGGGAAGCTAACGGTGAAGCGCTCCCGCCATCTGTCCAGGTTCTTCACTCGCAGCAGAGCTTTAGAAGGTCGCAACAAGCTCTCCTATCTAAAAAGCAGCCTGTTGGCCCATGGAGAAAATGGCAACCTTATTTACACGCTGTATTTCATCTCATTATTCCATCTCTGGATATGGCTCAGCTCCACTACACAACAATACGCCAGGGTGCAGTGTCACATCTGTTTGTGTTGATTTCCTGTGACATGACAAGCTGTGGGTGCTAGAGGTGGAAAGAAATGTGCCACCCAGTCTGCTCTTAACGGTAGCATGACTGCACATGGAATACATATGTTTAGAAATAACATAAAGAAAAGGTGCCAGAATATCCCAGTTGGGTGGGGTTTTAGACGTTGTAGATCTCTTGGGAGTATTTTGGGCATTTAACCAGGAAAACACTGTCAGATTTTACGCCCCATAAGATCAGAGGCTTCAGACCCTCCTGGGAGAAAACAGTCACAATAAAGTCTTTGTAATTTTTGTCTGTAAACTGTTTTTGCCATGACGGAGATAAACAAGGAGAGTGGGACTAAGGAGAAAACCACATATCTAGATTTTCTGATGTGGCAAAGCTAATGATCTGTTATTTTTGTTAGTCTTGTGATGTTCTAAAATGGTAATGCAGTAAAGGGTAAGGATGCTGTTTGTATGCTAACAGGCAGAAATTCAAGCAGTGGTTGCCAACTTGGGGGTCGAAGAGGAACCCAGTGGGTTATTAGATGATTGCCCAGATAGAAAAATGTTCATGTTTCAGACTTTTCTCTATTTTCTTTTTGCTTCTGTCTTGTGAAATAGTTTGGGCTCTTTGGGCCTTTTAAAATTATCTGAGAAGGGGAAATCAGTTTTCAGTTGAACTGCTCACAACTTGTAAATCTCAAATTTGTGATTTGTGATATTGGGCTATATTTGGTTATATAAATAAAATTAACTTGTAAACATGCATTTTATAATGAGGGGTTGCTGTATGTGAAGCTGTTTAAAAAGGAACATATTTCATCAGTGAGTCTACCATGAAAATTGATGTCTAAAAATCTACTCCTGCATCAAGTTAGTTTAATTTCATTACATTTGAACTCGAGATTGTTGCGGTGAATATTTGTGTTTCCTCTACACAACTTCCAGCAACATAAATACTACAGATTAAAGTACAAACTATGTCAGACTCCCCAGCATCCACTGTAAGATCTGAGTTGCAGCTGATTCTCTTTTCCCACCCAACTTCCTCAGAAAGGCTAGCTCCAAGCGTTTAGCCAAGCTATTACCCGTCGTAATAAAACTGTCACCATGCTGCTGGAATGATGTTCCACCTCTTAACACACCGCAATTTGGCCCGCTCCTTTGGACCACTGGACACTGGCCACACAATCTAATTGAACTGGCTGTTTCTCTTGTTAAGGGCTTGTGCCACTAGCCAGTGTAGCCAGAGAGAGAGGCAACCGACTGATATCCGTCAACCAAACAACTGTCCCACTATTGTCTCTGGCACACTCTCCAAATATTTGCCAGTTCAGGGGTGAGCATACAGCTCATCGCTTTTACTGAAAACACAATCTGAAGCGGCGGATTGAACGAGCACCGGGAGCTGACTAAGTTTAAAAGTGTGCGAGTGTGCATATTTCCGCGTGACTGAATTGTTTTCAATGACTGCCCCTTTATCCTGCGGACATAGATACCGCCTCTCAATATCTGGGCTCAGGGAGAACACACACACACACACACACACAGTCAAGTAGAGAAGGGATTGGCAGCCTGCTAGGATGACACACCCCTAATGTCTGGCGTCAGAGATCAAAAATGACTGCCCAGGCGAGGAAGGTTCACAGATTGAGCTTCGTCAGTAATTACAGGTTTCTCTCGCTCACATACACACACACTTCCTGTCTTTGTTTCAGCTCTTTATCTGTACATGTACAAATGTGCAAAGACACAGAAAGGAGTGATAAGTTGGAAAAGGGATTCAGAAGTGATGCAGAAACAGCAAGGAGCAGATAAACAATTTGAAGGTAGCACAATTGCGAGAATTAAAACCAGGGAGAGCCAGCACGTTACAGTCTCTGTTCAGCAAGGCTCAACGTGCTTGGCTCGATGTTGCCAGGGACACAGTAAAGAGCCAAAGAGTGCAGCAGCGAGTTATCGTTGTAATGCAGAGGGTACATGTAGCTCTTTCGCATCAATAAATCATTACCACAATCATTTTGAGGCATAGGCATAATCACCATTAACAAAAGAGACAATCATAAGGAAAAGTGGCAGCTTCTGACATCCTTGACACAGCTTTTGCGTTTTTTTTCTTCATCACTGCATCAGATTCCAGACAGAAATCTGGAGAATTGCTCTTTCACTCAACAGAGCCTTTAGAGCTTGTTGCAAAGGAAGATTTAGGGCTAAGTGGAAAGCTGAGGCAGCGTTCAGCGTGTTTTTTAGTAAAGAAAATCTTTGAGCGAAAAAATACAAGTCCCGTAAAACAATAATGTCTAATCAGTCAGTGGATTAAACAAGAACTGTAATAATTACACCGAGCCTGATAATCAGACTGAATTGCCATTTAGTTTCACTTCATTCACTCCCACTTCTTGTTGGTAGTGGGGGTTATTTTGTTTTGTGTTGCCTTAATCAATCACTAGAAAGTGACTATCCATCCTGCTGACGTCATTGACAGAGAAGCTGCGGTTAGTTAACTAAGAAATATCTAGATTTAAGAGTTGTTATTTCTGTAAGTCGACATCTTGTACAGCTGCGTCAGTCTCAACCACACTTTTCGCCTTTTTTTTTTTCTTTGTATGTTGCTAGGTAGCTTGCTAGCTATGTACGAAGATGACGTCACTATTCCGGCGGAAACAGCTTCCACCTGGGACAATTGACCTATAACAAATAAAAGATCTGGGCGGTGATTCAGATGTCTGGAACAAGGCTAAATTACACCAAGCTACCTATCAATATAGTTTTTACAATGTACTGAGACTTCAGAAAGAAATAGTCCAGCACATAACTCCCAGTTAAACCACATGTCGTTTTTACACTTCGGTTTTTGTATAACATGTTAATTAGTGAGCTTTAGAGGTGCTTGTAGGTGGATTTTGTTATATTCTGACAAGCTGTGGTTAGATGGCTATACTGCCCTAAACATGATTATGTTTTGGATTTCATTGGAATGATGTGGATCTTTTTTAACTAAACAGATTTTTGTTTTCCTGGCATGTGTCACGACTCGCCATCAAAAGCAAGACATTAGAGCCAAGCTGACCGCCAATTCACCATCCAAAATTGTAGCTATTTATGATCAAACCATCCAGTCAATTAAGCCCCAGCACCTTGAGAAAGCCCACGCTCCGTAATATAGTTATGATATTTAGCCATCCCTTAAATTTGAGTTTGACTCCTGGGCCATTTTTGTCCAACAAATGGGCACTCTGTCTCTCATCACCAGTAATTATTGTGCCTGTGTGTGTGCCAGCATGTGTAAGTGTGTGTGTGCATGGCAGACAGCCTCATTAGTGGCTATCTACACCATTAACAGGCTGTGTCCTCGTTGCCACACCAGCAGAGACGCAGGGCTGTAATTAGCTGCAGAGACTTTCAGCTCGTTCGCATGTACGCTCGCCCATTTAGCTTCCTCTAACTTGCCGCATTCTCCCTCACAGCCGCCCGCCCACACACTCGCACAAACGCTGAGCCACATGGTTTGATTCACACAGGTTGTACGCACACCTACACGACAGACCAAGCACACACTTTCCTCGTCTTATTCGCACACGTCCCAAGGCAGCCTTCTGCACACAAGCCTCCGCACACTTACATAAACTCCCCTTTCTAGCACTATCATGGGTAAATTGCACATTATGAATCAGCTGTCTGGTTTGACCTTTCACCTGAGATTGGTCGTGTGCACACGGATGACCAGAGGCTGCTCTAAGAACCATGCAGAAGGTCTGCTTTGTAGAGAAAGAAGAGAAGAAGGAGGGTTTGATTCACTGAGCCTCCTCCAGACTCCCAGGGAATCGGTGTGTAACTAGACAGTGATTCATTGGAGGTGTGTGTGCAAGATAGAATAGTTGGAAACAAAAGAGAGAAAGAAAAAGGGAGGAGAGAGCAGGGGAGTGATGAGTTCGGCTCTCAGCCAGTAGACCACAGTCTGTCGGCCATGTTCACACTTACAGCTCTGTCCCCACCAACTCCAAAACCCGGAGGAGCTGCCCGCCAGGGATCAATATCCTGTCCGGACGGCCCAGGGAAGACAGCCAAGGGCCTTGCGCATGAAGGGCAAGATGCTGAGATTAGATCATTACAGAAATAGAAAGGGTTAAACAAAGCTGATGGTGTTTAGCCTTATTGCCATCAAAAATAGATCACAGACGCAAAAGTTAGGCTCTGCATCTCCTCCCTGTGTGTGGGAGGAGTGGAAATACTAACCTTG
This sequence comes from Macquaria australasica, assembly GCA_005408345.1. NCBI lineage: Eukaryota > Metazoa > Chordata > Actinopteri > Centrarchiformes > Percichthyidae > Macquaria > Macquaria australasica. Next base: position 2,647,845 of record SEMN01000004.1, on the reverse strand, counting down.
GTTGCCTTTTAAACAAATAAAGCGCTCCTATTTGAGCTTTAATGGGATGGAGTGATTACCCAGTGATTGCATGAGCGTGGCTAAATAAATTGTGCTGTTTTGAGCTTTAATATCATGCATATTCAACCGTGTACCTTTCAAATAATTTGTTTTGCACACAGCTACAATGAGGCTGTTTTGTTTATTTTTCATGAACATCAGGCGAACATGGAACGGGCATTTGAATGGAAGTGAATAGAATCAGTTTTCTGCTGTGGATGTTGTGAAGCTGCCAGCTGAGGTGGAGATACATATTCATGAACTGCTCAAACATCCACGCACGCCACCAATCCTAGTGTCATCATAGTCTCATTTAAATAATTGAAGGGCTAGTATTAGCCTCTCATTGTGAAATTAAAGAGATCTTTGTTAAAGTACGGGTGAACAAATGTAGCCTTATGTGTGTCAAAGGATTGGATGTGTGTGCATCTTTGGCAATTTTGCTTTATGTCGCCCATGCAGTGTATCTTTTGATTTATTCACATTTTGCTAAATCATTTTCACAGGTGACTTCAAGCAAACTTATGAATATAGTAATAAGTAAACATGAACATTTTTACCTTGAATTTTTATCTTGAACTAATTAAATTCGTACACATTAAATAAAAAATAGGAAGTCACCTGGCTGTTTTAGAGTTAAAGATCTTTATATGGCGCCTCCAGATCCCAGAAGGATGTTGATGTCGATGATGATTTTTTTATCTTTTGGGACCAAGATATTATCTTTTGTGTACAAGTTTCATGGATATTGTGCAAACAAGTTACTTATTTAATAGGAACTAGTTATTTTCTAATGTTTGGGACAGCTACCTAGCACTTGTAATGCTTAAAAAACAGCACCTAATAACTTGTTTTGTAGGCATTCAGCCACTTTCTTCCATGAAAAGCAGTCAATACACAAAAAGGTTTTAATGTCTGACATTATATAAATATCTGACATGCAAGATCTTGTTTTCTGTCTTCTGTGACATTTTTGCCATAGCCAGGTTAATCTGGTACAGTAACCCAGGGCTAAAATTTGCAATAGGGCCCCATTGATCCATAGGCCCAAAATATGTTAATAATGCAGAATCCTCTTTAGTTGAAAATGTGAAAATTCAGTGCAGATTTCCTAAAAAGTTTGCAACCAAACCTTGGGCTTTGGGGGCTCCCGAGGCAGTTGCCCCCTTTACCCAGCTGGTAATCCAGCCTTGGTCTTTGCCATCTGTGTGCTGAGCGCTCAGGATCCAGCTCAGCTCTTACTTCTGTTGTTTAAACTTTTGAGGCAGTTTTCTCAGCACCCCATTAATATCCACCTATGCATGGTGTAAATGTGTGTAGTCCTTCCATCAGCTAGGCTCATTGTCTATTCAAATGTGCAGCAGATGTCTTCTGCTGAGAAAAATCCTGTGAAGAAGGTGAGGTTAAAATCAAACAAACTGAGTTCTCTCCATTATGATGTGGCTGTGTGCATCTGAAGTGGGCATGCTGCATAGTAGAGAACCATATGAATTTGTAGTAAATTGTCATGTTCCCTCAAGTTAAATAACTTTTAGGTACAAGGTTCTTTTAAAATACCATCTTTCAGGACTTTTGGGACTCCATGTCAAATCACTTTTGAGACATGCTTGTATCATTATTGCTTTCTTTTGCATCAAGACTATATCTCCTTGGTCTAAGTTTCAACTTTTCCTGAATCACAATCATTCCACATGAAGCTTTTTCCCTAGTTGTCACGTTTCAAAAGCTGTGAGAGTCGCTGGCATTGAATCTGCAGCCTTAGAGCAGAAAGGCTCCCTAGAAACACTTCCCAGTGGAGAACTCTTTAATTGGAGTTCTGGGCAGAAATTGAACACGAGGCACGACTTCAACTGATCTTATTCATCATTACCTGAAGCCATGCTGGGGCTGTGGCGAGGGGGTAAAACACATATGCACAGATACACAAGCGTGCACAATCACACACCTATGGATTTTGGGACTTTTTCCCCCTCATTATGGAGCTTGAATAAGTGAGATATTCCGCCCTCATTACTGGTGTTATACTGGTCTTGCATGCATCACAAAAGGGTGACACTTACAGAAGGACAGGACACCGGTTAGCTTAGAACCAAAGTGCAAGTTTGACACCACAGGCTTCATGTAGCTTTCTGCAGCAGAGCTGACAAGTCTGATTAGCATTCAGTCTAAGGGCTTTCAGCACCACGGACAGCTCCTTTCACTCTCTCTCTCGCTTTCCAGACTCTCTTTCTGTCTCTCGTCCTTCTCAACTTTTAGCCATGGGGCACTCTGACACCCAGCTAAATGTCTGGTACGCCTGAGTTAACAGCAACTCTACCCTGAGGATCACCTCGGTCAGTGATGCCTGGTTGTGCCCCTCCTTTCTGTCTGTCCAGCTCAGCTCAGGTTTAGTCACCCGCTCTGAGGACTGCTCTGTTGTTGCCTCCTTTGCTCGCTGTGTCCTTCGCACTGCCTTTCATTGATTTACCCTCTTTGGGAAGAAAAGCAAAAATCCTCCCTGTCCCTTGCTGTTATCATGCTTTTTAAAATACTCTTTCTGGTTTTGGGATGATAAAATATCCCCATGTGCATTGAAATTTGAAACTGGCATTCAGTTTTAGATAAGCTGTTGTAACTGTGTTTTGTTTCTAAAGAATCTTATTTGGCATATTTTGACTAAGAGAAGCTGACAGCCTTAAAAACATTGCTGAATTTCTTTGTGTAGCTTTTGTTAATGTCCATGTTGTCACTATTCCACTGGCGGCTCAGCGAGACGAATGTGTGATTGGAGTGTCGCCAGGCCAAGACTGGGAAGGCTGGTGCATAATTCAAGCAGTCACCCCATAATTCGATCCCACCATTTGCATATGCTTGTAGCGTCCAGTGGGAGCACTTGAAAGACAGGAAGGACAGAAATTGAATCAGGAAGATGGAGCGTGCACTTTTTTTTTTTACGTGCTCCTGTGAATTTAACTATAGAAACAGTGCTGGAGCATATGTACTGATGTCAGCTGCTACTGTTGTGCTTTTTACTGATTGTTTTCTTTCATCATCCACGATAGATTTCTGGGTGTTGTGTTTGAACAATGTTGTAAACAGCAAAAAAAAAAAATGTGTGGCATACCTTTTTAAAGGTCAAAGCAAGATGAATGGGAAAGTCAAAGGAAACGTGTGCCCTTTACTTTGCTGCAGTGCATTTCAGACTGAAACCACTTTATTGTGAGGTACAGTCATCCTGAACCCTCTTAAGTGAAGCATTCTCAAATCCCGCTGCCTTTTCGCTGTCACTGCCGAGGTCCCTGACAGATTTATGATTCATTCACAAATGCCCCCTTTGCTAACAGTGTGAACAGAAAACCTGTATTTGATGACATTTTAGCTGAAGATCGATGGAAGGTCTAAAGTTGCACATGGGAGAGGTGAGGTCTCATAAGGACACAAAAAAACAATGAATCTCTTTCAAAGCAGCTATAATAGATGCTGTTACAATAACTTGTATGTGGAAGGGGGCTGCATTTTTACTGTTTTGGTTCAGTCTCACCTCTCTCATTAGTGTGTACACTACCTGCTCAGCACCAAACTGCAGGCAGACAAAGTTAGCAACTAGCTGGTGAACCTTAAGCAGCTAAAGAGCCAGATATTGTCCTCAGGAGTTAGAGTTAAACCGTGCAAAAGGAGGGTAAATATTGCGCTTACATTCACCAGGTGGCCAGAAACACAACACGACAAATGAATGCTAATGTTGCGCTGTATCTGCTGGATGTGTAAATAGGCAACTATTTGCTAAAAAGTTCAACTTAGAGGGATCTGCACGAAGTCTGATAAATTGCCTCAGGTGATGTCACTTGAGTCAGTGTCGGTTGGGGCTGAAGACTACAAGTTTGAAAATGAAAAAGATCTGGGAGTGTGGAGTTCGAGAGAAGTGAGCTTACCAGACCTCTGTAGCCCGCTCCTCATCTCTGGTAGAGGCTAGCGGCTCGAGGCTACATTAGCGGCTACTAGCATAACACACCTGAATCTCCATATGAACCGTTGGCGGTTGAGTTGCATTGTGGGTAATGCAGGTGCCAGGTTTTGACAAGAAAGAAGAATTGATGGGGGGAAAAAAGACGATATATCTGGTTCTGTTCTGTTTTTTTTTAAACTGTCCATCTTGAGTCCGACTTTGTTATAGCAGTGCAGTGCTAACTCAGTGGGGTATTCTTTTAAAAGGTGATAATATGTCGGTTAGTGTTTACAGCTTGTTTCTGCTGCTCCCAAGTGGCCAAAAAATTCAGTTAATTAATATCATATTCATTTTGGTGCTTTTTTTCTTTATTTATGGAAAACATTTATCTCATTGTAGAAAATGTTAGATCACCTAAAATCCAAAAAACAGAACACAAATTCACACAAAAAACCTAAACCCTAATCACTATTGGAAAAGATGAATTCATCGCTTTCAAATTATTAGTTCATGTCATTTTTGCAACCTGTTCATCACTGTCATGTTTTTTCAAGTCCATCATTTCAATATCAAGACATCTCATACCATACTAGAGCATGCTTCTCAGCTGCTTATTTTAATCTCTCTGCCTTTGCAATAAGTCGGTGCCTCATAGATATTTATTTGCCATCTTCTGCTTTGTGCTTTTATCCTGTTTAAGTCAGTTGTGCTTTTCTTTGTCCTTTCTTCCATTCACAAACACTGTTTCCATGTCACATTCTTATTTTCATTTGGTTTATCTGTAATTCTGTTGATAATGTTTTTTTTTTCTTCTTCTTCTTCACTTTATTATCCTCAAATATCCCCTGGAATTGGCTTTCACAGCTAAAATTAAACCTCACATCTCATGATCTGTTTCTACCATCTTTTTCAGCCTAAAGCATTTTTGTTCTCTCAACATTGCAGGTCACTATTCTCCCTGGAAGACCCCTAAGCAGGTAACATGCACCAGCCTCCAAAACGTGGACTGTCCCGTTCCCATTTCTGCTTTTTAATCATTAATATACAGTAGATTTTCACTTTAGTACCAATGGCTGCAGTGTGCATACTGTATGTGCTAATCAGATTCTAATCTTGTTTTTACACGTTTGTAAGATCTAGAAATTACTTTTCAATCCCTCCTCCGCCGTACTAACTCTACTGATGATTCACTATATGTCCATGGCTTTTACAGCACCTTGATATTCAGCCATCCTTTATTGTCATGGGATGGCAAAAAGGTCAAGTAGCACGCTCATAACATCACTAGACTCTTGATCCTGTAAGTCAGAGCTAATTCATAGCCTGACTCAGTGCCATCAGGGTTATTCACACTCAAGGTATTTGAATAATGCTACAGCTATAGTGCTGCTGAGTCTCTGTTCTAACTGCTTTAGCATGGCCCAAATGCATTTTCATCCCTCTTTTATCTTCATTTTATAACATTTTTCCAGTCTTTTAGATTTTTTTTGCACTTTTACACTACCCTACATTTGCTCCTACATTTTTCACCTTTATTTCCTTTTGTCACATTAAGCAAAAGCCCTCATGTGGCATCTCTGCATCCAACCTCTTCTCTGCCACCATAAATCTGCTGTCCCTGGGCCCACTAAAAACTCTATCCACCAAACATCCTCTTAGATCAGATTCACTTTGTCTTTGTGTGTATTTGTCACACTCACATGTCTGCACACGAGTGTTTCTTCCCATCTCTTTTTGTTTCCCTTTGTGCGACTATGTGTGTAATCCATTTCATGCCTGGACGTCCTCCCAGCGCTGCCCTGACCAGCCCCTGACCCCAGCTCATGTTGTCCCAATTCCAGATCGCGACTAACAACACAGGAAACCTCCATTGTGTAGCTTATAAGGCGTCTTGTCCCCTGAAATCCCATCATTGTTCATCATTTCTGCTCCCTTTCGATTTAATCAATCTCTCCCATCTCCCTGAGAATAATTGTAATTCTGTGCTCTCAGGGAAAAGCTCACGAAGTAGCAGACAGCATGCAGAGCCTCTCGCTCTTGTCTGTTCACATCTCTCTCTCTCTTTACCCCCTAGTGTTCATTTGTTGGCTGCCCCGCCCCGCCCTGCCCCTCTCCTCCAGCTGCTGAACACCCCCCCCCCAACCCCCGTATACCAGACTTCAGTCTCTGGGTTTAATAGGGTATCATTTGTTACAGGAAAACTTGTGCAGCTCTGAGAGGGAAATATGGAGGAATTTGACTAATAAGGGAAGAACAGGGAATGCCTAATTGTCATATCGACCTACAGTTGAGCGAAGGTTCAGCCTGCAGCTCCCGAGAGTTGTATTTGCAAATGAGCTTATCGAGATTTGTCAGTCAAATCCAGCCAATTCTGAAGGTAACGGCTGTTTAATGTTGGGGCACATGCGGGTGTTTTTATTCAATAACACTGTCTTATAAAGGTGACCTGTCTGCAGTGTCTTCTCTTCATCTGACCAACTAGATTATAGCCGGAGTGTATGTGCTTCAACAGTCTTAATCAAACAGACCAAAAGAGACAGAGAGAGAGTGAAAGAGAGATCAGGATGCAGTAGTGTAATCCCAACCTTAACAAGGTCCCCAGTCTCAGCAGCCTGCCCTGTGCAGACGTGCTTCATATCAATGGCAGACGCGAATGAAACCACAAAGAGTGGAAACACTTTTGATTCCCGGAGCTTTCATGAAGCTGATATTTATTCTCGGTACATCTTGAACCAGATGCCCTGTAATTCTCAATATTAAAGCGTGCCATATGCAGACAGTCTCGCCGTCTCGGTTTCAAAAAGCTTGTCGCTCCCTCCGGATCCGTCTCTCACACTTTCTGACATGTCAACGTGTCATCTTGGCTATCTGCTTAGTGTAGTGCCGTGACTCAAGCGGCCTGGCTTATCTGACACATCAAGGCTGACACTTTGACTGACTGGTGTTGTCAAAACTGCCGGTGTCACCTCAAACACTTGACAGCACATTTCCAAATGTGTTTTTGGATTAAACTTATGCAAACTGGATATAATATACAATGTATTACCTTGTAAAAACAGAGTAGCCAATGCACTTTTCATAATAATAAGATACCCAGTTTGCTGTCATCCTCAAACTCCCCTAAACAGGGTCGTATTTATCTGTCTATGACATTCTTCTATATGTTTTCCTCTCCCTGCACACATCCTTGTTACACTCTGCAACCTAAATGGCAAATACTAACCCCACTAACTGTCTGGCTTCCCATATGTCTAGCGTGAATTGGTCGTTCGTTAAACCCCTCCCCCGAACAGCAATTGTCCAATCACAGCTTAGCAACCATAACTAGCCACGGAAGGCCTGTCAAGCTTTGGACTTCTCCACATGCCGAAACAGTAAAAAAAAATGGGCGATAAAGTGATACCTGAATAGTTTGGAGGCCTGTGTCTTTTTTATCTCCTGTTTCAAAACCACAAGCGCAGAAGTGGAAGGAATGTATTTAACTTAACGGTACTATGTGGTGTTACAGGTTACGTAAAAAATATATCTGTCCAGTAGCTGTTGGAGTAACGTTAGCTGCTCTTCTTTATTTGGATTAGGGAAGTTTAAACTCAGGCAACTCCAGCCAAACTTGCGTTAGATAGCAATAGCAATAATACTGTACTATAATACTAGGGCTAACTAGCTCTACCCTACAATACAAAAGCAGATGACGGTGGTGACTTTTTGCCTGGGAGCTTTAGCCTAAATCTTTTAACTTAGTTATGTAGTTTATCATGTATGTAGCCATCAAGTCTTTTTGTTTTTAAACAAATCTGCTGGGAAAAATCAGCTGGAGACTGGAGTTTTCAACCGACTAGCTAACAGAATTTAGCATTAGCTTATGAAGCTAACTACAGCTGTTAAAATCTGATAGGAACAGTCGTCTTTTCACCCGACAAAATCCACGGTCATCGGCTGGAAATGAGAATCCTGCTTTTGTCTCCCTCTGTCTGCAATCGAAAACCCACTGTTTCAAAAATGACTGCAAATTTTGAGTGGTAAATCTGCCACCCTTATCATCGTAAACTGCATGTGTGCTGTGCGAGAAAAGGCTTGACAGGAGTAGTAACAGAAACTAAGGGCGGCGGGGATTAGCGAACGGTCAAAAGTCATTAAAGCAAACTCTGCTTCAGTTTTTAGTGTTGTTATCATGGTTACCGAGCTAAAATCGAGTGCCACGAGTGGGAAAGGTGGTAGTGAAATATTGACCCCTCATGCCGCTGTGCTTTACAGGTGCTGGAGCAGTGGGAGTCCCAGCAGGGCCAGAGCAGCCCTGCTCAGACCAGCCTGTCGGCCCCCGTTATCCCCCACAGCGCCCCCTACCCATCCCACCATCTTCACAGGGCCTCGGTCCCAGACTCAGCCTCCGAGGCCTTGGCCCTGGCTAAACCAGACCCCTATGACCTTTATGAGAAGTCCAGGGCTATCTATGAGAGTAGGCGTAAGTACCAGAGCTGATACTGCAGGTGTAGCATTGTGACAAACACTCCTCTCAAGATGGACTCCTCGTTGGAAGGTGGAGTAGTGAAGATTCATCACTCTTTCTCTTTCTCTCACAAAAACAGACACAAACTGAGTCACAGATTTATTTGTTGTTCACTTTTGCTGCTCCACAGAAAATGAAAAAAAAACAAGCTTGTTCAAATGAGCTGACCTCTTTCAATCAAACTGAAAGATCTGTTGCTTAATTTTCAGCACAAATACCTCAGTTTTACACAATCATCAGATGTTTGCAGCTACTAATTCCTCATATTATCTCATTCGATCTTCGCTCGTTAAACGCTCACACAAGCCAGCACACACACACACACACAAACAAAACCTGCCATCAGTTGAGTCTTTTTACTGACTGGAAGGATCTTTACATCCGGACATTGACTCTCTGCCAGCTCACATCATAAACGGAGATGTGCTCACGAATAAACACTACACACAGCAGCTGATCTTTTTGGTGCCCGCAATATTACCATCCTCTGACTTGTAGAAGGTGGAAAAAGTCATTTTTTGTTGTTACGATATCATCAGGATGCATCATAACTCTAATGACCTGTGGGAATTCAAGGCAGTAGAAACTAGTATATATGCTTTTTTTGTGTGTGTGTGTGTGTGTGTGTGTGTGTGTGTGTGTGTGTGTGTGTGTGTGTGTGTGTGTGTGTGTGTGTTTGCAGGGCTGTAGGAAGGATTTTAGAAATACTGAGGTCATGGATCCAAGTCACCACAACACAAACACCCTCTTTAGAAAATTAAAAAATGTAGGTCTTCACATTTTGTATTCTTTACTTAAGTTAGTTGATTTAATTTAGTTAAACTGTCCAATTATATCTAAATTGTATTTCCCTACATGAAGGTCTAAAGGCTAAAATGCTGTTTAAAAGCCTTCTCCACATTGCCGGAGTAAATTCTAGTGAATCTTTAATTTATTGGCCTAAAAGTTTAAACATACTGAGTCATACTGAGTCTAATTATATTGTCCTCAAAATACCAACCATGTGTAAGTTTTAATTACATAATATAACTTCCACACAGGTTGCCAAAACACCCAAATTCCTAGAAATATACTGAGGATTTAACCTCAGTGTCCTCAATGGTAGTTACTGCCCGGCCTAAAACTAGTCAAATTTGAACATACTGAGTCTAAAAACCATCTTCTTAAATACCCACCATGTGTAAGCTTTAAAGTAATAGGTAATAGTTTTATAAAACCTCTAAATTCACACAGACTGAGCATATGACCTCATTGTCCTCAATAGTAGCTTTACTCATGCAGGTAATAGCAGACACAGATATAATAAAAAATATGAATATAGTCTTGTTTTGCGTGTATGTTGTGTCAGCACGAGGGGCACTTTCTTGGAGGTTTGTTTTTGGTTTCTCTGAGCTGGCCATTGCTGACATGAGACAGCAAAAGTTTTCATAGACAGTAGTGGTGTTCGTTCTTATGTAAGGCACCTGTATTTCAAGAGGACGTGACTGTCAGAAAGTCTCCTTTTGTCTTTCTGTATCTCTCATCGTCTCACTCAGTGATCAGTGTAATGTTCACTGTCGTCCTCCTTGTCGGTAAAGGTCAGGGGTTGGGTCTGGTGAGGCTCAGCCGGGAATAGGCACAGACAGATTTTAGGATTTGCCCCTCTCGCTGTTGTGGGTGAAGCAGGGTGGGACCTCTTTGGCAGCATCACAACCCCCGGCTACTGCCCTGCTGGTGGAGCACTGTGAGCTGCTAATGTTGGTTCATTTAAATTTTAAAATAGATTAAAGTCAGCATTTATGTAAACAGGGTGGGTTAAAGGGTCAGGGCAGGTTTTATTTCAGTTTTTAGTGGAACTACTTTTTACTGAAGAAATGGTCCCTATTATAACTGTTAACACTGGGGTGTAACAAGACACTGATTCTGGAAAGATATTCTGGTGGCAGATTTTTCAGAGACAGATACGGGGACAAGTAAAACCTAAACTATCTACATGGCTAGACACCACTAGAGGTTAGTGAGAATAAATGTTCTGGGTTTTTTTGGGGTGAAACAACCCTTTAAATGTTCCCTCATGATGCCGAGAAAGGCACCTGAGAGAGCTGGCAACAGTATCAAGTCAGTCTTTTCATATAGTATCGACCCTGGTTAATGCAGCGGTTCAAAAAAGCACTTTGGTATTGTTTCCATAGATTTCTGTGTGGATGTTATTAAAAAAAAAAATAGTTTTTATTAGCTGTTCTGGAACTTTTCATCATATGACATGACACCCTTCACCAGCAGATGAAGTTGTCAACATGGACAAGAAATGAAAATACTCCCACACACTGTCTGTCTTACTGCTGATATATTTATTAACAATGTTTCAGTCTATTTGGGTTATTTTAAATTTTTAATCTAACATGGACGAGACATTAAATTTCAACATCTACAAATCTTGACAATTGAGCAAATTACATCTGTAGATTAAGATCATTTGATGTGTTCGAAAGCTCCAAACTGCTATTTATTACTCCCCAGAATTCACCAGCAAAACCAGCTAAATCTCTATAAGAAGTAGTGTATGAGGTTTCTGTGGAAACAGCTGCGTTACTCTTTCTTTTCTGTAGTCATGATTTTCCTCTTCCCATCATTCCTGCTGAGTCCCAGCAGAGCGCTCAGTGTGATTAAAACAGTTACAATTGGAATCAATTTTTCATTCGCAGCCACTTGGGTTCATTTCGCTACTTTGCAGATCATGGCGTTGTGTGAAGCCCCTGATTGCAGATCAGTGCTTGCATCCCACCTCACACTGTAAATAAGGGACGGGTGTATTACATGCTGTAAGCACTTCCTGACTTTTATGGATGATGCTGAAATTCTGCGGTGACATTAATGCTGAGGCAGGGCCTTTCTGCCTTGTTCTAGCCTTTATTGGAGAATGTGTGTTTGCTGATGTGCTGTCTGTCGATGTGTGCATTTGTGGGTGTCTGTGTATGTACAAGATGTGTGCATTTGTTATTGTTTATGGGTGCTTCCTGCTTCTTTTTCTAGAACCTGGCCAACCAAGGACTGTTTTTCCTGTTGACTCCTCAGGTAAAAACCTCATCTCTGCAGGGACGTTGTTAAAGAAACAACCTGAAAACAATGTAAGGTAACAGGATATTAATGTTGTCTGTGGTCGTGCTGCTTCAGGAGCGGAGTACCAGGACATCGAGGTGCACCTGCGCAGACAGAAGTCCGGCTTCGGTTTCCGGGTGCTGGGCGGGGACGAGGCAGGGCAGCCTGTGAGTCCGGAGACACGTGAGAAGGCTCGTATGGCGATGGGCGTGGAACCCTGTCATTTTCTCCTCTCTAAACCCACTACACACACACTGTGTACGCCTAACCCCTGACCTTTGACCCCTGAGAGAGTGTTGGCTCTGGCTGCTTTGGTGTCTTTTGCTGTCTGTTAAAGTAACAAAACAATATTTCAATCATGTTATTGAGCTATTTATGTATCAGTATAACAACCACCCTAACACGCACTGCATGTGACACTCACAGACTCTAGTCCAGCATCCAAAGCCATCCCTTTGGATCTCTACTTCCTGTATATAACAGTCTACATTTAATAACAGATCTTGATTGGCGCAATCATCGAGAAGAGTCCAGCAGACCTAGATGGACGCTTACGGCCCGGTGATGAGCTGCTGTTTGTGGATGGGATCCCAGTGGTGGGGAAGCCACACAGATACGTCATAGACTTGATGCACGGGGCGGCACGAAACGGCCAGGTGAATCTGGTCATCAGGAGGAGGGTGCAGGCAGCAGGTGAGGAAACATGAATGGAGTCGACCTGTGGCATTTTCTTTGTTCAGCATTATTATCAAATTACAAACATGTTTCTCTTTAAAATTAGATATTCACAATTTTATTTTAAAATAATTCCACAACAATTTTGATAATCGATTAATCGAGTAACTTCTTTAAGCAAAAACGTTCACTGGTTTCAGCTTCCTTAATGTGAAGATGTGGTGCTTTTCTGTTTTTTATCATTGTAAGAGTAAAACATAAAGTGATTAATTAAAAAATATTCAACAGTTTTAAGATAAGGAACATAATTGCAGCTGAAATTGTATCATTACGTCCTTAATGTGATGGATTTCCTTTTGAAACATGACTGTGCTGCGAGACAAAAATGAAAGGGTTTCTTTCATTTTTCAGCCTTTATTGATGGCATGTAGTATAGATTGACAGGAAAGAGAGGAAAGAGAGTGAGGGGGTGTAACATGCAGCTGGGAGTATGCATCTTAACTGCTAGGCCACCAGGATGCCCCAATGACAAAGTGTAAACCAATGGGCTATTAGATATGGAGAGAAAGGCAGTTAGATTTGATGAGACGTGAAGAAAGGCTAGATTATTAAAAACTTTATTACTTTATTGGTTGGATTTTGTCGTTACACCACATAGTGAATCTTGAGGTTACCAGTGATGCACCTCCACGAAGTAGCAGTTTTCCAATATATTTGAAATACTGAGGTATATTTATACCCCTAAATTTGTTGTCAACAAATCCCATGAAAAGACCAAAACCAGCAATGAATTGATCCTACTAACAAGTATTGCCTGTGAGCCACACTGTTGCACTGGGTGACATGTTCCTTCATTACCATGAACACACACACACACTAGTTTATTTTGAGTCGATCCCACATACACTGTCCTGCTGCTGTGAATACTCCGTAGAGCACCAAATGTGTATTGTTGACAGTTAGAAAAATATAAAATTTCATCAGCCTTATCTTTTAAATGATTAATGGTTGATGATGCAAATTATAAGTTGGATAAACACAGAAAAGCTTTATAAAGGTTTATAAACTGAATTGATCTCTCAGGCTCGCCACTCATGTCTCTGTCCTCTATTTCATCCTCCTCCTCTCTCTCCTGTCCTGTTCGCCACTGCCATTCTTGTCCTGAAATGATTCAGGAAACAGCATTTAATCCGTCAGAAAACTGAAGCGCTAATCTCTCTGAGTAATTACACTGAAGCCTCCCCCAAAAAAACACATTAGCACGCTCTTACACACACACACCGTTGCTCTCCGGCCCTTATTCAGGTTTCTTCACCTTTGAGCCTGAACACTGTGAACTCTGGCCTCCCCTGTTCTCATTATTACTGCCTCCCCACACACACACATGCACACACTCTTCTCACCAATCCACTTCTTCCCACTCTATTCCGCCCTTTCTGTCAATTTCTTCTCACCAAAGGCTACTGTCTGACTCATGCCTGGCCTCTTCTGCGGCCCTTACTTCCATCCTAATTGTCTGACTCCCACTGGCACTTTGTGAGGTGTCAGACTCAGGCTCTCTGCTCTGAGCTCCTACTTCTGCCTGCACCCAATGCCCCACATTTTACACAATTCATTCTTTTTTTTTTTTTTTTTGACTGTTTTTCTCCTCATAAAATAACCATTTGTGCACATGTTGGTGTAAGGAAATACTACATGTGGGTATGTACCTTTTCACAGCGACAAATCTCGTAACTTCAAATCAGTAAGCTGAAGTTACAGTTTAAATTCCTAACTGTTTAACTGCAGAAAACCACAGCGCTGCTTCCTGGTGAGCTAACAAAACAACAACACAGGGTTTGATCGCTCAGTAATGCCAGAACGCATATACACAAAAAAGCCGGAGGTGCAAGAAGCTGCTTTCGCTCTGGCTGGATTGACACGCTGCTGCATTTTAATGATGTGTTTTACCACAGTGCAACAGCTGCTTTTGCTTCTCTGTTTTATGTTGCTGTTTCATGTTTGCTTCTTGATCCTTCATAAGGATGAGATTCAGCTCTGGCTTGTCCAATTTTAGGGGGGAGGAGAAAAAAGTACTCTTGCCTGTAAAATGAATTGTTTTTGCACATGCAGAATTATCTTAAGGTTCTTCCAAAGCAATTATGTATCACATCGGTAATTATTTTCAGCAGAAAGAGTGTTGGGATCTTAAATTGCCTTCATTTATTATTATTTAACAGGCTGCATTCGATCTCCTTAAAATGCTGCTTGTGTTTGTCCACCAGTTAGATGTTTCAGTGGTCAGAACTACATTTACTCAAGTACTGTACAATTCTGATGTACTTAAATATTTCCGTTTTCTGATACTTTATACTTCACTTCACTACATTTCACAGTGAAAATGTATTTGACAGTTGACAGTGACTTGTTACTTTGCAAATTAAAATTTACATAAAAAATACAATATATTAATCTTATAAAATACAACACATTGTTAAACATTAAAGCAGTGGTTTCATTTAAATAACAGTTTGAAACCCAAAAAGGTAAAATGATGTAACCTTTTTTAATGAAATAACTAGAGAAAACTAGAGAAAAAAAGAAAAAAGTCCAAAATATGAATGCAGATTTGTGTAGCAGAACTTTGTTTTTTTTCTGTCTTCTCCCATTAATCGTCTCACGACCCCGCAGATTTATCTTGGGACCCTTTGGAGGTGCCCCGACCCCTAGGCTGGGAACCACTGGACTAAACTACATAACTGTATATAACGTTATTAAAACTAGCTCCACCTCAACCCCAACTCTATAATAATAAATCACTCACAGGGGTCATTTTTCTGCCTTATGAGTACTTTTACTTTGAGTACCTTTTGTTTATAACACTTCTGTACTTTTTCTTAGGTAGGATTTTGATTGTATTTTCACATTGTTGTATTTGTACTTTTACTTAAGGGAAGGACTGTACGAAAATGATTGGGGTGTGGAGGAGGACTGAACTTTATGTTTTACTTACTGTTGGCTTCCACCCACACATCCCTCACCCATGTTGTTAGACCAGGAGGAAGAGGAGGAGGAGGAGGGAGAAATTAATAAATTAAACCTCAACCACATTATTTGGAAATGTCAACAATGTTTTTGCCCATTGATATCCCATTGAAAGAGAGGGATTTTGATATTAAAACACGCACCAAAAAATCTTTTTTTAATCATTAATTTGGCATATTACAAGCTATAACTGAAAAATTAACACAGGGACACAGGATTAGTTACACAGAAAGTGTATTTACCCGCTCAGCTCTCTACCTCCCCCTACAGGTGAGTCCTGTCCAGAGAACGGCCGTAGCCCTGGCTCTGTCTCCACGCAGCACAGCTCCCCCCGCAGTGACTTCACATATGGCAACAGCACCATCACTACCCAGGCACCCAACGCCGGCAACACCACCGCCCCTTCAGACAGGACATCGACCCCCAACACCCAACCCAGTGATGTCATCATCAATCGAAAGGAGAGCGAGGGCTTCGGTTTCGTCATCATCAGCTCACTGAACCGGCCCGAGGCAGCCGGCACCAACAGTGAGTCCGGTGACTGTTGTAGTGGTGTTTTATGGAGTCAAGTAGATGCTTGTGCATCATCAGTCATCCTCTACTCCGCAGTGCTAAACCTCGTGTGAAAGCTCTTAGACACATATAAGCTAAACTCAATCTAGTGTCAAGATGAGTGCCAGACTTAGGTTTAAGAAGAGGTCATGGCTCAAATAAAAAGTGAAGCACCTCTCATACTATCTCCTCAATTATACATGCTCTCCCACGGTACGTCAGTCACACAAAATCTCTGGTATGCCGCTGTGAGCATCAGTGCATCGCCCACACACATGAAAAAAAACCTGGATGCGTTACGTAAGCCTGGGGTGAATAGCAAAATGAGAGAGACAGAGACACATTCAGTCAGTCAGTGAGTGAGTGGTGTGTGTGAGCACAGACAGGCGTAATCCTCCAATCTGCTGCTGAGCACGTCTTTACCTGCAGCGTGTTGTGTTTGAATCCTCCAACAGCTGTGCCCCATAAAATTGGCCGCATCATCGAGGGCAGCCCGGCCGACCGCTGCGGGAAGCTGAAGGTGGGAGACAGGATACTGGCAGTGAACAGCCAGTCCATCGTGAACATGCCGCACGCTGACATCGTTAAGCTGATCAAGGATGCGGGCCTCAGCGTCACCCTGAGGATCATACCGCAGGAAGGTGAGAGAGCACGCGGACACACACACACCACACGTGGACATGATAGACGAGGACTTGTAACTGCAATACTTACGGAGGACAATGATTTATGACAGTAATTGATTTGGCTCCATTAAATGAAAGTTGTAATATGAGTTTTGCAAAATGTGATTCTTTTTAGATTAACTGTCACTTGTCATATTCATGAGTTGTGATCCTCTGGTCTGCAGATTCTCTTCACTGAGTCGACACTGCCTCCTTAACACTTTTGCATGCAAATGCTTGAACAGAGCTGCTGTCTCTCAGAATACACAATGACTATATTACTAAACAAAATTCAGTTTTCTGCACACTATATTTGTTTAATTAAATGATAATGATGGTTTGCATCATTACCTTTACCTACTTTTTTCTGTTGTATGCTTTGCCATTTATGGTCATTTATAACCTCATTATTTAGAGCTACTCCACAGCATACCTCAAAGATTTGCTTTGCTTTTTCAGTGATTGTGATTTGGATGTGATAGTGCCTGGCAATGGTGTTCTTTAAAAAAAATTAAAGCTGCACTAATCAATATTTTTATATTAACAGTTGATCAAATTACTACTTTTAATGTGAAAAGGGTCGCTCGTAGTGACTAACCCACAGAGAACTGTCACCCGACTCTGCAGTTCCCCTCATATCTGCTGAGTATTTTAGTGTCTTTCAGCTTATTGTTTTGGTTTTACAGCAACTATACTGTTTTGGTTCAGTCTCACTGCTCTCTTTAGCATCTTCTCCAGCAGCAGTGGGCAGATGTTTTCAGCAAAAAAGCTCTTATAAACCCACTGCCCAGCACCAAACAGCTGACAGACAAAGTTAGTTAGCAACTAGCTGGTGAACATGTTGGAGCATTTAGCAGCTAAAGAGCCAGATATTTCTCACAGGAGTTGGTGGAGACCAAAACACAGGTGGACAGAAACATGACTCCAACTAGATGCTAATGTTGCTTCATGTCTGCAGGATGTGTAAATAGGAAACTGTTTGCTAACATGTTCACCATATCAACTTTACAAGGTGAGAATATGTCAGCGTTGTGTTTACAAGGTGCTGGCTGCCCCCAAGTGGCCAAAAGAAGCAATTCATACTGTTTAAGCATCAAAAAAGACTTTTACTTGGTTAAATAAAGCTTAAAAGTACATGTTGTGGTAAGATTTGTCCCATGCTCTGACCTTCTTTTTGAATCACAGAGATCAGCAATCCCCCATCAGCCCCCAGCTCAGAGAAGCAGAGCCCCATGGCTCAGCAGCACAGCCCGAAGACCCAGCCGAGCACCGCTGCCTCACAGCCAAACCCAGCAGCAACAGAACCCAACCCTTCTGCTAGCCAGCCAAACCCCATGCCACACCAGAGCCCTGTGACCCAGCTGCCCGCCCCTCCACCTCAGACCTACACCCACGAGAGCAGGTAAGACGCTGTTTATACGGATTCCAGGTTACAGAGCATGACAAGTTCTTCTCAGATCAGTTATAATGAAAGCCGTTTCATCCTCAAGCTGTTGCAGTGTCAAATTTTCAGCTGTCTTGATTTTCTGATGCAGTGAAGCATTTTTATAGACAATAGCCCTCTATCTGTCTCTGGGGCAAAACACTGTTCCTCTGAGAATACAGGTATGAGTGAGTCAGATACTTTCATCCCCTCGTCCCCATTCTCTCTACCTTTCTTTCACTTTTTTATTCTCTTTAGCTCTTGTTATAGTTTCTTTTTCTGTCTTCCATCTATTCCTTATTGTCTTTTTCCATATCACTATCTCGTCTCCTCTCTTTATTCATCTCTCACCCTCTCTCCCTCTCTCCCCAGTTTGTTGTATAACATCACTTAACTCTTATGGACTGCTAAATTATTTACATGAATTGCTTCTTTATAGAGATCTGTTGAATATTTTACCAAGAACTTCAGGGGTCCAAAATCTACAATGTCACTGCCTTTCCCCTCTGCTTTACACAGTTGTACTCAGCATCACCGGCCTCCGAGAGAACTTGTTTTTATTATAAACATTTTATGTGATGTGTGAGGAAAAACTGTTTAATTTCCTCACTTAACTCTTGTATAATTGTTGTCAGTGCAAAGCAAAACAAGCCCTCTCTGTCAGCACCAGGTGACCCATCAGTTTGTCAGAAAGCATTATTTTCAGAGTGCACCAGAAGACATAAAACAAGTTATGTAGCATGTCCAAAGGTAATGATGACAGGAATAGAAATCCTCCTGGAAGTTCTTCCTTCATTCTGATTGGTCTGTTAGTTACAGATCAGAGGTGAAGGCGAGGCAGGATGTTAAACCAGACATCAGACAGCCGCCATTCACAGATTACCGCCAGCCGCCGGTGGACTACCGGCACCCTCCTGTGGCAGACTACAGGCAGCCACCCACATTGGACTACAGACACCCGCCACTGCTCGACTACAGACAGCTAGCTCCCGACGCCAGGCAGTTCACCATCCCAGACTACCGAATGCCACCAGTTCAAGTAAGGATCTTAATTCCTCACAGACTCTTATCTAGAGCCCGACTGATACTGGACCTTTGAGGCAGATACCAATGTTTGATATTTGAGAGTAAGGAGATAAGGACCCCTTAAAGCTGCATTAATCAATATCTTTACATTAACAATGGATCAAATGACTACGTCTAATGTGAAAGTTGTTGCTTGTAGTGCAGAACCCACAGAAAATGACCACCCCACTCTTCAGTTCCCCTCAGGTCTGCAGACCGTTTTAGCGCCTTTTAGCTCGTTGTTTTGTTTTTTTACGGCCTGCAATTTTACCATTTTTGTTCACTCACACGGTTCTCATCAACCTAATTTCCAGCAGGCAGCTGTCTTCAGTAAAAGAAACAACACTAAAAACCCACTGTACACTACCTGCCCAGTATTAAACAGCTGATAGACAAAGTTAGCGACTAGCTAATTTTGTTTATTTTACACTGTGCTCATTGTTTTTGCAGATATTTGGATATATTTATACCTCAAATTAGGCTACATTCTACTACAGTTCTTCTATACATCTTCACATATGCTGTAATTCTGTTTTTGTATAAATATGATTCATATATTTCTATTTCTTAAAGCTGACAATGACACTCATTTTTCACTTTGGTGTTGTTTGTGTTAGTAAAACTGAGAAGACAAAGATATTTACCTCCCTTGTTTACCTTTAATACCTTTTATAATATAAGGTAAGGTATATATATATATATATTATCTAATTCTTGGTTGTGTTTTGTTTACCTTGCATTTGCTCCATTCTTATCCACTTATTTGTCTTTGCTGAGTCCTGAGACTATTTTCTGCTGTAATGGCCCATTTTCTCCTCAGATAACATTGAATCTAATCACATCTGATCTATGCTTGCCTCAGCTTGCACAGGACTTTGACTTCTTCACAGTGGAGCTGGAAAAAAGTGTGAAAGGCTTCGGTTTTAGCATCCGCGGAGGTCGGGAGTACAAGATGGACCTGTTTGTCCTACGACTGGCAGAGGACGGACCGGCCATCCGCAACGGGAGGATGAGGGTAGGTTTGATGATGTCATTTCCTTTAAGAAAGCCCACTACACCCCCTTTAAAGGTTAAGCTGCTTTCTATCTTTCTGGATTACATGGCAGACGCTCACTGTAATTGTCTGATGTTATCAAAGCTGCAACAGCAACTTTTCAGAGCCGGGTAAGAAATAATCTGTCAAAAAACTCTGGTTCATCCTTTTGTAGCTGAGAGTTTTTTGAGAGTTTGTCTCCTCCCAAGTTCCTAAAACTCATCTCTCTTCTGCATTTAATAACAGATAATATTCAGAAAGATAAAGATAGATAAAACATTTAAGTGGGCCAACGTAAATTGTGCTTTAATGTTTGCGTAGCTGCACAACTCCCCCTCTAGCTATAGTTGCTACTGTACTATTCAGTCAGAGAAAGTATGAATTTATAAACATGTAATAAAAACTACTATGGAAATTTCCAACTCCACCACTGCTGTGTAAATATCCCCTAATTTGCTCCATGTGCTTTGCTGCTAGCAACATAAATTGCAGCTTCCACAGTAGCTTTTCTCTGTTTGTCAATACAGAATTAATCCTGCAACCAACATATCTTTCCTGGTCTCCTACTTTCTCCGTCGCTTTTTCTCTTTCTTGCATGTTCTCTGATCTTTACGTCTGGAGCTGATAGCCTCAGTCTGCTCTACATTGCCTATCTGTAATGAACCTGTCAAAGATAATGTGTGCAAAATGCCCCCAGGGGAGGCATTACTTTCCCTGCCCGTTGGTGTAGTCGATGGAGTCCAGTGGGCCCAGACGCAGGTGGAAGAGGAGAAGGGAATCCCTCCTGAGCTCCACTTAAAGGCAGCATTCAAGCTGCCGTGAAGTCTGATCAGTGGTGGAACAAGTATTCACATCCTTTACTTAAATAAAAGTACTGATACAATAATATAAAAATACTACATTACAAGTAAAAGTCCTGCATTCAGAATCAAAAAAAGTCAAAGTCAAAGTTATTATCAGCAAAATGTACTAAAGTATTAAAAGTAAAAGTATTTGTACTTCAGAAAATAGCCCTTGTGACTGATAAATACACTGATGCATCAATGTATATGTAGTATTTTACTGTTGCAGCTGGTTGAGGTGGAGCTAGTTTTAACTACTTTATATACAGTTAGGTATTTTAGTCTAGTGTTTCCCAACCTAGGGATCAGGTCCCCTCCAGAGGGTCACAAAACTCCGAGGGGTTGGAAAGACGACAAATGTGTCTTCATTTTTTTGCCTTTTTTTGTGAAATGTTGGATCATTGTCTTTCTTTGGGCCTCAAACAGTAATTTAATATATTATATATAATATAAGATATCATCTTTTTTTATTCCACACATCCTTCTTCCTCGTCGAAACGTGGCGCCTACATTACCCACAATGCAACGCGGCCACCCATAGTTCAGGCTGACATTCGGGTGTGTTTTGCTAGCAGTGGCTAATGTAGCCTCGAGCGGTTAGCCTCAAGCAGAGATGAGGAGCGGGCTACAGAGGTCTGGTAAGCTCACTTCCGTACCCCTAGAGTTTATCACTGTACAGCCACAAACGGCTTTATACAACATTCTTTCACATATGCAGTGTTGGGACATGCCTGCCCCAACACCTGTAAACAGACTTAGATATGTTCCTTTAAATGAAACCACCACCAGAGATCACAAACCAAAAGTGATGGGAACCGCTGGTTTGATCTTTAGCAATGTGATGTATTTTATAAGCTTGTTGTTTAGTTACAGCTGTAAAATAAACTTAATGGAGTAAAAAGTACAATATTGCCCACTGAAATGTAGTGAAGTAGATGTTTATAGTAACATAAAATGGAAATACTTAAATACCGTACAAGCACCTCAGAATTGTACTTGAGTAAATGTACTTCCTTTCCTCCACTGAGTCTGATTTGTCTTAGATGAATGGCCAGACAATAACACTGCTGGTAGGAGATTGAAATAAACTCGATGCTGTGCTGTTAAATAGACTTCAGAGAACAAGGTGCAGAGAACACTTTGATCCCTCTTCCAACAATCCTCGATCCATACTGCCGGGTGCAGAGGGGAATCAATCTGCATTTAACTTAAGTAAATGTGAGACACTGGTTAAAAAGCTTTTGACATGCCTGTCACTTTGGATTTGAGTGGTGCTTTGACACGTTTTTAAGGTGCAGAAACCAAAAAGCCCACTTGCACTGAGTCCCTGCAGTGTCTTTGAAGTTTTGAATTTAAGCCAAGCCATTCCTCCCCAACAGGCACTTTGTCACATCTTTAAAAAGGGCAAAAAAAAAAAAAAATCAATTTTGACCCTGCTAGCCACAAACTAATCAGTAACAAGGAGTACTGACAAATTCTAACAAGCTTTTTTTTTTTTTAGGTTCAAGTGGCAGTGCAGAGGCTTTTAAGAAAATTATATAAAGTGATTAGTTATTACAGATAATCATTGAGAACTTTTAATAACCTCTCTAAGCTTTAAACCTTCAATAAAAGACAGAGTTGTGCGTGGACATCGGGTGCAATAGGAGCTCCATTTCAGCCGCACACTCCCTGCGCTCAGCTTCACGTGTGCCGTCCATTCAACTTTAGTTCCCTCTTTATTAAAGATAAAAATGGAGATCACTCTCCTCTGCTGTTAGGAGGTGAGGATTAATGATCGAACCGTCTTGCCTTCTCTTCAGACCACTGTAATGACACCTAATGACTCCCCCCTCTCTCAACTCGAGTCCGCTCCTGACTTTCAAATTACCCCGGCCATTATCGGAGGACTTCTCCATTTGTTAGCGTAATTGGGCGGCATTTTTTGTCCTGTTCCCTGTGAATCCTCCCCATTAGTCAACCTCAGAGCCGTCTCTTGAAGGGCTGAGGAGTCTGACAGCGCTGAAGGAGGGAGGACTGACGTTTTGACCCGTCCTCGTGTACATCAGGGAGCGGTAACAAAAAGGAGAGACAGTCCAGTCAATACTTACATTAGCTGTTAACTGAGCTGCTGGTCGTTTTAAATGGGCAGGTCACTGGTATTCATCAGTGTGTCCTGATATGTTCCTTGGCAGCCCCATGAGAAGGGCTCCGCCATATTTCCATTCAAATGACATGTCGAAATTACTGCCGAAATTAATTATAACTGACACCAGTTCATGGCTGGTAATGCTTATTAACGCTTACGGAAGCTCATGGGAAAGCCAATGAATTATAGATCCATATTGATCCTTATAAATCACTGTCGTCTGTGATAGAAGAAGCTTGTTAAAATTCCATTTCATATGTAGCCTGCTCATTTGCAAAAACTGCCACATCATAATTGACTCAATCTTAGATATGCAAACACCTTCATCAATTTGCTCATCTTATTTTCGCCTTTGTGAACTTGACCGGTAGGTTTCTATAACAATATGGCACCTAATATATAATATATAATATATTTATTGTTTCTATCAATCATTTCTACACTTCCTCAAATACAGTACACACACAAAACTGTCAGTCTATAATTGAAGGTTGTATACAAGCTTCATTATTCAGATTGTAAATTGCACAGAATATATTAATCTTCATTATGTTCCAGATGTGAAATGATGCAGGGCACAAAGACAACTTGCTTCCTTTGAGACGATGTTATCTGAAATGGTTTCTACCAAACAAATGGAAAGATTTTGTTTCTGGAATAGATACTCTTCTTTGCACTTGATTTCTTTAGGAAGATTTATAAATAATGTCCAACCTAATCCAATAAAGTCAGGCGTACTGGACATTACATCATATATACAGTATATTTTATTTCAAAGCATTTTAAAATTGCTTCTTTTAGTCAACAAGAGATTGTAAGCAAAAACCTGTGGTGGAAGACAAATATTTAAAAAATTAAAAATAATTATACAAAAATTAACATTTGAAGCACAATATAGACATTTAATAACTTGTCTATAACACACTATGATGTAGTTGTTAGCAGCTATGAGGTCATTAAGTGTGTATTAATGTACAGTATTTGTCAACAATTATAATTTATCCTATGAAGACATATTTTATATTATTACACCCGTGTTTTACTATATTGTCATTCATTAAAGTAAAATGTTACCAAAAATATTAAAAATATTAAAGTGTATCTGCCATTAATGTTTTTACACTATATGGTCAAAAGTGTGTGGACACCCAAACAGAATACAACTTTATTGTCCATCAAAGTGAGAAATTCAAGTTGGCTCGTTTTCTTAGTAGTGATTGATAAAAGTTTAATCAGTTTCTGCAGGGGTGTGGAGGGTGGATGGGCATGATGAAGTGGGGCATGGCAGAAAAATGTGTGAAGCTTGAAGAACCACGGCTCTAAGTAATAACATGCAATACACAAGATTTAAGAAAACCCTTAAAGAGAAAAATGTTTTCCACAAGACTTTTGAACCGGGCTGCAGGGATTTGCTCCCAATTAGCCAAAAGAGCGCCATTGAAGTCAGGCATTGATGTTGGGCGTTCAAGTTCATCCCAAGGGTGTTGGATGGGGTTGGGGTCAGGGCTCTTTGCAAGTTCTTCCACACCAAACTCTGAAAACTTTTTTCTTTATGGACCTGGCTTTGCAAAGGGGCATTGTGATGTTGAAACAGGACAGGACCTTGCCCAAACTGTTACCACAAAGCCAGAAGCACGATGTCTAAAATACCATTGTATGATGTAGCTTTAGATTACCTTTACTTGGAACTAAGGGGCCTAGCCCAGACCATGAGAAACCACCCCAGAACAAAGGATGTGGACACCCCTGTCCACATAGCGTAGCTTTTGTTTTGACCTAAGATTCTCTCTGACAGAACTTCTTTCACTCTCTGTCACGCACTTCCTGACGTCCAGGTTGGAGACCAAATCATTGAGATCAATGGAGAGAGCACCCGGGACATGACCCACGCCAGGGCCATCGAGCTGATCAAGTCTGGAGGCAGGCGGGTTCGTCTTCTCCTAAAGAGGGGCACGGGGCAGGTCCCAGAGTACGGTAAGTATCAGAACTTTAATCCACAGCAACTTTCTTTGTCTTCAGGATCATTTCTTACCTCTCTTTTAACTCTTAAACTGTTCTCTCTTCACTGTCTTAATATCACTTCAACTCCTGATAACATTATTGTAGCATGCGTCTATGTTCATGTGATATCTTCTGTCTTTATATGCTCTGTACTCGCTGTATTCTGTATTTCACTATGCTGTAAAAAAAAACTAATTATTTCTCTCTTCTATCTTGACTAACACTAGTTTATCTTCTGTCCATTTCAGTGACCTATCACTAATTGATTGGTCTAGGTTGTTACTTCCCCTTCTATAGGAATGGTATCTTCCAGTCTCTCCATGTGCATGAAAAGTGACAAGCATGGCTCCCCCTATTTCTTCCTAATGGGCCACTCTAAAGACACGGTTTGTGACCATACGAATGTTTTTCTCTTCACGTAACCCTGGCTTTCTGTGCTGTGGTTTTTGTGTGTTGTTTTGTTGTAACCACCTGTTCTAAGATGCACGCGTAGCACTTTCATGACAGCACAACAAAGATTTTGCCTTTTGGCTCATAGAACGATCAACAAATACGGCTTCGTATAGCTGCAGGAGGTTGTAAAATTAGTGAACATAACTCTCCTCGTGACCGAAAGATAAATCAGCAGCCAACATCTACCTACAGGTCCAAAAGTATAGCAGTATGAGCATTCACCCTGAGTCAGCCAGAGGAGATGAACGTGAAATATTTTGGCAGATTATTTACGCAGTGAAATCTGGGCATAGCACAAATCGAGCCCAGAAGGGGACATTTATTCTTGTGACACCACGGGTAATAAAACTCCCAATGCGTCACTCACTCTTGTGGCTTCTGCACCAGCAGGACGCTCACTTTTTTCTGCATCCTCCCACTAGAGAGAAAGCCGTTTTAGGGGGAATGCCGCGGCACTAAAGCCCCCAGTGATACACATTCATCAGTGTATGGCCTTGGCGGTCACCCTCCAGCCCTTAAAGACAGGAAAAGGAGGGTGATGTTGTTTTCCCGTGTCAGCTAGCCCCCTTTTAATCTCTCTGTGTGAAGAGCTTTTGTAATACTTGCCTTGAGGTGGTTCTACCGCCTTAAAATATGCAAATAGGAGGTCTTACCGTGGTCAGCCAGAAGACACAGTCCTCCATCATTAGAGCTCTTTTGTGTTCTTTCTGCGTTCCCCTGCTGCCTAAAACTAGAAGCAGCGTTTTAACCCACACGTTTTGTTCTGTGTGGGCTTGATTCAGCATTTCATCACTCGTAGTTTACAGGCACTTTATTTGCATACTGGAAGGTTATGCAAATCATCTATGGTGATTAATTTGGCTATTTAAAACATTAGCATGCTGATGTTCAAAGGAGCGAGTTATTTTTGTTTCAGGTTCTTGTGTGCTCTTTAGGAACAGCTGAACGCAAAATGAAGAACAAAATAAATTAAGAATATATAAGCAGTGTAATGTTGACATAAAAACATATGGTTGTGGGCATGTGCATGAATATTATTGTGTGTGTAGCTGTGTGTGTGTGTGTGTTTTGTGCCTTTTATCTAGCGTTAGATCTGCACCTCCAGGGCACATATTTATCAAAGTCCTGAGAATTACACACTTCTCACACAAGAGAAATTAAGAGTCCTCTAAAAACCAACAAAGGAGTAGAAGTTCTTTGCTACTTATATCAAAGTGACACTACAGCAAATTGAGGAATGATATCCCATAATTAATCACGTGTATGCTCAGAGAGGAAAAACCAGTCAGACACTAGGATTTAGGCTGTGTCAGCCCCATTCTTCATATAAAAGTAAAAATCCCGAAGCGCCTTGGTAGCCGAATGTTTACGGCACAGGCCATTTAACCGCAACGTCTCCCCTCTCTCTCTCTCTCTGCCTCTTCACCTCACTCTGTCCAATAAAGGCCAGAAAATCCATCCCAAATATCTCTTTAATAAAAGATCCTCACATTTTCTCAATAAAAGTCTGTGTGATTTAGTTTTAAGTGAATTCAAGAAATCTCTCCAGTAGCAATTAGAAGAGTACTGTTTCAATTTAGTATTGCATTTCCATAACGTTGAGTGAGCTTGCAAGAGAGAGATTAAATAAATAATGGTCAAAATAGATGCTGCAGAGGCCCAGATATCATGACTTTTAGTCCCTTTGGGTCAGTCATCAAAAAACACTGGATCTTACAATTCCTGTAATGCATCTTCCATCTTTTACGGAGCTGACAGGCATTAACACAGCATGTGATAATCACAGGTTTCTTAAGTCCAACACACACACACACTTAGGGGCTATGTAATGTCACATGTAATTCTCCTAGACTTCCTCCAGAGCCACAGAAGACATTTTATAACTGTTTCCACAGGCTGAATAGTTCTTTCTATGACTAGTGAATTGACTTGTAAAATCAGTGGAGTGCCCCTTTAACATGTGAAATTACATCAAGTAGGCTTCAACCATATCAGTAGGGACAAAAGTATTATTATTATCATTATTATTAGTAGTATATTGTTACTGTTCTCTTAAATGTAAGTAATGTAAGTGTTTGAAGTATTTTAAAGTGGCTATAATCAATATTTTTATAACAACAATGGCTCCATATAATGTTAAAGGGGTTGCTTGCAGTGAAAAATCCACAGAGAATCATCACCCAGCTCTGCAGTTCCCTTCAGCTCTTCAGAGCTTAGCTTGTTTCAGCTCATCGTCTTGGTTTTCCAGCCCACAACTTTACTGTTTTGTTTCACTTTTCCCGCCTCTCATAACATCTGTTTTCAGCTAAAAACCTCCAAAAAAACCCCACTGTGCACTACCTGCCCAGCACCAAACGGCAGACAGACAGCAACATTAGCGACTAGCTGGTGAACATGGTGGAGCATTTAGCAGCTAAAGAGCAGAGCAACAGAACAAAAAGGAGAGTGAATATTGGATTGACGTTCATCAGGTGGCCACAAACATGATTCCAAATGAATACTAATGCTGCTCTATGTCTGCAACTGCTTGCTAACAAGTTCCCCATATGAGCTCATAAAGTGATAATATGTCAGTGTTGTGTTCACAGCCCCCAAGTGGCCAAAAAATCACTTATCGCAGGTTTGGAAATTGTATGTGTATAGGCTCAATTATTACAAATGTCCGTATTGCAGTTTGTGTTATGGTGACTCAGCAGAAATGTAAGTCCAACACAACATACCAGTACACACACACACACACACACACACACAAGTACACTTAGGGCCTTTTAATGTCACTTCATTGTACTAGGCACACTGTAGGTAAGTACCAGTGTACTTAGAAATGACCAGGTACTCTCTCTGCCTCTTAGTCCAGGATCTAACATCCTGCTCCAGCGCTGCATGAGATTCTGCTTATAATTGGGCCTCATGGCGCCGGTGTAGCTAGCCTAGCCTCTGCCCCCTGCCTAGACCGCTGAAAGTGACTGATGGCCGAGGGACTGAGGCTCATCGGTGCAGAAACGGGAGCTAACAGTCCGTGAGAGTGGAGAGTTGTGGAGGAGCACGTTGTAGATTCACTGCAGCTGCTACACTGGATACAGACTTCTTCAAGCTTAAGAGAGAGAGAGGCACTCAGCCCCAGAGGTTTTCATTCTCGCTAAAGCACCACCCTATTGGGCACATCATCCATTTCATTAAACCTGTTTTCGATTTTCCGCCAAGGTTTCAGATTGGCCGGGGCTTTAAAGAGAGCTATGGGAGGCAGATTGATGTTGTCTAAAAGTAGAGTTGCCCTGTGACACGTTCGGAAGTAGGTTGTAGTGCTGCTCTGATATTTACTTTAATGCTTTTAGCTTGTAGAATAGGAATGATTGCTGTGTTGATTCTTTTCGTTTTGATTTAGTGTTTGGTTGTGCAGTGGCATGCGTGCAAGCTTTTAAGCAGTGTGTGTGTGTGTGTGTGTGTGAGATCTTCACGTTATTGACTGTGTGTATGTGTTTTTCCAGATAATGCCGCCCCATGGGATGCTCGCCCTTCAGCCTCCCCAAGCCTGTCGGAAGTAGCCCCTCCCATCGACAGCCTTTCCATGTCATCACCTTCATCTCATGTGGCCCCGGCCCCCGACCCACCTCACCTGCCGCCTCTGGACGTCCCTCGAGACCCGGTGGCAGGAGACAGCAGGAAGGAGCGTTTGAAGAGCCCCCAGAAGGCCGAGCTGCTAAGTCCAGATCCGATCAGTCAGGGGAAGAGAGCGGCTAAAACTGGCGGGAGCGGCGGAGCCAAGAAGGAGGGTGGCAGGTCCACCCACAAGGGGCACAGGGTGCAGCCCACTACTGAGGGGGAAGGGGGCAAGGAGGGGCAGAGCGGGGAGCCCAAACCTTCCAGGAGCACCAGAGGGAGGTCCAAGGAGAGAAATACTGGGGACAACAGAGAATCCACCCAATCTCCCGGTGTCTCCAAGCTCCTGCACACTAACGGGAACAGCAGGGAAGATGTGGAGCGTTACAGTAGCGGGCAGCAGCAGCAGGTGGAGTCGGAGCAGAGCAAGTCCAGGCCCAGGGAACTGGACAGGGGCCTGGGAGAGAGCCGGCCCAGCCTGCCCAACAAGAGCACCAGCAGCGGCAGCGCAGCAGGGAGGAAGGCCACGGTCTCTCCTGGGCCTTGGAAGATCCCTGGATCAGACAAGCTGCCCAGCACACTGCGCACAGGCACGTCCACGCTGAGCAGATAACACCGCGGCTCCAGCAGAACACAGTGGCCACGCTCATCTGAACTAAACCAGCCCATCCAGATGAAGCTACCATCCTCACACCTTCCCGCGCTCCTCTACCCCCACCCCCCCAAATCCCATTCTCCTGTAGACCGCAGAGTCAAAACCAAGGGGGGCAGGGTGATCTGGACCACGTGTTTTTAGAGTTTTATTTATGATATTGTACTCTAAATTATTTTGAGAAATATTTTACACCCACCACCTTAAGAACTGGAAAATCATCCACTTTAAAAAAAAACAAAATGGAAGAGCAAGTAGAATGTGTGTGTAGCGTGGCGGGGAATCATTCGTGGGGGTTCAAACTTTGACGAACTCTATTTTGAGTTTGGGGACAAACATGCAAATATAAACAACTGACAGGAAGCAACTGTCGGTTGCCATTGGATTTTTTTTTTTTTTTTATGTATCTTCACAATGGAGTCTGTTTTATGAAGTGGAATATTAAAAAGAAGGTTTGCCTGTTTTTGATGAGAGCAAATGGAACAAAGATTGACAGCAGAGATGAACTTTGCCTTAACAGAGACTGTGTGGGCCTGAATCTGTCTTGAATAATCTATCAGATGATTATAGACATAGATATATTATAATGAATATGAATATGTGGGATCATTTTGTAAATAAGATCATCTTTAAGTGAACAGAACCTTAGTTGTGCCGATGGAAATTCTAGTCCGTGCTTAGACGACCTAAGCGGCGCGACATGGACCAGAACTTTCACCACACCAACTTCTCCCTCTTCTACACTCCCGTTCAGCCCTGTGATTGCAGTTCAGGGTCCCGGCAGACCCCGCTGCGGTTGACTTCACGGTCAACCGCAGCTTGAATCATCCCGAGTTCAGCGGGGGGTGTCGTGTCAATCCATTTTTCTCATTTCTGTGCTTAACGAACAAAGCAATCCGCAACGGTGGTGTCCAGCCGGACGCTGAGAGAAGGAGCTCGCGTGATACCAACCGAGGGGCAGAGTGCCTTAGACTGACAGAGAGGTTGGCTTTTAAGTCACAGGTTTAACTCCAAAACACTTAAGAGGGTTCAAAACAGGCTGCTATACAACATCAACTTTACAGATATAAATAATAAACTGTATTTTTTCAGATCCGAGTGTGATACGGTGAAATAAATAATTTATTTCACAAGCTTATGTATGAAAATTAGTCCATTACCAGAGGTATTGACGGTCCTTATTTGTGCAAGTGGTTCATTTTGGGTCATGATAAGTTTTCATTACTGATTTCTTAATGAGGTCTGACACTTGTAATTTTCATGAAGAATTGCTCATATTTGAGATGGTGTAATCAAAATGTCAGCACGGAGCAGAGCTTTGCACCCAAACCAAACTGAACTAGTAAAAAAAATCTGATATTAAGTCGTCAGAGAATCAATCTCACTTGTCATGAGCTTGCTCGCCTAACAATCTGTAACCTGAACGAATGAATGCCCTCGATTTGAAGCGAGAAACATTTCTATCATTTCCAGATCGGCTGAGAAGAGGTTGCACCTGTCACAGCCACTGTCAGCTGCTGAATTTGATTTGTTTTAGGTGATTCTGTCTACACTGTGTGATATTAACGAGTACATCTCCATGCCAAAGCTCCCTGTAGATTTTCTTTTTTTTTTCAGATTACACACACCTGCACCAGAATTTGACTCTATTTGAAGGCTATGCACTACAGCATAAATGCACAGGTGTACATTTTTATACAACCCGACAATTGACAATTCGCTAAGGCCTGCGCCCCTTAGTTACTGTTGCTATACTTGTCAAGCTCTCCATTCTGGCACGGCACATTTTCAGTTTACAATGACAACTGTTTGTATGTTTGTATTTTCAAAAGAGTTTGTTTTTACTTTCAACATTTCAAGAGAAAAGTCTTTTAGGATGAGGAGTAACTGATGAAGTTTGCTAACATAATGCTGTCTCGCGTAACGCTGGCTGGAGTTCCTGGAGTGTAAACCTCAAATCCAATAGGA
Organism: Macquaria australasica; assembly: GCA_005408345.1. NCBI lineage: Eukaryota > Metazoa > Chordata > Actinopteri > Centrarchiformes > Percichthyidae > Macquaria > Macquaria australasica. The sequence continues at coordinate 2,616,215 of SEMN01000004.1, read as the reverse complement.
CAGAACGTTAGCTAGCTAGTAAACTAGTAAGCCGGACATGCTAACGATTGGAGCTTACATTAGAGCAGATAATCACACTGTTTAATCCATTCCTTACACTTTAGTTCCTGTGATTTTAGTTTTGGAAAGGCTAAAAAAAGACACCATTCTTTTAAACTCTTTAAATGCTATGAGTATTACTCTGTGATTGAACATGACGCTGTTCGGGGAAGGGGTTTACGCAAAAGGTCAATTCTGAGATCAACAAATCTTTTGACAGCATCTGCGCCCTCTCTGCAGATGGTTATTTTTCCTCTGAATGAGCCATGAGTCATAATACCAGAACAAAAGTTTCCTCTCCTCCGTCTGCCGAGGGAAGTGCAAACAGTGTTTAAAGAATAAAAGAGCAAAGGGAGACAAGTCATTATGTTTGCCTTTGTGATTCCTAATTACACAAGGACTAAGCGGCCTGACTCTAAAGCACAATCTCACTCAGAGGGTTTAGGATGTGAATTATTATGTCGGAGAAAATCATCAGCCAGGCACAAACGGCTCGGCCCTTCAATCACTTGTGCAGGGACAAAATCACAAAAAAATGAAACAAACAAAAAAAGCTCCAAACCTAAATTTTATATTTGTCAGACTAAAGGTAGCAAACGCTGCCTACATACTGTATCATCATGCTCATTTTTTTCTTTATTTTGTGACTTGTGTTTGAAGCAGGAACAAAAGATTTGCGTATTTTTGCTCAGCCTTTGCACAAACTCACTGCTTTCCACGTCTGAGCTGTCTCCATTGAGCCAAATTGTAAGTAGTTTTCTACAGATTGCAAAAAGAACAAAAAAAGACATCTAGAGACTTTTTTTTTTGCAGAGTGTGTGTGTGTGTGTTGAAATAAAAGCACGCGCTACACCATAAACTCCCACCCAAGCGGCTCAGCATCACTGTGTAGTGTTATAGCAGTGCGTAGACCCTGAACAAATATCTCTATAAATATGACTCAGTGTACTATTGATGGTCACAAAGACTGTAAGTGGAGCAACTATTTTTATGAAATGCAACACTATGGATATATTAACTTTTGCAAAAATCTTGTTTACCTGTATGATATTCTGAAACGCTGTCAAAATAAAAGAAAATCTTGACACAACATGAAAGATTTATTTAGGACATGCTGCTGTGTGATTTATTGTGGGTGTCTGTTTTTATGAAAGCATACAGTTCATAAAGAAGAAGTGCATGGGTAACACTTTACATTTACTGGACATTTTAAGTGTTTATTAATAATTACAACTATAACTCCTCCTGTGACATCTGTACCTTGTGTATAAACCGATAATGAATGTGAGATAAAACAGTGTAGCACAGCTGTAATCTTATTTAAAGGAGTAGTTTACATGCCAGGAGTTAAAAAGATTTATACCACTCTTGTGTCTGTACAGTAAATACGTAGCAACTGCTTAGCTTATCTTAGCTTAGCACAAAGACTTAACTTTTTATACATGAGTTACAGATGAGTTGAGCTTGTTAAAATGTTTGTGCTGTTGTAATGTGACTATTTGGCCACATGGAGGCATCTGATAAGCCAGGTGAAATACAGCAGATAATACTTTTTTTTTAAAAAAGGGAATTGGCCCTAATGATGTGATTTGCTTAAGAGGATATTGGCCTTAAATGTACAGAATATAATTACTGATGGTTTCCTGTCAGCCTTGTGCAGGTTAAATAGAAAATCCAATGGTTTTATGCCTTGTGTGCACGTTCCCCATGTCTCCACTAGAGGTCAGTGTAGACCAGGCGTATATTTTCATGCTGCCTGGTTTCATAATTGTTGAACTTACATAAAGTTATTAGTCAGACATTTCCTCTTACAGAAATGTTATAGGGATTTTTATCATCCAGTGTGATGATACGATTTCATAAACTACAGAATATTACATCATATTTTAATGCATACACATTCATTTATGACATTTACATGATCTTCAACCAACTCAGCAGCTTTGGGAATTTCAAAGACACTACACTAGAGTGTACACTTCCTCCAGCTGGTACTGTGGTTTTCACACATTCATCCTATTGCAATACATGTGAACACACATGAAATACAGATTGCAATAGTCTCATGATTAATTTAAAATGATTCAGCAAAGCTTAGACTTGATTTAATTTGCCCCAATTGTGACTCTGCTTCTGTTTTGCCTCATATCTTCTTGTGAACAAAATGTCTTTTATTTGATCACATATCTAGCATTAGGAATGGGTCTACATGCTGTATGCATACAGAGGTCTGTGCATCAAACAAACAGGAAAGGGACACAGAAGAAACACAGGGTGAGAGATGAAGCACTGCAGGAGCAGGACAACAAGCTCTCCTGCAGAGGCAGCGCTGGTCGGGGCTGCCTGCTGCCAGCTGGAAGCTGCTGGCTGGTGCATGTATTCTCCACGGGGGCGAATCAATCCAGAGCTGTGCTCATGTCTCCACCGGGAGAGCGACAAGCTTAGTGCAGGCCTCAACAGACTGCTCTGCTCTTTCTGAAGAGAGACCAAGGACATTAGAGTTCAAGACATGTTTATCAAAGGCAGTAACATATTTCATACATTGCTGGGCTCAAATCATAAATAATATTCTGCAGATGCATAGCTATACAGTCAGATCATGAACAGCGTTATACAGCAGTTTTATGAGTTGAAACTGTTCATCTAAGCTGCACAAATGACTGTTTACCACTATGGCTCACATCCCTGGACCACACGCTGTACTGATGTATCTCCCAAACACACACACACACACTAATGTAATTGACAGCAGGCATGAGTCAGATCTTCACAGCAGTGTTTGATGGATTGCTTTACCTCCTCCACTGACGTCTCTGGCGTTCTCCCTCACTGAACTACTTCGCCCTGTAGTATCTCATCAACATATAAACATATTGCCAGTAAAATAACTGCAGTGCAGAGATAACACAAAGTACAATGACTTCCTTCATGCTTCAAGAAGACTTCTGTCTATTGCATAAAATAAATCTTTAACAGCATCTCCAGTGATTTTCTGACTGTTGCAGGGAAAATAATCAACTCATTTGGGAGCAGCTGGAAAGTCCTGAGCAGGCACAGTTTCATGATCAGTAATCTTGAAACACATTTTAAACATATTACAGTGCTCTCGGTTAAATTAAATTCTGCATACAGTGTTTCAGCCACGACTTTCTGTGTTAAACATTCCTGCACTTAGCAAAGGAATGTGGTTACAGATGTCTGTGAGGAAAACATACATTTAAGGGACAACAAATAATATGTTGCACAACAAGGATTACTTGCAGAAGAGGTGAAGAAGGGTTGTCCTGCTCCTGTGTGCCACTTTGAGCCCAGTCTGCAGCCTGCTCTTTATGCCTATATTGACACACTGTTTTTAAGTTGCATTGCCTTCAAATGGTTGGTGGGAAAAAGCCACTAGGCACACACATGAATACCATATTATCCAGAACGGTCTGCTAAACCTGTTCAAACATGTGCAGCATCCTGTGATCCTGTTTTCATACTTTCACAGCTGAATAGAGATTTATTTTGTTGATTATATTGTTATTGAACAGCTGCAGCAAAAAGCAAGTCTGTGCCCTTCAGCTAAGTGCAGTGAAACTTTGATAGGTTGAGTCATAATCACAGCTGTAAGATGTGGAATAATGGCACCAATTGAAGTTTTTAAGTGTTCTCCAGGCAACATGCTGGATGTAATAACTGTTATGGAGGTGTCTGATGCCTGGTACTTGATAACTTTAATTATACATCAGTGTTTTGCAACCAGGAAAGCAAATGATCTGCCATGCATGTTTTTTATGTGGGTGTCAATAGAAAAGGGCCTGTTCTGACGTGATGTTTTAGCTGCAGAATGAACAATGGGTTCAGTTTAAGAGCGATCAATGGATCATTTTATGTTAGGAGATAAGTCGTGTTCTGTTTCAAGTAATTTAGAGACACTTAAAGTTTATCACATCATTGAGAGACCATGGATAATGTTTTGGTTTGGGATGATCAGATTAATTTGATCTTATCTCACTGTATTAATGGTTTCTGTCCAGATTTCTGCTCTTCCAGAAATAAATGGTCAACTTGGGAGTGTTTCAGGACACTATATATTGAAGAGTGAGTGAGATTATTGTCTTGGATCCCAGTATACATCAAAAGTATACTATGAAACCCCATCTAGAGTGGATAGATTTATGACACAAGAAAAAGCCTATATCACTATCACATACCTCATATATTCTCTGAGGTTTTGCTTTATGAATTAAGAATTCAGTTTGAATTCATTCCTAATTTTATTTGCCTATCATCAAAGTCCTGAATTCTTCAAGCCTTTGCGTGATAACTCTTTATACTACTTTTAAAGGTAGCCTATTTGTCAAAAATACACAGTATATTGAAATGTCAACCACTCAAACGTTATATTTCAGTGAAAAATGCGTTTGTATTTGTGTTTGGCATATGCCGAATTAATATTATGATGAGAAAATGAAAATGTCCTACCTAACGCTTTTCAACGAACAACGTTTCTACGCATATAAAGCAAGCCGCGTTAACTTCCCAGATTTTTGAATGAAATTTGGCGTGACGCTCGGTAAGGCGGGTACCGGCGGGACTAGGGGAGGGCCCACGGGCGGGGTGACGCGCCCTGCCCACTCAGTATCTCGTATTTGTGCAGCAGTCTGTCTGGCTGCAGTACTCTGCAGAGAGACAGGCAGTCGGCAGGGCCGATCTGGGCTTATTTGACGGTGGAAGTATCCCAGCAGCCAGAGCCCAGGGGCGGCCGGTGGGAGGAGGCAGAGAGTCCGCAGCTGCCGCACCGCACAGCCTCTTTGAAACCCGCAAGAGGAAGGAGCCACCCGCACCAACTGATGTCAACGGTAGGAAGCATTTAATTTCTTTATTTTACTTAAAAACGGCGGGGGTTTGATTTTCAGGATTTGACTATGGATTCTGGGAAGCCGCTGCCGGAGCATCTTTCATTGGTTTTGTCGGCTGTGTGGTCGGAGCATCAACGCGCCGGGGCTGAAAATGTCTCCGAGCATACCCGGCTGGTAAAATTCATAGTGTTCAGGCTTTTATATCGTTCGTTTGTTTCAGTCTAAACGTGGGAGCTGCGTAAGGAGAGGGCACGCAGTTAACACGAAGTTGTAGCCGCCTCTGACAGCAGGGCGGCGGGTAGCTGGACGGTGCGAGCCGCAGTCAGCGTGGAGCAGCTGCGGCAAGCTGGCAGCAGTTAGTATGGGCAGTGGCCTTCAAAAGAAAAGCATAAATAAATATTACATATAAAAATATAATACGAGATTTACAATTTAACCACCTTTCGGATGCTTTTAGCTAAACAGGTTTCAATGAGTTTAATTGTAGAGTGTTTCTGAAGCCACAGATTTATAATGAATGTGTTTTGAATCATCCTGCGGCCAGTAACAGTAAACGCTTGAGGAAAACTGTATTTAAAGATGTCAAAATTGGTATAAACTATTTTTGTTCAGGATTTCTGCACAAAATTTAATCACACGTGAGCTATCTTACAAGCACACCTGTTAGATTTCACCTGGAGCCTAACTGTCCCCAGCCTGGCCAATTAGAGTAATTGTCAAGTGTTTACATCATGGACATAAGAAGATTTCAATACTATCCATTACTACCAAATATTAATTTCACCCAAAAATACCAGTTTCCTTCAAAAGCTCACACTACCATACTAATATATCATACGGTTTAGCCTAATCAGTCAGGTTTATTGCATGTTTTTATCATACAATGAATTTGCCTTGGTATGTTGGTGCAAAACGGTCACAGTAAACATGGCAAGAGAAAAGAAACAAAGAATCTTAAATGTAAAATAGAAATTTTTGATTTAAAAAAATGTGTAAAATGTATTGGTCACCCTGGCCTCTGGAAAATTATGATGGGCATTTTAAAATTTTCTTTGACGTTTTGCATACCAAACGACTAATTGATGAAATGACTGACAGGTGAATCGATAATGACAATAATCGTTAATTGCTGCCCTAATGTTGGTACTTCTTGGGCACTTTTCTTGTTTTATTTTGAAACGTGTTACCGGAAGTGGGGTTTTTTTTTTACCGTGTTTCTGTCTTGACGCTATCAAATGGAGAACATTGGCACGGATTTATGAAAATGTAAATTTCGTTACGTGTTTTTTTTTTTTTTTTTTTTTTTTAACCGTCGCAGTGATAAATAACTGCGTGGAAAAAGGAGATAATATCACAAACCGGGAATCTAGATCTGACCGCGCTGTCGTTTTTCCTGTGTGTGAGTGTGTGTGTGGTTTGCCATGTGGAGGCGAACCGTTTGAATCGCCTCCTCGCTGATGAGGTCTTGCTCAGCGGTCTGAGGTGACAGAAAAGCCCAGCTGACTCTCCTGATCATGAATGTGCAACCGGGCAGCCTTGGCCTCCCACATGGGCGCACATCAGACCTCAGACCCCAGTTTTAAAATGTGTGGTGTTGCATATGATTTATTTTTTTTATTTTATTTTTTACTATAGACATAATCCAGTCAATCCTAAATCTGCTTATCTATTTATTGAAGTTCTATTTTTGCATTTTCTTTAAACAGAATAGTGAACTTCCATGATGGGCTTGGCTTCACAAACCACTGGACTAGCCTGCTCTACAGTGCTTCTCCACTCATTCTGTGTGCATTATCATGATCATTTCTGCATTGCTGCTGCTAAATGTCAAACTTTAAATGAACTTTTTTTTTCTAAAAGTTGCATTCATTTGTTTTTCAGGACTTTAAAGTAGGGCTTTTTTGTTTTGTTTTCCTTATCGATTAATCTGCTCCATTTTTTTTCTCGATTTAATAATTTTGTCTATCAAATGGTGAAAGAGAATAGTGATAAATGCGTGTTATAAATTCCCACAGGAGAAAGTGAGGTCGTCAAATGTCTCTATGTCCTACCAACAGTCCAAAACCACAAAATATTCAGTTTACAGCGATTATAAAAAGCAGCAAATACTCACATTTGAGAAGCTGGAACCAGGAAATGTTTGTCATTTGTGCATGAAAAAAGTCTTCATTATCAAAATAGTTCATTTTCTGTCGATCGACTAATCAATTACTCAACTAATTGTGTGTATCATCATCAAAATAATCATAATAGATCTCTACACAGCTGTTTAAAGTATGCCACTGTGTATTTCTCCATTTTATTGACACAAACATGCATATTTCACGCACATCATCACACAATAAGCCAATATAGTCTGTACACAGATCAATATTAGATGTTTTGTCTTGTGAAATAAATTGGCATGATGTCTTCATGATGAAGTAAAACTGTTCATGTCAAGTTGTGAAATGGGTCATGGATGCATGACGCTCCTGCTACATTAAAAAATAAATAAATAAATAAATAAAAACACCACCATAGCCAGGTGTAGGAATGAAGCGTACCTCAAACACAGAACCACTTTTTCCTTTTTATTTAATTTAAAAAAAGCCTAAAATAAAATATCAGAACATCATATGGTGCAAAATGTGAGCAGATGTTTTGATGTGTGAACATAAATTTCACCATCAGAGATATAAGAGGCAAAATGACAGAAGTGTCTTGAGCTGGTTTCTAAATCGGGATCACAAATAGAGCTCTAATTATCATCACGGGATGACCTATATTTTGTTCCCAGATAAGTGTTAGGCAAGTGTGCACGCATGTTCGTGAATGTGTGCTCATTTATATATTTATAGCTGCACTAAGTATGATCACATGCTGCCAGAACGCAGGTTTATTCTCAACCTGGCTTCCCTTCAAGGCTTCTAAAATCACACACGTGGCTGCTTTTTGTTTCGTTTTGACATTGTTGGATTTCATCACAAAAAGTGGGTTCAGGCAGATTTTAGAAAGTCCCTCTTGTGTCTACCGCATTCCTGCCTTGTGCACATGTGTGCGGCCTCTTACCTCTGTCTCCTGTTGCAGGTCTCCATCAATCTTTTAAATGCTAAGTGGATGTGTTTCTGCTTATTCCAATCCTCCTCCTCCGTGCATTTCCATACCACAGAGAGTAGTAGTATGGTACAGAAAGTGAGTGCAGAGGCATGATGGGAGCGCAGCGTGGGAGCTGGTTCTTCCTTGCATCTCTGTCACCACAGTTTCAGGCAGTTTGAGGGAGGCTGTGATGTAAAGATGTGGTCCGGGGTGAGGGGGATTGCAGTGTGCTGCTTCTTCAGCGGATAAACAGCCACTGCAAGGATGTAAATCTCTTTTATATTGTCAGTCGGTGCAAGTGGGTGTGGAGGAGGAGAGAAAGCCATACTGAGCATCTTTCACAAATGTTGGCCTTAGATTTTATCATTCGATCCTGTTCAGCTGGATGTAACATGCAACATATCATGCGTACATCTCGGTTTGGACACAGTACTCGGATTGATTTGCCCCCTCAGGGAAAACTGCTGGTTTGCTGTCGGCATCAAAAGAAGGAAGCTTCCAGTAGATGTAATTTCATTTGACTGCGTTCTCAAAGATCTACTAACTGAAAATGTCTTCAGTTTAAAAGTCTCTGAGACATTTAAAGTCATGGATCAATATTTTTATCAAGAAATGCAGTCAGAACAGTACTGGTGGCACAGCGGTGCTTTAAGCGAAATGCTAACATCATCATGCTAACATACTGTATGTTTACCTTCTTATTTTAGCATGTTAGCATGCTAACATTTGCTGATTAGCACTAACACAAAGTACAGCTGAGGCTGTGTCATTATCTTTGCAGCTATTTGGTCATAAATCAAAGTATTGGAAATTAAATATTTGACCTGATGATGGCGATGGACGAAAGGCAGGGAATCACCTGAGCTCTTACAAATAATCCTGAGGGGAACATGAATGTTTGTAAAAGGGCTTCAGCTATCGAGTCATTTCATTATCGATTATTTTCACGATTACTTGATAAGTCATTTGGTCTATAAAATGTCAGAAAAAGGTGAAAAATGTCCAATAGACATATTAGATTAAGATTCAGTTTACAATGACCTAAATTACTATTGTCAAAATAGTTCCTGATAAATTTTCTGTCGATCGACTAATCAGTGAATCTTTTAATTGCTTCAGTACTAAAGTTCATGCCAATCTATTCAGTAGTTGTCAAGAAAGTTCGCTCAAAAACACAAACATCAACCTCATGGTGGCGCGAGAGATGAAGTCAAGTAATCGCCAAAGTCTTTGGGATTCATCATCAGGGAACCATGAATGTCCGTACAACATTTTGTGCCAACTCATCCAGCAGATGTTGAGATGAGTGAAAACTTTCACTTGCTGCTGGCAGGATCACCAAAGTCATGGGTGTTTATCCTCTGGGAACCGTGAATGTCTGTACAAAATTTCAGGGAATGTCTTGTCACTATGCTTTCTAGGATTAGTCTTAAAGGGAAGAAGAGCTCTTCTCACTGGCATTTGACATGTTGTTTATACATATATATTGCCCAAGCTCTTTAACGTCATTATATCTGCATCACATCGCTTGCTTTGACATTTCCACTTCATGGTGAAACAACTTGACAAACACTAGATGCTTCACTCTTGCTGGTATTTGAAAGTGTGGAAAGTTAGATTGCTTGTACTGCTTTTTCACCGCTGGCTGGTTCTGTCTGTTTACCTTGAAGTCCTGCCAGCCAAACCAGTGTCAGCTGGCATAGAGCATCGTCCCTGCACCTGTGGTTGGCTGTTTCTCATGGGAGGGTCCAGATTGGGTTGAATCACCATTGGGTGCAAAAGGCTGTGGATGGCGAGGATAAATGAGCAGGAGAAAGGGGCCAGGGCCATGAGAGGGAGGGAGTGTGTAGGTCACCTTGAGGATAGTCCTTTAAGGAGGGCGTTCTGTCTGATTTTAATGAACCAAACAAGTGAGTTTGCATGTTTTAGCTTAACTACAAACCATCATGTACACTCGACACTTTTGATGACCATTTTCGAATGCGTGCTTTACAGTTTTATAATTAGGATGTATTTTTCTTGCTGTTCGAGGCAGCAATTGTCTCTCCGTTAGGGCTGCGTGTCAAACCTCTGCTTACCGATGCTTGGTTGGATTTTTAAGCTTGTTTATTTATTCTTTGGTCGATTTCTTTCTGCTCTAAATCAAAAGATTTTCCAACCTCAAGCTATGTTTTATTTAGCCAAAAGCTCTTTATTTAAAACTGATGATGCTGATCGATTAATCGTTTCAGTTTGGTTTTTTTTAAGCAAAAAAGCCAAACATTTGTGGTTTCAGCTTCTTAAATGTGAGGATGTTTCTGCTTTTCTTTGTCAGATATGATGGTGAATATCTTTTGATTTTGGACTGTTGGTCAAATAAAACAAGGGATTTGAACACGGCACCTTGGGCTCTGGGACATTATAGTGGTCATTTTTCACAATTTTCTGACATTTTATTGACAAAACTATTAAAGTAATTGAGAAAATAATCAGATTAAAAATTGTAAGGTGCTTCCCTAGATCAGATATATTAGATCAGATATATTTCCTGAGTAGGCAAAGATCTTGTACAGCTGCTTGTGTTTAGACAACATCTGCAACACCTTGTAGCTTCATTATAAGCCCAGAGACCAACCAGTACTCCCATGCTGTAATAACACTACCTGGCCCCATTTTTTTCTGTGTCAGTTAGGTTTGTGGAAACAACTTCATTGTTTTAGTTTGTGCTCGTATGGTGCATATTCCCACTCCCGAAATGAAGGTCTCTAAACTCGAGAGAGAAACTCGAACCTGCCTTAGTTGATATTGCGCTTAAATGGTGCAGTTCCATATCAAATACGTAATCAATTACATTACCAGAAAAACAAATGACGCACAGTGAATCTGGGGCATTTGGGGCCCATGGTTGCCTGGTTAGTTATCCAGTCCTATTTAAGAGCCTGCTAACTGATTTTCCTACTGCATGAAACTGATTAGAAACCAATGGCTGCCTATAATGGTACATTAAATGCATCCAAATGTAGCTATGATGTAAAGTATACTGTATGTAATTTGTAGTAAATGGGCTGCAATGTTCAGAACCAGCGGTACGGCCCTTTTTTTTTTCTTTAAGTTGAAGGCTCAAGCAGATGTTGTAAAATCGGTCACCTTGCAGCACTCTCTCCATCTGTGGTTCCTGTGGTCCTCCTGGCTGTTAATATCGGGAGGGGGATATTACGGAGGGTTGAATGACATTGAACCCCACATGGACATGGGTGCTCTCTTAACAGCATGTCACTGGAGGGTAATGGAGACGATTTAGAGGCGCTTTCTGGTGGTGAGTCACTCCGTGTTGATTAATGGCGCCAATGACCACCGTGTAGAGCAGGCTTTCTGAACATAGGCGTGCAGATCATGGTCAACTGAATCTAACTGAATTAATATTAACTTCATACAGAACTGTGCAAAAACAGTGTGTTTTCAATGAAGACTCAGCTACAGTAAATTACACACATCAAACTTCAACAGCTCTTATTGACACTAACTGCCGGACCAGAACAGTCAATATTGGTTCGTCTACTGATGCTAGATTAGGCTATATTTCTCTAGTATTATCTTATACACCAGCCAGTTTGACCTTGAGTGCTGATAGCTTTGATGAAGGGAGTGAATACAATGTCAAGTGAATGTTTTACACTGTGATGAGCACTTGTTGCGACATCATTTTCTTGGTTACATTAATCTGTTGTTGAGAGCGTAGTCGCTTCTTCAGAAACATGGCAGCGCAGGGATTCCACGATTTCACATTTCCAAGAATTTGTGCAACTCAGCTTGCAGGTAAATGCACGCTGTGGTTTCAGGCCTGTAATTTGTGTTCTCATCCAAGTCTAAACAAACTTTAAAAAAACAAGGGTGTACTGCATAAGAAAAGTGACTCACCTGTTGAGTAATCAGCCAGCCAAGAGTGAACAGCGGGGTCATGATCAGATAACCCTTCCACAGTCGCCAGAAGAGTGAAAAGAAATAAGACAAAAAACTTTGTATTTGTTCTCTCTCGCTCTGGGGCAAGTTTGACATTACAGTATGTTGCAGTGTTTTGTGTGTGTGTGTGTGGTGGGGGGGTGTTAACGCATTCTGCAAATGCAATAAATCAAACAATTCATCATAGAAATTGTATGCTTACATCAAAGGCTGCACCTATTTGAATAGGTAACCTGATTCCATTATGAAGCACTGTACTGGAAGAACACTTATTTTTTTAAAGGTTCCATGAAATGATATAATTACTAGCTTAATGTGATGTGTTTTCTGTTGAAACAGGATAATAGGGTTGGATATAAACATAAGGGATTCCTCTGATCTGTAAACCATATGGGTGTGAGTTAAGGAGAAAAAAAGATGTTTTGAGTTGATAAAAGGGGCAGTCGGATGGGATTTCTTAAACTACACTGCTGGCTTTTTTTTTGTAGAGGATGAAACCAGGAGTCCATAAAAGGACAGCTGTTTCATGCTTTTGGTTTTACTTTAAAATCCTCATCAGCAGGTAGAAATGTTTCGTTAGAAGCTTTGAGACAGCTGTTCAGGTTCAGGTTTGTATCTGCTAATGGATGATGCCTCAAAGGACATCGGGTGTTCATATGTATTGATGTGTATCTTACAAACAGTTTAGGCCTGTGACATTATCCGCCTAATTGATGCAGATGAGCCGTTCGCTGGCACAGCTGGTATTTATTGGCTGCCATTGTAACATTTGTACCTGCTTCTGATGGCTGTTTTTTTTTAAAGTAAAACTGAAAGATTGAAGCAGCAAAAATAACTCTGCCCTCATTTGGAGAAACTCTAATCTTTATACATACAGGATGAAGTCAAGATTGGAAAGTTTTTCTTTCTCTATATCGTGGGTCTTAGGATGGAGTGTCTTGTAATGTTTAGAGATTGCAAAGCTCTCAAATTGTCATCAAATTGCTTGTTTTATCTGAACTACAGTCTAAAAAAAACCCCAAAGATATCAAGTTATCAAGCAGCAATTCCCTATAGATGAGGAGCCGGAGCCAGAGAGTTTGGCATTTTTGCTTAAAAATAATTGACTTAAAAGATTATTCAGTTATCAAAATATGTGCAGTCGATCAATTAATTGACTGACCATCTCAGCTTTAGTTAAACGTTTTACTTTTTCCTGAAAGCTAAAGTCTCCGTTTTTTTGTGGTCTTCAATAAGAGAAAAGTGATTTTAATATTGCTGTAGAGGTCATAGCTCACATATATTACCATGACATATTAACGTATGATATATATTCTCTTAAGTATTGACCTTGTTATGGCTGGACTTGTGGCAGTTAAAGTTGCTCTTGCTGTTATATGACCTGTTGTGGATGCTTGGTAAATGAGACACAGAATAAACACTAAGTTCCTCATTTTGAGCTGCTGGGAAGTTGGAATTACTCCGGCGGTTTGTTTTAGCGCGAGGCTACACAGCTTACTGACTGGACTGATGACTCATGCCTGAGGCTATCATCCTGTTTAGTTGATTTTAAGAGGGAGAAGTTTACATTTCTTCTCTCTGACTCCCTCTCTTCAAATACTGTATGGCCTGAGAAGTCAACTCAAGGTTTAATCTTTTTAAAGGAGTGAATGGAATAACCCTCCAGGGCTAATTTGGAGTGATGTTTGTCTCGGACCCCATTAGGGATGCCTGCAGCAAGCTGGCCCAACCTTGCTGTCCTGGTCTGGGACTTTTTTGGATGAACGCCCAGCCTCTTATGCATGGACAATATGGCCGGCAGCCAAGGTTATGCATAGCTTCCTCTTTATACTTTACGGTCTTTCCCCAAGACCTGAGCATAAAAAAATAAAAACAAGGTATGTCCTCTCACTTGCCCACCGATTAGTTGAAAAGAAACAAGAGAGCAGGAGCTTATTGTGATTGCATCCTCCACACAGTCAAACACAGTGCATCACAGTATTGGCCTGGTACATGGCTGCTTTGAAGTGAACCATGAGGCAGTTTGTTTAAGGAAGACTGCAGGTGGATCAAAGACGGTAAATAACCTGGTTTATCTGGTGTTTAATAAAGCCCTTTTAGCAAGTTGTTATTGACTGTATGTTCTTTTATTCTCCCCATGTATTTACTATGCACGTCAAAGCCATTACATTTTGCTTTTAGTTTGATGTGGCGTGGAAACAATTAGTGGATTGACATACAATTAGAGGACAACAATTTTGATAATTGATTAATTGTTTGAACCTGCATTGATTGCACAAACGAGCTGTAAACACGACACTGACGTCACCATATAAAGTTGTTATGGCTAATGTGTTGCCTATTTACACATCCAGCAGATATGGAGGAACATTAGCATTCGTTTGGAGTCGTGTTTCTGGCCACTTGATTAATCTAACTCCAATATTCACTCTCTCTTAGCTCTGTTTGGGTCTCCACTAACCCCTGAGAAAAATATCTGGCTCTTTAGCGGTTACATGCTCCACTATGTTCACCTTCACCTGGTGCTGAGCAGGTAGCGTACAGTCAATTTACCAGAGCTTTTTTCCTGGAAACGGCTGCCTGCTGCAGCTGGAAGCCTGAACCAAAACATTAAAGCTGCAGGCCGCAAAACCAAAACAACGAGCTGAAGGACACTAAAATGCTCTGTACAGTTGAGGTGAACTGCAGAGTCGGGTGATAATGCTCTGTGTGTTCGTCACCATGAGCTATACCCGTCATTTGATCCGTTGTTTATATGAAAGTATTGCTTAGTGCAGCTTTAAGTCATTCATTAATAAAAATACTAAATATTTGCTGGTTTCAGCTTCTCAAATGTGACAATTTGCTGCTTTTCTCTGTCGTATATCACGGTAATTTGAACATCTTTGGGTTTTAAGGTGTGGGGGTCAGAGAAAGCAACAGTGCTACTGATGGAAGTAAGTTTTCACTAAATGGATAGTGCTAAAACGATTAGCCAATTTAGTGATCACTTGATCGACGGCAAACTAACGGCTGACAATTTTGATAATCTGTTCATTGTTATTTAGGCAAAAATGCCTAAATTTCAATTAGCTTCTCAAATGTGCATTCTTCTTCTAAATTGAATATCTTTGGGTTTTAGACTTTGGGACCGCACATTTTATAGACTAATGAACTATAAAAGAAAAAATTATGGACGGATTAATTGACAATGAAAATAATCATTAGTTGCTGCATTATTAATGACTTGCCTGTACAATAATAAGACTCTTGTAGTCACCCCCTTATGGCTAATTCCAAAGTACATTTACCACCTGTTCAAATGAAGCATCTTGAATCTTGCAGAGACATCACGTTGAGCCAATAAAAAGATAAGCCGCCACAAAGTTACTGTTTTACCTCAGTTTTGGAGCACATGAGTTACTCTGGCAGGAAGGTACGGCTCTAAGTGGCCCCTCCGAGACCACATCCTCACTCCAATCCCAGGAAAAGAGCTGTCTTTCTTTTAATCTCTCCGCCAAGCCTCGTACCTAGCAGACAGCCAAAGCTGATTGCTTCCTCTTTTCCCTGAAACTCCCACATCAACAACAACCCTGTCCTTCTGACCCAGATACACAGGTATTTGTCTTCCATGCGTAGAAATCAGCAACAATCCCCTCTGCCGTGTTTGCATGTTTTTAAAGGTTGCTTATCTCCCTTAGATATGCTTCAGGTTCTCTCTTCATGACTCTACTGGAATTAGCTGTGTGTGTGTGTGTGTGATTTTCAGGAGGGGTGTTTTCTCGTGTCACATTCACCACTGATAAAAAGATTATGATGATATAGTGTTGAAATCCAGTTACATTACTGTATCCTAATCTGTCCACTAGCAGCGTAAATCTGCAATAATCTGTGGATGTTCATGCCTCTCGTGTTCAAAACCGTCAGTGGTGTTGTGTTTTCCACCTCGGCTCTAATCTGCATACTGGATGGACGGATGATGGGTGGGTGGATGAGCTCACCAAATGACGCCAGAGCTCCCCTGTCATTAATTATAAACATGGCTGGCAGCAGCAGCAAGGTGAAGCTATCGAGTATATGTTTAAAGTAGTGCATTTCTTAGTGTCGTGTCTTCACTGCAATCTATCATTACACCGGACCCGGATTAAATGACTTGGTCACAGATATTGGTTTCCATGCAAGCGAGCTGGTTGTTGTTCAACAGCACGGACAAGTCATGAAGTACAAGATGGTGTGTAGCTATATCACGCCACTGAGGCTTCAGTTTTACACGCTTGCATATGTACAACTCTTGGATTAAGCGGAAAGAGTCCTCAATTATTCACTCATATGCTGTGTGTGACTTTTAGTGTCACAATAGTATTAAGTGTTTCTCCTTTTACATAATGTATATATCATGACATGGAAAATCTATATAAAATGCATGTAGACTAAGAGGTTGATGGGTCTAAACCTTGGATCTGACCCAAAACGGACCCATTAAAAAACCTTCTGCAGGTCTAGAAAGGTCTTAAAAATCATTGAATCAAATGCCTTCGACGGTATTACAAAGCCTTAAATTTAATTTACAAAGGTCTTGAAATGGCTGCGGGCTGTCAGGAGATGTTATACATCAATATATAAAAAGTGGGATTGTTTCAGCAGTGGACTGTGCTGCAGGAAGCCGTTTCAGTCAGCTGTCAGACCTGTAGCCAACATTGTTAGCTACAGTAGCTACGAAGCTCATCGTCGTTATGGGCAGGTGTCAGTTTTAGCAATTAAATTAACTTCAGTTTAACTCATTCATTTTTAATTGGTTAAGCCATTCATACATTTCCTGCTACTTATATGCATCAAGGTCACCTTAGTTGAGTAATTATATTTCTAGGAATTAGTGTTTATATACAGGTGGGTCGTACTGATCAGAGCTGAAATTGAGCCCCCTCAGATCCACTTGGGTATGGGACATATTGACACCCTGATCTAATTAGACTGAATATAATTTGGACTCAGACCAAGTCGGGTCAGGTCTCAAGAGTGGGAACGTCAAGACCTCTAATGTAAAATAATCAAATTGATGTTGAACCTAATTAACTATATTCCTCTGTTAAACTTAGGGCAGGACAATAAACCAAATCTATCAACTGACATAAATCAATCTTATCGCTGTTTTTAATAAATGTCAATAAACTGACAATAGCTACAACAACCACTGACATCTAACAAAGTTAAGTCAAGCAGTCGGCCAACAGCACGGTATCTGTGACTTGCCATACTGTAATTAAACGGGACAAATAGAAATGAGTACACATGAGAATGGAAATACTGGAATCCAACATTGTATATAAAAAGGTAACACTTTATTTTAGGGGTTCGTAATTTCCGAATAATTTCCCAGCAAGTTTCCTAGATGTGTAATTTGCTACTAATTAAAGGGAAGTGGAAATCAATTGCTTCCAATTAATTAATTCCAACTAATTGCCAGTACAAACTAGAGTCTTTTATCAGTGCACAGCAGGGCAGCTGAACATGCAAAAATGTGAAATTGACTCGTGAAAGAAAACATTACCATATAAAGTTTTGCTGCATTTATATTTATCGAGGCAATTCTGGCAATTTATCTTGATACAGATTTAAGGCTACTAGTTCTACATCAGACAGGTAAACACACACACACAAAAACAGGAAATTAATCTGTAATTTTGTTTTTTTAATTAGTTTGCTTGGAATCATTAATTTGGACGATGCCACTGAAAGTTGATAAAAAAAATTAAATTATCACCCAGCCCAGAGTGAACATGTTATATGGAGAAGTGAAGGCAGCTTGGAGTAATGGCCTGCCGAGCCTCAGTGATATCCTGATCCATGCCTATTTCCACATTACGAAAATGAGCCTGCAGGATAAGTGACAGGGCAGCTGTGACCTGTGGCCCAGTCTTTTTCTGTTTCTGTGATAAGGGGTTGAAAGTGCCTCACCAATTAAGGCCTGTTCCCATCATCACTGCATGTCTACATTCTGTATGTGAGCTTGTCAGGCTGCTGAAAGCGAGGGCCTTTTGTCTGTGTTAATGGCTGCCTCAAGTGGATCATAAAAGACCACTGGGCTCTCTGCAGCTGGGGGTTGTGTTGGTATTTTTTTTATTTGTAAGAGCTACACCTACAAGTGCATGCTGGGTGAAAATAAACGCATCCAAGGCTGTGTCCAAAAACACTATCTCATTCACTATTCGTTACACAATTAACGCTCAATAGTTTACTCAATAGTGAGACGTAAATTGAGATTGTGAGACACTTGAAGGATGAATCATCCTTCTGCACCACCACTAACAGGCGTGTTGTTGCATAGTGGAAATTTACACATCTAGTACAGGCAAAGCATTGCATTGTGGGATTTATAACAAAAACTAGTGTCCTATCCTGGATTTCAAGGCCGATACTAATGGCAATATTTGGGAGTAATTTTGAACACATAACATAAACAGTCTTGATACAGATACTTGTTGGTTGATCTGGGTTTTTTTTCTCAATTAATATTTATGGTCTCTAAAATGTCAGACAAAAGGGAAAAATCATCGTCACACCTTCCCAAAATCCAACGAGATCTCTTCAAATTGCTTGTTTTGTCCGACCAACAGTCCAAAACTTCAGATATTCAATTTACTATCACAGAGAACTAAGAAAACAAGTAAATATTCACATTTAAGCTGAATTGGGTGCATTTTTGGCAAAATTACTCAAAGAATTAATTAATAATCAAAATAATTGTCAATCTTCTGCTCTTGTTGACTCACTATATTATTCACCTGTGAGTAAACCCTCACTAAATGCAGTTTCTGTGTGTTTTTAAGTTTAGTTTTTTAGATTAGTTTGGTTTTGCATTTTTCTCACACTCATGCCACAGTTGCAGAGTGTTTATAATAAAGAGCTTTGCTGTTTTTTAATGCTGAATACTTGACAGGATATTCCAGGAAGTGTTGTTTTTTGAAAAGATGGCAGGACAGTTGGTTCCCAAGGCTCAGAATCTCATTGTGTTTCTTTGGGTAAAAGTTAAAACCAAACACAGAACAGAGATAAGTGTAGGCTGCTACTAGATCCCTGATTACTGCCAATAAGGTGTGGATATTTTGCTTGAAAGGGGAGCGTGCCATGATGACCACAGTGCAGGTTCATGACCTTTTGGCCCGGCTGCAGCACTTGGGAGTACGCTAGTTGCCAGTTTGGGTCTGAGCCAGGCGTAAACTGACACCACAGCACCCACAGGCTCTGTCACTCAGAGACGGCTGGTGTAATTACAGAATCCCTCTACCATCAGACATAGACAACGCACTGATGCAAGCATACGTGTACAGAAACACAAGCACTGAATCTCCCATGGCCAGATATATGATAGTGAGCAACGACCTTCATGGGTAGATTAAAATAAAATAAAAAGATTAAATTGAAGAGACACTGCTTAAATCCTTGAAGCCCACAGCTAATATGATTAATTCTAATTAGATTAGCCTTTGGAAGAGAAGACCTGCTGGTTTTTGTGTGGTAATGCAATCTTGGATAAGGGCCCTTAAAAGTGCTGTGCAATTACGTGGGTTTGTGTAAGGGGCAGTGTCACAACCTCAAACTGTACAGGAGCGGGGGAGTTGAGCTGGAGGATGCTGGAAAAGATGTTTAAATAGTGATGCCTCATCACAGATGTTTAGTATGTGACTGGTTTCTATTCAAGCAAAACAATTCAAAATTTCACTAAATTGACTCTTGTAAGTTTCAAATTGAAACATACTGCTTAAAAAATACAAACATGTTAGCAAAGCAGCCAAACAGGGTTATGTTATAATGAAATAAGAGTCTGATTTTATATTTTTCCTTATACCTATAATGCTAACTAGCTCTATACTGCAATACAAGAGCAATGCTTCTTTGTTTCCATGTCTTCTACCATCAACTGGTGAAGATGCTAATTTTTTGCATGGGACATGTTAGCTTTAGCCTCAGTCTTTTAGCAAGTTATGTATGTAGCCATCAAGTGGATATTCAAGTCCCCTTCTTCAATATTCTTGTTTTAAAACGAGTCAGCTGACAACATTAAAAAGTCAGCCGGAGACTATCTACAGCTAACAAAATCGACTTTGCTGGCTATAACTGAGAGGCTGCTTTTGTCTACCTCTGTCTGAAATCAAGGACCCATTGTTTCCAAACTTACTAAAATATTTGATGGTAAATCTGTCGCTATCATCAATGTAAACTGTATGTTTCATCTTAAAACGGAAAACCTGACAGGCGTAGCAACGGTAAATAAGGGTGCAGGGCTTGACGAGTTTTATTACTTTCTCCAGTGCTAGTTATAATAAAGTCACTTAGTCCTATTTTTAATCTAATATCATCATCCGGTCATTAACCCTACCCTCATTCTCTCCTTGTGCTTAAAGATAAACTCAGAGTGACTCATTTCCTCTCTACTTGAGATTTTCACCGAGACAAGAACCAGAAAAAGCCTTAAACCACGTGTTGACGCCGAAACATTTATCATTTCAGGAAGGAGCTGCAGATGATCATCATGCCTTCTTTGCTGATTAAGTCTCGATGTGGGCGGGTTATGTCTGTACCTGTAGATGCAGGACATGCTGGCTTTGAGCGCTGCCAGAATGGGGGTGACCTACAACTCAGTGCTGTGCCTGAACGCATCCTGTGTAGACACAGATGGAGCACTGAAGCTGCTGCTGTTTCCTCTGCTAACGTGCTGCTCACGCCACGCCTTCTCTGTAGACGCGGTGTTAGTGGTGCTTTCCATTCTGGGAGTATTGGATCCTGGATAAGATGAGACTTGTTTGGCCCCTGAAACCCTCCTGTCCTCAGGCTTAAGTTTACTAGTTGGCCCTTGTCTTTGCAGAGGTCTCCATGTTGGCACTGGGATGTAAAAACGACTGCCTGCAGTGGTAGATGTAGCTGGTGAAAGGGACTGACTTTTCCTTTGTGTTGCTTGGCACTGGCATTCAACTTGACTAATACTGCCTTAATTATTGGCTGCATTTTGCTCTTTCTATTTTTCCCACACTCCCTCCCTCCCCTCCTGCCCCCGTCAGCTTTTGTCCCTTTGATAATGGTCTTAGCCAGTGTGCAGCTGTAGAACTCGATTTTTGCCTGTCTCCAGCAGCACTCAGCTGACCCACTAATAGGGGGGTTGTGTGAGGAAAGGCCGGAGGCAGCAGAAGGACTGCAGAGCTGTGGCTTAAAACACCCCGCCTCTGACAAACAGCGTGGACCTCCCGGGGAGAGGAGCTTTGAGGAAAGACACAGAAAAACCCTCAGTCAGAAGAAAAGGAAACATGAAATAAGGCCAGAGTGCCGCATTACCTGCGGGCAGCAGTAAATCTCTGTATTCTTATGCCTCCAGCATCTCCAAACTTTATTTTTGAAATGACCCTGAGTGACTTTGAACCTGATGCGGTACTTTGTCAAGATGGCATCATAACCTGAGAAGCTGGTCCCTTAAGGTTTTAGTGCTCGTCCTTGCTGCCCAGTAATTTTCCTTTCAAGTCCTAATACAGACTCTGAAAAGGATGCTGTCTTATTCATCAGTGACAACACAACAAGGTTAATGCTGACAGACATCTGCTGAGATTTATTCTCCTTGTCCTTTACTCTGCGTACGATTTGACAAGGAGGGAATTATAAGACCTTAAGTTTATTTAAAAAGTGTTGAGAAAGTTTGTTGTTTAAGTAATTTAATGAACAGAAATAAAACATACTGGCAGCCTCAGGGGGCAGGACTGTTAAGCGTGCTTTCATGCATGATACTGGGCTGTGTGTCTGATGTTGCCCTGAATGTTTACTCCAAACCATCCTCTTCCTGATGTCCTGAATGTTTTGGCCGTGGTTTAACTCACTGGTTCCTAACCTTTTTTTTTTTTTTTTGCTTGAGACCCCTTAAAACGAAGTAACCCTCTCCTTGCTACACCTCATCACAGGATGTGCAACGATTGGAGAAAATTCTGCTAAGTAAATGATTTTGTGTAGCAGAATTTTCTTATCCTAGCTCGGTAATCATCTCGTAACCCCTTGTAGGGTCCCAAGCTCACGGTGGTCTTAACTGATCGGGCAAAAATTTCAACAATTTTTTAACATACACCCTGGCCTGTTATCACTATGAACCTCAGTGCTTTTTGAGTACTGACTGGAAATGTCTCTGTAGCACCAAGAATCAAACTCATGTACTGATGGTTAAATGCTTTGTTGGGTCTTGTTACATATTCTTTAATCGGATATTTCCTAATTTAAATCATAACTTAACCAATTATATACTCTTTTAGCTCTGCAAAGTTGTTTTTTTAATTTACAGCTGATTGTGTGAAGATGACATAACACGGCTGTGTTTGAGAAGTTTGACTTGTTGAAAGAAGTCATAAGTCAATTTATTCAATTTATCGATTTTTAAGGATTTTTTTAAGCAAAAATGACAAAATTCAATGGTTCCAGCTTCTCGAATGTGAATAATTGATGTTTTCTAAGTCTTCCATGACAGTAAACATGACAGTATCTTTGCGTTCTGGACTGCTGTTCAGACAAAACTTGCCCTTTTTATAGACATTGTGATGGACGTTTCTTCACTGTTTTCTAGTATTTTAAAGACCTAACGATAAATTGATTTAATTGTGATAATAATAAATGAAAATAATCTATCATGACATTAATCGTCACTTGCAGGCCTAATTCTTTATCTCCCTGGTAAACACGTTGGGATTTCTGCATACTGGAGTTCCAGTTTAGCTCCTGTTTCCATGTTGGCTTGTAGCAGAAGGTGGCTGGTCATCATCAGCCTAACTGACAGGTGGTGGGGAGAGGCAGGAGGAGGGGTTGTCTAACCTCAGAAGAATGCAGTAGTGGGTGTATGTGTGCGTATTTTAGAGTCATGAATCTGGGATGTGTGTGCCCATTCCAACAGTTTTCCAGCTGCAGGAACATTTCCATTGTCGGGCGTAAATCCGTAGTGACTTTCAGCCCCCCCCCCCGCCCTTGTCCTTGTGTCCACAGGGAATCTCACTGAAACACAAAGCAGGAATGTCAGTTGCCTCAGCAGAGGACCTTGACTGACCTTTTTTTATTTTGGTTTCTGTGCATACAGAGTAGTAATGTGCAGATATTACCTTGTCTGTAAGTTATAGGCTACATCCAGAAATAAAAGATTAAAATAAAATGATGTAAAGCTCAGTGGACTTTGCTTTCAGCTTGGCTTCTTTGCCTGAAACCCAGGCCTGAGTTTCTGTGATGCCTCTTTTCCACTGTGGCAAAATAATCAAACGCACATCTATGTTTTTTTTTTTTTTTTGTGTGTGTGTGTAAGGGAGTGTAATTCAATATTGCATGCACAGACGGCAGTATGGAAGGAAAGCAAGTAAATGCAAGATTGTTTTGTTATCTGGGCCACGTTTGGCTCAGGAGGATTTGGTTTCCGTCTTTTGGGCAGACATGCTGGGAATCTGCATCCCAGGAGAGAGGATGAAAGAAGCAGAGGGGAAAAATAAACTCGTCTTGTGTACAAATCGCAGCTCCACCGAATCACTAAAAGTGCTGATCGAGCGTCTGTCTTGGCTAAATGTTGTGCTATTGTTGCCAAGTGCAAAATTTCACAAGTAGGCATCCCATCAGCATCCCGTTTTTAACAGGCCAGTTGGCAAATGTTAGACGAGACTGAACGTGCCACGACTGCTACCCTGCTCCTGTGATTGGTTAGGAAAAGGAGAATGATGCCAACCAGAGACAGGAAGCTGTCATCCGGTCTTTAAGAGTCCTGTGATGTATTGGTTGCATCGTTGCCATGGTTACACACAAATGAACAGCAACATTGGCAGCGTGGCTGTGAGCTTTTCCAACACGATGCCTTTGATCAGTCACAGAGAGGGCACAGCTGGAAGTCACATGACTGCTCAGAGTGCTGTCACTTATTGTCCAAAGGGAATAAGGACAAAGTCTCAGACAGTAAATGTTTGGCAGCACACTATAACCGTCAAATAAAAAAAAAATAAAAAAACTGCAATAAAATCCACAATAATCATCCTTTTCCAGATAGTTACAGATAAACTTTGCTGCTTCTGTAACATTACTCTTAATGTGTTTGCTATGCCGACAAACCAAAGTGGCTTGTTGTTTTCACAGTTCACTTTTTGTCATTTCCAAACTCTATCTTAAATCACACATTATAATCTATATTAATATTCCCCACCACAGAAGTGCTGTGGCATTAATCAGCGCATTGTGTAACTGTTGTCCGATGGGAACATTCTTGCCTTTTGTCTGAAGCACAGTCTCATGACTTTGACTTTTGGCAAGTATTTTTCTGTACTCATGTTAATATCATGTACATCTACGTGGGGCTTTCCTGCAGCCATAATGTGAACTTTCCATGCACTCGCTCATTTCCTCAAGTGCCTCGAAGCGCCTCCTCCTGTAGTATTTTTGTCTCTGTGGGGGTTTGACAGGCCTCATGGGCACAATGGGCAACCCCTTCCTCCAAACTACACTTCTACTGAGGGCGGTTACAGTATGAATACAGTGAAATGCATTAAATTGTATTGGACTTAAATTAATCTTAACACAACAGCAGCACTGAAAATGAGACAATCAGTTTTGACACTTTAACCCACAGATGCTCTAAATTTTGACTGGCAGCGCGTTCGTCATCAAGTCGACAGGAAACGGTTGCATCTGCTCTTGTTGTATTGAGTTGGCCCAAATAAGCAGACACAGTCCATTACACCACCGCCATTAGAGCTGCAATTGATCCAATTAAGTTGCCATAGAATGAGGGCGGCTGGACATCCAGAAAACGCATCAAAAATCACTGAAAGACTGACACAGAGGGCAAGTCTAGGTCACTTTATCTTGGGTAAATGTGTATCTTAGCAGGGTGAAGCAGGTCTCGGAGCGATTGTTTGTCATTCTTCGTTTTGACTGCATTTTGGCGGGTTGAGATTGTTGTCAATGCTGTGGCTAACCAGCAGGGCTACCAGCTAATGTTGATTTTAGATGTCGCCACGTAAATCTCATCATGCAAGGATAACCCTGAGTCAACACGACAAGCTGCGTTCTGAGAAACTACCCCACACACACACACACACACACACACACACACACACACACACACACACACACACACACACACACACACACTAACTAAGACCTTGTGGAACGAGAGAGAGAGATTACACAGACAAAACCAGTGATGCCTCCAAAACAAGGTTAAAGTGTTCTTGGTATAACTTTGGGAGCAGCAGTAGTCCAGTGGAATATTGTCATATAGTGTGATTGTAGTTGTACATCCTGTGCTGCTGTGGTTTCATTTGACTGACTGAGGAGGGCAGAGAGGTGTGTGTGTTTTCATTAATCACTGTTTCTTTGCAAAGTTGGACGATATATACATTTTTTTTTTTTCAGTATCAATGACAAATGACACTAATGACAAATGTATGTAAAAACACAAGACTGAAATTAATGTTTAATGTAATGAACAGTTTCACTTGAGAAATAAAAGCAATTTGGGCTGGAACTAACAATTAGTTTCATTATCCATTAATAATAATAATTATTATTTTCTCTACTAATCCATCCATTTTCATCTTAAATGCGAATATTTGCTGGTTTTCTTAGTCTTTTATGATAGTAAACTAATTATGTGGGTTTTGGACTGTTGGTCGGACAAAACAAGCAGTTTTAAAGACATCATCTTGGACACTTGGAATTTTTTAAAGTATTTTTTGGGCATATTTATGCCTTTTATCACAGACTGTAGAGAGATGAAATCATGCAGGCTATAATTTTCACTTCTCTGGAGCCACAGCCTTTTCCTGTGGACACACACACACACACACACACAGTTTTACACACACACACACACACACACACACACACACACACACACACACACACACACACACAGTTGCACACAACTGATGTCAAATTGCCCCTGAACATTGCCTTCTCTCTAT
This sequence comes from Macquaria australasica, assembly GCA_005408345.1. Classification (NCBI taxonomy): domain Eukaryota; kingdom Metazoa; phylum Chordata; class Actinopteri; order Centrarchiformes; family Percichthyidae; genus Macquaria; species Macquaria australasica. Next base: position 2,590,381 of record SEMN01000004.1, on the reverse strand, counting down.
CTGCTTGTATGAATATTCATCTAATCTGCATATTAGTTGCATGTTTCTTCTGGACTTTGAAGGTCGGAACAGAGAGAGAAAACTACAGATCCACATTTTGAATTTGTTGAAATGTGTTTTTCCTTCCAGAATAAAAAAAAAAAAAATCAAACTGAAGCAATTAAAGGCTGTACATTCACGCTAAACTTTGCTCCTCTTCTTACAACCTTGCCATCACATTAGTGTGATTCACAGTTCAGATTTGGCTTCTCCCTGAGCAGCTTCATTACTTAAACTCACCATGTATTCACACACAAGCTTCACAAGTACTTCCTAATACATGATACATTATTTAAACTATGTGGCTGCCAGCACTCACATTCATATCCTCCACCTCCTCCTCCTCCTCCTCCTCCTCCTCCTCCCTCTGCAGGAGCTGTCTGAAGGCCGGGACCTCGACGGCTTAGGAGAGCAGGCACCAGACGGACAGACCAGACTGACGGATATCTGCAGCGGCACAGTGGGAAGAAGTATGGCGTCCATACCAGAATACTACGCTGGCAAGAGCGTGCTGATCACAGGAGCCACAGGCTTCATGGGAAAAGTGCTAGTGGAGAAGCTGCTGAGGTCCTGCCCCGAGGTCAAAGCCCTCTACCTCCTGGTCAGACCCAAAGCTGGGCAGTCCATGCAGCAGAGGGTCAGCGACATGATGACTTGCAAAGTAAGAGCTGAATGTTTTGACTTTATAAGTATGATCAGACTCTTGTCTTTTCTGTCACTTCAAAAAGAACGTCCAGTCAATAATCCACTAGCAAGAGTATACAACTTAAACCTTAAAACAGGGTTCGTACAAAGTCTCTTGAAAGTTTGGAAAATGCTTAATTTTAAGTTATGTTTTCAAGGTTAGGAATATGCTTGAATTTGAATATATACGCCTTGAAAAATGCTTGATTTTCAAGGCGTATTCACTCATGTAAACCAAAAATCTTTTAATATTTGAAATGAAGCGATCCCGTCGTCGTATTTGTTTGCCGTCTCCTGGCATTTATAGTAACAAGTTAGATGTGATGATAAAGGCTTTGAGAGTCTGGAAACTTTTGGTTTAGGTACCTTGAAAGTGCTTGAATTTACTCTTATAAAACTGTATGAACCCTGTTAAAAATATAGTTAATTTGAATGTCAGTTGAAGCTTCAGATATATTTTCTGCATAGACGTGTTATGTGACCGGCAATTGTTGCACTTCCAATGCTTGATGCGTATGAAGGGCTCCTGATTGAATCACCAGTACAAAATATGAGCGCCTGCATTAGAAAATATTTACTCTACTGTGAAAAGTCAAAGGGAGCAGTTATGGTACTCAAGGTTGAGTGCATAAGTAGAGAAGGAAACTATGACTCTCAAGGTGCATTTTGGTCGGGAATATCCAATCGCTGAGCTTAATAGTCTGTTACGTGGGCTGCTAATGACAAGCGGAAGCTAAAGATTACAGCTTAAAATGAATTCACTTTTAGATTCAAGGTCTATTTTGGATGAATTTGGCAACTATGGCGTCATGTTTTGAACTTGCTCCTGCTGTGATTCCAACCTCTGACTGGCCTCAACATTGGCCAAAGCTCATGGGTACTGCGGTATTTTACAGCCATCCAACCACACCAAAAGTGATGGGGGGGGGGGGACAAGATTTCTCAAGAACAAACATTAAAATTTACTAGTAGTATTGTTACATTTTCCAGGAGAGTGTGTTGAGGAACATTGAGGATATCACTAAAAGAAATGTGAGTTAAAAGAGGGGTGAAATGCATCCAAAATCAGCTCCTCCTCCAACTTTGCAGCTCTATTACAGACCTGTCAACCAAACTGAACTGGAAATAAGGAAAAGTTGATGGAGAATCTGTCCAAAGGAGTGTAAAGACATGTCACCCTGACATATTTCTTCATCCTTGTTCTGCTGCTTGAACTTGGAAGATTCTGGTTTGGGTGCATTGCATTTTCTGCCATCTTTTCTGTAGGTTGAACATGTGGAAATTTACAGCTTGTAATGGCTAAAACACTGTTGTCCTCGCCAACATGGGCATTGCCAGTGGCTGTTGATTCAAATCATCATTCAAAACCAGGCTTGTTTAAATGGCATTGCTGTTGTAAGTGTGTTTTTAGAGCAATAGAAATTTGCCTGTGAATTAATGCAGCAGCTGCTGTTGCCATGGTGAAGCGAACTTAATGACCCCAGAAGAGTCCAATAGTTCATCTTTGAGCTTCAGCAGAGAGACACAGAGTCAGAGAGCAAAACGAGGTGTCTGATCAGGAATACTAAAAGGTTAACTGAACTGGAAGCTATCTCATTGAAAGTATCTGCTGTGTTTTGAGCTGAAGGGAGAAGGTGAGGAGGGGTGGGTAATGAAGACAGAGAGGAGGTGTGGAAAGGACCGGGAGCCAAGACGGATCAGAGGAAGAGAAGGTGAGGGTGGATGGGAAAGAAGGTGGAGGAGACAAAAGCAGGGGGGGTGGCGCTTACCTCAGCTGTATCAGGCTAAGCAGCAAAGCATGACTCAACAAAAACCTCCAAACTATGCAGGATATAATAAGGGCCGAAGGATTGACACTGGGTGCGTATTGATGCGCTCAGAAGCAGCTGCCGAGGCTTCTGCTCTGCTTGGGTGGTGTTGGCCTCAAACTGTCAGTACACCTAAGAAAATCACACTTTCGCTGTATTCCCCTTTCTCTTTCTCCGTCTCCTTCTAATAGCATCTATTTTTACTGCTCCCATTGAACCTTGGTACTGCATTCATTATTCTACTCACTGCTGCAATAGCGTCGGAGCAGCAGGTTGAGTATTAGTAGTCCTTTTTTATTTAGCACATTTCTTTTTATTTCCTCTGTCAAGGTGAGCCTGGTGCTTCGGCCATCCAGGATTCACAGAATTGCCTCTCTCACCATGTAATTACTTCACTGACATAACAATACTGTAAAAGTGCCAGTTAACAGCACCCTGTAATTTCTGCACAGCAGGAATGAGGAGAGAGGGATTCATTATACTTTTGTTTTAATATAAACACTGTTTATTTTATTTATTTTTTTTTTAAATGCGTGTTAATCCCCTGCTGCGGCTTTTAACAAAAGAAAAGAAGCGGTGATAATCGAACCGTTCCTCTTATCCTGCGTCTGTATTTGCTATCAGCAGCGTAGCAGACACTCGTAAGCCAGACAAAGCCAAAACTGAAGAGCGTGCTTTGAGCTAAATGCTAATGTCAGTATAAAAGCATGCTCCCAATAACAATGCTAACGTGCTGATGTTTAGCAGGCGTAATGTTCACCATGTTCACTCTTACTTTAGCGTGTTAGCATGCTAACATTTGCTAATTACCAATAAACACAAAGTACAGCTGAGGCTGATGGGAATGTCATTAGTTTAGGCATTTGGTCATAAACCATACCAACCATATTGGACAAATTAAAAAAAAATTTGCCCTGATGATGGCGCTATCTGAAATGTCAGGGGATCACCAAAGTTATAACAATTTATTCTGAGGGGAACATGAATGTGTGTACAAAGTTTCATGTCAATCCATCCAATAATTGAGCCCTAGAGCCACGGCACAAGCATGGCTGAAAAGTTTGGTTAAAGCAATAGTTTGATATTTCAGGAAATAGTCCCTGGAGTCTGCTGGTTGCCCAGCAACCTCACGGTGATTGGTTGTGGCTGTGGTAGGTTCATATTTGCAGGGTCTTGAACGTTTGGAAAATGCTTAATTTTAACCGTTATGTTTTCAAAGATTAAGAATATGCTTGAATTCGAATATACTTCTTAAAAAATGCTTGATTTTCAACATAATCTGGTGATTTGGTTAATATTTAAAATGAAACGATCCCGTCGTCATATTTGTTTGTTGGCTCCTGGCGTTTATAGTAACTATTTACATGTGATAATAAAGGCTTCGAGAGTCTGGAAATTTTGGCTTTAGGTACCTCAAAAGTGCTTGAGTTTTACTCTTTAAAAAGCTGTACGAACCCTGTATTTGATGGACAGAATCTAACTCTCGGCATAAAAGTGAATTTCCCAAAATGTCGGAACTATTCCTTTAAGCTGCGTCTGTATTTGCTAACATGTCGGCAAGAAAGCAGACACTGGTGAGCTTCACAAAACTGTAACCGAAGAGAGAGAGAGAGAGAGAGAGGATAAAATGTGTCATGTAGATAATTAAAGGTCCATATAAACCTGACCTGGCTCGTAAAATTCCAAAATTCCTGTTGCTGTATCAGTTGGTAAGTATTTAACACACTTCTTCTGCTCAAATGTCGATTTATATAATGTATCTACTGCTAGTGTTTGCTGTATTTGCCCCACAACAATTTCCCATTGGATTTGGCATCACTCTAATGGCGTCCGCTATCAGGACACTGCTTGATTCTCTGCCAAGTATAGACTCACTCATGCTCGATCCACATTCAGAAGTGATGTCATTAAATTTCCATGACCAAGCCTCAAGTACCAATTGCTATTCATGCGGGTCCTCAGGTCAGTATTATTCTATTCAGCATCGGGATAATTCATGAAGGACAACGGTGGTTCTGACTCTCGAGTAGCCTCTCCTCTCATCCTTCAAGCCAGGCCAGTATCTTTCTTACCACCTGTTGCTAGGTAACGACCAAGAGATCTGTCCCGTGGTGCTTTTTCAAAGAATGCAATCAGAGGAGCCGCCCCGAGCAGGAAAGGGATAAACCGATAGGAATCTCATTGTCTGTGCATCACCACTGCACCGACTTTGACATTTAAGCACTGTGTGTCTGCGCGGAGGCTTCTTTGATCCAGTGGAAATGTTTAGACGCCTGCAGCCCTTGCTGCGCTGCCAGGCACTGAATGGCATGTCAGGCACTTGATACAAGTAGGCCTCTGGGTACACGGGGCCTCTCTCCTCCTCTCCTGCTCTGTGGCATGCTTTTCCCACCCACCAGTGGGGTTGCTGAACCCAATAACAGTATTAAGCTCTATCTCCGAGGTCTATGCAACATCTTCATACTGCAGGTCTAGAGCTGTAACTGAAAGAAATGGGGTCAGATGTCGGGCGGAGAGGTGGGAGGAGGAATGCTTTGGGTAGGAAGGGATCTTGTGGAATTTTGCCTACAAGGCAGGATCCAGGATAGAGGGGTGGTTTACTCAGTATTATTGTAGAATGACTATTGATCATTGCTTTAGAGGCTAGTCAATGATCAGTGTGGCAGCTGTAACACAGATGGCTCTAAAATGATACTGGATTTTGTTTGTGTGCTGACTGCATTCATCAATAATTCAATGTATCTGTTATTGGTGATTTTATTAACTTTTTCAACATAAAGACCAAGCAACACAACATATTTATAGTATATCAGTTAAGAAGAGATAAAAGTAGCAAATAAAACTAAAATAAGAAAAAAAACGAGTAATGTTGCAGCACATTTTCACAGAATATTAACTTTTTCTGCTCTATATAAGTCAAACAATGAATTCAAACTTCATAGAAATGGTGTTGTCAGGGGCCCCACAATGTTTAGCAGCGCCCCTGCATCGAACTCTCTCTGAGCAGATGCTTTCCACCGTGTGCCGTCTCCTTTCGCAACACTGTCTGATTAAACAAAGCCTACCTGTTTTACTTTGTATTACTAATGTACTGTCACCGGTTTCCAGTCGATGAGTTTGGACAAGTGTTTACTCACCGTATTGTTCAAACATGTCGTCTAATGGGCTGAAGTGGCGCAGAGCAGGTGAGAAGCTGAACAAGTCGTTTATTGAGCAGATTTTAATATTTTAATTCACAACATACAATTTGTTCTGTTTTTTTTTTTTTTTTTTACTCACGTTGGCATGATGTCAACACACCCTTAACTGATTCATGGTCTGCCTAGACTCTAAGACAAGAGAGATGGCTGACCTACCTCAATGAGAGTCTGTGTTACAGTTATAAAAGGGCTTCATGCATAACATGCCTGAGTCCACCTGAAGCCACGTCATGGAGATGTCACTGCTGATGCAAAGTAAATAAGCCACGCCTGCATCTTCTACATTCACCAAGGGTTGGTTTGAATTAAAAATGAGGGCGTGTGAGTTTCAGTGGACACAATAGTCTATGTTGGCGACACAATACCATGCAGACACCAGCGTAACCACACTGACTAATGTTGTGGTGAGCTCTGACGCAAAAGAATTATTGCTCCTTTATAGGAACAGATGCCGTCCGTATCTTGATGGAAGTGCAGATATTCATCTTCAAGTTCAGCTTTTTTGTTTTCTAGGAGGCTTTGGCTTTGACTACTAAATTATTAATAGTTGTGCACATCTTAGAGACACTTGGTTGCACAGTAACATACAGCACAATAAGGTTTAAGTATGTACGAGCACAGTTTTCACCTACTAGTCTTTTTCTGCAGTTGTCGCTGCTAAACAAGCGGTTCAAGAGTAAATCCTAGACTGAAAGCAGCCCTGTTGTTATAGGTGGTGTATGGGATGTTTGCACCAGACTCTGTGTTGAGGTGCTCCGTGGTTTTCAGTTGCTTGCCCATTATCACACTCTGATCCAACACGACTACATTGTTGTATTGATTTCCTTTTGTTTGCATCCAGAGACAGGTGATCTTTCCAGCAGTATAAATACTCCATATTTATTGATTCCTGCAGGCTTAAACAGGCAGCTCTGTTTGTTTCCACTTGACTGACGAAATTCTTACCTGAATTGTTAATGCCAGCTGTCAGCGCAGGCAAACCTGAAGCAACTGCCTCTCAATCCTGAAGCAAGAACAGACCGTTCTTAACACGCTTTCCTGCCACCCAGCCGTGCATTCAGACCTCATGAGCTCAACCCTGCAGTTTGTGTGTCAGCGTGTTTAAGGTGTGTTACACTCTGTTAAAACAGCAACACTTTTTAGGGGATGAGAGTGAGCGAGGTGACTTTGGGGGATTTGCTGTGTTGAGTCCCGCTCAGAGACGGGGGTGGGGGGGGGGCTCTTGAGGAGGAAGAGGTTGTGGCTGCCAGCCTGGCACGTTGCGAGGCATTTGCTGCTTATCTGTGGTTGGTTGGCATGCAGCGCAGCAGGCAAGCAGGCTGAGAGGCAACCAATAGCCCTACAACTCCTCCCCAGAGAGAGGGGTGAGGGGGAACCAATGCTTTTGCGTATAATTAGGCCGCAAATTAACTCCAGTTTATGAAACAAATTAGCACATTAAATGTCGCTGGTGAAGTCATTAAGGCAGTGGACACATGCGTAGTGGGGACTCAGTTCTTTGGGGGGCTGTTGTAGCCCGGCCCAGTGCCTCCACAGCCTGTGGAGAGTCTGCCAACCAGTTCTCCCTCTCTCCACATCCATATGGCTCCACAGATATCTAATGTAATGGTTTTTGCCACTTTATTATAGCCACAGTGCCCTTATCAAGAGTCATTTGAAAGTGCTCCCATCAGAGGAAGTGCACATACTCATCTATGCACGTGTAAAATGCACATACAATCTGTGCTTTGTGGAGGGGCATGTAATTTTCATATTAGCGTGCCTTTAACTGTACAGAATCTGCCCTCCATTTTATGTTTGAGTCTTCGGTAAAGGCTGTCACCTTTTTATGAGCAATAATAATGGTAGGTAAACAGTACTGGACCAACTATGGAGCCATTTGTGAACACCAGTTGGACATTTCAGTAAAAGCTTGACATTTCAAAGGGCAGGGCAACTTTTAAAGGGCTGTCTTTTGTCTTTTTTGTATTAGATTTACTTTAAAGGATGGTCAATACTGTGTAAACAGCTGGAGGAAAGCAAATGAAGTGAACAAGTGAATCTTAGTGAAGTACAAAAAATGTGGTTCCAGATTTCCTTGCCCCTGCACTACTTGGCCTTTAGTTTGTATTATTTGTGTGTATGTGGGTGTTTATTGATCGGGTCAGGATGAATGAAAGCCTGCTTTTTTTTTGTCTGAAAAGGGGGCAGAGGGTTGGTAGAGGCTTCGGGGCCTGATGACAGGACAGATGAGAAGCTGCTCTCATATCAAGAGAGGATCGTGTTCATCAAGATTACAACCTGCAGCGGCTCCGTGTCCAGAAACTCTGAAACCAATCCGTCTGTTTCCATTGTGGTGCCTGTGAGACATGTTTATTCTTGTCATGGCTCAGAACAGCAAACTTTTTGCCACAATGCCACGTTTGTCTGTTGTTGCTGCAGATTTTATCACAACTTTTTGTGCAATCTTTGGTGTGATGGCTGCTGTGCTATACCTTAGTCTCTTATGTTATTTTTGCCCCTGCACAGCACTGTGCCTGAGAGGACTTGAGTCGGACTTCTGTCTCAGAAATGAGGACTTGAGACTCAACTTGGCTGCTCTGAGACTTGACTCTACAAAAGTTTCCACAGCACTTTTTCCATCAGTGCAACAACGGAGTCATGTGACACTCAACACATGGCTGTCTTGAGTTTCTGCCTTTTTAAACAGAAATATCTGTTTCATCCACCTGTTGATTCCAGTTTTTTCCATTTCTCCCGATTGATGTTCAGCTGCTGTCAATGAAACTCAACACTTCCTGTAGATTTTTCACATTAAAAGCCTATTTGTAATGGGAAGACTGGCAGACATTCAAAGTAAGTAAAGCAGCATTAAAAAGAAAAAAACTGATTTTAAGGACAGATTTTCATGTCCAGCATTTGGTGACCTGGAAGGCTTGAGACTTTGACTTACCCCCAGTGGCTGGAGGACTTCACTTGGACTTCTCTCAGGTGACTTCAGAAGACTAATATTTTAAAGCGGCTCTGGCTGGCTGTCTCAGCATCGTGCTCAAAGAAGCAAATTGCTGATTTCACCTTCCAATCCCAGCTAATTCCTTGTGGTATTTAATGAGGACACAAAGGCCTGCAGCATCACATCATAACCTCCAGTCTTATTTCTGTTAGTTTGCTCTTGGAGGGTAATAAAATTCTCCTTGGCTCAGCATGAGCTCACTGTCTGAAAGACTGGAATGCGATGCCACCAGCATGCCGAATGCCAGGCCCAGAAACTCCACATTTGCTGTCGCTGTAAACCTTATTACTCTGTTCATATTGATCTTTTCAATTGAGTTGTGTACAATGATAGCCCAGAGCCAGACATGAGAAAACCCTCCATTTTTTTATTAGTTTGCTGTGACAAGCTGCTCACTGCAATCCTTGATCGCTCCCCTAAGCTCTTAAAAAACTGCGAGATTCAGGGTTGAAAGAGTTGAATAAAGAGTGTCTCTCTTAAGTGGACCACTCCATGAAATATAACGCTATTTGTAGACGGCGCATACCTTAAGATAAACCACTTTAATCTCCACCAATTTAAGTTTTCTTGGCATCCAGGATCCAATGCATAAGCAAGACTCAGCATTTTAAATCCAATTAGTATGAAATCTACGTTTCTAAAACAATCAATTTCCACCTCAGACTGAAGGTTTTGGGGATTTTGCTCAGGAGTAGTGTTGAAATGTGTAGTGACACAGGCTGGTTAAATCTGTTTTTATGCCACTGGGACACTGAGGCAGGGACAGGGATGAATTCAAGACAGGGTGAAGAGGAGTAGATGAACACTGTTTCTCAATATGCTGACAGCCCCAGGGGTTAGCCATGTCTGTCCTTCGTCACAGCTTCCCATGAGACTCCCTGCATTTCTGTCTTCTCCCTAGGCGCTTAGCCTTTCATCCTTAGTGTGGGGCCTTGTCAGTTTGGCAGACGAGAAGGAGAACCTCGCTGGTATCTGAGAAATAATGGGCTTTTGTCCTAATGCCCATTGTCGACGGTGCTGGAGGAGTTTTGGTAATTGTTAATAACTTTTGGAAAACCTTTTTTTTTTTTTTTTTTTCCCCCTCTTGTCAGTGATCCTGCTCACATCCTATTATTCGACTAATTTATACGGTGCACGTCAGGAAATGGAGGTCATTGCTGAGGGTGCAGCCGTTAATTGCTTCTGTCTGACACAGTTTGACAGACCTTCCCCAGCTACAGTACATTTTCCGGCCTGTTCGTCTCCGATTGGTGGTATCCGGCTTACTCAGCAGGGAAAGGACCAGCGGTGGTGCAGATGGCAGCTGCCTTTCAGACTCGTACGGATGTTTCAAAGGAATGAAAAGAGGGAAATTTACAGTGTTGGTGTTTTTCAAAACTCAAGTACTTAAGGCATTATCCCAGAAACCAGAGTATAGACCAGACCAGAGTATATTTGAAAGAACTAGTTTGTATGTCTTGTCTTCCGAATGGCCACACTTAAAGGCAGGAGAGGTAACGCTGCATCCTTTTCAGTCTCCTCAAAGGCATTCACAGCGTTGCACTCATTTGTACATAGTTATTAATGAGAGAGTGGTTGTGTGAAGAATAAAAAAAAGTTTAAGAGAAAAATTCAAATCCTGCCTACTTTCTTACCTCCGCACCTGGATAATCGCTGTTTGAAATGGGCGTCAGTCATTGTTGGATTGCCGGCTTTGGAAAGAAAGTATTTCAAAGACCCGACACGTAGGGCTGCAACTAGCAATTATTTTCATAATTGATTGATCTGTGAATTATTTTCTGGATGTTTGGTCTATAAAACACCAAAAAACTTTGAAAAATGCTGATCACAATATGTTATAGCCCAAAGTAATTTAATCAAATGTCTTGTTTTGCTCGACCAACAGTCAAAAACCCAAAGATATTCAGTTTACAATGATATTGAAACAAAGAAAAGCGGCAAATTCTCCAATTTGAGAAGCTGGAACGATCAAATGTTTTTTTGTCATTTTTTTTCTTCAAAAATGACTTGAATTAATCTGCAGCGATTCTGATAATTAAGTGTTTAAGAGTCTGCAGCTGTGACCTCCAGTCTGTCAAGGAGCTATGCTACTCCTCTGGAAGTGTGAAGAGCATAGCCATCATTAGCTCTGCTTCACACTGTGTCCTGTTGTGACGCCCCTCACACAAGGACCGGATCCAAAAGACTAGGCAGAGTTGACATGCTACCATAAACTTTTTGGACGATGCCGAAAACACTTTCCTGTTGATTTCCTCACAACTTTTTGTGCTTCTTCTACTGTTTGTATTTTTATTTTTTTTCTAGCTCTTTCTCTCTGTGTCCTCGCCTTGCTCCAGGGGAAAGGTCCACGTGAAGGGGGCTGTGAAAAGAGTAGAGCCCAGTTAAAGGGCAGTTAGTGAGAAGAGAGGCCTTTTGAATGGCATCTCGGGTTGCCGGGCTGAAAGGTGCCATTAGTGTTGGGTTTCTGTGAAAGTCCACAGAGTGGCTGCTTCGAGCTCTCTCGATGGAAGATTTAGTGTCGTCACGGTCTTTAAAAATGGCAGCGTCCAGCGCAGAGAAAGCACAAATGGTCACCGCATGTACAAGCCACCTCTACAAGTTAAACTGACTTTATAGAAGACCTTGATCGCTGCTTGTTCAAGGCCATGACTTTGTTCAACTGACCACAAGATGCACTACTAAAACACTTGTGGCTACACTGCAGGGGATAGCTGTGGTGATGCCCCCCCCCCCCCTCAAGAGTGCTGAGGAAATGCAAACTGGTGGACTATTGTGTTCCTGTACAAGGCAGTTTGCTCGTTGATGTCTGTGGGTCGGAGAAGGGTGTGATGGTAAATGCGAGCGGTGGAAGGCTGGCACAAGAAAAGAGCCTTTTTACAAAACAACACCACAATCCCACAATGCCATTCTCCCAGTAAACAAAGAGCGCTCTGAAGCCCACATTATACGGCCTCATTCACCCCCTCTGACCCTGATGCACTTTCTCCCTTCTGGGTCTTTCTATAATTTAACTTGGAGGTGCTTCACAAATATACCTTTTTTGGCTGAGTATAGCCTGGTAGGTACTCATGCTACTATTTTATTTGGGTAGTATGTCATGGAGTGAGAGTGTGCACTAAAACGTTGGGTTTCATTTTTATCTTTCAAGTGTACAGTACAGTAAATGATAGCATTGTACAGTTGTCTCTCATTTTCTTTTGCCACTCTGCCCCAGAAACAGTAACAGCCCTGTGCGGCATCACTTACTGCAGTACCAGCGAGAGGGGCACTTAAGTTAATTTGCATATTAATTCTAACACCCAGGAGTTGTTGTGTGCACCAACAGGGGAATCTGGGGACTTTCTCCCTGCGTGACAAAGGAGTATATTTAGAGCTTACTGTTTACTGTATTTGTAAAAGAAATGGGCATGTCCACTGTCACAAAGATCTGCTGCTTATCTTGGCAGGCGTTACACTGTGTCCCTGCTTCCTTGTTTTGTGTCGTAATGCGGCCAATCACACGACATACTGTCTTTTTATTGAAATGTAACAAAGTGGGTGTTAATGTGTCATCAACATAATCTTAATGGAAACCGACGACAAGCGAAACATGTCTGGCAGACAGCTCATGCATGTTGTATTATGCAAACTATAATGTATAAATATGTCACAGCTAATTACTATATTTAAACACTGCGGCTCTGCTCTTCCTCTGCATGTTTATATATTTATAACCTGGGATAACCGACTGGCATTTTTAATAATTTCTAATATGTTGAATATCTCCTCCAAAACACTGACAGAATTAACTTACTTTTGAACTTTAATTAAATGCTTATTTCTATATAGGCTTTATACATTACCCCCCTCCACTGCCCGAAAAGAGACCCCCAAAAGCCACAGTGTAATTTGAATCCAGAGTCCACCTAAAGCTGAAACTGACACACAGTTTCCATCGTTGAATATTGAAATATCTGAAAAAGTCAGACACATTTGTGCTGTAAGGAGAAGCTGTGTTCATTTCTCACATTCTTTTACTTTACTTTACAGCTTTTTCTCTCTCTTTCACGTCAATATAAAGTTAAGGCAACTCGAACCACTTGGTTTAGGTTAGAGAAAGAATTTGGTCACCGTAAATGACGCTGATTTCCAGCCTGAGGTGTCGTTGCCAAACCAGGAAATCAGGCTGCTGACACTCTGCTGCCGTCCAGTGTCTTCCCCCCTTCTCACGTTCACATTCACACACTCCTGTCACAAGGCACCGATTGCCTCACGACCGCAAGGGGGAAGGAAAAAAACCGAGTGACTGCGGTACATGGTGTATGAGAAGTATATTTCTGTGTGTAACAGCGGGGGGAATTTTGCTCGACCGTGCTGATGAGTGACGTGAGCAGCTGGGAGAGAAATGAGAAGCCCTTTGCTCAGAGGTGCACGTGTAGCCCTGTCAGCCAAAGAAGTTTAAAAAATTTAAAGGCAAAGGTTTCTTTGCTATTAGTAAGTGTGTGTTTGCCTGTTTGTCTCATGTAGCTGAAGTCTTGCATTGCTGTTAAATTAATTCTGATAAATTAAGTGTTTTAAGCCGTTTACAATGACTAATGGTAAGCTTGCAGCAGCTGCAGACACGTTTCTGCTTTTGGTTTAAGGAAATACATCTCTGGGACATTTTGCAGGTGGGCCACCAGGGCCAGATTAATCCCCCTAGAGGGCCCTGGGGCAAAAATGAGTTGTGGGCCCCTGTTGATCCCCAGTTTGTTACACTTTCTGTGCGTTGTGTATGTAGTAGTTCGTAATCAGTTTGTGGTAACAGTGATGACGGTTGGGTCAGGACTACAAGGAGTTAATGGTGACCAAACAGGGTCAGATTCTGTGGTTTGATTTTTTTTTTTGATGGAGGCAAATAGGTTTTCATTGGTCAATTAGTAGATTTTTCCAGTGTATAATGTTTGTTTTTTTTCTTGATTTCCGGTTCATGAGGATATCAAGAAAAGGATAGTTTTTTGTTTTTTTTGCCGATAGAGCCATAAAAAGTAATCTAGCAGATGATCTATCTAGATTAACTGTTGATGTGGATTGGCTGAATTTGAATGCTTTTGCACAAGGATTGCTCTACGTCTATTCATGTGTTGTCTGACTGCTTGGGATGGGTCCATTCAAATATATCCTGGAGTTAGTTTTCAGCATTTCTCGGCCTCCTTGGGATATGGGTTTTTGTATGGTTGCTAATTTTATCCTAGGTGGTTTATTTTTTTTTAGTAGAATTTGGAAATAATTGAATCTAGATTTGATTTGAACCAAGTACTACTGTGCTAAATGTTTCCTGTTCCTTGTCTTTCTTCTTCTTGTATGCAGAGTATGAGTTGATTTTTCCTCTTTAAACTTCTTTTCCTGTTTCCCAAAGTAATGTTGGTGAGGTATGATGGTGAGAATCATTTATCTCTAAGAAGGATGGCATCTGGGTGTAAAAACGGCATTTATGTAGATTGCTTCCATTCCAGATGAGGGAAACGGGAGCGTGATCACTAATTATAAAGGGGTGGATTTGTGACTCTGTGATATCATAAAACACTTTCTCAGGTTATTATCTTACTGTGATTATAGTAACCCTATAACGGCTACGAGCAGTTTCACAAACTCTTTAAAACAGAACACAACATATTGTGGTTAAGAGTTCCTCCTCAGTGAAACCGGCTCTTCTCGTTGCAGAGTTGAGGAGGTTCTGTTTCTGGTGTTGAATTGCTAAAGTGGTTTTTGTCTTGGTAGCGGTTGCAAACCTTATGAATGACAGTCGCACCACCAAAGGGATGTGTACCATTGAATGTGTTTCTTCATGAAAAGCAGAATATGTTAAAAAAAAAACTGTCTCTTTGTGAGTTTGAAGACTGATGAGGCGCATCAACCTGGCTGATTCCCCAAAAGGCTTTAGCCGTTCTTCTTTTTGACTGACAGCGTTCTGTAGAAGTTGTCACATTGAACTCTTTTCCCTGATGTGTCCCTGACAGATGCAGTGTGTGACAGGGCACTCAAACATCAAGGCTACAAGAAGAGTTCACGTTTGTTGTCAGGGTAAACTTTCTTAAAAACTTCCTTTTCACTCTACCCACAACGTTTTGTGGGTGATGGGCCGCCGCCAAAATGTGGGTGGTTTGTTTTTGTTGCCAAGCTACACACCCTCAAGAGGAAGTTGAACTGAGGTCACTACATGACATCAACAGCTCTGTGAATCATACAGTACAGAGGGAACAGTTTGTGCAGTAAAGCGTGTACCAATTTGGTATTTTTGGAAAGATTTTTGTGAGAAAACTGCACATTGAATCTCTTCTTCTACTGCCGCTCTCTACAGACTGTAGGTCTCCGTTACTGCCAGCTGTTGGCCTAGAGCAGAGGGAGGGAATACACTATTCTTTTTGCATTACATAATGATAGCAGTGCTACACTATCATGCAGAAAATATCGCATGCATCCCCCTCCCCCAGTTGGGAGTTCTGGGTTATGACATTACATACTGTACATCAGGATTTGTGCCTAATATGGGCAGCGTGGGGTATCTGGAGAAGAGAGGGACGGCATTACGGAGCAGAAGATTGATGGGTGTACAGAACATGAATATAAACAGCTGTTTGAAGCCGTTTAATTCAACATCTGTCCTCTTCAGCAAGAGTGCTTTGCTTACTAGGACAGCTGACATACATGCACACACACCGAGCGGCAATTTCATAACTGAGAGAGCACGCACTATGATGCCAATCCCTTCACTTCCCCCCTCGTTTCCCCTCTTTTTCTTCTTCTCATGCCATCTCCTATCTGCAAAATGCCTTCATGCACAGTTGCCACACTGCCAGAAATGTCGGCCATGTTCGCGACTCCTGATTGGAACTGCACAAATAAGATGCATGACGCAATATGACGTCTGACTGACTTTCTCTGCTGCCTTTGGTTAGTGTCTCCTAGTAGGAGAAGGGGATCTGATGCAGTGCTCAGCGCTCTGCAGGGTGCACCAGGGTGTCAGGCAGCAAGGGCTGTGTGAGACATGAGCTGGTAAATCCAGACGAGAGCTCACTTATCCCCTCCTCCATATTGGAATGTCGTCTGCAGCCCTCAGTGAGCAAACAGCAGTGTAAACAGGTGGAATAATATCACACAAGAGGGGCTTTGTGTAGGGTTGCACGTGCTGCGTGGTGCAGAATATGTAGTGCACGAGCTTATGTGGCCACACACTTGTCGTCATCAGTGAGGCAGTTCTAGGCCAGCGTTTCTGACCTGAGGGATGAACTCTTTGCTTGTGCTGAAACGATTTGTTGCAGAAATTTTGATAATCTATTTATAATTTTTCATTCAAGCCAAAATAGCCAGACATTCGCTCTCTCCAGCTTCTCAAATGTGAAGATCATTGTAAATTGAATGCCAATTTTGAGCTTTGGACAAAACGACGTCTTAACTGGAAAAATAATCCTTCCTTGCAGCCCTACAGTTTGCTGCCGAAAGGGGTTTAATGTTGCTCGAGCCTTTCCCCTCAGATTCCACTGAACAGAGGGGCGAATGTTCAGTCTTATACAGTTGGATATATGTTTGGTATGTATAGCACTGATAGTCTTATGTATATAGCAGGGAGTGCATTTCTTCAACGAGGTGATTAGCTTTCCGTGTGTGTGTGTGTGTTTGTGCTGAGTTCAGAGTTGAACATTCATCAGGGAACACGCCTTAGTCTGACTCATAGCACTGACAAATAAAACTCATTGGTCCACAGCAGCAGCCCAACCCCTCCGTCACGCCTTCAGAGTGCAAAGTAGACTTCATATAAGAGAGCAAATATTGAGTCATATTTTTATTTAGTTAAATTAATAATAAGGCAGCTAATTATTAGGTCATGCAACAGATGCTTTTCTTAACCTAAGTAGTGCTTAAACTTCTATTGGAAGTCTCTTTCCTCTTCTTTTTCAGGAGCTACTGTTATTAGAGGGAACCGATTGTGTTTTAGTAGCTACTAATGGGGGTGGCGATGTATTGTGAGACGATAAAAATATTGATATTTTGCCCAGTGTTTACACAGTGATAGCTCTCCCTTTTCTGCATGTATTAGGCTCTTTTGGGCAATGTGGACTTTTTTTAAAGAAAGTTCTTTGACTTGTCAGGTATTTAATTTGCCAGATTATCAAAAACGCACATTATTTTATCAATAAATAGTTTATGAATTGATTCTCCCTAAAGTATACTTTATCATGATATACATCAGTATTGTGATATAAAAATTACATATTGTGATGGAGGATTTTATCCGTATGTCAAATCTAGTTAGGGCTGCAACTGACAATTATTATAGTCTATTAAATTACCAAAACTAAATTAAAATTGCGAGTTTTGTCAAACCAACGGTCAAAAAACTTTCTAACAATTGTAAGAAATGCAGAAAAGAAAGCAAATCTTGCCCTCTATTGGGCTGTAACAACTGTTTTTTTTCTACAAATGACGATTTCTAATTTCAACACTTTATTTGTGACATGATATCATTTGCATTCCTTGTCGTGCTATTTTAGTGTTTAGCTGTCAACACTTGAGGCAGTTTTTATAGTTGATCTGCCCTCCAGCTCTTGCACAATATGGACATAATTATAAGTGGCATGTAAGTCAGTTTGCTCTATTTATCGTCCTGCATTATTTAACCGCTGCTGGTGACTTTTAAGCCGGCGTGTAAACATATCTTTCTCTTTGTGTGTGTTTTCTGTCTCGTGTCCGGCAGCTTTTCGACCGAGTGCGGGAGGACAACCCTGACTTCCACCAGAAGATCATCCCCATCAGCAGCGAGCTGACGCAGCCCGGCCTGGCCATCAGCCCGGAGGATGTGGAGAAGCTCACCGCCTGCATCAACATCGTCTTCCACTGTGCCGCCACCATCCGCTTCGACGAGCCGCTCAAGTGAGGCTCACATCCCACCACACTCTGATCTGCTCTTTACCATCCCTCCTTCATACATAACAAAAACATACTGTGTCCACTCACTGATTCATCTCTGCTTTCTTCTACCACTGTTTGCATCTTCTAAAAACATTTTGATTACAAACTCTGTGCCACTTGCAGCTTTCTGACATTTCACTGACCCAAATCATTCACCAGAAACATGCACAACATCTCGTTATTGTTGGGTAAATGTTCCTCGTTGCAGGGACTTCCTGTTCCAGAGGATCTGCAGCTCACTGAACAGGCCGCGCGGTTTTATTCATTTAAAGCGAAGAGGAAGCAGGACCGTTTCTTACAAAGGGATGAGGATGTGGAGAAATCAGTCGTTTGTAAAAACACCAAGTTGCTTACAGTACAGTGTGACAATCTGTCAAAACAATAGATGGTTCCTTGTTTATTCAGGGAGCCACACTGTGCACAAATAGCTTGTGTGATCAACCCAGAAGAAGATATTGAATTTGTGTGATTGTGTATCTGATGGTTGGAGGTAATTCAGATGTTGAGTTGTCACAGCCAGAGAGGGCAGCATTTATGGAAATTGATTGCAATATGTTAATTACTAAGGAGTTATAACGGTGTGGACGTTCACTCATCTGCTGCAGCCTCAGGCTCTACTGTGCTCTGCTCCTCCAGCTGTGATTGGTGTGTCTCTGGTGTGTATCTGCGTGCATGTGTGGAGGTAGATGACTCTTGATTGAGGCTTCTCAGCTTTACTGAAGATGTGTGTCTGGAGGCGGGACTCCTATTAGGTTTGAGTGACAGCTCAGTTAGGGTGAAGCTGCTGCACTTTACTCCACACAGCTTTATATTGATCTGTTACTGCTTTCACGTGTCTCTCTCTGTCCTGTTCCGGCTCTCCTCTCTCTCCCTCCCTGTTGCTTCATCTTCCATCTTTCTCTCCGAGTGGCTTTCACCTTTTCTTTTCTTTATCTAGCTTTCACTCCCATGTCCACCCTTTCTCTCTCTTCCCTTCCATCTCTGTCATCTCTGAGCCATTACTCTCGTGTTGCGGCCGGCAGCCTTGTAAGCAGCGCAGGGGCATAAATCAGATGAGTCAGGCGTCTCTGTTTAGGGTTTCAGACCCTGGTCTTCATCCTCTGCAGGTCTTTATCCACACTTAAAGGATAATTCCTGTTTATTAAAACTTGGATGTTATTCTGGTAGTTTTGGCCGTCATTCCTATCTATAATAATAATAATAATATTGTACTCACCAAAGCTGGGCAAGAAGCAAGACCGGGGTCGAGGTGAAATTATTACTTACGTTCTTCACCTACCATACTTGTTGTAGTTGTGTGCACACAGTTTTGTGCAATGAGGCATAATTATCAGTAGAGTTGCAACTAACGATTATTTTCATTATCAACTAATCTGTAGATTATTTGTTCGATTCATCTTTTGGTCCATAAAATGTCAGGAAAAAAAGGAAAACATACGGTGGCCGAGAGAGCTCAATGTGCACTACACCTCAAAAGACAAGCAACGGCTGTGTGTTTCCTTAAGTTGCTGTTTGTTGAGCACCGTACAGAGATCTTTAATATCCCAAAGCCCAAGATGACACATTCAGATGTCTTGTTTTGTCCGGCTGACAATCCAAAACCTAAAGATATTCAATTTACTATCGCATGAGACAAAGAAAAGCACCAAATCATCTCAATTTAGAAGCTGGAACTGGGAAATGTTTGGGATTTTTGCTTTAAAAAAAAAAAGATAAAAATTGTTGGTGATTAATTTTCTGTCGGTCAACTAATCAGTTAATTGACTTGAATTGTTTAAGCTGTAATTATCAGCATTTTGGGTGTGCTCACTTTCAGTTACAACTCCAAATCAAGTGGTTTAGATCAGCGGTCTCCAACCTTTTTTTACATGTGACCCTTTCAAAAGAAGCCAAGTTTAACTTGTGACGCCGAGTCAAAGGTTGCATATTTATGAGCACTTGAAGCAAAGAGACGGGTATCATGAAAAGTCTAAAATGAATTAATCATTTTAAATTGGTTTATCCATCCATCCACTTTCTGTCACTTATCAGTGTCCCAGGTTGCACTAATTTAATTAATTATACTGCTGGGAAGTACTGATGAAAATGTGGTATAATAATAAATAATTCCAAGCCATATCGTCCCCACTGATTTTCCATCATTCTTTTATATAATCATTAAACGGGTATTAAATTGCCTTCTATATCATATTAAAAACCTACATTTATCTGGGTGAATCCTGCAGAAACCCTGAAAGAGTGACTTTTATTTTGTAGGATTGTCATTTTGAAGTTTTATAGGCCTGAAGAGGAAAAACTCGCCAGTTTTTTTCTGGAAAAATAAAGTAATTTTATGTAGCAGACACATGTTTTTGTCTGACTTTGTTGTTGTAATGTTCCCAGATCTCAGTAATTCATCTGATGATGGCCAAAACTACCAAAATAAGACCCCAAGATGTAACGGATAATAAAATGCTCCTTTGAGATGGTACCTTGTAGTTCAGATCAGAGCTTTACAGTTCTCTAGGTGTTGCATCTAAATCATAACAGCAAAAACAGATGGGTAATGAGTCAGATACAGGAAGGGGCTCAGCGGTGCGTCCATCTTTTCCTGACTTGTCCTGCTGGCATGACTCCCTGCATATGGTCCCAGGAGGTGGTGGGAAGACGACATGCCCACACACAAGAGCTCGTCCTCTAATAACCACCCTCCCTCCCCGACGCAACCGCCACCCGCTTTGCTTCTGTTTATCTGTGCTGCTGCTAACAAGCTGGACCCATCGCCCACCGACGCACACTGTCCATCTCTCACTTTTCCTGTCACCCACACACACACAGAGCCAGAGAAGCACTCTATCTCGCAGTGTCTCTTTAAACTGACCCTCAGTTTTTCTTACTGTCGCCTCGGGCAAAATGGACTCTGTATGTTATTGCACTTCTGCTCCAGAGTTGACACAGATTCACAGCTGAGGATGCAGAGGATGGATGTGCTGGTGTGTGTTCGAGCTGCACGGCTATTTTGTCAACTCTTTGGGAAAACCTTTTTCAAATAATTGTGCCAGTTGGATAAAAGTGCTTCCTCTACCTCACTATATTATCAGTGGAGGGGCTAGTGCTCAAACAATTAATCAATTAATCGATCTACAGAATATAGATTCACTGTATAGTTATTCCAAATACTCATCTTGCTATATATATATATATATATATATATATATATATATATATATATATATATATATATATATATATATATATATATATATATATATATATATATATATATATATATATATATATATATATATATATATATATATATATATATATATATATATATATATATATATATAACACACACACACACACTTTGAAACTGAAGAAAACGTGATGATTCTCAGGCAAGTTCTGGAGTTATAAAGAGCATCTTTTATTCATGCTGGACAAAGGGGATAATGATATCCTTGGAAAGTGTACGTCACACTGAATCTAAAAGAGAGAAGTATCTTTGCCTCGCGTCTCTCCCTCCACTACTCCTCAACAACAGTTCCGATAATGGATTAATCATTAGGATCATCACACAAACATTGCCTGGTTTTGGTAGTGGCAAGTAGTTTGATAGTGTAATAACATCTATTTTTTTATATCCTAATGCGTTATACTAACTTTGTAAACCTTGTGCAACATGCTCTGCCAGTACTGTACTTGATTGTGGTCATGCCAGTAAGGCACATTTGCATTAATAATTTAAGTCTTTTAATGGAGCAGCTCCTGGTTGCAGCTTCTCAAACGTGAGGATTTTCTGCTTTTCTCTGTTTTTATATCATTGTAAATAAAATGTCTTCGTCGGTCGGGAAAAGCAAGACATTTGTAGACGTCAGTTGGACCCTTTTCTGACATTTATGGACTAAGCGATTATTGGTTAATTGAAAAAAGAATCTACAGGTTATTCAATATCATGATTATTATTTGAAGCTCTGTTCTGACTCTCTGCTCACATTTTTTTGCTCCTCTTAAAGCTTTTTCTTTCACTGTGTTACTCTCACAAACATCTTTGATTTTGTTTTTATTTCTGCCCCCTCTGCACACTGCACACACTTCATCACATGGTGTAATGCAGTCTTGCCATTTATTGATGCAATTTACGGAGAAATTGGGAACGCTTGGTTTGATGCAGCGGATCTCCCTGCTAACGTGAATGCGGCAGAATTTTCAAGTCAGTTACTTGGATAATTCACAATATGAACAACATACAACTCCCTCTGTCCTTTTTTTTTTGTTTTTTAAAGAAAAATAAAAAGGAGGAACCTCAGGAAGGAGCAACAGATTTCTCTTCTAGGACAGACATGTAGAAGTAAGAGTGTATGGAGCTGTGAACTGAAATCTGGATTTCAAAACGGTTAATTGTACAGAGCTACTGGCACATACTCCACATCGAGCCACAGAAGTGTTTGCTGAAGTGCTCGTGGCTGAGTGATAGTATGAGCTGAAAAGGGTGTTCAGTGAAAATAACGATGAGACTAAGACATTTCTAAAGAGAGCAGATGTTTGCTGTTTTTTTGGGTTTTTTTTTTTTTTTTTGTCCTTTCTCTCCCTCCTGTTCGGTTTCATGTCTCACCATCCTGCCGCGTCGCTCTGCTCCGGCTTAGAATCATGTTCTGCAAATTCCTACCAGTCTGCAAATTCTTGTTTGAATGGAGCGCTCAGGAGTCAGCAAACACTAACGCTCTCGCATGCAAATGCTCAGAGATATTAGCAGTCTGGCAAATACTCCCTCAAAGCCTCTTCCTTATATACTGTATATAAGGAACACAGTATATAAGTATATCTCAAGCACACACTCATGCAAATCCTTCACTCCCACACACAGACTCATTTGCACACCCTTTCCTCACACACACACACACACACACACACACACACACACACACACACACACACACACACACACACACACACACACACACACACACACACCCACCCAGAGAGAGTCTCTGTTTGACACTGTATCTCTCTTCTCTCTCCTGCAGACACGCCCTGCAGCTGAATGTGATCGCCACACAGCAGCTCCTCAGCCTGGCCCAGCAGATGCACCACCTCGAGGCCTTCGTTCACATCTCCACCGCCTATGCAAACTGCAACCGCAAGCACATCGACGAGGTCATCTACCCGCCACCCGTCGAGCCCAAGAAGCTCATCGAGTCTCTCGAGTGAGTAGATGAACGGCTGCTTTTTGTGCCCCAAAGTTTCAAGTTTCAAAGTTTTATTTGTCATGTGCAGTCACACAAGTATAACAGTGAAATGCTTTTTCTGGAAGGCTCCCAGCCTGTGCCAATATAAAAGGCAATATAATAAATATGAATAAAAAATAGACATATTGTAACAGGTTAGACAAAAAATATGTACATTGTTCTAAATTTGCAATAACTATTATATTAAAAGTAGACCTGTGCGTAGTGCAAGATGCCAGTGGAATGACGTGGAATTAATTCTAGTTCAGTTTGATTGATATCGTATGGAATATGATGAACAAGCACAGCGTTTACTATATACATATACTATATATAACATGTAATGATATACTAAGAGTTCATAGGATGTGTTGTCTGCCACACCTTAAAAGCCAAGGTGTATCCACTTTTTTTTGTGGCAAAGAGTCAAAGGAGTCGGACGAGAAGCTGATCTTCATAGTGATGTACGATACCCGAGGTCCAGTACTGAATGGAAATTGGGAATGAAATGGCAAACCCCCTCCTGAAATTCACTGGGAATAATGAAACATAAATGGGCTACAAAAAGTAAAATATTGCTTCTACATGTAGCACAGAAGAAGCTAAGTCCCCTGGTGTGTGTGGAGTACCTGTAGTGCCAGTTTAATTAAAAATGTGGAGTGGAGATGTAGGAAGCCTATCAACACTTTGAAAAGGGCTTTTCACTGCTTTCAGACTCTCCAAACGACACTTCTTTTCCTGTGTACATGTCCTAAACATCAGTGATTTTTTTTTTTAATTAACATTATTAACATTTATTTATGGTTTATATTACCATTCATTTGAATAAATGAAATAAATGATCTTTAGCTGATCTCTAGGCTCAAAACACTATGGATTTTTAAACGAGAAATGACCAAGTTGTGTCTGTACCTTGTAATATCTAGTCTTGCTATTTCAGTCAAGGCTGATGCCACTTGGTGCACACCCTTGGTATACATTTACATACAGTATTATACCTCTTATGAAATAGTTACTAATGATAATGGTACACAAATGGGCCTAAGATCAACTTGGAATAAAAGAATAATACGTGCCACAGTGCCCTGCATGCTACTGCACTTCTCTGACTGACCCCTGTCTTCCTGTGTCCAGGTGGATGGATGACGGCATCGTGCGCGACATCACACCGCGGCTTATCGGCGACAGGCCCAACACGTACACCTACACCAAAGCCCTGGCCGAGTTCGTGGTGCAGCAGGAGCAGGACAGGCTCAACATTGCCATCATCAGACCCTCCATAGTGGGAGCCAGCTGGCAGGAGCCTTTCCCTGTGAGTCCGCTGGATGTTTTACTCTTTTCTCCGGCAGCTAAACCACATTTACACATTGTAATGAGATATATGTCTACTGTTATGAGCCATGTCATATTCATATGTTATTAACACCAGAATAGACTCATACCGTGTCCTTGCAAGTTGTGAAACCTCAGTGTGGTGTGAACAGTAATACTGCCGCCTGTTAATGTTAATCAACATGTTTGAATGACTTTTCTTGATCCCGTGCTCGTTATGTGTCCACCTGTGACAGTAAAACGAGCGGAAATAAGATACTGATCGATGTAATCCTGCACAGATCAATGCCGCTCCCCTGTGGTTTTTCTTTTAAATGGCCCAGGATTAAAGCAAATGGGTTCTTATTTTAGCTGACGACCTGCGTGATTCAACCAAGTCGTTAAAAAACAGCTGCTGGGATGGGAGAGATTAGGGTGGTGAAGAGGGCAGAAATGGGACACTGAGAGCGGAGATACACGCTGACAAACTGAATGTCACATTGAGGGTGGGAGGCTGAAGAGTGCAGAGAAGTTCATGTAAAGGCCACCCTGAGAGTTCAGCAGAGGACTGAATGTTGCACTACTTGCATGATTAAGCAGCTTTCAGTCAAGCTGCGGGTGCTCCAGGCGTACATCTTCAACATTTGCAAAATCACTTTGCACTTACTGCAATAGCAAGTGAGAAAGTAATATCAGCCACTATTTTAGCTTTAATCTTTACATAAAGTTGCATTTTTGTGATCTTCAGTTAAGAGGAATTAGTGTTTTGTATCACCCCTATCCAGTCAGAGGCCCAATCTGTAATTTTTCAACCCTTATCAATTACAGGTTTGTTCACATATATAACTGAAGAGTTAAAAACAAGCATCCAGTGTGTTTCTCAACTGAGCATAAATCAAAATGTAGGCCAAAAAATACAATTTGTGATGTAAATTAAACTTTTCACAACATTAGAAAACATGAATAACTTGGATTTGTTTGCTAGTGCTCTAGTGCAGAAGTTTTAAAACTGAGTGCCTCCCCAAAGGGGCGTGGAGGGAGAGACACGAGGTAATTTGCATCAAAAATCTTCCTTCTCCCTTTTGGATTCAGCGTGACTTATTATCTCCGATGTCCATCGCGAATAAATGTCCATAAATCCGCTTGGAAATCATAGAAAAGGGACAATCCTGCAGAACTGGCTTGAGAATCATCATGTTTTAAAGTTTTCTTCACCATCAAAGAAATACAGTGATATTTGTCTGTACATTCATGGACACATTGCAAACAGTAACTGCTAATAGCTAATTTGGCGTACTTTTAATCATGCTGTAGGAGAGAGGAGAGAGAGTGTCAAAATAGGCTAAAAAATAGGGCTCAAGTTGTAGCCCACAGCGTAACTCACTGAATCCATGGCAACACATTATACGTCCTGTTTACATCCTGTTGTCGCAGTTGACTGTTGGTCAGACAAAACAAGACCAGAAGACATTACTTTGGGCTCTGGGATCTTGTGATGACTTTTGACATGAATCTATCAATTATACAAAAAAACAATAGACAGATTAATCAATAATCGTAAGTTGCAGCCCGTCTTCCAGTCCTCCTGAGTCTGTGGAAGAAGTTTTTTGAATCGTGGCGGTTGATTCTGCGTTTAAGGTCATTATTTTGAGCTTGTTTGCAATCAGATGATGAGAGCTGCTCTTCAGATGCTTAAGGTCGTCCAGAACCTTCCTGTGAAATAATCAAAGGTACTCGGGGAGACGTAGAAAAACACAGGGAAGTCCTTGTTTATCTGGCGTCAGGAAATTGTGTGTGTGTGTGTGCGCGCGCTGGGACTCTGACGGCAGATCCTGGCTCTGTGCTCAGCCTTCATTTGTAAGCTCGGCCTGGCAGCGACTCTTCAAAAAGGCCTCACTCATGCTTGGCCATGCAATCGCCTTGGCAGCTCATGCCAGTAGGCGCTGTGAGGCACGGAGGGGGATGGGATGGGACTGCCTATTTATATGTTTGTGATTACGTGTGGTGTGTTTACAACCGCAAAATGCATCTAGTTCTGTCAGTTTGTGACTCCACATCTTCGGAGGTTGATTATTTAACCAACATATATGATGCAAAATATTAATTCACAGATCTATCTGCCACTTCAGCCTGGCGTGAAGCCACCAAAGGATTGTGGTGCTAAAAACACCTCTGGCCTCAGTGGCCTGCTCGTGTCATACACTTTATCTGCACCAGAGCATATTATTAGACTCGGGACAGGCCTCGGCTTTGACCGCATAATGGGTCTCCAGTCCCACACGCTGGATACTGCAGCAGTCTATAACCAGTAGTTTCATCCATTTTTAATGGAGTCTAATTGAAGTCGACAATCGCTGCTACCCAGCCTCCCCTGTTCTTCCACCACAGGAAGTAGCACAACCCTAAATGGCTGATTCAGCACACATAAACATGTTTAGAACCACATACATGTTGCTGTTCGGATCTCTAAGGATTTACATGTTCTCTCTTGTTACACGTCAGGGTTGGATTGACAACTTCAACGGGCCGAGCGGAGTCTTTATAGCTGTAAGTAAAAATGTCACTCTTAAATCTCGAAGCTTTTAAACACACAGACGGGTTTTGGAGCCATAAGACGGTGTCTGTCTGTATTCAGGCTGGAAAGGGCATCTTGCGCACCATGAGAGCCAACAACGATGCGGTGGCTGACCTGATCCCCGTGGACGTGGTCATCAACCTCACCCTGGCTGCTGGTTGGTACACTGCCGTACACAGGTTAGTGCCAAACCCAGACATTTGGTCTGAAATCTGTAAACCTGGAGCCCTAGTCCTAAAGCATAGGTTCACAATTTTTCATAAAATATGACAGGTGGTCTTTTTAGTTTGAAATTCCCTCGTTGTTTCCCAAAAGTTTTTCCTGCTGCAGTGGAAAGACGGTAAGAAAAAAAAGAGGGAATTTTGTACTAAAATTTGGAAGATACCCACTTGATTTTGTCTAACTCGGTCTGCTGAAACGTTATATTAACTTCAGATAAACTTTAAAAGTATTTTTGCACAAAACAAGGATGTGGATTTTGTCTCCCATCACTTATATTGAAAATGCATCAGGAAGGGATCTTTTTAATGGCCAGTATGAACAGGAGGAATGATTACAGCAAGTAAAACCAGTTTCAGTGTTCATCTGGGCACCTGACTGTTGTTTTAAGACAGACTTGGAAAAATTGTGAACCTCTCTTTTAAATATGTTTTTCAGCTAAAACATTTAAAGATGTTAAGGATCTTGAAACCTCAGGTAATGGTTACTATATTGCTGGACGTTTTTGTATATTTGTGGAAATTAACTCATCACTTCATGCATAAACATGCTTGTATAGACAAGTCAAGCATCTTTAACCTTTACCTGACAACAGTCTATCACTTTTTAGTGTTTATCTATACAAAAAAAGCCTATACATCAGGAATGACTCACTTTTAATGAAGTCATGGAAACAAAATGTCAAAATATATCTTCATGATACATATGTAGATATATTTTGTGTTGAATGTTGTGTGTATACTGTATATGCTGCCATCTTAATAGACCTAAAAGTGTTGTTTCAAAAAGAAAGATGTGTAGACAATTCCTGATATATTATGTCCATCCAGACCACAGTAAAAGATCACATAAAATTCAAAACATTAGTTTTCCTGGTAGAAAAATAAGTTTAACAAACATCCTTATTAAAGTCTGAAGTGATAAAACAAGTGGAGTCCAAATTGTGTAAAATCTCATACTAGCTATTTGTGCTCTCTTCAGTTTGCTTGAACAAAGTTAAACAGCAGGTTTAAACAGAGGAACTGGAGAGGAACTATATCATCAACTAAAATGAAGAACTGGATCGCTTCCAGGCTGCAACAGACGCATTTGGAACAGAAAAAACAAGATTTTTGCTGATATTTACAGATAAAATAAATTGAGGGGTAAAAATATATCTTTTGTTTGTTGAACCTTAGAAAATGCATAGTTGGAAAAGAGAACCTATTGTGGCAGTAAGCAGTGAATGTGTCACAATGTATGAAATCACATCAGTTTCCACTATTCCTCAGTCATGACTAAAGTTTTCCTTGGAAACGTCTTACTCCCTCCTTTGCCGAAACTGACTGGGCCAGATGTTTCATGCTGGAGAGAATGTGGGGAGGAAGCTGAGCTGAACACTCCCGCATGATATAAGATAATAGATATAAGATAATAAAACCAACAAACCTGAAAACGTATTTGAAAATACATTCAAACAAATGCATTTCATAAAGGGGAAAAAAATAGATCACATCTCACAAATGTAATAATGCATCAACATTGCCAACTGTTATGTGATTATACCGGTGTTTATTTACCTGACAACCTGTACTTATTTTCAGAAGGAAAACAGAAAAACAGAAAAATATAAGTTAAGTATTGACCCCTGTATTGGAAAGTATGTTAAAAGGTTCATTTAAGAGGTTAATTTAGTTATCCCTCAGTTTCTCAGCCTATATGTATATTCACTACCTTGTCAGCACTCTTTTAAAGGTCTGCATGTGTTGTCATGAATTACCTGTGTTTTTAAATAGGTTTTTAAATGTATGATCAACCTTTTTATAGCACAATAGTTTCATAACGTATAGACTACTCATACAGTGCAGTGTTACCAGGAAATGTAGACTATTATTATTTGGCATGATTATGACCTTGTTCTCCCACACCCTGCAGACCTAAAACAGCTCAGGTGTACAACTGCACAACCGGCGGCATCAACCCATTCCACTGGGGAGAGATTGGTAGGTACATTGTTTGTCGTCTTGCTTAAAGGTAATGGGAATCTGTCACTGCAGGCGGATATTTATGGAGCTGTGTTGTCTGCGCCTGCAGGCATCCCACAGTATTGTTGTCCCGGTTTGCATTCATCATCACAAATCAATACTCCAGTGTTGTGACATAATGTCTCTGTGATGTAGTTAAGTCGTGTAGTTTGTGGTCGCAGCTCTTGTGGAGAGTGTCTGCCACCTGCTGGAGAGAGACAGAAGATGGATTTAACATTTAAAGGGTGTTGGTGGGATACTCGAGACACATTTTCCCTAATATGAGAAGCTTCTGGATTTATTAGCTTCTTCTTGAGAGCTAGGACATAACGGCTTTTCAGTTTGAAATAATAATAAGCTCAGTTATTTTCAGAAAAAGTAAAATGCACATTTTTGGAAAAGCAGCATCCTTTCTAGTTAGGTTTAGGTTTGGTCTTAAAATTAAAAAAAAAATTTTTGTTTTAATGCAACATTGAATCATTTCCTCTTTTAGGTTTGCAGAGGCAAGATAATAGTTTGCATAAAAGTTAACTTTTACATTTAAAAAGAAAAAGCATCTTTATAACTATATGATGGATTTCCATGAGATTTGGTGCAGATATTCGTGGTCCCCAGAGGATGAATCCTACTG
Organism: Macquaria australasica; assembly: GCA_005408345.1. Taxonomy (NCBI): domain Eukaryota; kingdom Metazoa; phylum Chordata; class Actinopteri; order Centrarchiformes; family Percichthyidae; genus Macquaria; species Macquaria australasica. The sequence continues at coordinate 2,560,781 of SEMN01000004.1, read as the reverse complement.
ACTTTGGTAATCCCCTAACGTGTCATCTAGCGCCACCACCAGGTTTAAGTTTACATTTATCCAGTGAAATATCTCAACAACTGTAGAATGGATTGCCATGAAACTTTGTACAGACGTTCATGGTCCCCTGATGATGAATCCTACTGACTTTAGTGATCCCTTAACTTTTCACATGAGGTTGACATTTGTAGTATTAAGTGAAACATTTCAACAACTCCAATGGATTGCCATGTAATGTAGTACAGATGTTCATGTTCCCCTCAACTTTAGTGATCCTCTGACTTTTCTTCTAGTGCCGTCATCAGGTCAGAATTTTGAATTGTCCTATTGTTAACATTGTCGTTGTGAGCATGTTAGCATGCTGATGTTAGCATTCAGCTCAAAGCACCTCTGTGTGCAAGTGCAGCCTCACAGAGCTAGCTTGCCTTTAGACTCTTGATCTTGTTAAAGTACGTTTAAAAACAAAACGTTTTTCTTCCCTAGCCAAAAAAATTCCCATCTGACTGAATTGCCAAGGCTGATGACTGACTGCATATAAGAAAAACAAGAAATTATAATTTGAATCACTCAAAATTATTATTTAATTTACCCCAGTTCATAAAACAGTTTATAAAAAATACAAAGGACAACATGCATCTTAGCAACTTTCTGTTCACTGAAAGCACAAACGTATTCATGAGCTGTGCTGTCTGTAATCACATGTACATCTTTAAGATAGTTTAAAGATGTGTGTGATTACAGACATTTAAATAATATACATTGTTATAATATAATTATCTCTCTGCATTTCATGCAAATGTATGATGTATTTAGGTGCAGTTGATGTGAACCGGTGCTCAGAGCCTTTATGGTTTGTGATAACTGTTCTTGTTTTGAGGTCACGATAGCAGCAGTGAAATTACACATGAAGAGTGAAAAGTTGTTGTTTCCATCCCAGCGGTCATCAGATACAGTGGGATTAGATGGTCAGGATGACATCTCGCTCTCGCTCTCGCTCTCGCTCTCGCTCTCTCTCTCTCTCTCTCTCTCTCTCTCTCCCCCCCCCCCCTCCCCCCCCTCCTCTGTTTCCTCTCAGATTAGCAAACACGCGAGGAAATTGCTACCAGATGGCTCGTAGCTGGATTAGGTCTCATCACTGCAAACTCACTGTTATGGAAGAGGAAATGTGTACTCTAATCTCACTGGCCCAAATGAGAACTAGGAATGAAGCTAATCTGAAACACGAGGATCAGAGGAGACCAAGAAACGATAGAAAATGATGAGGTTTTGTTTTTTTTTTTGGCCTGAATATGAAATTTAAAAGGCAAGTAAAGGAGGAGGATCCAGCTCCTCGTTTCTAGCACAGAACTGTCCCAGACCTCGGAGGGCAGCTCAAGGTTAGCGGCGATACTCCCAACCAGGCCGCGAGGGGCCAGGCCACAGCTGGCTGTCACCTCGGATTTGGTCATCTCGGCCCCTGCAACCACTACATATCTGTTGCCATGGAAACAAACAGCGCAAGGCCTAGTTTGCGTGCTGGTGTGTGATGTAATGTCTGTAGTCACATGGCTGCTCTCTGTATCAGTGGATGGCTTCTGCTGGATTCTGGGAGGAGGGGGAGGGTTAGGAGGGGCTGGCTGTGCTGCCCAGTGGGGGAAGTCATTGTGTGGCTGCTTTTCCGCCTGATATTCCCCCAAGAACCAGAGCTGAAAATCAGGTTATGATCAGGGCCAGCCACGGTTCCTGGAAGTCATGATCCTTGCATAGAAGCTGCAATCTGTGTGTTTGCCCATTTAATTCTTCCTGATCAGTGGATGTAGAGATTCTGGGCTGTTTGAAATAGCTTTAAAGGACCTTTTTTCATTTTTCTTCAGTGCGTCATGAGTTCCCCACGTTTCCACTTACTTTTAGAGCAAAACTAGCCCTGTGCTTCTCCTACATTACCATTACATTCAAGTCACAGAGCTAAACACCTGATTCTGAAATACCTGGTGATCTTTGAATTGTTTAACAACACTTACCGCTGTTCTGAAGGCGTTTCTAAAACCATCTGGATAAAAATAATATTCTATCGGCTGCACGATAACAAAGATTTTTAACCTGTTTACCAAGCTGAAACTCTTGTTCCTAATCCAAACAAAGATGGTGAACCAAAAATGTAAAAACATAATCAGTTATTGGTATTGTTTTATATTGATGTATAGAGTGGAGGTATGTCATTTCTGGCTACATTTCTGGCTTAGGAAACACAGTTGAGGAACAGGTTGAAAATCTGTTATCATACAGCAGGTGTGATATTTTTTCATCCAGGTGGTTAGAAGAGTCTTCGAGGTGCTCAGCTCTGTGATTTGAATGTAATGGTAATGCATGCGAGGCACAAACTAGGGCTAGAGCAAGACTAGCATTTATCAGAAATCGTTTTGAACTAGATGTTGCCTTTTATCTCAGAGATAAATACTGTATTTTGTTGTCTAATTAACCCCCTCCACCGTGCACCTTTTTTTGCAGAGCACCACGTGATGTCGTCCTTCAAGAGGAACCCGCTGGAGCAGGCTTTCCGCAGGCCCAACGCCAACATCACCTCCAACTACCTGATCAACCAGTACTGGATCCTGGTCAGCCACAAGTTCCCTGCCCTCATCTACGACCTCTTCCTGCGTCTCTCTGGACAAAAGCCGCAGTAAGACTCACAGCTATCTGTTGTGCTTGAAATCTAAAGAAAAGTTAAAGTGTATAATAACCTCTGACCCCCCCCTTCTCTTGCTCTAGGATGATGCGCATCTTCAACCGTCTCCACAAGGCCATCGGCCTGCTGGAGTATTTCAGCAGCCAGGACTGGGAGTGGAACTCGGAGAACATGAGCATGCTGATGAGCCAGCTAACCCCAGAGGACAGGAAGGTAGGCTGATCCATGTACAAGCTGCCAGTTTGGGGCAAATATTCTATCTTCTAAGCTGATTTAGGAGCCAGATAGTTTGATCCATCACATAAGACTCATAATTCTCATCTGAATGGTCGTTATAAACCCCTTCTCACTCATCTGAAGCTCTGTGCAGGTCACAACAAGAAATACAGTGGTGGAAAATTACTAAATACAGTTACTTTAGTTTTGTACTTCAGTACAAATTTGAGCTACTTGTACTGTACTTATTACTGTATTTCCATTTTATGCCACTTTACACTTATATTTCACTACATTTCAGAGGGAAATATTGTACTTTTTGCTGTACTATATTTACTTCCTTGACAGCTTTAGTTACGTTACTTTGCAGATTAAGGTTTTTCATACAAAACATAAGATCAGCTTCTGAAATATAATTAACTGCTATAGATTAAACTACCCAGTAGTGTATATAAAGTTGGTAAAATTGGCTCCACGTTGCTGCTTGTAGGTTAATGCCTCAGTCATAAAAATCCAAAGATATAAATATAACAATATAAGATTCTGTTAAGTGGCCATCCTCCATCATGAGTACTTTTACTTTTGGCACTTTAAATACATTTTACTGTTATTATTTTTTTATTTTTACTATACCATACTTTTACTCAAGCAAAATGTTTGAATGCAAATGTATTTTTATAGTGTGGTATTGCTGCTTTTACTTAAGTTAAGGATCTGAGTACTTCTTCCACAACAGAAGAAAGTATTGCTCCTACTATTTACTCCTAATATGGTTGAGAGAGCAAGCAGTTTAGGAAATATTCCCTCTGCTCACTGGGAATATGCTACATTTTAATAGCATTAGGGAGTCTATTGCACCATCTAGTGAGTGAGAGTGGGACTTCACATTCATTTTCACTCACATTTAATAGCAGCTTTGGTTTTGCCTTCACACCCTCCTGACCGTTTTTTTCTATCTTGCAGACATTTAACTTTGATGTGCGCCAGCTGAACTGGCCCGAGTACATTGAGAATTATTGCATCGGCACCAAGAAGTACGTCCTGAACGAAGACATGTCTGACATTCCCGCTGCCAGGCAGCATCTGAGGAAGTAAGTCGACAAGAGAATACACCCAGTTATAACATCATTTTAGGAAATAACAGGAATTTCAGCTCAGTGGTAAGTGTTTTGACAACGCAATCAGACACCAATGAAATCTTCAATGAATTTTTATAAATTCAGTTCAGCAGAGATGCCCCTAAACATATTTATTTCTACATTACCCATACATGTCTTAAAATGAATAACATTAGCTTTCTTGTCATTTTAATGCAGCATTAAATTGTATGCTTTTTTTTTAAAGGTTTCATTGATAATCCTCCTCTCTATTTACTCTCCAAATAGGAAAAAACAGATACTAGTTTGCATAAAAGTCTATTTTTACATTTAAAAAAGTAAAGTTCATACAATAAAACACAAGAAAAATAAGTTGTTTTATTTTCTTAATCACAGAAATATCACCTGACAGAGTGAAGGCACTGATGGTGGTGACACTGCATGAAAGAAACAGGAGAAATTACAGCTTCAGTCACTAAAAATTATTATTAAACTTACCGTAACGATGAGAAAAAGTGTATTCAGAATCCATCATATAACCAGGTTTTGGTTGTGTGTAATCACATGTACATCTTGAAGCTTTATTCTGTAGAATCTATACAATGTTTAATGTTTTATCATTATCTCTGTGTTTTGAAAACCCTTTCATTACTTCCTGTCTCATTCCTCCGCTCCCTGTCCTCTTCCCCAGACTGAGGAACATCCGCTACACCTTCAACACCCTGTTGGTGGTTTTCATCTGGAGGGTGTTTATCGCCCGCTCCCAGATGGCCAGAAACATCTGGTACTTTGTGGTCAGCCTCTGTTTCAAGTTCCTCTCCTACTTTCGTGCATCCAGCACCTTAACCAACTGAGCTTTCCTCACCGCCTCAAGCCAGAGACAGCAGCCCTCAGCAGGACGTAACATCTGAGGCTCCGACCATCCACATAGGACGCTCCAAATCCAACTTTTAGTGTGGATTAGCAGGGGGCTCTCTACAGGTGGGGGCTGCAGTTGAGTGAAGCACTCGGAAGGTGGGAAAAAAGAGGTCTACTAGCCATGAATTATTTTAGTGTGGAAATCTGTCATCAGTACCTGCACTGTTCAGTCACCAGACCCCGTCCAAAAAGAAGTGTTGTCATTCGTTTTGTACCTACCGTTTTCTTCTCAAAGTGGCTAATTATATATGCAACCATAAGCCTTTTGTGTGATTTCCATTTTCCTGTCCACATCACCGTTTGCATCCTCTCAAATCTAGGTACATTGCCTTGCCTTGTGGTGATTTTTTTTTTCATACTTGAAATATGGCAGTGCTTCAGAGGAGGACGATTTCTATAAGATTATTTTGGTTCTCTGTTTTTTACTGTGGGGATATCCATTTCCTCTCCTTAAGACGCAGGTGATTTGGATATCTGTATGTCTTGCATTACGTGTGTCTACTGCCTTTTTAAGATTACACCCAAAACCCTAAGTGGTGGTCATCTGTCTCAAGGCAAATCCACAGATTATTGAGACTAGTATTAAAGCTAAAATCTGACCACACAAGACAACTGTATTACTACATATACCAAAACATACAGATCTGCCATCTTTCCTGCTATTGAGGTTGTCACTTATTTACTATCACAAATGATAATGTCAGTATGTCTTTGAACATAAACCCTGTTTGTTTGAATGCTCATCCACTTTTTGCCTGTTTGTACAGCAGTTTGTACTGAAACTAAGTTTACTACTTTTACATCTTTATACTTGCGTCAAAGGCTAGTCTGATATGTGGTAGACCTTGGCAGTGTATTATATATAAATAAGAGTACATCAGAGTCAAATTTATTTGTATAGCCCAGTATCACATACTGTACAATGTCTCCCAACAGTTCCCAACCAAGCCCAAGTTTTCTAAGAAGACAAACTCACCCAAAACATCAAAAGGCATTTCAAAGAGTGGCCCCCCCCCCTCTCCTCAGACAGTTGGGGGTAAAACAGGAGCCATAGGAGGGAAAATTACAAATTAACATTAAGTTGTAATAGTTATAAACACCAAACACAACAGTGGGGTTCTAAAAGGTCCAGTGCTAATGTAGTAAGTCCAAAATTTAGAAGTCCAAGGAATGGGTCCAGTTAAATAAGTCCAATATCAGTGATTCACATAGTTCCATGTCCAAGATTGTGGGGACCAAGCGTGGAGCATGCAATTAAGTGGAATAGGGAGAAAGATGGAGGAGACCTCATGTATTTGCGTAACATTTGAGTCACAGTGGTAACCATCTGTTTCTCTGTAAACTCATTACCCAGAGATGTCTTAAAAACCTAGGAGGTTACCGTTGTTCTGAGGGTATTTCTAGAAAACTCAGACTCCTTTAACCGCCTGGATGAAAAAATATTCCATCCGCTGCACGATAAAGATTTTAAACCCAAGTTGCAACTCTGTTTCCTAATACAAACAAAGATGGCAGCCCGTCAGCCACCTGGGTAAGAAACAGAGTCTCAGGAAATGGAGTTGCAACTTGAAAACGGGTTTAAAATATTTTATTGTTCAGCAGACAGAACATTTTTTCATCCAGATGGTTAGATGAGTCTTTGAGGTTTATAGAAACACCTTCAGAACAGCAGTAAGTGTTGTTAAACGTCCATGTAAAGATGAAGGCACTATTGTCTGAAGGTTTCTTTTAGTTCTTGAGGCAGGCCTCTGGATACTGAAGAGGTCATGAGGTTTGTTACATATGACAGAGAAAGATCACATATTTATATGTTAGGGGAGGCCATAAAAATCGGCCCTAGAGTGAATAGCAAGCCAAAACAGGGAGGCTACGATTGGTGAAATTTACAAGTGCTTGTTAAATTGTGTTGAAAGCTGCAGGTTTTCTTCAAATTAAACCAGAAAAAGAGCATTTCAGCTTCACCTATATGTAAGAAAAGCAGGATCCTTTTCAAACGGCAAGTAAAGCAGACAGATTATGGAGAAATCATTACAACTGATTACAGTATAGAGTTGAGCGTCATCTGCATAGGAGTTCATGCTGCAGCTGCCAATGATTCTACCAAACAGAAGAATATTGTGAAAAGTAGTGGACCAAGTACAGAGCCTTGAGGGTTACCACACCTTACCTGATGGCGAGATGGACAAACTGTGACCTGTATGTGAGTCTGGACCTAAATCCCAAAAGTGCTAGGTTATAAACAAGGGAGACCTTCCTGGTATTACATCCTTGACCCCAGTTTGGAAGATCTGTAAATAGTTGAACTACATATTATTCTTATAGACTACCAAAAAATTGTATTTGACTGTTGATTTTTGCTTGGTGAGTGTCTTCACAGGATTCCACCACAGAGCTTCCCAGAGTCTACCAAAAGTGTTAAGGGTGACAGGCAAGTCTGATTTTTACTAAACAAACGAGAAAACTGTGTACAGTGTTGTATGTTGCCAGGCTTGACTCCTGACAGAATACACATACATAACAGTTATGAGCCTTTATGGGAGGAAAAGGGACAAAACTAAATAAATGTTTATGCAAAGTCAATGTCTGTGGTGTAATCGTGGTAACTGTCCTCTTGATTTCAGAGGGGGATAATAAACCAAAATGTCTGCAGTCGTATGAGACCTGTATGATGAAGTGGTTTTGTCTGAATTGTTCTTGCAGAGCAGGTGTAGTTATGGAGTTTTGCTCCTCTGTGTGTCTGTTACACAAAACCAAATGCAGAGCACTGTTTGATACAGGAAACAACAGGCTGGAGCTCCTGTTACTGCACGTAACAAACAACAGCAACACGTAACCGATGACTTCATCTTATACTTTCAGGTGTCGTTTGCAAAATGTGCGACCCACCTTCATTCCCTGCTCTGACAGCACTTCATTCAAGACTGCTTAAAAAAACTGAAATAAACTAAGAGGAAAAAGTGCAAGTGTGCTGAAGTGCATTAAACCATGTAGTTTATTTACCTCAAAACCTCAAAATTACCAGCGACATTAATTTCAGCTGCATGTAGGAGAAAAGCTAAAATAAGGTATTTCTCGATTTTACCCATTAAGGTCAGTTTACTTCTCATGGCTGGTGAAAAAAAGTTGTATAATGTCTTCCGTTTCTTCTTCTACTTTCCAAAGTTTAAAAAAAAAAATGACCCCAGTGATGTCATCAGGGTTATCTCAGCTTGGGCTTAGAGGCTACAAATTTATAGCATAAAGTCTGCATTACGAACTGAGTGCATGGAGTTTGAAAGTCATGGGCAGAGAGGCTCTAACACAAGATAGTCTAGTTGCATTATGGGAAATGTAGGATCCATAGTTTTTGGAACTTAGTCCATACTAGGGACTAAAACTCGTGATATCTTGGTCTTTGCTGCTTTATTATTATAAAGTCCCCCAGTACAAGTACAATACTAAATCACTGGAGTACCCTTTAAACCTTTATGTAGTACAGGGGTTTTAATGGCATTTTTCAACTGTAAAAGAGTCCTAATTTAAGTTCTGTAGACCTTTTTTATTCTCTTGAAGTGTCTTCAGGCTTCAAATGACCTTATTTTCTTTCATTCTCAGGCTATTCACACTCTTTATAAGCTCGTTAATTTATCAATACACTCACACACTCGGTTATTAGCAGTAGCATGCTCCACCTCAACACTGGATTTTTTTCCAGTCTTAAAAGATGCTTTATTTACACAGACAGATTGGGATTGACAACAATACTGAATTAGTGCAGTATGCTCTGGTTTCTCGTTTCACACAATAATGCTTTGAAACAAAACTGCACTTGTATTTTTTAATTTCTGGATATTTAAACTTTAATGGAGTTGGAATGGCAACCAAACCAAATCAGTATTATGTGTTATTACAGCAATTGGAAAAGAGCCTAAAACATTGGTAAAGAATCAAACTCCATCACAGATATTCAAAAGGAAATGTTTAAAAACACAATATGACTGCAGTCACAAGGGCACACGTTTTCCTAAAGAGCAACAATCTGATGTGAACTTGACTATTTTTCAAGTTAACAGCACAGTGTTTGACAGACAGCTTTACCCTTTTCAGTAGAAAACACAATTTAATGTTGACAATTAAAAAACAATTTCTTTACAAACTGAACAACATTAAATAACACAGGATATCCTCTGATGGTGAAGCCTTCTCACCTACTGGGACGAGAAAGCAGTGAAACTTCTCATTAACTCATATGATTCGTCAGGTCACCTCCTCATCATTAAACCATGCAGGAGGCAGAATCAGCAGTTTGACCGATGGCCAAAAAGCCTGGTCACTGGAAAAACAGCTACTCCTGAGGGACGTTGTCAGCCAACAAAGGAGTCTGGTGATTGTTCATCTGGTTGTGTAGCTGCACATCCTAGAAGAGATTCAGTACAGGAAAGTCTGAGATTGACTTCATGGTGAAGTTCAGTGCTTTAACACAGATGGAGAAACGATTCCTTTTGATATTAAGCAAAAATATTGCTCACAGTAATGGAGACGGCCTGGGCAAGAGGTATTTTGGATAAGGTGAAGACCATAGACTGTGTGGTAAAGACTCACCTCTCTGGGCCGATAGACTCCAAGCTTGAAGCGACAGCAGATTACATCGAAACAGAAGCCAACAAACCCATGGAGCATGCCTTTTAAAGAGAGGAACACGGCAATAAATGGATGAATTCGGACACATCCTAATTTTATTTTGAGAGCAATCACATCTTGTTAAAATAAATCCTTTATGCAGTGTATTTAGTTGTTTCACGCCCAAAATCCAGGGCTGCAAATTAACTTAAGCTGGACGTCCCATATGCATTTCTCATGTTGCATTTCTTCCTGTGTGAGTGTTTATCTGTACTGTCCCTGTAAAACAAACATGATTGCAGGTGAAACCAGACTCGCCTGTCGTGGAGAATATACCCCCGATAATGCCGCACAGTCGCACCAGGAACTGCCACAGTGGCATGTGCTGCTCGCTAACCGTCACCATCAGAGAGCTGGTGTCGTACTTCACAAAGATGCCGGAAACGCCGTGACTGCCCGCTGCGTGGTTTATCACCCGCTCCTTGGAATCACAACAGTAAGGTGGGTTAATATTGTCCCAGGTTTCTCTTAAACTCTTCATCCCCTGCCCATCCCTCCTCTCGCGTCTCATTTTTTGTTACGAGATACTTTTGTAAGAGTTGGTGCAGTGTTTTTGGGTTTTAATTACTTTCTACTCACCCGCTCAGTCACAGAGAACTGGTGTGTGTCTGCAGATATCTTGTATGTGTTCAGTCTGGTTGGAACCACTGTGATGAAGTACTGGAACATCTGGTTATCTGTAGTAAAACACACAGCAAGGCATAATGTGTGAAAAAAATCTCTATTTTAGGTTTTTACATCAATTTCAAGAAGTGAAAACATGTAAACTACAGCTGAAATAACTCAAAATGAAACTTTAATATCTGTAAAGGAAACCTCTTTCCAATAATAGCTACTTAGCAGCTAAGGGCAGTTTGGGTCAACTCGTGATCCAATAAATGTCTCAACACGCCATTAATTCTGCAGAAAACTGTTTCGAATGTTCTCCGGCAGGAAACCACTCTATCATGTGGTTCATCCTCGCCTATCTCTTGAGAAATAGCAGTAACTTACTGTTAAAGGTGATTTTCTCTGTGCCGTCCAGAGGATTGATGATGCCCGGTATCTCCTCCCCAAAAGATAAATGGTCTATTCGATGGGAGAAGTTGTACGCTGTAATGCAAAGACGAGAGGAAGCTCGGGTTCAATCAGGGCCGTGGGGAATCACTGAACAAGCTCTAAATGAAGCTGGAAAAAATGTACTCTGCATTTGTAAACCCGTGCAAAGTGCTGTTTAAATGATTACTAATAACATATCTAAATTGCAACATTTAATAGTTTTTATTGATGTAAAAACCAGCTTTCATATTCAGTAAATGAAACACCCTGAGAGGGATATATTCAGCTGAACAAATACTGCCTTCTCTTTTTTCAAATTTGGCAGCGGCCTTGGCAGGAGAGCCAACATCATTTTGTTTGCACTATGAGCAGATTATAAACAAGTTCTACTGTTAAACAAGAAAGAAAACATATGCAAGCATAATTTAAAAAAACAAACAGTTACATACTCTCGTGGCTCACAAAAGCTGCAATGTGGGCATGACCCTGAGGATGGTGAATGGGCCTGAAAAAGACAAGAGGTGTTAAGAGGACGAGCGTCAACAACGGCTCTATTCATATTTACATAAATTCTGCAGCTGAATTGTTCATGGTAAGTATTTCACTGCAGTCTTTATGTGGAGCTGAACGACCTCTAGTCATATCTGTCAGTGCCTTTTTGATTTATAGTTTCTTACTTTCCCACGGTGATGTGTAGGTTTCCCGCCACCTTGTTGACGTAGACATGCCCGTGTATCCTGCAAGCGCTAAGCGGCTCCATAGAGGCACCCTCCCTTCACACACACACACAATTATTGAGCACATAATTTGACTCCTTGATTGTTTATCAGCAGTATATCAAACAGGCTGCATAATATCTACAGAAAAATAACTTCATTCTGTGCAAAGAATTTTTATTTGCTTTTTGTAAAATGAATGATGAATTGATCACAAAAAAACAAAAACAGTTTGTTTGCACGTATGAAACTGACCGTGGTGGCAGGGCAGTGGGACCTCCTTTGAGGAGAGTTTTGTAAAGGACTTCCTGAAGAGAGTGTTCCTCTCTCAGCCTGTTCTGTATGAGAGTCAACGTCCTGAGGCCAAAAAAGACAGGTTAGCAACATGCGAGACACACCTGAGCGCTTCAGAAACAACTTCAAAGACAATCTTTGAAAGGACAAGGAATCTTGAAGGACCAATCTCTAATCTATTGTAGTTTTTCTACATAGTTTTAAAATCTAAAGTTTCGACATTCCATGGCCACAAAACAAGATTTCTTCATTGTGCCTGCAAGTTTTAACACCTTAAATACATTTTTTAAGTAGTATAGAAAATATACCAATTTAATCCCAATGAAAAGAAAATGAAAGCATATCATATCCTACAAGACACCACAACATTTTACAGACCTTTTTAAACTGAATTTAAGACATAACACTATACTTAACTATACAGAAGCCTTCAAGTTAGATAACATAATTTTAGACATTACCAGACATGTTGTTACAGTATCTCACTGTGTGATTACCTTTGCCACAGTCTCTGTTGTGGAGTCAGTTCAAAAATAACCTGAACAAACATACAAAGAGAGGAGGTGCAGCTGTGAAAAGCAAAACATCCAAAAAGCTGGAAAGAAAATGCCTCTGTGGTCTGCAAAAAAAAAGACATGCTTTACTCACAGGCTCGTACTGGAGGCCGCTGGATGTGATCATGGTCTCAGCCAGGTCCAGAATATCTGCTCCAACATCTGCAATCACACACAAAATGCATGTGATCACCGCATTAACTGACACATATTTACACCTATAATGCACTTCATGGAGTAATTTATGTACGTGAATGACAAAGAAGGTGGGATACTCACGCTGGCATTTCATGGCAACTGTAATGTCAATGTTTATTCTCAATTTACTGTAAATTATGAAAAAGAAGTGTGAGTTTTACAGTAATTTCCTGCCACATACTGTAAAAATAAACACAAGAAAGTATAAAAATCAAAAGGAAGTCGCACCATTTGTTTGGGGATTTTTTGTGTGTAATAATTAACATTTAAAACCTCTCAGCTTACCTGGAAAAATCCTTGTCAACTTCATATTCATACTTCATCCAAGTGTCTCTATAAACAAAGAACTCTAAGATAGCCAGAAGTGCCATGGCACTGAAAGCTATCAGGGACACTGTGGATGAGACAGACAGGGTGGTTACTGATCTTTCAAACCAGGTGTATCAGCAGACGACTGATAATCTTTGCTGCACCGTTGGCCCACCTGTTCCTCCTGAGGCTGAGGTCTCCACATAGCTCTCCGACACTTTGGGGAAGGCGTCCAGCTCCTTCACCAAGCTCAGGGCTTTCTTACGTGACAGACGCCTCATCTTCAGGTTCAGGGCTGTTCTCCACCTCCTCCATCACACATAAAACGCAGTGCGTCAGTGTTACATTCAGGACCCCCAGTCTGAAGCCTCTAGCTTTATAATGGTTTTATTAAGGATACAAATACACATCTTAATTTTTTTTGCAGATGTCTGATAACTCACGAGCATTTTATCTAAAACTGATAATGATTATAATTTCCTGCAAATACCACCATGAAATTAATCATTTGTACGGTAACACTGATGCTTCTTGCAGATGCAGACATATCTTCATTAGTTGCTTTCCTGAGTTATTACTAAACACTGCACGGTAAGTGTCTGCAATCACTCATCAGAGATTAGCACAAATTACTTCACCTCAGATGAATCAAACATGCAGTATTTATTTTGGGAATAACATTTTTAAATATTTTTCTACAGCTTTGTTTTCCCATTAAAAATTGAGTTTTTGCAAATTTCTTAAAATAAAATAGTAATAACATTTAATTTTAAACATATATTCTAAAAGGTTTTCAAATATATAATCTTTGTTTTTGTTTGTTAGAATTTATTTAAAAAAACACTTATTTCATGTATTTAAACACATTAGATTATCACAATCATATATCACTCTATTGATTTTGATATTGGTCCCTGAACCATAACATATTTTAGGCGGAATATATCATGCACTCCAAACAAACACCACAGTAAATGCCTCTATATCATATATTAATATACAAATGTTACAAGAACACCATCAGACACACTTTACATCTCTAAATTAACACTGCAATACTGCCACGAAACGAAAGATTAAAAAATAATAAATTAAAAGTAAATACTGAGTATGACAGATATGCTACAAAGTCCAAAACAGTATTAATATTAGGCTACAGATGTTTTATGAAGTGAATTTATCAATCTGACTGTCAACCGTCTCCCTAAAGCAACACAGCTACCCCTGCTTTCACAACACCGTTTATTTATTATTCATCTTACCTCTTTTATCATCTAGTTAGATGTTAAATCGCGGTGCAGTCTTCCTGGAAGCCTAACTGCTGGATTTCAGTCATTTTAGTACACCATGATACAGCCATGATGCCAGCAGACAGGGGGGCGGGGCTCGCGTCTTTCTTTAAAACGCGACGTCGGCGAGTGCGTGGCGTGCGCGCCCACGCTCACCGCGGACGCGCAGCGATACAGTATCGCCGTTTAGACAGGAGGTGGCGCTTCAGAACTAAAATATTGCCCCTTTTTTTGTAGAATCGTGTAAATTAAGTAGTTTGAGAATAGAATATATATTAATATAAATATTGAATGCTTGTTGTGTTGCTTCACATCGCTTTAAGCTTGGTTTTTAAAAGACAAAATGTGATTCAAAGGGGTTGTCTAATAAGTTTACACGATCAAATAAAAACAATGGTTTTCCATACACAATACAATTCTGTCAACACATTAATAAAACGTTTTTAATGACAATCTAATCGCCTAGTGTGTGAAGAAAATACAAACTGTCTATAGCAGTGATTCCTGTCTTTTAACACAGACTTGTCAATATCTGATCAACATTTTTTCAAGTTTGGTAAAGTTTGGCAAGATGAGATGAAATGGAAAAGGTTGTACAGCAGTTGCAGTACAAAGTAGGAAGAGTGCAAATATAAAAGAAAATGTAAAAGCAAAAAGAAAAATTAATAAAGGTGCAAATCCAGAATATATACAATGCCAAAAATGTGTAATGTAAAGTTTGCATTATTTTATCTTTTCAGAAAAAAAATGAAATAAAAATTACTCAAACAAATGTTCTCACTCTTCACTGGTCCTTTCTCCCTTTATTTCTATCCTCCGATGTGTCACATAGCATCTGTTAAAAGGCTTATGTATATAACAATACTTTCATATCACTAATGCTTTTGGACTATTTGCAGTTACAAAGTGCAGGTTATGAAATACAGTCAGACTTTTTTTTTGTGGTTGGCAGTCCAGTTTTAAAATGACTTGACTGTATGACTTGGTATGAATAAAGGCAGACAAGAAGGGTGTTGGCTTTTAATACGTATATTTATAGTCTTGTTTGCAGTGAAACCCAGAGCCAGGTGGCTTACAACTTACTTTCACTTTCCATATTTTGATATGAAAGTCAGTTTTCTTTCTTTTGTTATAGTTTATGTAGTACACTTTGTCATTTGCAAAGGTGCATTACATTTTGTAACATTAGTCCATAAACCACTCAAATAATGTAATATTAGTGATAGTAAAGCACTGATAATGTTCTACAGTTAGAGATCACAGGATGCATGTTAGAACTAGAGAAGTTGTCTATGGCCATTCATCAGCAGTGACACTAACCCATTTTAAGTGACCTCCACTTACAAGGGTTAATTAACTTCCAGGAGTGTTTACAGGCATGCGGTGGATCTGCACACCAGACATGAAGTTGCACTGCTCACACAAGGCTGACAGGAGAGAAAACTTAATGCAAAGACAAGATAATGATCTACAACCAAGTAGTGCAGGCTGTTATTATCACCCCAAGGACAAAGGAGATGTTTACATCTTTCTGCAGGCTGGGGATGCTCTAAAGGAAAAAACAATTCAGATCAAGCTCTGCAGATGAACTGGGTGAATCACATGTCTTCTGTGCAGCGAGTGCCCATGAGGCTCTGCATGCACCAAGCCTGCTTGCCTATGCAGAGCAGCACAGATGGGCGTGTGGGGGGATGGGTGCTGTCAGCTCACAGATCAAGCTGTGGGTCGGTGGTCCCATTGCTATTCACCACACAAGCACGTAGGGCATGTCAGACACGCTCCATGGAGACATACCAGGGGTGGATATTGTGTTTTGGTTTTAATGCTATTCTGCAGTGTCTTGCAGGTTAAGAATATTAACAGAGACACTTTCTCTTTGCCAAGGAGAGGCGTGAGAACACAAGAAACTCTTCAACTGTGCACATTTTTTGCTGATAGAGCAGCTTTAGATTGTGTGACACAATTATTCTTTTTCTTTTCTTTACATCACATCAGCTGTGTTTATAGGTCACGGATAAGTCAGTGCTGATGCTGCACATTTGGAAGCGGGTACTTAATGCTCGTTTCAGTCAGTTGAAACACTTGGTTTGACAACATTTTATGTATTTTTGTTCATTTTCGTCTGCTTAATTAAAGTTATAGCAATATTGAGTAAAATGTGAATATTTAAAGGCCTAATTATTACATGAAATGGATACTTTTAAGTGCATCAATTAGTCATTTTGGCATATTTGGTGAAGATTTTGGAGCAATTTAGGATAAACTTCTTTCAGGGTCTTTGTGAGTTTGTTATGATAGTTTGAATGGGTTAAATGAATAAATCCACTGAAATGTATAAAAAGTAACATTTTTTAAACATGTATAATGCTAATTGAAATAATAATATATAATATATAATTTACTCGCTGAGGCCTGTGAGGCGCACCATTTTCCTTTAATTTAGTCTAAAAATCATCAGATTTTGCTGAGCCTAAGTCTCAGATTGCAACATTGACAAAATACCCAAAATAATACCATTATGTCATTCCTTTTTGTTGGAAAAAGTTTGTGTCTATTGTTGGTGTGCCCACACAACCAGATGGAAATTAATAATTCGGAAACTGACGTCAGAGGTGGGATTGCCTAGAGTGGAGGATCTCGTGTCCGCTCGGCTCTCCCCTCGGGTGTTTCCGGACTCCGGGTTAAATCCCCGCCCCGCTTCATTCCTGCGTTGTTTGGGGACAGTAGGAAGATGGCGGCGGCCCCGCTGTACTGTGTCTGCCGGCAGCCCTACGATGTGAGCCGGTTTATGATCGAATGCGACATCTGTAAAGACTGGTTTCACGGCAGGTATGTAGGCTATAATGTCCTTTAGAGACGTGGTCCGTTAGAAGCGAGAAACACTTATTGTTTATTAAAGAAAGGCGACGGTTCTCTAAGCGGTGTTGACTGGTAGCTAACTTAGCTTGCTAACGCTAGCGGTGGGCGACGGGGGTTTAAACCGTCTATTGACACGAGTTTGCGAAAGAAAGTGGGGCTTCGTGCTCTGAAATAGGCTTGAATTTAGTCCATTGTTCTGCCAATGAGACTAAAACATACAACCTGTACCTGGTCTGTGTAAATACTCTGATAATCCATGTTATTGACTCAAATAGAGCCCATAGCAAATAGTTTTTATCTACCAATATGCGGATCTATCAGGACAGCCGTGCTGTGTCAGTCAACCTGAGTGATCATAAGCTTGGCGGGTTCATCGTGACATACAAAAGGCTGCATGTTTGCCAGCTCCGTACAGTCACTTCGGGGATAAGTTTGATGTTGGTTTCACTCTGATTTTAACGGATTAGGAGCCAGTAAGATCAGCCGTTGTTGTAACAGCGGATCCAAGCTCGCAATCTGGCTCACCAAGTTAGGTTATTCAAGGTAATGGCAACCGCAGCCAACCTTTTCCATGTACTTTAAACCTATTTACATAAGCTACATTTCATAAACAACTTCTATTTGTTTGGACACAATCTGTAGGTTTTTCTTATACCTGATGATAACTTAAAATTAAATTTTAATACTTACAAATTTCAAGCTGTGTATGCAACTTGAGCTTTTTTTTTTTTTTTTTTGTATTTTGATGTGTTTTTAAGTGGTTTACTTTATTAGAAAGCAAATGGCAGAGAACAAGGCGCTTGTTATGGTCCGGCTTTTGATTGACAGCTTGAGAAATTTAAATCCCCCTTTCAAGCAAAGGAGGCACATGGCAGGAGACCCCTAGTGGTAAACAGGGGGATTATTTAAAGGTACCAGGCAGGCACATTTCCCTGGACTATGGTCATTTTTTTGTCCTATCCTCAAAATTGATTACAAGTGGGCCAGTGGTGTTATACATGCTTTTTATGATTCATGCTGTGTGTGTGGGTGGGTGGTTGGGTGGAGGCTTTCAAAATCATAATGGGGAATTTAATTGTTGTGTAATAAACCCTTTTGTCAGTCTGAGCATGTATGGCCTAAGATGTCAGATTTCAGTCATACATGCTCTAGTCTACCCCCTTCACTTTGGGCTCGAGATCATTCTGTACTGTTTTGGGGTGACACAGTGGCCTAGTTAATTGTACAGACTTTACTTTTAATTGGACGATCAGGTTCAACCCCGTTATCAGGCCGGGGTGACTATTAGCAGCAAGTGGCTGTTGTGTTGCTCACCTTGTGCTCTGATCCTGAGAGAAGGAAGATAATAAGATTTCAAATTGGGCGATATGATGGTATATACCATGCGACGGTAGAAATCTGTCCACTGGTAGAGATTTGGCAATACCGGTCTACCGCGGGAGCTATCCCTTAGTGTCTTTGCTATATATTCAAGGCAGGCTATGTAGCAAATCAGGGCTGGATTCTTGCGTGATCTCGTGAATCCAGCTGCTACGGAAGGTAACGCGATTTGGGCAGCAGGACTGCTTACCACGTGAGAGTGACAGTTGGTGGCGGTTATGCACCTCTAAGCTGCAGAAGAAGAGAGAAAACATGGAGGAGAGTGAAATGGTAAATACAGAGCATGAAGTACAGTATGGTTGTTTTAAACCATTTCTTAATTGAATTTACAGGATAATTACTGTATTGTGATATATACCGTTACCGTGATATAAAATTTCATATACCGTGATGGAAGATTTTGGCCATATCGCCCACACCTAATGCCTCGTTGTTCAGTCCTTTTGAATCAGCCCGTGTGGGCGCATCTCCACGGCAACTGTTTATGAACACAATAATCTGTTTTTGCTCGTGTTGAAATGACGGAAGCCATTGCGTAACCACATTAAGGGCGCTGCCAAAAAACTTGGCGGCCAGAATTTGTGCCGCGTCGGAGCCAAAAAAGACTGGCTGTCTCATGTGCCAGCAAGAAAAGGAACAAATGTTGGAGCTTCCCCCATTGATGACTAATAAGCAGATACTCACACAGCGCAGAGCTCCAAAAACAGCCACATTTCCTGCCTCTTTCCCACGAGGCTGGCCAGGAGGAAAGGGATATTCTCTGGCTGTGGATGATGGCACGCCGATGGAGTGGAAAGGAGAGGAGCTCAACCTCCCGGTGCCTGTTTGTCAGTGTGCTAGCTGAGTTGCTGTTTGTGTTTGTTTGGGGGACTTTGTCTCACTGCCTCAGTTTCTGGAGAGCACCCTGTTTTCCGTCACCTGCATCTCTCAGCATCTCGGTACATAATACAGCCTGTGGCATTAATGGGATGAGGACTTGGGCATGGAAAACAGAACACTGTGTGGTTTATCTGTGTCGCCGTCTCGATCAGTGAGGATAGCAAAAAAGAACAGTCTTGTATCACAATACCAACAGTATACAGATACATTTCCCTGGTCTATCAGGGACCCGCATATGGGAGGAGATTTGTTTATTGGTGTAAAATTCAATGTAGTAGGGTTGCACCAATCCAATTTTTCTCTTGCGATATGATTCAGCTCTGGGTGTCTTTATTATCATGTATTGATCCGATACTTCCGTTCCCCCAGATTTAAAATCTGTATATCACATTGCACGGGACTTTTTATAATAATTTTCATGTAAGGTGATGGTGTTTTAAAGTGAATCGGTCAAGTCATGGCTGATACCTCGATCAAATTAATAGGGTCAGTGCCTCACTAAAGCGTAGTTGCACATAGGGTGTAATGGTGGTAAATGTATGCTATTTTTAGATCAGTCATTGTTACACATTCTTTTATTTTCGTTCTTCTCTTGACCCAGATTTATCTTAAGTGCCACTGCCCTGAAGGAATCCTCTAGGCACCAAAACCTGCTACTAGAGCCTGTGGTTTAGATTACAAATGTTAGCTTGAACTCTGTTATTTACCATTTAGAGCCTCACCTAATTACAAGACCTGCCTCTGTAAATGGATCGTTTCCAGTGTTTCCAAGATGCCAGTTTACGTCAACACTGTGGATGTTGGCATGCTAGAAATCCTCACTGGGTCAGGTCAGATCACAGGGCTTACCTCGGCGTAGGCGTCAGACACTCTGCTCAGCCCGTTGTCTGATTTCAGTATGGACGGTGGGGGTGATGATAGACCAGCAGGGCTCGATGGGACAGAGGGAATGATTGATGGGCGCTCCAGCTCGCCAAGTTCAATGCACGATCCGTCAACGTCGCACAGAGTGTGAGCATGCTAAAGAGAGATGGATAGCCCCTACAGAGTGCCTTTTTAGTGTTTACGCTAAGTGGATGGATGGATGAGTGGAGGGATTCTTCTTTTTTACTACTGTTGTCCATGAAACGGATGTTTGATAAGTTAATTGGCCAAAGTAAAGAGCAGTCTCATAGCTCCTGTTAAAAGCTGTATTTACATTCATTAGCAAAGTTGTCTCTTGGGGGCAGGGAAACTGCATTACTTTCAGCTTGATCAATGTTGATTAGGGGTCAACAGCCTCATGTATTGATTATCAGTCAGATTGATTATTAAAGATATTTATGATATTAAAGATATAGCAGTTCTGCCATAAAATTGAAAACTTTAGTTAAGATATATCACTTTATAAATAGTCCATCCATTTTCTATTCCGCTTTATCCTCAGAGGGTCGCGGGGGGCTGGAGCCAATCCCAGCTGACATTGGGCGAGAGGTGGGGTACACCCAGGACTGGTCGCCAGTCAATCCTTCATAAATAGTATTCCACTTAATTTGGGAGTTGATTTGGATCTCTCTGTCATATTGAATCCAAATCAATGGAAAACTCTCAAGACGGGCTGAAATATAATAAGGACAGCTCAGTCTTACTGTCATTAGAAGCTTTTGAAAACAGTTTTTCCATATTTGTCTTATGTTCAGGACAATAATCTCATTGTAATTCATGATATATTAAAAAATGCTTATAGACAAGCATAGAGAGAGGATTGCATCCACAAGTCTTTAGATGAGTTCAGACTGAGGTTGTTGGTTGATGTATTCCAGCAGCAGACAGTCACAAGACTGATGACTTTGTAGGTTTT
Organism: Macquaria australasica; assembly: GCA_005408345.1. Classification (NCBI taxonomy): domain Eukaryota; kingdom Metazoa; phylum Chordata; class Actinopteri; order Centrarchiformes; family Percichthyidae; genus Macquaria; species Macquaria australasica. The sequence goes on along the minus strand of SEMN01000004.1, from coordinate 2,539,870 downwards.
ACAGGGGCACTGGGGGCCTTAAGACAACCATGTTGAAGACGTGTGAAAGCAGAGCCTCAGTGCTTGGAGCCTCAAGGCAACTCAACCTGCACCAAAAACAATTAAGTTGTTAAAACTCCCTGGGGCTCCCCGACGCCCCATAAACAACAAAGTGATCCTCTTTTGTTGTTTACCAGCTGACTACAGAGAGCCCACGGTCTGCTTCAAGCTGTAACCACTGTGGGGATGTTTGGTCGCTTTAACACAGAGTTAGCTAAAATGATTTAACCAGTAAGGCCAAAAATGACAGATCCCTATCCATCTGTCAGGGCTCAGTGGCTCTTACTGCTGTCCAAGTCCAGCTCTGTTTATGTAAGCTTTGGCTGAGTGCATTAGGAAAGGGGCTGGAGGAGTCAGGTGCTCCTCTGGGGTAGATAAAGGTAGCCAGGTGTGTTTAACTGCCCTCATCTCCTCTCTATCTCTATCTCTACTACCCATCCATTAGGGATCTGCCAGTTCCCTAATGTAGGCGTGTCACCGCCCCATGCAGAGCAGTTATTTAGAGCTTAAAATAATGGTGATGCCCGCCTCCAGCCTTTGTGTTTCTGCACTGATCATGGAGGACAATGAACCCCTCACAGTGCATGGACTAATGAATAAGCCCTCTCAGTCACACAGGAAGGAGGCCCTTGATGAGAGGAAGTGGAGGGAGAGGGGCTGTTGATGGCAGGAGTTTAGCCAAGTACACACATCGGCTCTCATTCAGGAAGGGATGTTTTGCTTGGTAATCTGCTGCAGTGGCGTCAGAGAGCAGCCCTCCAGTCTGAATAAGGCGAGGTTTTGTTTTTATCTTTGTGAGACACATTGACTGCACTCTCTGGCACCTGCTATCAACAATATGCTCTGTTGTTGTCCCGCAACATATGTTAACACTATCTCATCAAGTATTAAGATGACGTCAGTTCCGTTGTCTCCAATCTGATCCTCGCTATGATTGCTCTCTGAGCAAATGAGGTTCACATTGGTTCAAGAAGTGTTTGCACACTCACCAGCTTTGCGATGATGCAATACATCATCAAGCCTGAGCAAGGCAAGAGGAAATACTTGGCCCTCTTTTCCCTTTCAGCTGAGTTTCCTCCCCCTTTTTACATTCTCTATCTCAAGTCAATGCAGTTTCACGAGCTTGGGTGGCTTGTTAAGTAGTAATCATTACAGGTGACACATGAGCTGAGTCAGGCCAGCGTATGTGGCACAGTGCCCTGATTTCCCACCGTGGCGTTGCATAAAGGAAAGTACCAAGTGAGATGAGGACAACAAAGTCACCTCGGTTGAGCACACGCTGCCCTCACACTTTTCGACGAACCCAGCGGCAGAGAGCTGTGACTCATGCTTTCCCCCAGCGAACAGCCACATGTTTGAACCAAGATTCCTGATACATGAGCTAGGCTTAATACTACAGCCAAGCACTGCTCAGTGTTATTGTTGGTCATCCGCTTGCTCACGTGCGGGAGCAGGAGTGTTTCTTGAAGCTTTTTTTTTTTTTTTGCCATTTCCTATTTTTATAGTTTTTTCTATGGATGTTGGAGGCAAAAAGTAACTTTTAAAAAAGATAGCTCTGACATTAACAGGCCTACTTAATGGCAAATCAAATATTCCACCAGTAACTGAGTAAAGTTGATAATGTATTTGTTTAGTAAGTCATTTAGGATGGTTGTGGCAACTACATGTAATTTTACCCAACTTAGTAGAAATCCTGACAGTTATATATGCTTGTCTGCATTACAAATGTTCTTTTTTTTAACAAGTAAATGTTTGCAGTGCTGCCAATAATAGCACAAGGTTGTATGTGGTAAACTAGAGAGAGAGAGTGCTACTGTTGATATCCTGTTTGTGCACCAGGCTGATTGGGGCCAGCATTCACACGAACTCACCACTTCCTGATGAGTTAATGGCCCTCGGCTTTATTTCCTTTACAGTTTCCTGCAATTACTTGTAGATCAAAGCTGATAGCAGGCTGCCATTAGCTCCATCCCTCCTGGCCTTTTAAAACGGGGAATATATCGGCAACAAATCCATCATTTATACCCTATGTCACAGTATGCTAGCTGTGAAACTGAAGCCAGTCACTAGAGTCCAAGGGAAGGAGTTGATGAAGGTTTAAAGATGGCAAATTTTAAGTTTCAAGTCGGTGTGCTTGCAGTTTTGTTTTGGATTACATAGTGTAATTCCTTCCTTAGGGTCAGGCATCACAGTGCTAATGGTGCTTAGCGGCGTGTTTCTTAATTAGCCGAATAAAAAGCAAGCTGTGGAAGTGAAATAATTACATTGGTCCTGGTCATGGGAGAAGTCAGATTAGTACGACTGCAGCTTGGTGAGTTAGTAAAATGTTAGTTTGTTTTTTTTGTCTCAGTAAGTGACTAGTCTGGATGCACTAAATGTGTCTTCAAGTGTGATTTTCCAAACTACATATTGTCCAACATCTGCGTTTTTATTGTGATGATGTTTGTGCGTGGATATGTACACGCCAATAAGTAAAGAAATAGCCACAGATTGCAGGAACAGTATTGGAAGTGGACATTTAGCGGTTATTTCCAGGTCAAGTGGGGTCATATGATGTCATAAAATACAGTCATTGTCTTCACATCTGAAAAATCACTTTAAAATGACAAGCATAGTGGTGGCCTGTTAAGTACAGAGGGTCCTTTTGTGTGTGTGTGTGACCTCTGCTTCACATCACTTAACCATAAAAATGACCCGTGCACATGTCACACAAACATGCAGCTTGCAGTTTTTCTAACTTTAAATAGCCATTGGTGTCCACTCAGGCCAAATGGCAACTTGGTTGCTGTTCAACCCATGCTGCTCTGGAATGGGGCTCTGGTATGCAGCAGAGGAATGCATGTGTGTTGGTGCCTGTGCAGACAGTCGGGGGTAGCGGTATGAGCGACACTGTTGCAGATCCATGGGAAGAAAACGCAAGGCCACAAGAAACCTCACCATCTGTAAAAGCAGTCGATGCTCAGCTGAGGACTTGACACTAATGCTGCATTTACGTAATGACGGCAGAATGGGAAGAACAGGAAAACATCCCATTATTCCACCTTGGGAGTGTTCACGCTTGCTCCAAGATGGTTACCCACACTGCTAGCTTTGTAGTTACATTATTTAAATAGCCAAAATTAGCTACTTTAGCTGTGTTACATATTTGGAGGGGTTTATTAACAAGTAAAACCAGGTACAAACAAACTGTGTATAGCTGAATCGATTGTATTAGTGTTAATATTAGATTTTACTTTGCAGCCATTTTGCCACCGCTTTATTGACGCTTCCTGTAGCTTGATATCTTCGACTGAATTACAACTTGGAGGCTGATGTGAACAGTTTCTGACTTAGTTGCTCGAAAATATTGGTCTAAACAATGTGACGTGAACGCGGCATTAACCAGGGCCATGCTAGTGCCCTAAGATTATTATTGTGCAAAGGCTTTGAAATGTGCTTCACATTTCCTGCTCCTGTCTCAAAAACCAGTGAGGCTGCAGTTGTAGAACATTTGTTGGAGAAATAGATCTGAGCAAAGGTCATTTTCCAGACCCAAACTGTACTTTGCTGTTTCTCAGTGTTTGTTTATTCCAAACCTGTAACCCGTGACATCTCCTCTGGTAACAAACGCAGCGTTTGACAGTTTGATATTAGCCTGGCTGTGATTAATTAAACTCTTTCAACTTGTCCGCGTTCGACAAAGAACTCAATGGTGCCCACAAATTTAGTCTAGACTCCAAATCATGTTAAAATTTAACACTAAGTAAGCTATGCTGCAGTTAATAACTTAATAGTTTAAGTCATTTTTAGGATCCAGCTCATCAAATGTGAATCTTTTCTGGTTTTCTTTGTCTTTTATGAGAGTAAACTTAACTCCATCTTACTGGGTTTCTACCAAAGTTTGGGGTTTTTGACTGTTGGTCGGACAAAACAAGACATTTTAAAACATCACCATGGTCTCTGAGAACTTGTGATGGGCATTTTTGCTTTCTTTCTGACATTTTATGGACCAAATGATGATCAATTAATCAAGAAAATAATCTGTAGATTAATTGATAATGGAAATAATTATTTGTTGCAACCCGACTCTAAAACTAAAACGCTGTCACATGAGGTCGCCATGTAGGATAGATCCTGAATCATGTTGGATGAAGTGTGAAGCTGTTCTAACTGCATCTCCTGTCCATGTCCAGCTGTGTGCAGGTAGAAGAGCATCATGCTGTGGATATCGATGTTTACCACTGTCCCAACTGTGATGTCGTACAAGGACCCTCCCTGAGTGAGTACTGCTATTTCTCATTAGTGGCATGTTTTCTCTGCTTTTTGTTTCTGTCTCCCTCCCTCTGCCAGTCCTAACATGTATCTCATTCATCAAACACTGTCCTCTGATTCTCGACCTTACATTTACATGTCTAACCCTCTTTCCGTTCAGCTTTCCCCTCCCACCTCTGTCTCTGCATGTTGGACTGGTCCCAGGGGAAAGGGGCCACACTGCAGTGTTACTCAAGTCTGATTTTTTTATTTTTTATTTTAAGGGGGGAGGGTGGGTTAACCCCGGAGAGCCCAGAGGGCAGACATTAACAGGCTAATTGAATGGTGTTGTAAGCGCTCCACTTTGATTGGACAAGCCCCTCCATCGCCATCTCTTAGCACAGGGGTTGAGTAGTGAATTAATGTCCTTACAAAAAGTGGTGGTGATGTGCCTAATTTACCACTTTTGTTGGGAGAACAAGCTTTAAGAGGGACATGATGATAAAATTAGAATGAAACAGCCCTGTGAACCTCGAATGTCTCGTTTGTTGCAGTGAAAAAGCGCAATAACTGGCACAGGCACGACTACACAGAGCCAGACGATGGATTGAAGCCGGTGCAGGCTGGCACCCCAGTGTTTGTCAAGGAGCTCCAGAGCAGGACCTTCGTCAGGTACATATCAATTTGGATATTTGGCTCATGTTTACTTATAAATTGCTTCACCTGTCAAGCCTTGTTCAAATCTGTTTAACCAGATAAAGAGTTCCCTGTAAAGCTGGTTTTATACATGATGGCCGCCATAGATGCCCACACCGTAGGTTGTTAATTTATAGCTCAGCGTCAGAATTCATCCTCTGATAGCACCACAGCAACACTAGACGGACGTGTTGTACATGATGAGGCCATATTGTGATTTAATTATATTCCCCACTCCATTCTTTTATTCAGTGTGATGGAGAGTAATGAGTGTGGCGAGCAGATGGTTTGTACTGGAGGTTTTTTTTTTTTTTTTTTTGTTGCTAGATTTGTGTTATTGAAAGCAGCAGATAATTGATTCTTCTGCTTGCTTAATGTTGTCTAATAGTGGCAATCTCCACCAACATTGGAAACTTGTAGGAGACAACACAAGCTGCCCAAGCTAACCAATCACAGTACATTTTTGAGGAGGCGCATGTCAGCTACGGTGTAGCCTACAGCGTAGCAATGACAGCTATGTGCGTAGGCTCTGAAGCTAATCAAGCAAATCAGTAACCCTTTAATGTTAAACTATAAATCCACATTAGGTCAGAAGCTGCTATTACACTGAATACTGACATAAAAATCATCTTTGTGATGCACTCAAATGTCAAATGTTGCTCTCTTTATAATTCTGACTTTTGTAAAATATTTAAGGGGTCATAAAATGACAATAGATCAAGTTTCCTGAACTTATTATGATCTTGTTTCAGTGGCGAGGAGATTCTGATGCGGATGAAGGGCGAGCAGGTGACACCCAAGTACCTGGAGAGACACGGCTTCAGCTACCCCATAGCGGTCACAGAGATAGAGGACCTGGGACTCAAACTGCCAGCCCCGACTTTCTCCGTCAAAGATGTGGAGCAGTATGTGGGTAAGGACACTTAAACTAATAATAATGAACAGGCTTTATTCTGCAGCGTAAAACAGTTGCCGCAAGCTGTATCAGATTTACAATAACACATTAGTGTTTATCCTTTGGGAAGGATGTGGGCTCAGCGATTGGAATACACAGTAGCCTCAGTCTGCTTAAAAGCTAATGAAACCACCCAACACCAGCCAGCTAAGTGGCCATCGCTGAGCAGGCGCCATCTGTGTGTCAATATGAACAGGTTTCCAAGTTCATGGGGTTTTAACCCACTTATCAGGCATCAGGCGATGGCTGAATGAGCTCTAAATGAGTGACGTCTAAGCTTTCACTACCCTCTATATGACCACTACGCTTCCTTATTGAAACGGCCTGCCACTTCCCAGCTCCTATTACAAGCCCATTACCAAGCACACCGGTGTTTTTATCATTAAGTTCAGATTACAGACTCCCCCCTCTCACTTTATCTCTCTCTCCATGCCCTATTGAGCATTAAGCCAAGGCACAGGTGTTGTGACCGGGGACTGAGTGTCGGGTTACATTTCTTACAGTTTGAAGACAATGGGACAACAGGAGAGAACGCTGATGTCTTCTGTGTCTCACTAGGGTCTAAGCGGTTGTGTAGCCAACTTGGTGTGTGGCCAATGATTGGGCCCAGTGGTAGAGCATCGAGGAACGGAAGTTTTATGATGGAGGGTCTATAAATACAGCTTGTACTGTAGATTGGTATGATGGAGACACTGAACAAAATGTAAATGTATAGCTTTATTGGTATATGGTATGTGAGATGCTGTGTCATGCTGGTGCCTATATGCAGACAGGGTACATGGAGATAACTCAAAATCAATCCCAGGGGGTTAATACAAGAGTTATTGCAAAAAATATGTAAAAAGCTGGGGTGTGCTGGTTAAGACACACCGGTTCAGTTCAGGCTGGTGACCTTTGTTGCATGTCTTACCTCTCTCTCTACTATACTATACTATACTCTTTGAGTTTGCATAGACGTACATTTTTGAGAAGTAGTTGAACGTTAAACTCATGATTTAGTTCTGGAGCAGCAACATTTGATGATTTAATAATCCAATAAGCATGTATAGAAATGTAAAAATATTATAATATCACAGAAACCAAACATTCACATCCTATATTGTATCACATTACTTGTGATACAATATAGGATTCAAAAGAGGATATTATTAGCACCATGTGTGACCTCCCTACTCAAACCCTAGCAGGAAAGTCAAAATGTTGCTTTATCACCTGCATTACAGCAGCGAGTCGTTTCTTTCAAAGTATATTCACGATCTTACAGAAATCTACTCTGTGCACGGAATGATCAAATGTTTGCTCGGAGCAAAACCCAACGTTGAAATCTGATATTTCCACAGCCACACTGCGCCGACCTGTGCAGCAGACTTAACGTATGTCCAGTGAAAAAGAAGATCAGAGGAGAGTCTGACTGTAGAAATACTGGATTTAAACGTCGGTTTGACCCCAGCCATATACTTCATCATTCTGGGCAGACAGTACACATCTGTGGGTTTCAGTACTACCTTTGAAGAAGCTGCTGGACAACGCATAAAAAATAACATTTTGACTTTTCCCATAAGGTTTGTGTAGGAAATGCTGTGTGAATGAATTACGGAGTAATAGTACAGAGTGCTGAGGTCACAGATGGGGCTATGATATTACATTATATATAAAATGCCATATTGATGGTAAAGAGCTTGTTGTTCTGTACAGGGTAGTCAAGAAGTAGTTTGTGCAATAGTCATAGTGGACCACTTTGCTGTATAAATTGATGATTAATGAGAAAACATTTTCTTAAATTAATGCAAGAGAGAGTTACTGTTTCAAGCATGTTGACTAAGACACATTTGCAGCAATTACCTTAATTAATGACCCCTTTAACATTTCTTCGTGCTGTTAATATATTATTGTGGTTACAGCGGGGCATCAGGTAGCTCAAGTGCCTCTCGAGCTGTGGGCTTCAGACATTATAAAAGCTTTTTTTCTCAGGCTGTTGGGTTTGTGTTTGAGCTTGGCGTTGTGTGGTTTCCAGGCAGCTTTGTCTCTCTCTGTGTGACTGACTGCCTTTTACTCCAGCTGTTCTGTCATCAGACGCTGGCCAGCTGGGCCTTCAGAGGTGTTTGTGAGTGCAAGCGCATGTTTGTGTGTGTGTGTGTGAGGGAGAGCGAGGGAGGGAGAACACGCAAAGGGGTAATAAAAATGGTGAGTGGGAGGGGTGTGGGGGAAATACAACAACCAGCTGTCTTGCTACACACACTGCACCCCGGTCCTACTTCCGGCCCCATGTGTCACCCAAGTGTGATTTGTAGCGGCCCAACTGTTAGCTGTGTAGTCTCTGCTTTGACTTCTTTTTTCTTTTCCTTTTTAAGCATCTGTTTTCTGTCTCATACGCGCGAACACACCACATGAAGCCAATGTATGCCCTCTTTCTCACATCTATACAGGTACAGAGGTCTCCCACTCGCACATAGGCATTAAACGCATAGGCCCTCTCACCTCCACCCACTTCTCCTCCTCAGGGACTGGTGGTCTGGACAGATTGACAGATTGTTTCGCTTCCCCCTCCTGTACAACCCCTCCCCACACTGCCATATTGGTGCCAGTTTCCCTCAGGGTTTGATCTCTAAAAGCACATTGGAGATGCCAGCGGGCCACTGACCCCAGTGAACCCCCACGCCCACTCAGCAGCCAATTAAAAAGTTGAAGATATTTCTCATTCATGGGTCACTGAGTACAGAACTTCTCCATCTGATATTATATGGACTAAACGGTACTTATCTCCCATCTAGGTGGCAATAAAGTCATCGACGTGATAGATGTGGCTCGACAGGCTGACAGCAAAATGAAGCTCAGTGAGTTTGTCAAGTATTTCACCAAGCCGCATCGACCTAAGGTCCTCAACCTCATCAGCCTGGAGTTCTCTGACACTAAGTAAGCTTTCTGTTTGCTCTGCTGGCTAAATGAAGCACAGATTCCTAATGAACACTACCAACACAAGTCAGTCATGCCACACTTCTGAAGTTGGCAATTTTAGTTTAGCTTTCAATTGTATCAAGTGAACCTTGAGGAATTTTTTGGGGCAAACTACTGTTTTCAAGGTCAAGAATAAACTTGCACACCATTATAAATTTCCTTTGTGATTTATCAGGAGTAGTAGTAATTGTTCACAATTAAATTCCTGAGCGCTTGCATTTTAAAATTTAAGTTGCAGTGCTTAAAATGCATATTTCCATGCAAAAGTACATTTCTAGCTACTTCTAGTCAGTGAAACTAAATTTCCCATCTCTTTGTTTCAGATCAATTGTATGGCCACTATAGCCTGACTGATACTGGATTTTTGTAGGCTGACACCTGATGTTAGTATTTGGAAATTTTTAAAAAATCTGATAACGATATATCGGCCGGTAGTACACACATATCACAAATAAACAATTTTGACACGAATCAATCTTGACATTGTTTCTAAATTACCTCAAACCCAGTTTAGCCCTTCTGTATGCAATTTCTTGTTATTTATCGGCTGATACGACTTAAATGCAATAAGCTTATATCAGCCTGGACGATGTATCGGTCTAGCTCTAATGCCCACTGTGCAACTTACAGCAAATACAAGAGAATTTTGAAGTTTGATAATCAATAAATTGTTAGTCACTCATTCATTCATAATTTTACTGTCTTTGTTTTGTCATTGTAAATCTTCTTTATCTTCTTTGAGTTGGTCAGACAAAACAAGCTATTTGAATATGTCACATTGGGCTCTGGAAAATTGTGACAGGCATTTTTCTAATATTTTAGAGACTAAATCGTTACTCGATTAATCAAAAAAGTAATCAATGGATTTATCAGTAATGATGATAATTGTTAGTTGCAGCCCTAATCTGAAGACAACCCCACTATCAGTGTTATTAACTGTATGAAAGTCTAACCTCCTTTTTTGTTTCGTTTTTTGCCTCGCTCCAACCATCCATTAAGGATGTCAGAGTTGGTGGAGGTTCCTGACGTGGCTCAGAAGATGTCGTGGGTAGAGAACTACTGGCCGGACGACTCCTTCTTCCCCAAGCCCTTTGTCCAGAAGTACTGCCTTATGGGGGTCAAGGACAGCTACACAGATTTCCACATAGACTTTGGGGGCACCTCCGTCTGGTACCATGTTCTCTGGGTAAGTGTGTGCATGAAAAAGAGAAACTTAATTGGAAATCAGGCAAGATTAACTACTTGTTTGTTGTTTAATCTAACACCATGCTGCCCTTTCGTTTGTCAAGCTCAGTGATTTTTAGTGTGTTTGTATATACTGAGGTATTTGGGGCAGGCAGTCATGGCTGATTGGCCAGAACTTGCTGAAAGGTCACCCTGCTGCTCACATCACATCTATTCATCAAGTAGCCCCGGGGGCAGCACTGCTGTTCCCATGTTGCTGATCTCACCCTCCCTCCTATAAACTATAGCTGACATTAATTTCAAAGTGTTTGTGGGTGTTTAAACTCAGCATCACCACAGCTGCCATGCTCAAACACTCACGGCATCAATGTGTCATTAAAGTGCGGGGGCAGTTCACTCAAACTCCTCTTCATCTGCTTTGCAGGGTGAGAAGATCTTCTACTTGATCAAGCCCACTCTCGCCAACCTTGCACTATATGAGGCATGGAGCTCATCGCCCAATCAGAGTGAAGTGTTCTTTGGGGACAAAGTGGACAAGTGCTACAAGTGTGTTGTGCCCCAAGGAACCACCCTGCTCATCCCTACAGGTCTGTGGTTATGTTTATGCTTGTGTGAGTGTTTTTATGTGACACTGTTAATCATCATGTGCTGACTTTTTAGGGTGCTTTTACGCCTGTAGTCTGGTTCATTTGGTCTGAACCAAGGAGAAAAAACTTCTGGTCTGGTTCGTGTTCACGCTGGCTGTAAACATGAAGTCATTCAGACTGATGTGTGATTACCAGTCCACACAAAGTAGTCCCTGTCCTTCAAATAGGACTCAAACAGTTTAGAACTGTGCTAGAAAAGTCCCACCCAGTTTTTCAGTCTATCCAGTAATATATTGTGGTTGACTGTGTAAAATGCAGCACTGAGATCTAATAATGCCAAGACTGAAATTTTGCCACTGTCTGTGTTTAAGTGGATGTCCTCAATAAGAGCAGTCTCTGTGCTGTACTGTGGTCGAAATCCTGACTGGAAAACATCAAAACAGCTGTTTATGCCCAAGAGGGTGTCCAGTTCTTGAAAATAGCCTTTTTTATGATTTTACTTAAGAATGCGAGGTTTCATAGGGGACTATAACTGTTCATTAGTGAGATGTTTGGATTGAATTGGGTGGGGATTACTATGAAATTGCTATGTTACTCACTTTTTAATGGAGTTAACAAACTGCAGAAGTACAGAGTAGGATACAAGCATAACTCGCTGCAGTTTTAACAGCTTTTGACAGATCGATCTGAGAAAGAGAAAAATATATATATATATATCTATATATAGATATATATATATATAGATATATATATAGATATATATAGATATATATAGATATAGATATATATATAGATATAGATAGAGATATAGAGATATAGATATATAGATCTATATAGATATCTAGATATATAGATATAGATAGATATAGATAGATATATAGATATAGATATAGATATAGAGATATATAGATAGATATATAGATATATAGAGATATAGATATAGATATATATCTATCTATGTATCTCCACCCCTTATTATAATATGTTTTCCTGAACAGTTCTCAATAGGCAGATGGATGTGATAGTAGTTTAGCATTTGAATTCATGCTAAAATCACATCTACTATCGCAGAATCCTGTGGCTGGTCCTTTTGCTTTCAGACTACAAACAAACCGCACATGAGTCTGCCTGGAAATGGACTGAGACTCTTTTCAATTGGTCTCAGCCCAGTTGTTTGGTTTGCAACGGGGTTTGATTGACAGCTTTCACACCAAATAATCTGCACTAATGGGAAAATGCACGGGGGTTTCGCCTGAACCGAACCAAACAGGTTACGTGTGAAAGCTCCTTTAGAGTCTTGGATGATCACCTGCTTGGTGGTTTCCAAGCACAATAAATTTCAGACGCTCGGGACACAAAGCTGTCTGTGTCACTAATGTTATATCACTGTAGTTGGTGCCTGACTAACTCTTCTGCATCAACCCAGTTGACCTGTTGTCTGGATTCGTTTGCCTTGTCGCATGCATTTAAAAGTATAATATATAATCATGCTTCCCATGGCTCCTGCCAGGAAAACACAGGCCTCTTGAAGGTCTCCTGTCATTGCCAAGGAAAAATAACAGAGGGATTTTCTTCCTGAGCAACAACCCAAACAGTTCTTAATGATCATCATTACAATGGAAAAATGAAGAAAAACTGTGCTATTATGTAATATAATGAAAGTAGCCATGATGCTGTAGATCACAGCTTACATTCCTTTAACTAGCAGTGCTCTTGTTGTTAATTAGAAGTTGTGTTAAGAGGGTGAAAAGATGTTTGTGTTTCATGTCACTAACTGAATATGACATGCTTTCTTTCAAGGAAGTGAAGCTAATGTCTCCAGTCATACAATTACCCATCCATCAGTCTCTCAATAGACTTTTTAAGCCGATGCAGTTCCCTCGCTCTCCCAATGCGCCCAGTCAGACAAAGCTCAGTTCAGCCCGTCAACTGCTGGACGTCCTCAATCAGTCTTGTAGCAATGCTTTCTCAGCAGGCTGAAGCAGCATTGTAAAAGAGAGATTTTGGCAGAAAGGGTGTGGAGAGGTGGGAATTAAGTGGGGGTCAGAGAGCACAGTAGGTCAGTCAAGCAGTGCATTATCAGGCCTGTCTATCAGACTTACACCAACCCCCTCAGACTCTGCTTTCTCTCACTTTGTGTTGTGTAAAGAGCACTGTTTATCTTAGGGGGAACACATCACAACCTTATCTTTTTTAAGTCTGGCTGTGGGAGGATAAGAAGTTTGTTTTTGTATGTGCACATGTGTGGGTTATTTTGGTACTTGGTCAGGCATATAAATGCTGTAAATATCTATGTATATTCATGTATCACTCTAACTTGCATATCTTAAGTGCCTTGTGTTAAGGTGTCCGTTTAGCTGTCCTCTTTAACTGTGTTATTGTTGCAAGTCAGTCTGTGAGGTTGCTGTGAAGTTGTGTAAACATCTGTCCTCTGGTGCCCCCTACAGGCTGGATCCATGCTGTTCTCACCTCTCAGGATTGCATGGCATTCGGAGGGAACTTCCTTCACAACCTCAATATTGGCATGCAGCTCAGGTAAACAGCTCGGATAATACAAGAATGGCTTGATTCTGTTTATTTTAATTTAATTTAATCTCAAATCTAATTAGCTCTTGTCTTTGTTACTTTTATCACTGAATGATTTTGCGTTTCATCTGTTTGTTCGGTTTGTAGGTGTTATGAAATGGAGCGTCGTCTGAAAACCCCGGACCTCTTTAAGTTTCCGTACTTTGAGGCCATCTGTTGGTATGTGGCCAAGAACCTCTTGGAAACGCTAAAAGGTGAGAGTCAAAAGTTAATATGTACACTGTTCATTTATTTGTCATTGTACAACACAGGGTTGCACAGTGAAACGAAAGTTGTAGCCCTCTTCACACTACACACACAGAACATACTGTCTATATACAAATATTTGAAATTAGAATAAAAATAAAAACAATTTATACAGTTACCTATATACAAAAATATCTATACACACAGAAAGTATGTACAGTATTTTGCAATATCAGTGTAATGAGTATTATAAATTATAGTGCAAAAAGAAACACTTTGGTTTTATATTAGATATACTAATACTGCTAATATTAAATCTAGGATAAAAGTCAAGATGTTTTGCATATCAGACCTGTCAGAAGAAAAATAATAATAAATAAAAAGATAACAGGCTGTAAATGTAAAGCAAATAATTGATGGGAGCATCTGTTTCAATGTGTGCAGTCTAAATGAGGGAATTAAACGTGCCACCATTCAGTTATTTTAATGTCCCGGGTTCAGTCCCCATAACAGCCTCCAAATCTAGAAATTATTGCTGTCCTGTGGATACCTTGTATCACCACAACATCTACTTTTCATAAACTAAGAAAAAGCTTTTTAACTTTGTGACAATGCATTTTTAGATAATCCAGGGGATTTTTAAAAGGGTTATTTTAAATGAAAGAAGTAGGGTCATTTTCTCAATCCACAAAAGAACACTTAATACTACTTAATAAGTTTATATGAAAAATTCAAAATCACAAAATTTGGAGATGCATGGTTTTCACTATAGACGATATAAGCGCCATCAAAAAATGGCCGATGTTCAGGTCAGGCGGTTCATACTGCTCACCAATGTCTAAATATTATGCATCAGCTTGGGAAGTTACATCTCCTTTGGATAATTTTGATATTTAATTGGTTTTAAGTGATTTCTACAGGTTTAATTCTTGTATATCTTTTTCCCTCTCAGAGCTACGAGAGGACAACTGTCCGCCACCAACCCACCTAGTGGAGGGCGTCAAGGCTTTAATCAGTGCACTGAGGACCTGGTTGAAAAGAGAGGTGAGAGTCGGCCAAAGTGTTCTCACGGTCATCTCTGCATGCCTGAACCTGACTCTGCAGTGACTATCTACAGTCCAGATGGTTATTGTTACACAGCCTGGGACGTCACCACTGTTTGCTCTTATCTCCTGGATGTGCATCAGCGGGCAGCAACAGACTTCTTTCTGGTCACTTCTCCTGTCTGAATGTGGTCTGTTGTGGCTTTGCAGGTGACTGAGCCCAGCAGTGAGGTACCAGACCATATCAGGCCTAACCATCTCATTAAAGAGCTGACTAAGGAAATCCGCTACCTGGAGGTAAGAAGGGACGAGGAGGAAAGGATATAGGAGAGGGTTAGACCTTTAAACAGGGAGGTGGTTTTAAATATCAGAAAGTGTAACATGCTACAAAAAGCTGCAGCTGTAACTTGTTTTTCAAGAGACAAATTCAGGACGTTCAGTACTCAGACGCTTCACTCTCTTGTTCATGGACGTCATCAAATGTCATCATGGTACTTTGGAAAATCATTTACTAGAGATGATGTCCTTTATTTAGCAGCAGTGGCTATCATCAGGAGGCACACGCACATTCAGGTGCTGGGAACAATAACCTGCACAAACA
This sequence comes from Macquaria australasica, assembly GCA_005408345.1. NCBI lineage: Eukaryota > Metazoa > Chordata > Actinopteri > Centrarchiformes > Percichthyidae > Macquaria > Macquaria australasica. Next base: position 2,524,807 of record SEMN01000004.1, on the reverse strand, counting down.
AAACGAGAAAAGTACCCGACACTGCTATTTTGTTCAGTTGTTAAATTGACATGACAGCGTTTCAACCACAGATGGCTTCCTCAGGTAAAGATGAGGGTGTGAACAGCCTTGTGTTTATAGACAGTTGGGATGACACATTGCCCATTGTCATTTGCAAATTGGATTATTGGCAATATACATTTTTGCCTTGTTGATGTGATATTGAGGAGCACTCGGTGCTTTGTTTTATTATTTGGTGAATAAGGACTCAGTTTATTCCACTATGATCTGTTTTTCTGTTTGTTGGCCTTTGTTACTCTGCGTAACGTACAACTTAGGCCAGCCACACATCCCACTCACAGGATACACAGGACAACCACACCGACATCTGATTATGAGGCAAATGTTAAACAGAAAACAATTCAAAACTTGGTGTAAATGTGGACAGCATTTTCTTGTAGGCAATTCATGAACTTGTGAACCTGTAAATTACTGACTTTGGTAGAAACTTGACTCCATGATGTGTTTTTACATCAATAGGAGGAACCAGTCAGTGGTAGCAAGCCAGTGAAATCTCAGGGAAGTGGGTGTGGAGTAGCATCTGGATCAAATGGCTGCCCGGCCACTCGCTCCACACTGGAGAAGCTGAGCCAGGCCCGGCGGGCGAGAAGGGCCGCCAGGCGGCTGAGGGAGCAGCAGTGCCAGGCCCCCAAAGTGCCCTCCAACCTGGACATCTTAGAGCAGCACACCAGGGAGGTGCTGAGGAGGCTGGAGGTGGGGCCGCTCGAGGAGGTGAGCATCATGGAGCATTCAGTGTTTACGGACAGTGGTGCTAACAAAGCATTCTTCTTCATCTGCAAAAATAATGCAGCTTCATAGCTTTTTTTTTTTTGCTGTGAAACAAAAAAAGAAGCTCAGTGTAGATGCAGCTCCCTAAGTGTTTACATGTGGACTACAAGATGTAATGGGCTATGTTTATTGACTGACGCTGGCCTGTGCTACTTAGGATGCGGCGTTCTGTGCCAAGGTTCACGGGAAGCTCAACAAAGTGTCAACTGCATCAGCTGCTGCTGCAGAGTCTTTAGATGACAACCACCTCCGGCTCATGCTGGTCAACGGCAGAATCATCAGGTGAGAGCTCACTTCTCTTTGGTCAACACAGCAATGTTTGTGCTTCTTATTAATCAAGGATCAGTGGAACAGTGAAATAATATGCTCATTTAGAAAAACTTGAAGAGCAATTCTGTGCAGATGTAAAATCCTTCCAGTTTTATAAAAACAAGTCACCCGAAACAAAATGAGAAAATCTAGACACAAACTAAGACTGCTGCATCGAATGACATAATTTAAATAACAGAAAATAGTCAGAAAGGTACAACAATAAATTTAACCCTAATTAACGTTGATGAATAACATTGCCTTAAAGCAGGAAATAAAACGGGAATTAAGCAGCATAGACAAACCCTCAGTTTGATTCATCAAACAGAGGGTTTGACACACAGGCTTTTGATGATGATAATCCTGCTATACTACCATTCTACAGTCCAGATTGTCTATATTTTATTGTGAAATCACATTTTTTTTCCATCATTCAAACATGTATCTTTGTTATTCAGAGATATGAGGCGGCCAGCCAGCAGTCCGGTAAAGACGGAGGGTGAGCGGTCATCTGATGACCAAGACCCACCAAACAGTTGTGTGGATGTGAAGTCGGAGAGGACGCAGGACAGTCGAGAGCAGCAGCACAGCACATTGGAGAAACCCATACTCCTCAGTAAGTCACCAGTGGCTGTTATTTATTATTATTAAACCCATATTTTAGCAGAGAAACTGAAATAAAGCGTGTTTATGTCAACGTTTTGAGCTCATGGCGTATTGCTTTTTTCCCAGGGGGTCTGGAGAGGGTGAAGACTGAACTCAGGGAAGAAGTCTCAGGACACTCCAGTGTGTCAGACGTGGAGTCAGACAGTGACTCTCCCACAGAGGTAAATGATGTGCACAGTCAATACTGAGTCTGATTATAACCCCATAACCACTGTTTGTAACCTTTCTTTGGAGTATCAGTGTTGTCACTTCAGTCTGTGTTGTAGGCTAAATGTTTTATTCATGGTGAGGTTATATATTATTCATTTAATTCATTTTATTTATGTATTGGTTTATTTAACAGGGACAGTGCACGTTAATAAACATTGCTGTAAATGCGCATTGTTTACATACTTTCAATTTCTTTCAATTACATTCATTTGAAATGAACGCATTCAGAGCAATAATAAAAAGAGAAGAGAATATTGATGTAAAATATATTACGGGACATAATTACTCTACATTGTCTGGTACTAATTAAAAATGCAACTCAGAAGCGCACTATACAGACGACACGTATAGGACGACATTGTGTTGCCTTATTAGGAACTAATTGAAACATGCACAGCAGAAGCATAGATAAAAAAGCTACACATACAGTACATGAAATACATAAATCACGCTGGCACAATAAAAGCAGGGCCACAATTAAAGACATGCATTCAGGTACAGAATGTTTGAACGCCAGCTGGATACATTAAATGCATTTTCCCAGAATTACAAATACAAGAGGAGGCACCACAGTGTGCTGTAATGGCACACAGATATTGTACGTCTATTGAACTTTTTGCTGACTTTTTACACTGTAATTACTGATGTTTGATTTTCACATCGCTTTGCCAATGTAGCGTAAATCGTCGTCATCGTCGTCGTCCTCCTCCTCGTCCTCTTCTGATGAGGATTCAGAGAGTTCCCAGGAGGAGGAGGAGAGGGGCTCATCTCAGCAGAAAGGCTCAGGGCACACCATAGAGCTGGACCAGTCTGGCGAGAAACTCAGGCACAAACACAAACCACTCAAACGGTGAGGAACACGTGCAAACATGTTGCCGTCAGGGCACTCCTCAAAGCTCAAACATGTATTATTTTTATGCACACTTAGAGGTAGTAAGCAATCAAGTCCTGTCTGCTTCCTGCAGAGAACGTCCTACCTCACCCAGCACAGAAGAGGCCATTCAGGGGATGCTGTCCATGGCTGGTCTGCTGTGCTCCTCCAAGCCGGAGAAGGTAGCCTCGTCCCAGGAGCACTGGTGGTCCAGCCCCAGCCACTGCTCGCCGCTGGAGCAGCGGGAGGCGGCGCAGCACCAGCACCGACTGCAGGGGGAAAAGAGCCCGATGGACAGCCAGGGCAACAGCAGCGAGGCCTGGGACAATCAGGGGCTCCCCAGCCCTCTCAGACGAAGCCACGGCAGTAGCCCAGAGACAGACTACCAGTACTGTGACCCCTCAATGTCTCCACCGCTGCACCCCTCCAAGAGGCACGCCCCCAACCCCCCACCTATCAGCAATCAGGCCACGAAAGGTTTGGAGATCAGATTATTATTTTTTACTACTTTTCTGTATGTGCAGAGTTTGACACAAGAAGGCCGTTTTAACATTCATTTTCGTTTCTATGTGCTCACCTTAAATCTGAGTTTAACGCGTGTGCGTACAAGCAGGATTTTGTGTCATCTAAACTAGTCGTGGTCCAATATGCCAATATATGTCCAACGAGCACAGGTGTGATGTGCAAACCAGAAAAACTCCAGTGCACAAACGGTGTGAATGGACTTTTCAGTGATGTAGGAGACGTCTATATTTACATATTCATCGATTCTGGATTTTACAATGAAGGAGGAGTAGATGTCTTTTTTAAGAATTTTAAATTTTAATTGAACTTTCTGTGGAAAAATAATTATTAAAATCAGAGAATTTTTAAAATAAGAGTGGAACTTTAATAAACTAATAGATTAGGCAAAAAATTGATTAAAAGATAACAACAATCAGAATTAATGATATGATATAAATACATCAGATATGCAGTAAATGTTTTTTTTTTTTAAATAGTGCATGCATACATGACATAAATAATGTGGAAATAAAATATATTAAAACATACAATTTACAACCATGACAAGTATATGGAAATGTGAAAACTAAGGCTGAGTCTATTCAATGTGTACATTCAATATCTAGGTGTGTAAACATCTGCTAAAATAACAGAAAATGTATATTTGCAACAATTCTGATAATTGATTTATCATTTTAGTTGCATTTTAAGCACAAATACCTAAAATTCACTGGTTTTAGGTTCTGAAATATTAATATTTGCTGGTTTTCCTGATAGTGAATAGTAAACAATCTTTTGTTTTTCAAACAAGACATTTAAATGTGTCAACTTGTCGTCTTGTAAATGATGTAATGTCATTTTTCACTATTTCACAGACCAATATTTTATAGACATAAACTATCAGACGGGTTATAGACCAAACGATTCATTGAGAAAATAATCGGCAGACTAATCGATAATGAAAATAATTGTTGGTTGCAGTAGTAGACGTGCACTGTAAACAGTATGCTTAATTCTAATGCTGTTCCCTTCTAATTAATTAAAACCATTAACATGTGGTCTTCCTTTGTTTTGTTTGTTTTTTTAGGCAAGCGGCCCAAAAAAGGAATGGCCACAGCCAAGCAGAGGCTGGGGAAGATCCTGAAACTCAACAGACACAATCGAGTCTTTGTGTAACACTCCAAATCTTCAAAGGCAAAATGATAAGTGGGGATGTATTCTTGAAGAAAAAAAAAGAAGAAACATTTGTTTTTGTTACCAGACACTTTTGTGCTGTAGAAATGGGAGGAAAAAAAAGAAAATCACACTGCCTGGAGACGACCGTAACTGAACGAATCTTGACACGTAAAACACGCTCACTGTGCATGCTTAGGAGACAGGGTATTGGATTTGAAATAAGCAAGTGCACGACTTCACCACAAGCACACTAAGAACAAAAACAGAAAGGAGCTATGGCAAGCGGAGAGGACAAGCATGCTAGGAAATGTCCTGCTGCAGGGGAAAGGTGGACTGAAGCTCCCGCAGGGCATTTAAAATGGACAAAGGGGACATCTACCAAACAAACAACAGAAATGCTTGCTTTGCCGGGGAGCAGCAAGACATCTCCTGCTTCTGATGCCAAGATCATCCGCATCACATTCACTAGTATTTCCTCCGCCCCTTCTCCCCACAACCGTCACTTGCTTCATGGCTGTCTGCGACAAACTGAAACAGGATGGAGGAGCAGATGAAAACGGAGCTGTATCTCCAGCAGGGTCTTTTTCCTCTGGCCCTGTGGGGGACACGAGGTGCTAAGGAGGAGAACTGAAATTTCAAAATGGTGCTCATTGTTTGTATTTTTCTCCACTCATGCTTGTCCCTTCCTTCCAGCCCCCCCACCCCACCCCTTATCTCAATCACACCAGCAATAATGACTTTGAGGAGAGGAAAGAGTGAGAGGCAGCACTTTGGTGCATTCTTCAGCCGATTCTTCTGTTTGTGGAAAAATCTAAATCGGTGCATTACAGACTTGCACAATTTAGTGCAAAATAAACTCTCAAATCTGCACTACGTTGTCTGATAATTAGACAGACTGACCCGTCAGTGTTTCTGAGCATTTGTGGCTAAAAGGTGAGTTGCTCAAAGTGCTGCCTCTCTGAATTTGTTTGAAATAGGAATTACGAGTCGTTCAATAGGAGAAATGACTCGCATGATATCCTGCTTAATTTATTTCTCGTTTTATCTGTGATGTTGATTTTTTTGTTATTTTTATGGATTCTGAATGATGTATTTATTAATTGAAAGAGATAATGATTTTATTATATTTTGACCCTGAAACCTCAGCTATTCTGAGTTTTTCCTTTACAAGGGGGTTTTCTCTTTTCTTTTTTTTTTTTATCTTTAACACATACTTTTTGTAAATGTGGATGTTTTAGAGTTCCTGTGATCATCATCTGTTGAGTAGCAATTTACCTACAAATCTTTTATTATCTTCTATTCCTTCACAACTCTCTCCCGCCCCACTACCCAGTTGAATAGATCCTGTGTTGATTCTTGTCTGTTCTGGTTTCCTCTTCTCCCTGTAGCCAGAGGTGTTGGGCTATGTGCGAATAGAAACTAGGTTAGGTTGAGAAATGTCAACTTCCATATCTACACCTGAGCTTTTTCAACTAGTGCCACTTATCATTTAGCAAAAAACAAGTATTCTGAGCCACTGTGGTCGATCCAAAGTAGTCGATGCTTTCAGAAGTGAACGTTTGAGGAACTTCAATGGGATGAGTGAGTTGTTTTTTTTCCTTTCTTTAAATACCAGTGCTGATGTGTGTTTCTGCTCGGGGTGCGCAGTTCTTCACTCTCAGGGAATGATGCCATGGACACAACCTTCGATTAACCACCAGCCACGTCATGGATGCAGACAGGATGCTCTCAGCCCTCAAGACTTAAGATTCACCTCGTGCTTTGGAGATGCTGAGGTTTGTTTGTTTTTCCATTGCTCAAAAAAGAAATTATCTCATGGTCGTGGTTTTCAAGTTGTAAGGATAAGCTGTGCTTTAACAAGTCAAAGTCATTGTACCGTTTTAGGCCTACTTTTACAACTTCTGTTAACATGAATTTGGTATTGTCCCCCACTGCTTCTCACACCTTCAGCTCAGTGTTATACAGAAAACACCCTCGTTAAGTTGACTCTAATAGACATGTAAATGACACCCAGGCTAACTGTTGCCAAGTAGCTTTAAGACCACATCAGCGTGAGACTTTGCTCAGGTTGACTTGTAGTGCGCATGACCTGCGAGTGACTGATCAATCATTCAGCCCTGACGGTGTTTCACATAATCCCAACACAAAGAACCAACTTACAAATTAGTGTTAACCACATTGCCACACTGATTTCCTCCTTTTTCCTACACTACACTTTAACCTTTGAACTTTTTGCATGTCAAGTCATTAAACAATCGAGCTGGCCCGCAGGCAGGGTTTGTTATAATTTGTAGTATTCATCGTACAGGATGTCCCTTTGTTTTTACATGCAGCTCTCTTGCCATTCGTGTTATGTGCGTTGTTTTTTCCAGATTTAAATGGCTTATGATTTAAAATATACAAACACTGGCTAACTGTGACACTGTTGATGCATTGCATTTTGTTTCTGCATTTCAAAAATTGCGTGTAAATAAAACTAATGAAATAACATACTTGTCTTTTTGTCAAGCCCAATCTTTTCAACACACCAGCTGTATAAGAAGAACTTCAGACCTTTATACCATAATATACTGCGGTTTTACTTAAAAAGACAACAGTTTGACATATTTAAAGATAATTTTATTAGTCTATGTACAACAATGACTGAAGATTTCCACAAAGACTTGCCCAGCAGCTTGAATCCCTCCATGGTAACCTACAAACAAGACAAGATAATGTTTACATATGCAACATACTCTGTTGCCAGTTTATTATGTACACCTAAAACTACTGCAGTCTAATACAACAGTCCTGCAATAAATAAGATCTTCATGAAGGTTATAATGTTCAGTTTTTATTGAAACTGTTTCAGAGGTGTTGATTCAACTGCGTGATCATTTGAGGATGTAGTTTGTTGTTGACTTGTATTGCATTATACTGACAGGGGTTTCTATTATTTTGTCCATCCCATTTACATCATTGAGTGTAGGCTAAACAGAAACACCTCTGTATAATGCAATACAATTCAACAGCACCAGACACTACATTCTCCACATGACCATACAGTTGAATCAACACCTGTCTGAAACAGTCAACTAAACCTGAACATTATAACCTTCATGAAGGAAGGATTTATTGCAGAACTGCTGAATTAGACCGCATTAGTTTTAGCTATGTGTACTTAATAAACTGGCAACTGTGTGTGTATGTCTCCTGTGATCAGATGGATTAAGAGGTGCATTTCTGGCCAAATTTGTCACCACCTTTAAATGTGTTACATCTACGTAAATACTGTGACTGCTAAAATGTAAACATTTAGACAAGGCAATTCAGGTAAAAATAGATTATCAGGATAATGGTGGATTCGTCACAGACTGTTAGCTGTCAATTTTACTGATTAACAAATTGAGAAAATCCTGTAAACAACAACTAACATTCCTACCTTGTGTCAGGTGTATATGTAGTATAACTTTTGACACAATCAAGAGAAGAGATGTATAAAAATGCAAAGTGTAAAGAAAACGGCAAGACCACACGGCTAACATGGCATGCTGTAGTTTGAGGATAATCTTCAAAGGCGTTTTTCACTGAAGACATTTTGACACGTCACAGTAGGAAAATTAAGTAATGTAAGTAATTAATAATTAAATCAACTGTCATGGTTACTGGGACTATTGAATAGAACGGCGCCATTGTCAATATTATTAACACCTGTGCTGACTGTGTGACCAGTCAAAAGGGCCTATTGTGGCCTATTATGAAGTGGGTCTATAAAGCTATTACAAAAATATTTTAGTGGGACTTGACACAGTCAAATGACGAGGATGAAAATGGCCCTGTTCTGTCGTGACAAATGAAAGGTTGTTTTTTTTTTATGAATATCATCTACTCGGAGCCAAAACAATACTCTTGTTTCTAAATGTTAATGCGTCTTTAAAACTAATGGTAGAGTATAACAAACTAAGTAATTAATATTTTATAATGCTGTTATAAACAGTTTGAGAGGAAGAGCAGGTTAAAACCCTGTGTTCTGACTTTTTGACAGTGAGCTAATCTTTCTCCTCTCTTTTTATACTTGGATTAAATATTGTGCAAGTAAAAATGGTTGTCCTGGTTGGAAACTGTACCAGTATTTGTTTAAGCAAAGGAAATTGAAGACATTACCTCATTCCTCGTCATCTGCTGGGATTCCAAGTTCCTCATCCGTCCATTCGGAAGCACTGGGCCAGGGGAAGTGACCCTACAGAAGAGGGAAGAACCTTAATTTACCATTTCCATTTTACATCCTAAATGAATAGATTATGTTCCTGTTGGGTTTGTACAACATGTCAAACACAACTAGTGAAACTGCACACATTACAAATATAAACAACCTCATTTTTGTAGCTACCTCTTGAGTGGCCGGGGGTCTGTACCACCAAGCGAGATTGGTGGGTTAGCCAGCTATCTTTGGGTTTTCCTGTACCAAGAAGCTGGCTCACTTTTAACGAGAGTAGATCACCATGGTAACCTATGCTGCATGGCTAACCTGCTCTGGAGCAAGACGAATCAAAACCTGTCAACAGCCCCGACCACTGACCAATCAGATCACCGGGAAAAACTGCGTCATTATTCCTACAGGATATATTTTTATAGGTCAGTGGAATCATTTTGCAGTTTCCACTCTGGATTTAAAACTGAGCTTCTAACAAACGGACAGTTTACCATTAAATACATTATGACGACTGTAGCTGCATTTTAATTGAGCAAAGATTATTGAATTCCCCACAGGATTCCTGAAAGTGTCTATGCTTTTACACTCCTACTCTATCAGTGCAGCTCAGAAAAACATGAGGCAACTGTGTTGATGATTGATAACACTGTAGAAAGTGTACCCTCTGTTGTGTTTTATTCTCTGGCAGCAGAAAACAGTCTGACATTACTGTTAACTGTTTTGTCTATCACATATTCATAATAGTTCATCATCAGACAGAAAAACTCACTAATACTACAGACATATGTAATAGTTCCTTAAGTGTTTTAAAGACTTATCCTTACTTTAAATTGTTGTAACTTATTTCTAGTGTTTCTACAGCTTCTTATTTAATTGTGGATATATTTAGCCTATTGTATTTCTAGGGATTATTCTTTTTTCTTCTTCCTATAAATGAATTGCCTTTTTGAGGGCCCGAAAACTGGAAAGTGGTGGAAATGTACATATTTTATGGTTGTTGAGCATGGGTGTGTGGCAGAAATGCTCAGTAGCGCCACCTACAGACATAATAAACTAGCCCCTGCGGCACGTTTCACCTACATGCACCAAATTTGGTATGCATGTGTATCATGTCCAGACTTACAAAAAACTCTATTTATAATTTTCGGCAACAGTCATAGCGCCACCTAGTGACAGCAGGAAATGTCACGTTTTATAGTGTGACATGCATCTCACAGTGGCTTCAGCAGAACAACCTCAGGAAAGCCTAAACACGTTGATGATGCTGTACAAGTGTATAAGTGGCTTATAACTGGACTGTACATTGTCCAAAACACCCCAAACTTACCACGTTTATGTATTTAACTTTAATTCAATTCAATTCAGTTTTATTTATATAGCGCCATATCATAACAAAGTTATCTCAGGGCACTTTTTCGAATAGAGCAGGTCTAGACCGACTCTTTATATTTAAAGAGACCCAACAGTTCCCACCATGAGCAAGCACTATGCGACAGTGGCAAGGAAAAACTCCCTTTTAACAGGTAGAAACCTCGAGCAGAACCAGGCTCAAGGTGGGCGGTCATCTGCCTCGACCGGTTGGGTTGAAGGGGGAAGGGGGGAGCGGGAGAGAGAGAGCAGGAGGAAAGATAACTTTAGTAACTCTTACGTGAACGCGCTCGTAGTTAACGGAGCCAGCTGACAGCCAGCTTCGTGGTACGGGTAATTAAAATAAATGTTTTGAGGGTAGCACCTTTCCAGGATCCTGAGCCCCACGTAAACCGCCTTCTTTCATACGTCCACCCGCGTTAAGAGCGTCAAGCTCGGTGCAAATGAGGCTGGATAGTGTACGCAGCATGTTTACTTACCAGGACTGCGTCAGGGTCGTGCCAACAGTGCCAAAGGATCCAAAACCACATGGCCCCGCTGATGAGCTCCGACTCAATTTTCTGTTTCTTGGTTATCTGGGGATACTGCCTGTACTGCGGCTCAATGTGCGGCCCACCGCCAGCCCTGGAACATAACCCCCCCCCCACTTTAAATGAGTATTAGATGATGTGAGATATGTAGTAGCTTTTAAGATGGCGTTCTGAGATTTAAAAACTGAACCGTTTTCAATTTATCTCTGTGTTAGCACGTCGGGGTATAGCTAACGTAACAGCTAAGACGCTAGCGGGCTCGACAGGACTTACTTTCTGGTCGTTATCCTTTGTGGGCCGCGTCTGAGGAGCCGACCTCCCGCCCGAAGGACTCCCAGTGCCCGTCCGAAAGAAGACATGGTTGCTCACTTAAGCAAACAACAGTCTTCTTTTGGGTTTTATGCTGAGATTTGTGCGAGCTGCCGCCCTGCCCGTCGAGAAGTCACCTTCTCCCCTCGTCAATAAACGGCCTCCCGAAAAACGACCGCTGTGATTGGACAGAGGGCGATGACTGCCGTCGTTCCTCGGTGCTAATTGGCTGAATGAAAAATACAGTTTTAAACCACAGCGCCCCCTCCTGTTCTGCTGGGGACAGGGCCTCCCGTTTGAGTTCCGCTGTTTATCACCTTCCTGCAAATTTTAAAAAATTAAACATGACACGCATTGACTGAGTCGTCTCATTACTACAAGAGAAACGTTGTCCTTTCTATTCTCGACTTAAAACGCTGCGTTGTTAATTTATACCATTGCCTAAAGGATGAAACTAGGTCACCGTTTATTATTAAAACGGCGTAAATACGTTACAACAAGAGCAACACAACACTGAAGTTCGGGGACACAAAAAAAAAAAATTAAAGTTTCCACATTACAAACACGAAAAACGGATCGTGTGTTAATATTCATGATCCGCTAGATGGGGTCAAAAGCTAAACTAAGCAGGTGGGGGTGAACTCGCCCGGAGGATGTGCAGTTTGTTCGTGCTGCACATTAAACTTTATCCCCTTTGAGAGCAAAGCCGTTTAAATGTCGGCGCGTGAAGTGCTTATGTAACTGGGGCAACACGCCGACCACCAAGTCACTCAAACTGTAGAAGTGATTAAAAAGGGGGTTCGCGTCACATTTACATGACAAAATGTGGGGGGGGGGTTTTTGTCGGCCCGGTACAACTCCCGTGTGCGCTCGGGTCACCGCTCGGCGGACCGTCAACGTCTCAGGATGCGAGAACGGGAAATAACAACACTGCGGCGAGAGCGCGCACGGCGCCGCCGCCCATCAGTGCTCGGCGAGAGAAGAACCCTCGACGCCATCTTGTTCCCAGTCGACGACGACGGCCGATTTCGTTTTGACGAAGGGAAGCCACTTTATATCTGCTCGACGAAAGCAGTCCGTTTCCCGCTTCACGGACAACAGATACCTCGTCGAGCTTTCACTCGCCGTGAAGCCCCTTTAGGAAACGAAATTCACACCCGTTACAGTGTTACCTAATGGCGCCGGGTTGTAGCTGCTCTCCGGTTGCGCCCCTCTCCCCTCACAGCTCAGAGCCCGCCCACAAATACTAACTGCATGATGTCATCACGAACCAACCGTTGATCAAAAATAACCCAATTTTCACCAGTTGCTTTTGGACAATTATCGATCTCCCGCCGACCGTGCTTGCCACTATCTTAACATTAAGCAGGCCAGATCATCTTCAGACCGAAGACGCGACGGGCACAGCGGTCACGGATAAATGTTATCCTCTCCGAAAAATCGACAGTGATCGTTTAACCGCTGCGTCCTCCACGGCCGTTTGCGAACATTTCCATTTTGAAAGCGGGCGAGGGTGGCTCCATCGGCCCAACTTTTTACCTCCGTCCTCCCCCAAGTTTATTTCAAACAACCGGACTGCCCGCACACCAGCAATCGCAGCGGTCCTGTACGAATGCGCATGCGTTGGGGGATGCGGTTTAGGGTGGGGGAGGGTCAATACATGGAAACGATGAGAACATCCTCTCTCAACATATGATGTCAAAGGGATTTCTACCAGACAGTAACCGATTTACCACAACAATAAATCTGTCGGAAAAACTGCTGGACTTATTTTTTTTCCAGTGTCAAACATGTCTCGGTGACATGGTTGTTAAATAAATCAAAGGGGTTGTAAATTGTAACTAGGTGATGATTGTAGGGTATAAAACAGACAGAATAAATTGTATTTTACAGAGGCTTTAATTTGTTTTTGCTTTTTAAACTCTCAAACCTTGAGTGTGAGTGTAATTATAGACAGTAAATTCGTTTAAGTCACATTTTTTGTAAGCCTAAAAAATGTGTGCGAGTTTGTTCAGCCCCCACCTTTATGCTGATATTTGCACTTGAGCTTTTGACTTCAAGCCCAGTGTGAATCGTGCTTTTTTTTTTTTACTTTCAGCTACAGGAAAATGTAGGCTTTATTTTGTATGATTTACGAGAAGTTCAATAATGGTGTAGCCCTCTGAATACTCTCCTGTAAGGCCTGTTTTCTTTGATTTAATCTTATTGGTCAGTGTTCCAAGGCTACCCCTTCCTGACATCAGTTCAATATACAAAAAGCTGCTCTTGTGTAAGGGGTTACATAAGAGCTTAGTTGCCTCCTACTGCGTTGGGTAGCGGATTTGGGTGCTCCTTTTCAGTGGCAAAATAAAGGATTTTTGTCTAAAATAGCCATATTTCAGTTTTGTAAATTTAGGTGAGTGTCACCTGCATTCTTATGGCAGTATTAATCAACAATCAGGCTTTATTGTGTGTCCAATTTACAGCCCATGTCGGTTTATGGATCTAAAAAAAAAAACAAACAAACAAAAAAACAGACACATACTTAATAAAAAGCATAGAAGAAATAAATGCAATATAAACTGGCTATGTGGGTTTGTGTTGAGGCAAAATACCCATTACTAGGCTGAGATTATACCATGACCCCTTTCACCCCAGAGGAAGAAAGGGAAACAGGAGGGGAAGCAATTAGTTTAAACAAAACCTTCTGATAAAAACATTCCCACAGCTGACTTCACTTTTACAAGATGATAGTGAAGATAGCGCGGACACTGTAGGCTATTGCATGCTGCAAGAATTGTTTGATAGGCTATTTTTAAAATCCTGCAAAACAAAAAGATCAAACCGCCTGTATTACGACTTCAGCGAGTTTAATTACCACTTATAAATTATTTAACAATGCTAAAAGGTCCATTCTTTCTGCCAAATCCATTTACAAGCGTAGCGTAGAGCGGCAGCGCAAGTTAAACACGGCCGACAGAAATAGCGGACTTGGAAGAATCGCAGTCACGGTGCCCCTGCGAAATCGGGAGTGTAGCCCCGCAGTGTGTGGAGGCGGAGCTCGGGTTTAGTGATGGGGAGGGTCGTGGGGGAGGCGGAGTCTGGGCAGTCCTGGCAGGGCCGCCATTTTTGCAAAGGGAAAAGAGACTGGTTTGAGGGGATCTAATTTCTAAAAGTCGCCGTTGACTAGGGCACAGTTTTAACGGTTTCGAATTAACTCCCAGCCATAGCCGTGTCACCGCCTGGAACAGGAGGCAAGGGGCCTTTTTTTCGTTTGCTTGTTTTCACAGGAAAGGACTGTTTTAGAGGACGCGTTTAAAGACAAACATTTTAAAGCTTTGCTAGGGATCCGCAGTGTGTGGACTGAAGTATTGTTTTGGTTGTGGGAGCTGTGTGGAAAGCGACGGGGGTCTTACCCGGGTCCCCTTATTCGCTATTCAGATCCTCCAGAGTGGACATAAACCGGTGAGTAAACTGCATTAAGTGGTATTTGTCGGGTGAGCACAGATCCGACCTGGAAGGCTATTGTTGGCTTTAGTTAGCTGGCTAGGCACATCACGCTGGTGCTGGCTAACGTAGCTTGCTAGCTAGCCGATCGACACCGCAAGTTCGGGGTCCGTAGGCGTGAAGTCTCTTTTCGTTTAACACTCGCCTTAATCGACATTTGAAAACCGCCAGCTGGATAATGCAGGTGTCAAGCTGGCGAAGCGTAACGCCAGGAGACCGCTTCGCTTCGCTTTGCTTTGCTAGCTAGCGCATGCTACCATGCTAGCTCAAATTAGCTCGACTCGGACCGAACGGGGGGCTCCGACTTTCCGTCGATCGAGGGGGCAATAAACGAGACGTCACACGGGGTTATCGGGTAAATACTACCCACAAGGCTGCGGTGATCGGTGTAAGTGTTCGCCGCACGGTTAAAAGCAGCCTCGACACCAAATACACGTTAACGGCAGGACGAAAACGCTGCAGTTGGATTAATGCTCGTCCCGTAGCCCGACGTGTAACGTCTCCGCTGCAGCGACAACAGTGAACTTGTCCTTTTTAAAATAAACAAAATATGACACATTAATGCCATTTGCTTGATGCAAGAAGAGCCAGGAGGGGACTCGGTGGCACCGCGGGCCGCGTTGCGCACGGTTTCCTCCGTTTTAGTGTAACAACACAACACCACCCGCTTTATTTCCAAGCAGTTACTTTACTTTACATTAGCCAGGGTCCTTGCAACTGCAGCTGTCAGCAAACTCAGTTTTTTTTTGTTTTGTTTTTTTTGGGGGGGGGGTTGATTTTTACTGTTACTTGAATACAGTGTTTGCGACACTTGCCAACCAGCATAAAGACGGCACATTTAGCATTGGTTACAAACTTGAATTTGTCGCGGTGGCTCCCATCCTGCTCACCCAGACCACGGGACATTATTTCCGTTCAGCGAGATTTCATACAATGCCACCGTTCAAAGCCAGAGAACAATGAGCTTTTACATGCACGTAAACCAAGATATATATCTATATATATATATGAAGATAACAAGTCTGTTATGTCCAAGTCAACTAAAAGCAAAGGCCGGCTGTTTAAAACAGCTTGAATGCCTAGCTACATTGCGCAGTAATCTCACAGGCTACCTGAGCTGTTATAGAATCGTAGTTATGACGAGATTAAACCAAGAAATAGATCCGAGTCAAACGAGGAACTGGCCGGCTGCTGTTTTGTTATAATCGGACTTAAAAGCCCGTTGCGTTTCGCGATCACTTAATTTAGATTCAGGGTGTACGGGGTTCAAATGCTGCAAGCGTGGGGGAGGGGTTGTTCCATTTGGGCATCTCGCCCCAGTCGCACAACTCCCATCTCGATCTGCAACCCTGGTCACACTGAGCTAGACCGTCGGAATCGGTTGTTTTTACTCGACCTGAAACAAATTACCGCATGCATGTGCAACCGGCTTTGCCTTTGCCCCCCCAGCGGTTATCTCCCAAAGGCCGACATCGGTCGCTCTTTCCTGTCCGCGACGAGCCGAGTATTAATCCACGTCTTTCGTGTCGGCACTAGCTCGCTTTGCTAACGTAAACTCGCTACGCATTGTGCCGTTAGCTCCCACTGGTTACCGCTAACTTTCCACGGTTATTATTATTTTTTTTTTGGCCTTTTATTTACGGCCCAAAATGTACAGATATCCCAGGTACCACTGTGTTAAACGTTGCTTCTTTCGCTTTCTGCATAACGGTTAAAACTGTCAAATTTTAAGGCGGTTCGTGCTAAGATTGTCTCCCTCTTAGCCTGCTACATTTCCAGAGGCCATTGCTGGCCATAATTGCTAGCCGATTAGCTTACTGGCTTTGCTTTCGACGAATTCACAAAAAAACCCTAATGGTAACAACACAGAGACTGTACCGACAGAGTGATACTTAAGGTAGAGTGTATGAAAGAGGCGATTGAATGCATTCTTGGGGGATTTTTCTTCCCATGGCGAGGCTCCCCTGGCCACACGATTGTCTCGCCGTCCTGAGAAAAGCGCTATGAAAATGGCGACAGCACCAGGGTGTTGTGGTAACATAATAGCAACGTTGTACCCTCCACACCCCTATCGGCAGGACTGACTGCAGCGCCGACATACTCACTGGGAAGCAACTACACAACACATGATTTTTATTTTAGTTGAGGTTAGGCACAACAATAACGTCAAACAATCTAGATCATGCCTCGGTAATACTGCGCTTTTTGGCTTGTCATAATAACAGTCACTGGTGCTGTTGTGCCTATTCCCAAAACGAATAGCATAGTATCCCTGTAACATGCGTCACGGCTTATGCTATTGCTTGTGTATCGTGTTGTGTTCGGACATGGGGTTAATGCTCAGAAAATTAGACACAAGTACTTGCAACTGCAAAATACGCAAAGAGCACGTTCATATATCTTTTTTGATAACATTAAGCTTCATAATGGTACACAAACACAACTCTACATCAAAATAAATCTATTGCAGACATGCTCCTTTGCCACATGTCACCTCCCTTTAATCATCTTTACTAAGTTAACATTATGTAGTTTGTCTCCCACATTTATGGTTTGAATTTCCTCTTTACTGTTTTCCATTTATCCCCTTTAGTGTGATAGAAATACACTCAATATTTTATTGAAACCGTGGTATGTGAGTTTGTTAGTTCTAACATGGTAATAATTGGTATCTTGAATTAAGAAGGATAGTTTGACGCTTGTAGTGAGAAATCATTTGAATAATTAATTTGATTTAGCTCAAGACTCAAACTACATAAGAGATAACTCAGCTTTTGCGCTTTATGTTCGTGGCAAATCACTTTTGTTAGACATTATAAAATGCAAGGGATGTCCCAGCCTGCGTTTTGATCTGATATAGCCTACAGTTGCACAGCACATACTTCAAGTACATAATAGTAAAAAAACAAAAAAAACATTGCCTGGATCACATCAGATACTAATCTTGCAGATAGCCTCAGAACAATCTCATGATATAATAGGATATATTTAAAATTCAATGTTTATTAATGCTGTAGGCAATGAATGTACCCCATGTTTGTTTAATTTTACCAACCGTATTCAGGCAGTTTTTTTTACTGCTACCATAAAATTGCATTTAAATCATAGTACTATCTCATATTAAAATATGAAAAATGAAATTATTGAGGGAACCAGATCAAAGCTAGTTTCCAGGATAGTGTGTTCAAGCCCGTGGACTCACAAAGTCCTACGATAGGGACAAACTTTGGCACTTTGTTCAGCTCAAGTAGTGTTTTTTTCTCTTTTCCTCCTGATAATTTTAACGTCAGTTGAGTGAAGAGAAGTAAAATTTCAAAGCTGCTGAAGCACATTTAATCTCTAACATGCTCACACTGTAAAACTACCAGCAACATAAATGTGATTTACAACAAGCTGTTCTGTGAAGACGTTGTATTGTTGTCAACCTCAGTGCAGACCGACAGTGTTAGACTAATAGATGCGTCATACAAAGGTGCCTGTTTGACTGAAGCATCTGTCAGTAGCAGGAGTAATGCATGACACAGGCCTCCAAACCCCTACAACCATACCATGTGAAATAGGCAGACAAAAGAGGGTCAGTTTGAAGTCACTGTATCATTATTCATATCATAAACACAACTAAGCACTTGAATGGTCTGCACAGCTTCTGTCCATTGGGTGTCATCGTAATTAAGTTCAGCAGCCTGTGGATATGGTTCACATAGTAGTAAGTGGCAAAGGGTCTTCTCTTCTGTTGAGGGTTTATTACTACTAGATGAGTGAGAGGGCCCTACAGTGCTTAATCAGTCTCTGCTACATAATACACAAAATCCCCAGCCATCTTGTTCTTCCTTGTAAAGGAGCAGAGCCCTCTGTCCTGATACTCACTCCTTTCTTTCTCTCTCTCTGTCTACATGATATTTGACCTGAAAGTGTTAAATACCTGACTGGCTGTATGTGTGCCTGGTTGCCTTGTGCAGCAAAGTGTGTGTTTGCTTAGACGGTGACGCGAGGTGAGCTGCCACTCCCCCTCTGCCATAGGGACAGAGAACTCTGGCAGGCAGCAGAGAGTCAGGGCAGTCTCAGATGACACACCTTTCCTCTCACTCTAACCCCTAGACAGACTCTCAGACACACATACGGCCAAATAGCCACAAGCTGAGCACAAAAAGATTTCATTTTTCATTGTGCTCAACAGAGAGAGTGAGAGAATAAAGAAGTCAAGCAGGTGCACAGGATGTCTATTGGTGTATTGACATATTGATAGGGCAGATGAAGGCCACAGCCTCATCAGCTTTCTCTTTGACACTCTTCCTATACTTGGAAGACCTCCACTTGTTATCGTGCTCTGTCTCCAGACAATAAACTCTCATCCCTGAAACAGTAGCACATCTGTGTAGGTGAAGTGTGTGTGCCTCTGTAGATACACACCTCACCATGTGGGGCTAAGCTGTGTGGCTGTGGACTGGTCTCCAGTGATCTCACTTGTGTGATACCCAGACCCTGAGAGACCCAGAGACAAAGCCGCCTGGCTCTGGTGCCCAACACAGTCACATGGTATCCCAGCTGGGAGGAGAAGCCAGGGCTCAGGTGACCTGTTTTTGTTCTGCTAGCTGGGCCGTAACAGATCCCTCTTTAAACTAGCAAGCTGCCTCCCCGACAGGTGGCTTTAAGGCTGGGGTGGCTGAGGCTGCAGCCCTGATATGCCTCCCCAACCTTCTTCCTGTTGCTGTGCCTGTGTTACAATAGCATTCATGGGTAGTAGCACAAGGCAGGATGGGCCAAATAAACAGGGGATGTGCCATCAATGTTGGTGATGTAACGGCACTGCGGTCCAGGCATGAAATTGATCCTCGAACACTGCTGTAATGGGACCGGAGTGGCTCTTACTGTTCTTTTGCCCTGTAGATGCTGAGTAGCCTCTCCCCATTTTATCTGGACACACATGCACATGCGTAGCTCACATTTTTAGTTAGCTGCACATTGCATTCTCCAAATGCTGTAATTAGCTGCCAGCTGCACGTGTGCCTGCTTGTCAATCTCTGATGATGGCTCTCCAGGACCAAGAGACAAAATCATAGCGGCCTTCACAAGCTCAGTCACAGTTCATTTATTGTATACCTGTCTAATTTACAAATGTTTAAAGGAATTCACCCTTGACCACACAGAGCTTGGCTGTGATACTCTGTATCAGAGGTAGATGGAGAGATGGTGCCCCGGGGTTTCTCCTGAACAGACATTACTCAGACTACAGGAGGGCTGCCCCAGCTTTGCTGCCAGACCCTGTTCCTACTGACTTTAACTCACTCACTCCCTGGCTGTGTGAACTGAGCGCAGAGGATATTATTTGGATTTTCGCCCTTGAAATGCTGCACATCTTATTTTTCAGTTTTCTAACACCACAGCCATTTAAAAAGTCTCCATGCAGATAAAACATTACCATGTGGCAGGTACCAAGCCTGTTGTGATGCATGTGAAAGTGGCAGCTCCATGCCCACTATGAAATAGACATTTTAGGGCTATGTAATGTAGCCCTAAAACCCTCCCTAAATTTACAAATGTTGTTTCTTAATCAGTCTGCACTGCTGGCCCTTAGCCTTTATTGTTTACTAGTTGTTAGTTATGGTACATGAACACTGCAACACTACGGTCTCCTCATCATCATCATCATTCTAAGTGGACTGGTCTTTACAGTCTGATGAGGTATTGGCTTGTATTCAACAGCACAGTTCCTATTGTGGCCACAAAAATTGCTTGTGTGGAGTCGCTCACATCCATATCCCCTGCTGTATTGATGTATGACTTCACCTTCAGTGCTTGAGTGCAGGGGGAGCGCTGGCAGCCATGGGCACGCTGATTTATGAAGGACAGGGCAGATGCAATGTGTCCCACTGTGGGTACCGTGCAAAAGAGGGCCAGGCCTACATTCCATCTGGGTCGTGCTTTCTGTGCATATGACTGTATTTGTATGAGTTTATTTTATCCATTTGTTTATGAGCTGAGTCATTGCAGCCAGCTATGAGGATGGTGTGAAATCACATCAGCTTGGCAGGGGGGCTGTGGGATTCAGTTGGAATCCCTCATTTTCTGTTGCTCCCCCTACTTATCGAAAAACATAACCAAACGACACTTGGCTGCGAAAAACAACGATGAAAACGCTTACACATAGAGCAGTGATAATAAACTGAGGAGAGAGGAAAGCTGTTGTCTGTAGCGGCAGGATTTGAGTGTGATGGTGTGGGTTTTCCCTCACTGACTTCAGTGCGGCTTGGTCTTAAAAGGGTAGTTATTCCCCACACAATGACGTGACTGTGTCCCCTTGCTGAGGGAGGGAAGGAGGAGAAAGGAGAGACTGGGTTTACGCTATGTGCTCCACTCCGCCACCCAGAGTCCACGCTGGTCTGGGCTGTGTAGCGTCACTGTCAGACAGACCCCATGTACACCTCCCCCACCCCGCTGCCCTCTGAAATGGAGGGACTGTGGATGATTTCTAAAGCTCCCTACAGCGCGAGGAAATCTGTTAAGAGAACACATGAAAGGTGAACAGTGTTGGAGAAACGAGACGCACTGCAAATCTAAACCACTTCCATCCTGTGGCTTGTTTTACTATTGTCCATTTTCGCTACATGCCTTTCTGTGTCCCTCTTCTACTCACCCTCCCCCTGTGCATGTTCCCCATTTTCCCCACCCCTCGCTCCTCTCATGTGTTTCCATAACAGCAGTGGATTTGGCCAGAGGTGGCTTTAAATGGTCTCTCCCAGCCTCCTTGTAATTAGGAACTGTTTCTGCGACACTCCCCTTCCCCTTCGCTCTGCGTTACTGTCTCAGGTTTATTTAGGAAATGCACAGAGGAGGGAGAGAAATCCGGCTGGGAGGGGTGACTGGGCACAGGAAGGGGGGGGGTGGGGGGGGTGGGGGGTGGTATGTTTTTTTTGTTGTTTTTTTTCTTTCCCTTTCTTTGGCTGCGTTTCTCCAGGGTGATGGACAGCTCTTCTAGAGGAAGTAGGAGGAGCAGGCAGAGGCAGTCACAGCGCAGCTCAGATTTAGTCAGGAATGCTGCTGTACTGTACTTGTTTTTCTTTTTTCCACCCGCCTTTTGTCAGTCTCGACTGTGTCTGGCTGCAGCGCAGTGCACGTATATGTTTGCACACAGCGCTGAGAGCCTCCTTTATAGAGAGGAATGTTTGAAAGGACAGGGTGAGGGGCTATCTCTGTGGGGGGGTATATGTGTGAACGTGAGCTTGTGTGTGCATTCCTTAGTAGTGACAGCAGGATTCCCTGGATGAAATGGAGACGAACCTAGTGGAACCTAGTGGACCAGTGCTAAAACATACTGGGCCTCTCAGATAATACAAGGGGGGGGGGGACTGTCATTTCAGTGTCTTTGGCAAACTGTCCTGTCCTTGTTGAAAGAAAGTGTTCTGCTTCCATCAGCTTCTTTCGTTTAATGCCCCTGCAAGTGATATAGCCATTTTGTTTAACCCAGTCACTGCACGCAGAATCGGAAGGGAATTTGGACGGTGATCCCATCAGTCGCCTTGGCTGACACACAGATACACAGGGGTCGTCTTCATCCTATTAATTAGGCCTGGAGTTGACAGCTGTCATGTCTGTGAGCCTCATACCAGTTCTGCTGGCTCAAATAGTGCATTTAAGTGAATTAGTACCTGAAATTACTCTCACGGCTGTTTCGTCTATTTAAAAAATCTTGTTGCGTGTTTCTCCCTGTGAGTTTCCTTGACAGAAGCCGTGCGTCGGGTTTGACAGCTAACCTGGTAATGAAATACAGCTTTCCTGGAGAGAGACGGTACATGTATGTAGACATGCATTTGTTTGAGTGCTTCAGAGGACATGCTTAGGCCAGAATGGGCTGATACCTCATAGGCATGCAGAGACAGGTTTTGGTGTGTTATTGCTCGCTAAGTGTGTGACGTATGCCCCTACTCGATACATGACATATCCCTGCTTTGTAACCCCTCTCCCATCTACACCCTGAGCCGTGATCTGAGCCTTTGTTTGGCCCCAGTGTGCATGAGCAGGCGGAGGTGTGACCTCCAGCCTATTTGTCTCGGCATCTGTCCCTCCCACTAATCCTGCTTATCAACAGAGCTCTCTGTATCAGGGGTAGCCACACTGACACATATGCTCCCGTCCAGATTCACATCAGCCAGTGTATAATTTATTAGTCCAACCAACCTCCTACATAGGGACCAAAGGGACACTACATTCATTGCCTGACACCTAATGTAGTCAATTATTGATGACTTGATGTTACAGCAGCTTTTTCCATGTGTAGCTAGAGATCCTAACAGTAGCAATGATAAAAACGTATGCTTTCCTATCAATAAAATGTGTGGATGTGCAATTACAGTGTGTGTGAATGCTCAGAAGAAGAGCAGTCCTCTCCAGTTGAAGGGGGGAAAATGGCCTCTGTGTGTTGTTGCGTTTTCCTCCCTCCTTTCATGGCGGCTGGCTGCTCCGTGTTCTCTTGCTCCCCTTTGTGGGAGCTTTCTTACAGTGCAGCCTTCTGCATTCCTGGCAGATAGTGTGTAGAGGTCGCTTTAGTGCAGTTCACAGCAGCAGCTCAGGCTTCACCTTCTACAATATCGTATCCTCTCGCTTTTCATCAGTCAATACCTCAGCTTGGTAGCTTTGTCGGAGGGGAAATTCCTGTCAAACCCATCCCTGTCAAGCACAGTTCTTGCTCTGAAAGTATGAATCATGCCTTTACGTGTGCTGGAAATACCCTGTTTTCACTATGATTTGTAATTTCGGGTTTGCTAGACACTGCAGCCTTTGCAAGTGCTTTGTTCTTGGTTTGAAAGAAATTACACATTGTTGAACTGATCATCAATTTATGCTAGCAATGATGCTTCTACACAATACTGATTTTCTTTGTTCCCTTTCTCTCTTTTTTTGTCTGTCTTCATCTCCCTTTTCCCCCTATCCTCTCCTACTACGTGTTCAGGCCTTGTGGATGCACTTAGATGTCTGCAATGACTGCTGTGGCTGGCATGCCTCAGTGTTTTGGACTCCCATTCTCTGGACTCAGTAGGACAAGAACTGATCAGCAGAGAACGTCATGAGCATAGTCATCCCAGTAGGGGTGGACACAGCAGACACCTCATACCTGGACATGGCTGCGGGCTCAGAGTGAGTAACACCAACAAGCCTTCACTGTTCACACATTTTGTGCCCCCTCACTTCCTCATTACTTTCCCTCATTCATTCATTCTTATAAACCACCTTTGGCCTTCGTCCTTGTCAAAAGTTCATTCTCAGTTTCACTTTCTCATCTCTCCCCACCTTTTCACCATGTCCCTGCCAATGTTCTTATCTCTCACCCCTCTGTGATGTTATTCACTTACATTTGACACTTGTACTTGATTTGTGTAACATGATTTCCCAGTGTCCCCCTCTCATCTGTATATGCCCCAACATGCCCTCTATAATGGCTAAAGCCGCTCTTTCATCTTTTCCTTAACTCTATGACTTGATTCATTTCTCTCTTTCCACATAGATCTTCTCTCCCACGTTTACAAAGTTACTGTTAATGGGAAAGGAATTTGCAGTCCATGGAAGCAGGGCCCCTCTAGTGTCTGCTCTAATGGACAGTTCAGTCTTGCTATTGATTATATTTGCACTCAACTATTGCTCATCACATAGACACTCTCATTGTTCAGCTATTAACTACATCTGCCCATGTGAAACTGGCAGTAATCCTAGAATGTAGATGTATGTGTGCCATCTGTGTTTATAAAAACTAACTGTGTGAAGCGTACAGAAGTACACATGATTTCCCCTGATCTTTTTCTAATGCTGTAGCTTTATTTCTGCACATGTGTGCACTGCATTGAATCAGTAAAGCAGAAATGGTGCATGGAGCCATGGCAACCAGCCTCCTATTGCCCCTCCTCTCTGTTTCCTATAGTCTTGTCAAGGACATTGTCGTGGCTTTTTCTGGTCAAATAAATGAAGCAAGAGGTTCTCGTATGACTAAAGAATAACACACGTCATCAACTTATGGAGGGGCTCTGTTAGGGGCTCCTGTCTCTTTAAAAGAGAGAGAACCCTCCCCTCCCCATCAGAGCTGTTGTCGTGACAGCTTGTGTTGCCATGGTATCTGCCCCTCGATCCCCTCCCTCCCCTCTGCACTGCGCAGGGCCTGTTGCCATGGTCACTGGCCTGAGTGACAGGTGGTCCTCACATAGATATGGCGTCTTAAACAGTCCCACCGCGTCCCCCTACCCCCCTCCTTCTCTCCACGGAGCTCTGCTGCCACCGGGGGTAGGAGGAGTAAGCCCTTGTTTTGACTCTCTCACTCACTCTTTGTCCGTCCATGCTCTGCCTCCGATCGCCTGCTGCAGATTTATTCAAAAGCAGATAACAAGCTTGAAAGGGGCTTCCACCTGCTGCTGCGCAGGTCCCCTCCAGACCAGAGGGACAGAGCGGAGCTGGGCGCGCGCACACACACGCATACACGCATCTCTTTGGGGTATTGTGAGTGCGCCAACCAAGACTGGGATAGCAGGGCTGGCTACTCACCATTAAAACAGCGTCGCGTCCTTTCCACATCCCCCTGAAGTGTGCAGCGGCATGACCAGCTGTTGGCTAATGCAGTGTGTGTCCACACGCTGACAACATACATAGTGTTGCCATGGCAGCAAGTGGGAGCTCTTTAGGAGTGAAGGCGTTGCCTCTGGCTGTTCACTGCTGCTCTTTTTCTCTCCTGCTGTTGATCTCTCCATTCTCCACGCTTGTCCACTCTGCCTCTTCACCCTCTCTCAGCAGGTGTTTGTATTTTAAATGACACCTGTTCCTTGTTAAATACTCTTGACATTTATGAGCTATAAATAGTACGTATCTACTACTAGCAGCCACCTTAATTTAAACTCCAAGTCCAAAAAAATTCTCTTCATTCCACATGCGCATGACGCAGGCCATAGCTGTTCATGTTCGAGTCTGATCATGACTGATAACCTGTCTGCAACCTTCCCACGTAAGTGAACTCCAACTCTGTAGTCCCTCCTTTCCACTTCCCTGGAGTGAAGAAGATTACTTTATTGTCAAGGCAATTCATATTTGTGTTTTCTCATATCCCTCCTAGTTACACATACATACAGTTCCCTCAAACATATGCCTTTCATCAGAGAGGTTAGAGCGCAGTGCGCAATGCAGTGCCCCCAGAGCAGTTTTGGGTTTCAGTGCCTTGCTCAAGGACCTTTCGCTTACTGGTCGCCCCCTCTACATCTAGGCCATCCTATCCCCCTGAAGAGTGGAGACATGAATGATGATAATGATGAACCCTCCAGCCATGCACACATACATTCAAACGTGCTTAATTCCTCCCCATTGAACAGGCTGCCTCACTTGTTTTCCTTCTGTCTTTGACTATCATTGCCTCTGTGTTGTGTCCTTTCTGTCTCTACCTCTCTCACTGATTCACTGGTAGTTCAAACTGAAAGAGTGCAAGAGTCCAATTCCGATTAATTCTCTTGATACTCCCTTAACCACTGAATGATACATGCCTTCTAGATTGTACATCCCTGTATTATAAAGTGTAGACTTTGGTCTGGTTAGTCATTAATGGGAGAAAGTTAGTGAGCCTACTTCCCTCTCTCAAGTATGATTTTAAATTCCTCCTATCTTTTAAGTCAGGCTTTTTCCGCACACTTAAATGTTTTGACAAAGTTGTCTGTGTGGCAGTTAATCTGTTGTGCACACGCACAAAAACGCACACACCTTACTCTGGGTCCGCCTCCAGATCTCATGCATGCACTTACGTTTTCACTTTGACAGTGAATACTTGAGCGGCAACGCACACAGGAAGTGTTGCACATTGCTCTTACGGCATGCCACAAGAGCAATAGGGCTGAGAAGGGCTCACGCAGGTACCGTATCACCACTTTACTTTGGGACTCACTTTGAAAGGGGGTAAGTTTAGGAGGGGGAGGAAGGAAAAGGAGGGAGAAAGAGAGAATTGTGTTTCTTTTATTTAAAATGTCACGTGTATCATTAATACATGCTCCAGCTACATAATTGTTTAAATATATCTCCAAATGGGGCTGGTTATTTTCACTGTACTTGTTTTCTGAATAAGGGCTTCAAAGTATGTTTGCTTATGGAGTCACAGTGTAAGCAAAGCTGAACAGTTTTACATGGGCAGAAATGCTGCATGTCCTGTCCCACAGTCTTTTAGTCTTTTCTCCCCAACTTACTCTGTGTACCTGAGAGGCTGTACAGTTTGCTTAGTGAGCTTTTCTCCATATTTTGTTTTGTTTTTTGCCTTGTTCACAGAAACTTGTTGGCAGTGGCCCTCATAGTTAGTTGGTGTATGGTTTACTTTTACTGTTGAGAGATAGAAAGAGCAGAGAAGGAAACAAGCTCATCGGCTGTCGTGTATACCTACACTCCTTCATGGTTGTTTTATGTCACTGACCTTGGAACAGTTTTCTAGACAGGTCTCTGTAAAGAGAAGGGGTATCAAGTGTTTTTGCATGATTTAACTATTAACACGTGGATATCGGACTATCGCATGCATAGCTACAGCACCTTCAAAAAGCTCTCATTTAGTCTCAAATGCAATGTCCTGTAGCACTCAGTCTGTCTTCATATTTTCCTCTTCATACCTGACTGCCTTGACTCATGCCATGCGTTTTGCCAGTGCCACTTCCCTCTTCCTCTAGAACCACCCTCTCAGCAACTGAAGAAGAGATGAATCATGTCATAATAAGGGTGGGTTGGTCTCAAACGGCCAAACAGGCTTTCTCCTCAACCGCATTGTGATCCTGGGGAAAGTGGATCTACTGGTTTGGCATGAGCTTTGTGTGTGTCAGAGGCAGCAGGTGTCTAATGATCGTCTGCCTTGTAGATGTGGGTTCAGGGGTGCAATCGTTATTTTGACATGCATTTCTGTTGTCTGTCTGGCTCTCGGGCCTGAGTTTTCTAGCCACGGGGACATGACAGCAGGCACAGTGAGTGGTGGAAGAAGTATTCAGATCCTTTATTTGAGTAAAAGTACCAATATATTAATGCATTCAGAATCCTAAAGTATCAAAAGCAAAAGTACTCATTCTGCAGGAAAATGGCAGATGTAATGTAACAGACTAATTATAATATGACATTATTAGATTGTAAATCCTGATGAGTCAGTATATAAGCAGCATTTCACTGTTGTAGCTAGTTGAGGAGCTAGTTTCAACTCCTCTTATATACAGTTATTTAGTTTAGTACAGTGATTCCTAGCCTAGGGGCCGGCCCCTCCAAAGGGTCAGAATAATTATATATAGGATAGGAAAGTAGAAAAAGGTTCAGCTACACAAATTTGTCTTTGTTTTATTGTGAAATAACAGATAATTTGACCTCTTTGCAATATTTAATTGAAACCATCTGAAAAGTTACTCATAGATAGGCCCCAACTACACACTGCTTTTTTGGTTCACAAGCCAAAAAGGCTGGAACCCACTAATTTAATCCATAATCTATATTATATGTTTGTTTGTTTTTTTGAAAAGTATTTATAACTAACTAACTGTCAGAGAAGTTAATAATGTGAAAAGTAAAAATTACAATATTTACCCCTGAAATAGAGTGCTGTAGAAGTATAAAGTAGCATAAAATGGAAAAAGTAAAGTACTTGAATAAATGTACTTAGTTACTTTCCACCACTGTGCGTGAAATGGCCTTCTACCGCCCCTGGCCCCCTTGTAACTGTCAGTTATAGCATGCATCCATGTTCTTGCCACTGTACCTCTGTGTCACCAGCAGTAGCTACACTGCTTCTCTGTTAACCATACTCACACACACACACACACACTTCCTCACACTGTTTGAGGAAACAATTACTCTCTGTAACCTTGTTATCAAAGTACTTCAGTGCAGTAATGTGTGTTCTTTGTTTGTGTCGCTGCCCAGCAGACCAGAATCGGTGGAGGCCAGCCCTGTGGTGGTGGAAAAGTCCAGCTACCCACACCAGATCTACAGCAGCAGTTCTCACCATTCCAACAGTTACATTGGCCTGCCTTACGCTGTGAGTACACACACCCTGCTACAGATAACCTACATACCTTGAGCCGTCCCTCTCTGTTAATCATTAAATAGCTCCCATTTAGGCTGAAATAGAACATTGACCTGTAATGGACTGGCTTCCTCAATCTGTTTGTGATATGTGTGCGCAATGATGAGTTGATCAGTTGAATGACAGAAAATGAATCTGCAACTATTTTGATAATCGTTTAGGTCATTGTTTAACCAAACATGCCAAACATTTGATGGTCCCAGCTTCTCAAATGTGAGAATTTGTTGCTTTTTCTTGTCTTACATTATACTAAATTTAATATTTTTGGGTTTTGGGACTGATGTTAGGACAAAACAAGGCATTAACATTAACTTTGGCTTTAGGAAAGTATGGTTGGTATTTTGTTTTCTGATGTTGTATTGGCAGATGAATCGATAATAGTTGCAGCCCTAAAGGAAATTGTTGTTCTTTCTCACATGCTTTATTTAAATGCTATCATGCTCTATCATGCCATCACGTAGTCTATATTACTTTGAACACTTTTGAGTTTTATTCATCTGGTCCTTAATCTCACAAATGGGCACATGCTGCACATTTTGGGTGATTTTGCCTTGTGAATTATCACTATACCTCTACACCACATGACCTCTATGTTCCATCCTTCCATCAGGACCATAACTATGGGGCGCGGCCCCCACCTACACCACCAGCCTCCCCTCCCCCCTCCATGTTGATCCGACAAGGAGAGGGGGGGTTGTTTGTTCCAGGGGGCCAGGACGAAGCATCCAGGGGCACCACGCTCAGCACCTCAGAGGATGGCAGCTACGGGGCTGACATCACCCGCTGCATCTGTGGCTTCACCCACGATGACGGCTACATGATCTGTTGTGACAAGTGCAGGTAAGAGCCCAGTTGACACTTTTCCCACGTTTCCCAGATCTTTTTTTATGATTAATTAGTTGATGACTCAGACCTCTGTTCCTCCTGTGGCCCAAGCTTGTCGTTAACATTCAAGCAGCTTCAGTGATTTAAAAGTTTATTCTTTTGTTATGTTTTTTTTAGTGCCTGGCAGCATATAGACTGCATGGGCATTGACAGGCAGAACATTCCTGAGACCTACCTGTGTGAACGCTGCCAACCACGACACCTGGATAGAGAGAGGGCCATCCTGCTGCAGACCAGGAAACGAGAATGTTTGTCTGGTAAGCAAGACTACACAGATGGATATACGGGCTAGTCTTCATAAAGATTATTGTTTGAGTTGACCTTTGAAAATTTCAACAACGTTACAGTATATTGACACAGAGTTGTATAAAATATGGAGAGTGGGTTGTTATTTTGAGGGCTGCATTCCCCAGTGCAATTTATGTGGTGTTAGAAGTTTTCTATGAGAGCCCATTGATCGATCTTTCAATTCTGCTTTTACTGGCCTCCTTGCTGCGGTAAATGGCCAGCTTGTTAGTGAACAGAGGAGGTTGTAGGCGGTGTCAGGGTGCAGCCTCCTCCCCCTGCAGGCCAGGCAAAAATCACTCACCCTGAGCCTGAGACACACTGACACCTGCTGGACAAAGAGCAAACTTATTTTCTAATCTGAGCTGTAACATGCCTCATCTTGCATTAATGTAACTTGGCTAGCTCTTTTTCTTTTGCCTGCAGCAGCTGTAGCTTTTTACAGCTTTGTTCAGCACTCCCTCCTAATAACCAATATGTATTTGTTTGCTTATTCAGATGGGGACACCAGTGCCACAGAGAGTGGAGATGAGGTGCCGCTAGAGCTCTACTCCACCTTCCAACACACGCCTACCACCATCACCCTGACCACTGGGCGCCTTGGCAATAAGCAGGCAGATAAAAAACGCAAAAAGAGTGGTGATAAAGAGCCTCCAGCATCCTCTGCCCGAGCTAAGAAGGTCAGGTTTGAATAATTAATTCATAATAAAACCAGTCAAAGCTCGGTATGTATTATATGCTTAAACTCAATTTCTTCACTTCTCTGGCAGGCCTTCCGAGAGGGGTCCAGAAAGTCCTCCAGAGTAAAGGTAAACTCACAGAAGCAACACACAACCACTGTGTACAGAGTCCTGTCTCCTGTCAAAACTTGAACAACTGTACTTTTTTGTTCTCTTAGGGTGCAGCTCCAGAACAGGAGCCAACAGAGCACCTGTCTCTGTGGGAGAACAAGATCAAGACGTGGATGGAGCGTTACGAGGAGGCCAGCAGCAATCAGTACAGCGAGGATGTCCAGGTCCTGTTGCGTGTTAAGGAGCAAGGCGACGGCAAGAGCCTGGCGTACAACACGCACCCCGCTTCTTTCAAACCTCCTGTGGAGGTATGAACCTGTTTACAGTGTGCACAGACACTCAGCCACCCTTAAAATCTGTTGTGAAGAGGACATATACACCATCTTTCTCTTTGGATTTTAGTGTAATTTAATGTTGGGGGCTGTCCAGTATCTGTACTCGTGTCTGACTGTCTCTCTCTTCCAGAGTCAAGTTCAGAAGAACAAGAAGATCCTCAAGGCGGTGCGAGACTTGGCCCCAGACTCCCTCATCATTGAGTACAGGGGAAAGTTCATGCTTCGACAGCAGTTTGAGGCCAACGGATACTTCTTCAAGAGGTCAGGATGCTAGTCACTCATCAAAAGGATTTCTCCTTGGATTTGTTTCTTATGAATGTAAATTGAATATTGCTGCGTTTTTTTTTTTTTTATGCAGGTCAAACAAATTAACCAATATTAAGGGCTCTGGGAACTTGGGGTAGATAGCTGTACTGTGTAGTTTTTTACTTTGTGGTGTTTTTATGTGAATTATTAACACTCATGCAATGCCCTCACTTGTTTCCCTTTTTAGGCCATACCCATTTGTGTTATTTTATTCTAAATTTGACGGACTGGAGATGTGTGTGGATGCTCGTAGCTTCGGCAACGAAGCACGCTTCATCCGTCGCTCCTGCACCCCTAATTCTGAAGTAAGCAAACTTCCCAAAAGAACTGAATGAATAGTTGAATCTTGGCTATTTCAATTAAGTCATCCCTTATGCATAGTTATAATATTGTATTTCTCTCTGTATTCTCAACCATTACTCCTCTCTAATGTTTTGTTTAACCTCCCTCAGGTGCGGCACGTCATTGAGGATGGCATGCTGCATTTATATATCTACTCATTGAGGCCTATTACTAAGGGCACAGAGATCACCATTGGTTTTGATTTTGACTATGGCAGCTGGTGAGTTAGTATATAGTAAACTTGGACCATATTATCAAAGCAAGACCCTTTTGCCTTCTAACTTCATATTTTCCTTTCTCTTCCTCCTTTTGTGTTTCTTTCTCTTCTCTGAATGTTTGTAGTAAATACAAGGTGGACTGTGCCTGTGTGAAGGGGAACCAGGAGTGCCCAGTGCTCAAGCACAACCTAGAGCCAACAGAGAACCTGGGCTCTGGAGGCCGGCGCCGAGGGAGTCGCAAGGACAAGGAGACGGTCCGGGATGACCAGGGCCAGAACCAGAACATGGGTTTAGACGGCGAGGGGAAGGGCAAGAGCGTAGGCGATGGCAAACAGAGGAAACTCTCTCCTCTCCGCCTCTCCATCTCAAACAACCAGGCACGTTCATCAACATCATACTAAATGCATCCAGTCTCACCCTTCTTTAACACTTTACTGCTCATATGTTACATGTTTAGACCTATAGCATATTTTTTGTTAATATACATTTACCCTTGTGGTTCATGCATGCAATTTTGTTTGATCTTTGTGAAATGTTCTGTGCATGTGTTTCCCATTTTTAGTCACTCTTTGTTACTACACATCCTCTTTTTAGTTCCCTCTTTTTCCCATCATCCCTTTATGCATTCACCTTTGCTCCCCCCCAACTAATAATTTTGACGACATAGTTCAGAGTTTACCGTCATTGCACAAGACAATTTTGTGCCACTTGTCTGGCAGAAATGTGTTGCAGTGTATTACCCTTTAGTGCAGGCGTACATGTTTAACACAGTTAGAGCATGGCGTTTCTCTTGGATTTGTTAACAAACAGAATTTGTATGTCTCCTCCGTCGTCTGTTTCAGAAAAGCGATTTTCACTTGCCATGACCAAGCTAAATTGTTAGAAATTGGGTTCATTCAGGAGTTTGAATTCCGAGAAATGTTATTTGTGTACTTGCACATGTGGTGCTTGACCATTTAGAAACCAGTCCTGGTGTGTCACATAACTTAAGTTGTATGAGGTTTAGGCATCCAGAAATGTACAAGTGTTTGGCAGAGTTGTGTCACAGTTGTAAAGAAGAAAGGTGAGATGAGATGTTCCAACAAAGGAGATAAAATGTCTAAAAGTCATCGCTATTACAACCATATGCTCACTGTGAAGGCAGGGCACAGTATGTCAGCTGCTAATCGGTTCATTTTGTAAGAGGGTGCTGGTACAGCTTGGAGAGTGCTCAGAGTGGAACAGTTTCTATGAGGTGCAGATTCATTAACCATCATTAGACCAAAGCGTGTTCTGAGCAGGTGTGTTTTGTGCACAGACTGACCACTAAAATCAAACGGTTACTTCCCTCGATTACTCCCCCTGCCCCTCCCTCTCTCCCCCACCTCCCCTCTCCTCCACTCTCACCTGTCTCCCTCTAGTCTGTAGCCAGACTGACTGATCAGCCATGATAAAGCGCCATACCCCGCTCTCCCCTCCTCTTACAGGATCCTGAGTTATATGAGGATCTAGAAGACAAAACCTCCGTTAGCAATGAAGTAGAGATGGAGTCAGAGGAGCAGATTGCAGAGAGGAGGAGGAAGATGGTAAGTGTGCCAAGTTAGGGGCTACAGCTTTTTGTTTTCTTTTTTTTTTTGCCATGCAGCCACCCAGGAGAAAGAGCGAAAATAAAAATAACTGTCCCCTGTTGCTCTGGGTGTGGACTTAACTATTTGTCTGCTAAGGGGCCTGTGGCTTGGATAGGAGCAGCTGTCCTCTACCTCCCTTCCATAAAACTACCCTCCTCACTCAACTACTGCTAATGCTCCCTCCTCTGTCAATGCTCCTATTGCTGTTTTGTTCAGTCCTATTTGTTTTTCTTCTCCCTCCTTCAGCTTTGACTTCCCGCTTCTTCACAGTACTCAGGCTTTTTGCTTGTCTGTCATTCAGCAGTGACATTTATTTTCCCCATTTGTTGTTGTTTTTTTTCTCCAGCATACGAGAAACTTAATAGGCCTCCAGTGCCACATGCCCCATTACAACACCAGCTCCTGTCAGTGGGAGAAAACCAGTATATTGTGTCGTCACGCAGGCTCAAACTGTCCCCCAGTGTGCATTCTAGTTTGAGTATAGCTCTCCTTACACCTTCATTGCAGATAGGAGTTTGAAATGGCTAATTACTGGTTCAACCACTCTTTTTCCCTGCTAAACAGCCTTATGTCCCTGGGAGATGGGATCAAACACACATACACACGGGCGAGCATGGTACGCTACACACACACTCTGGAAATTACCCTGCAGTCAGCTTCATTT
This sequence comes from Macquaria australasica, assembly GCA_005408345.1. Lineage (NCBI taxonomy): Eukaryota > Metazoa > Chordata > Actinopteri > Centrarchiformes > Percichthyidae > Macquaria > Macquaria australasica. The sequence goes on along the minus strand of SEMN01000004.1, from coordinate 2,490,869 downwards.
CACACGTTGGACCCAAGGTGCAAAGTGCTGATTCATCTTTGGCCAGCATACAGTTCTGCTAATCGGCCAGAGAGGGATAGATAGTTGACGAGAGGGAGGGGGAGGCAGAGTGGGAGAGAGGAGGGGCTGCAGAGGGTGCATGAGCCTTGTTGCCAGGGCCATATTGACTTTGGGAGATCCAATTGGCTGCTTTCTATGGAATGTGGCCCAGGAGAGACCTCTGCTGCTGGAGCAAAAGATGTGTGCATTCACAAACTGACGATCACAAGCATAGTAGATGCATGTGGGCGTTGTAAATCCATGCTGCGACAAGGTGCGGGGGAGATAGCATTGGTGTGTGTTGGCATGATATCTTGCCTACCTAAACAAGAGCCCCTGTTGTTTGTAAAGGCAACCTGTGTAATTGCCCCTAACTGAGTGTTTGCCTGTGTAGACAACATTTTGGTTTACTTGTGGACTTTTGTGCCTGTAGTGCTTCAAGTCTTGTGTTTTACCTGGCTTGGTGACAAGTTTCCCTTCAGGGACAATAAATTTTAAGTTGAAGTTGTTTTTAGGTCCATTCATTAGCTATTATTATGCCTTTGTGTTTGTCCTTGAGGGTCGTCGGGGGGCTGGGGCCAAACCCAGCCGACATTGGGTGAGAGGTGGGGTACATTCTGGACAGCTGATACATAGACAGGCAACCATTCACGACGCCAAATTAATCAAGAAAAGTAATTGTTTTGGTTTTTCCCATGAGTCCCATTTGCACGTGTGTGGTTTTTTTGTTTGTTTGTTAATTTTTTTCCTAAACTTTATTCAAAAACGGTGCTTAGGAAATGTAGCGCCGGCCAGTGTATTCTGCGTCATTTCACATTGTCTTCTATCGGATTCGGCCCTAAATTTCAGACACTGTCAAAATTTTGCCGCAGGCTGTGTTTGGTCGCCAAAGCTCCAAATCGGCCGTTGGTGAACATGTCTCACAGCGCAATCTAGTACCACCGTTTTGGATTAAAGACCAAAGATTTGGCCATATATACTTCATGATTGTCAACTTTTGTCACTGACAGCCCCAAACTGCACAGTTTTTAAAGAGGCCTTAACAAGCTTATAGTGTGATATAAACTCAGAAAGGTTGTTATGAGGATGGAAAGTGGTGTAGATGTCGTTAGGAATAAGTTACCTCAGTATTTGGGTTAGGGTTTGGGTTTTCTGGTGTCAGTGCATTCCTGGAGTAGCCCCATAGTTACCAGTATGCGATATAGTAGGATATTACAAACTCCAACCTGGCCAAATTATACAGTACCTGACACAGGCCTATTTTGTACCACCAGAAGATCAGGGAGTCACTAGCCTAGCTCTGTCCAGTGTTTGTGGAGCCTTGTTTAGGGGGGACATGTCTCTTCTAAACTGGGCTGTCTCTTTATTGAACATTCAGGCCAACCCAGCGGAGCAGTCCCATCTCCCTGTCGGGGCGGCTTCCAGCTGGAAGGGACTGAAACACAAGGAGGTAAACTTGACCCATACATAGCCAACCCTACTCCACCCATCTACCAGCCCCCCCCCCCCCCCACCCCCAAATCTCCCAGAGGTGACTGACTTACAAGCGTACTAACTGTCCCGTCTTTACAGACACCTGTCTTCAGCCTGACCTACACAGCAATATGTCTGTCGTTTCAGTATGTTTCGTGGTATGAATATCTTTTCAAATGGGTCTTCTGACTGAAGGTGGAGCTCTTTGTTTGGGGTTTTTTTTTTTGGTGGAGGTAGAGCTGGGGACATTTGTGGCACAAATATGAATACAGGAACACATTAGACATGCTATTACAACCTCCTGGTTTATCAGGGTTTAATTGTAAAGCGCTTTGTTAAGGTAGATAAGCGCTAAATAAATGCAGTCCACTTACCATTTACATCCTGTTGCTCCTGTCTGACCTCTCTTTTTTGTTTGTCTTTTTGTGAAAGCAAGGGGTCACTTTTACACCATTCTGTCCACTCGGCACTCAGCTAGATCGGCTTTCGCGGTGTAGCACACATTAACCCGTTGTATCGCTACCTCTGGGGCTCTGTGGGAGAGTAATACCACATGCATTAATGCTTCTGCTCCCTCTTCCTCTCAATCACCCCTCCTCCGAACCCCACTTCTATCTCTGCAGACACGAGAGGAGAGAAAGATGGAGGCAATTCTGCAAGCCTTTGCCCGAATGGAGAAGAGAGAGAAACGCAGAGAGCAGGCGTTAGAAAGAATTGGTAGCGTCAAGTCAGAGGTCGGGGGCCGCAGTGACATCAAGGAGGAGCCTCCAGCCACACCAGAGACGGCCGATTCTCCAGTTGTCATGCAGGTGAGAGCATGGAGACACAAAACCCCTCTTGTTTTGTGTTCTTTTGAATGCTTTAACATTAGATTGCAGAAGTCTGGTCCCGTTTCAAGCTCTTTTTTTTCTACCAGCCTCCAAAAAAATAAATGTATTTCACATAATCTTTCTTTTATTAGATTTTCTAGGGAAAAACACTGCATATGAGCGACAACTGGCCAGATTTAAAAACAAAAAAATAAAAAAAAACACTGAAGATATTGATGTATGTCACTGTTATGTACATGCATTTTTAAAACTATCAGGGACAAAATTTGTGACTGGTAGGCACAGAGGGGGGCATGTTTGTGGGTGCATTTGTAGCTTTGCATCATTTAAATCAATTTAAATACTCTACTGTCTTTCTCATAGCCACTTCTGGAGGTGAAAGAGGAGCCAGGATTAAAGCCGGCCAAGGTCAAAGGCTCGAGGAACAGGAAAAGCTTCTCAAGGAACCGCACGCACATTGGCCAACAGCGCCGGCGAGCTCGCACCATCAGCTCCTGTTCTGACTTGGCCCCTGGCTCTCCAATTGAGTCTGTGGAGCCTCTGACCAATGAAGCCCCTGAAGGAGAGACGCCCACTGCACCAGAGCCTGAGGCCATCTCTTCCCAAGCACCGGACACCAGCCCTCCACACAGCAGCTCGCCTGCACCTGACAGAAACCGCACTGGGAGCAAGAACTTCAAAACTAAAAAGGTACAGCCATAATACTATTTCTGCATGGCGCCAGCAATGTCACCATTACTCAGCAGTTGTGTGGTTGCTGGACACCTTAACATGACAGTTTTGTTTTTATTTTGGTCTTTGGTCTTATATCAGGGTCTTATAACTTCGTTTTTAAAATTGAGCTACTTGTAAACAAAGAAATTATTAATAGTTAATTTATTTTTGGCAAGTACATACATCATATCAAACATTTAATGTAAGGGAAAGCCTACATATTGTCAAATAATTTGATACATCTTCTCAAACTCTTTTCAACAGCACTTTGTGAGTGAGTGGGTGGGAGAGAAGCAGCAGGACCGTGGTGCAGTACGAACCCCAGAGCCGGCCCCAGAGAGGCCGCTGAGAATAAGCAGTGACCCTGAGGTACTCGCCACGCAGTTAAACGCCCTACCAGGCATGGCCTGTTCTCCACAGGTGTACAGCACGCCCAAACACTACGTCCGCTTCTCATCCCCATTCCTGGCAAACCGCAGCCCCACCACTCCTGGAGTCCCCACTGGGAGACGGCGTTCCAGAGAACTGCCCGAAACGCCACCAACCACCGGCTCCTGCAAGAAGGTACAGAGTCCTGCTATGGAAATATTCCCATTTGGCTTTGATATTCATGGTACATCCAGCCATTTGTGGATCATATGGATCTGAAATTATGAAGTCCTCCCAACTTGACACTGCCTTTACACCCATCACTAGCTTTGTCTCCATGACTGCAGCAAAAGTTTTCTAGTGTGTGTCTAATTTGATCGCCTGTAATGTTTCCTGCAGTGTTGAAGTACATTTCACTAGTATCAAGAGGAACAAGGCTATCAGTATTTAGCTGCTTCCATTGTTGAGTTACTGAACCTCTACTCTTTCTTACAGCGATGGTTGAAGCAGGCTCTAGAGGAGGAGGGCTCCACCAGCCCAGCCAGACGACCGAGCCTCCTCATGCCCAGTGAGGGTCCTCTCAGCCCCTCCATTAATGGAGACTCTGACAGTCCTCTTTCCTACAATGGCACCTGCTCACTAGCTGGTAGGTCTTTGTGAGAACTGTGCAGCCAGCACTCAGTCGGGTGCAACATTATTCTGACCACTGAAATTTCAAAATGAGACAAATTACAGGTTGAAAAAAAATATATTTTAAACTAAGTGTTTTTCAACATTTAAGACTCTTAATACCCTTTAGAAAGAGCTAATGTTAGTGTAGCTTTTTTGCACTAGATTGTACCATTAATAACATTAACAAATATCCAAATATTGGATGAATGTTCAGCTAAAGCACACACCATATGTCTTCTACAGAGTTGCCCACACCTTTGAAAAAGAGACGGTTGAGTCCGTTAGATGCCTGTATGTCCGAGAGCTCCACACCCTACGGTTCCCCTTGTGCCACGCCCACCAGGTCAGACCAATTGGAGGCACCCGCAACCCCCATCTTACTGGCTACCCCACCACGTCCCCGAACAGAGGAGCCAAGTACAGAGCCCCCGCCCTGCACCCCAACACAGACACTTAATGCCCCTCAGGAGGTAAGGCTGTCTATATGGAAACCCCATGGAGGTTGCACATTTGTGTACATGAGAATAAGAACTGAAGTGACTAAGTCTGTTCTTGGTTACAGAGTGAATCTTCAGTGGAAAGCTCCCCAGAAGTCAGCCGGAAACCCAGTGTACAAGAGGTGAGTGAAGGATACAGCAAAAACACATTTGATTGAAAATGCCTGATCTAACCAATGTATTAATAGGATGAATTTTATTCTTTCCTTACATGGCTTGACGGTTATTAAGAGGAGATGGTATAGGGTTTTTACATGCATTTCTTTTATTGTGACACTCCCCTGATGTTGATTCCTCCCTCCTTTCATAGGCCGATCGTCCTCCTTCGTTGGTCTCCTCCCCCTGTGTTAGAGCTCCCAGTTCAGATGGACTCCCGACAGAAGCCAAGGTGTCAGTTCCTGAGAGTCCACAGCTTCCAGCTGCTGAGTCTCTGGACTGTGGAGAGGACAGGGCCGATGGTGGGGTTGTAGAAAGCAGTAGTGAGGCTTCCTCATCTGCAGACACATGTGCTTCCTCTTTTCCTGGCTGGATAAAAAGCCCAGACAGAGGCCCGACTGGACCAGCTGGCCTGAACTTCTCTCCAGTCAACTCAAACCTAAGGGACCTCACCCCCTCACACACCCTGGAGCCTCTGGTGGCTCCCTTCAGGCCTGAAGCTGCCGCTGGGGCTGCAGCAGCATCCACAGCAGGGACGGGGTCATTGGTTGGCTCTCAGGCTCCCTTCAGTGAAGGCCCAGGGCAGCTCTTTTACCCCTGCTCTGAGGAGGGAGGTTCACTCGGCTTCTCACGCTCACTGAACGGGGATGGCTCTGGCGAGGGAGGGGGGTCGGCGCAGAACCCCCCACAGAAGAAAAAGGTGAGTAAGCGGTGCTAATAACATTCAGCTGCCTTTTACCTCTTAATCCTTGGAGCATAGAGCATAAATACTGTATATAAGGGCTGCAACTAACAATTATTTTCATTATCGATTAATCTGTAGATATTTTGTTGATTAATCCGTCTATAAAATGTCAGAAAATAGGGGGGAAAATGACACAATTTCTAAATGAATATTTGTCCAAGCACCAGTCCAAACTCAGATATTTAGCTTAAGGAAAATAATGAATGAGAAAATCAAGATTTGTCTCGACCTGTATTCTGCGTCACATCCTCTCTTGACCATGTGGATTTAATGTGCATCTTCCCAGGTTTCCCTGCTAGAATACAGGAAACGTCAGCGTGAAGCTCGTCGCAGCGGCTCCAAGACCGAGTGCAGCTCTCCTGTTTCCACCGTGCCACCTTTGAGCGTGGACGTCTTCCCCATCGCGCTAGAGACCACCAGTGAACCTCCTCTACCCCCTGCTCCCACAGTGCTCTGCAGCACCAACAGCATCACTGTAAAAGAGCCACAGTCAAGTGAGGAGGCAGAGATGCCTGGAGAGAAAGGGGAGAAGGAAGGAGGAGAGGGACAGTGGTATGTACTATCAAAACTGCTTTTACTTAAAACATTAAGGACCCTATGTTATAATCGAGTTGTCATACATTTTGTGTTAACACTTATTATAAGGCTGTGAGGTCGCTTTCTGTACGCAGAAATGATACTGTATTCATGTTGGCTTACGTAGTGTATAGTATATCTAATATGTACTGTTCCACTCAATGTGTTCCCATTAGATTTTGATGATGACGATGTTTTTCTTGATGTTTCTTTTTAGGACGTCGTCCACTTCTGTAGAGCAGGCCCGAGAACGCAGCTACCACAGAGCTCTGCTGCTCAGCAAAGACAAAGACACAGGTGAGAACGATGTCACTTACTGTCAACAGTAACACCCTTCAGAAAGTCACTGTGCCCGACCAAGAAACAGTCCAGCACATAACCTCCTGTAAACCTCAACTTGACATGTTTACACAATAGAGATATAACATGTTAATTAGTGAGCTTTAGAGATGCTGGACAGAGCCAGACTAGCCGTTTCCCTGTTTCCAGTCTTTATGCGAAGCTAAGCTAACCGTTTCCTGGCTTTAACTAAATGTTTAACGGACAGTGGTGTCAATCTTGTCATCTAACTCTCAGCAAGAAAGTAAAATGTATTTCCCAAAATGTCAAATGATTCCTTTTAAGAGGTATTTTTACATCAGCATTTTTACTTTTTCATAATACTGTTTCTCTCTTTTTTAGATGGTGAGACAGACGGTGGAGATACACCTGCACTGAGAGATTGCCCATCTCCAAGTCTTCAAAAGACCCCAACCCACACAGTAAGTCAACATTACCCACATGAAGGAGATCTGACTCATCTCTGCTTGTTACCACCAAGTGTATGACTTCTCCTTTCACCTCCCTCTCAGCCCTGCTCTCCTGGTCCTCTTGCCCAGCCTCCCAGTTGGCCAGCGAAAGAGGAAGACGGTGACAGTCAGCCTCGGACGCCAAATCCCACCAGTCAGCCACCGAGCAAGCCTGCAGGACCCAAGCCGGCTCCTCTGACCCCCACGAAGCTGCATCCCACCCCGTTACCCTCCTCTCCTGTCCACTACCCTGGACCCTCCCTCCTCCACTCTCCCAAGCCTCAGCCTCAGGGCTCTCCCTACCGCAGCCAGAGGGCGCTGTTCTCTGCTCAGCCTCAAAACCAACCCCAGTCCCAGTCTCAGACTGGCCCAGCTCCTTTCCCCCAGTATAACGCACAGAGTGCGCCATCCCCACCTCCCCCTCCTCCACCAGCACCACCGGCCTCCACATCATATTTTCCCAGCCAGAGCCCCTCACCTGCTGGACCTTTTCCTGGGTTTAAACCTGCAGTTACACCCCCTTACCCCCCTGGTTCTCAGTCCCTGATGCAGACTCTTCCCCACACTGTGCACTATCAGAGCTCAGCTGCTCCACCACCGCCGCCTCCTCCTCCACCCCCACACCCAATGCCCGGCCCTACCCTGCTGCACGTCAACCTACAGCCTCCTCCCATTCAGCAGCACCAGCTCATCCTGACCTCCGCCCCTCCTCCGCCTCCTCCCCCGCAGGGGCAGACCTCCCAGCAGCAGCAGCAGCCTCCTGCTGGCAGCACCTTGCTGTCGCTCACCCCTCCTCCACCTCCTCCTCCACCTCCCCCCGCCCCATCGACCAACGCCCCAATGCAGCCCCACCACTTTCAGAACTTAGGGGGTTTTCAGCCGGCGTTGCTGCACCCAGGTGCTGCCGCCAACCCTTCAGTGCCCCCATCCACGTACCCCCCACCCCTTCAGCAGACCGGACTGCCTCCACCTCCCCCTCCTCCTCCCCAACAGACTCAACAAGGCCAGGCCCAGGCCTCTGCCTCCCAGATGCCTTCTGGGACTCGTGGAGCTCCTGCGTCCTCGACCCCCTTCCACAGCTCGGGGTACCTGAGCACAGGGTGGCACTGAACACCCCGGCAGCCCCTGAGAACTCATCCTGAGAGGGGCGTGTACCATAAGCTGTAGATATCTTTTCTATGTACCTGAACACATGGCCAGTGGAAAAACAGCTGTTTGTGGGATAAAAAGGATGCTTTTTTTTTAAAAAATAAACAAGGACAGAAACTTTTAGAAAAAAGGACTGAAATAATCTTCAAGACAAACTGTATAAAAATGAGGATGGACGATCCCCCTGGTGCTCATAGCCCTCTCTCTCTGGCCTCCTTTTGTTTTTATATATCCTTCCTGTGATGGAGAGGAAAGCTCTCTGTTCTGTGTCTTGTTTGGACTCCCGTTGTAAGGCCCCGCACTTTGTTTATCAATGGACATTCCAGCCTATACCCCTTCCTCCTCCTCTTCCTCGTTTGTCAGTTATTCCTTTTACTTCCTCTTCTCTCTCGTCTGTTGTCGGCTCTCTACACCATTTATTTGTTTTAATCTAGTGGCTCATAGCAAAGAGAAAGCTTTTTGTATAGAGAAAAAAACAATTATTTTTTTTATTCCTCTGTCTAACAACAAATATCTGTTCACCGCTGCAGATTCAGAAAAGACCCATTTCTGGGAGCCTGCCTCACCGCCCCGGGAGGCTGCACTCGTGTGTGTGTGTGTGTGAGTGTGTGAAGGAGTGTGAAGGAGTATGGATGCTTAGAGGAGGAAAGTGTGTGTGTGAGATTTCGTGTAACGAGTGCTTGTAGTCTTCTGAGGTAGGCAGAGTGGTCTTGCTCACAGGTAGGACGTTAGCGGTTTATTTTTGAATATCAATGGTTATTTGTAGAAAGTGTAATTTAATGTATAGGTGGTTACTCCAGCTTTCACCAGGAACAGGTTGTAAATATTCGCTTCTTTTCTTTTCTATGCTTGTACAATTCGCTCCCATCCCATTTTGAAATATGGTTGTACATATGAACGCTCTTCTTGGCAAAGCTGAATGTTTCTGTGACTGTAGCATTATTTTTATTTTACAACCCCCCCCCTCCCCGGACTCTTCAACTTTGTCTTTTTTTTATTATTTGTGTGTGTGAGTGTATGTTTGTGTGGAGGGGAGAGACTCACAGACACTGCACTGGTTGGCTATTTTCATGGTTCATTATAATAAATCACTGTAATGACAGTTTTATACAACTTGTCGTGACATGTGTCTCTGGGAAAATTTGTTGCTTGTCTCTGCTGCCAGCTTCTTTGACAAATGTCTGCTCGGCTTCCTGCCTTCAGGAGAGAAGATGGGAAACGTTCAAGGACAGCAAAAAGCTTCTTCTGCAGAGATATACCTGTGAGATGTGGTGTTCAGGGCTCCTGTTCGGTATCAGCACATTTGTAGTTGATATCCAAACTACTTAATTTGATACATAAATCCATAATGTGCATAAAAAGCAGAAAAAATACCATCACACTGATCACAGTCCCAATTCTATCGTTGTTGCTCACAGACATGACAACTCGAGCACGAAAGATGATCAAAATGTTTTCATGTCCATGTAAATTAAAAGAATTGGGAACGAGATGGTGTGTATCTTGTAGATGAAATTCTAATTATCACCCTTGGAGAGTTGGGTTCATGTTGCATAATTTTTTTTGTCTCTTGTTGCAGCTCCTCAGTAGTAAAGATTTGCTGCTTTTCTGTTTTATATCTTTGTAAAGTGACTATCTTTGGGTTCTGGTGGGACAGAAGAAGACATTTAAAGGTATTACTTTAGGACATTTGAACCTTTTAAACGATTTTTTCATATTTAAAGACTAATTGAGAAAATGATCAGTTTAGTTTATAATAAAATTAATTGTTATATGCAGACCTAAACCACATTTGTGTATGATGTTAGTGGTGTCTGTGTGAGCTAAATGCTAAATTTAGCACACGTTTATTCAGCTTAGAACAATGATAACTGAGCCAAGTCTGAGATGTCCTAAAAAGGCCACCATAGCATCTTTTTTCATTTGGGTGACAACATGGCCTTTTCCCTGGCACCACTCTGTGTAAACTTGACATTTTCTGCCCCGCTAGCGGATAGAATCTAAGAATAGCGAAGCTGTCTCCTAATTTATTAAATCCATCAGTTTTGTTGTCTGTTATGTAAGAACTACAGCGTCATGGGGCCACTAGAATGGCTATAGTCCTGTTTAAACAAAATTACTGACACCCTGTAGCCTCATGTAACAAAGAGGCTGTGATTTCTCGTGTTAGACGTGCACAGCCCCTTGTAGGCCGTCAGGATTCATGTGAGCAGATGGCACCTCTGCCTTTGATCCGGGAGCCTGTGCATGTCAAAGCTGATATTTCCATCTTGGCCAGCGTTGGTCAATCCTCTGGGTCCTCGATGATTATGACGCCCCTCCTGCCCTCCACTGAGTCTCATAACGAGGGCGAGCATCAACAACCACCACTTGGCAGCAATTGTTGCTCTACCTTCAGCCCTCTCAGTAGCTCTTGAATCAAAGTAATTCAGGAGATTTTCTTTCAATAAAACGCTTTTCTGGACCTTTTAAATGGAATAGGTATTTCATAAGGTTTTCATCCGCTCTGAACAGCCAAATACATTTTGTACTTACTATGTTCTAACCAGAAATGATTTATTTCCTGAAGATAACAGAAACAAAACAGTGGAGTGAAAATTTCTCTCACTCAAATATGAAGGTAAATCACAACTAACTCCAAAGAAAAAGAGTGGAAGAGAAATTTAAAACGGCTGCACTTGATCATTATTATTCTCTTATACTCCTATACTAACATTGAAGCTATTAACCGTTGGACATTTAGTCAGCATGAGTAAATATACACTATGTGGACACCCGAACATTAATTCTAAACCTATGGGCATTAATATGCTGCTTTATCAGCCTCCGTTCTTCTACAACTCTGCTTCCTCCAGACCAAGAGAGGGCAAAAGCACGTGGGCATAAACATACTTTTGGATGTATTTAATTAAAAATAATTTTAGCCCTTTAAACTGAAGCAAGTGCACACATCCCTTAGTACATTTGGTGTTTGTCATTTTTTATTATTATGTCTCACACTTTGACTCCATATCAGAAGTTATTCATCTGGACAGACCCGAACAGAAAAGAGTTCAACATTTTGCTGTTGTCTCGTCACAAGTTGGAAGAAAAAAAAAATGCCACCCACACCCTACATTACACCTGTGGGATCAGGAGTGACTTGATGATGGGGCAGGAGAGTACAGTGAGTCCTTAGAAGTATTTTAGCTTGGTAAGACAAACACTCAGGACTCCTTCAGCTTGACGTGGCAAGTAACGGATAATATCAAAGGAGGCATGTTCACGAGGATACTGTTGCATTGTGACACTTGAAACTACCCTATTTTGGGAAATATGTTTATTAGCTAGCACAAATGGAAACGGGAAGATCCTGGCTCTGTCAAATAGTAACAAACACCCACTTTTCCTGGTTCCAGCTGTTCAGATTTGTTCCTTATTTCTTAATCACAGCACTGTAAATTCATACCCTTTAGGATTTTTAGACTTTTGGTCAGTAAATAAGTAGTTTGAAAACGTGAGAATGGGTGCTCGATTAAAATAAGAGTAATTTGTCATGAAAAGAGTTATTAGTTTGAGCCCTGCCTGTCAAAAAATGAATGCAAATGCATCTCGGCAAGTAGGGGAGTAACAATAAGTAATTTTTTTATATTGTTCTTCAAAATGTTAGAATAATAATAATCTTTCTGCACGTTTGCCCCACGTGGGGGGAATCTGATTACTTTTGTAATAAAGACAAAATAATTTAATTTACTTTTTTCCATAATTACTTTGGAATTACTGGGATTACTTTTGTAATCTGATTACTTTTCAAAAGGAATACGTTTGTAATCGGATTACTTTTGTAATAGGGTTACTTTTCCATGGTTACTTTGTAATCTGATTACGTTTGTAATCGGATTACTTTTGTAATAGGGTTACTTTTTCCATGGTTACTTTGTAATCTGATTACTTTTGTAATCTGATTGCTTTTACTTATTACTAATGTAACCTCATGCCTAATGAAAGGGGTGGATTGATAAACTGTTCAATATTAGCTTCTAATAAGAATGTAAACACTTATTCTGATCATTTCTCTCTGACTGGAATAAATCTAATCTTTCTGCACGTTTGCCCCACGTTGGGGGAATCTGATTACTTTTGTAATAAAGACATAAAATAATTTAATTTACTTTTTTCCATAATTATTTTGGTAATCGGATTAATGGGATTACTTTTGTAATCTGATTACTTTTGTAATAGAATTACTTTTGTAATCTGATTACTTTTGTAATAGGATTACTTTTTCTATGGATTACTTTTGTAATCTAATTACCTTTTCAAAAGTTAAATTAAATGAAATGTGATCTAATTTTTAACCTATTGTAATCTAATTTCATGGTTTTAAGGTCATGTAATGGTTTTAATGTGTAATGTAATAGGTTTAATGGAATCTAATTACTCACAAAAGTAATCCGATTACAAAAGTAATCTAATGTCAAATTAATAATCTGATTACTTTTGTAATCAGATTACTTTTTTTCCATAATTACTTTGGATTCCATTGGAGTGTAATAAGATTACATTTGGTAGATTACTTTTGTAATTGGATTACTTTTGTATTTTTTGTACTCTTGCAATTTAATTACTTTTGTAATCTAATTAATTTTGTAATAGGATTACATGTTACAATTTAATAAAATTTAATTTTGATTTAATTCTATTTCATTTCAAACATTTTATTCAATGTCTAATATAATTTCTGTAAATGCAATTCAGTCTAATACAGTTTGAAATGGTTTGAATAACGTAATGTAATCTGATTACCTTCAATTGGATTACTGTTTTTATTGAAATCACATTTGAAATGAATTACCTCTTGCTGTCACTGCCACTGACTGAGCTTGCTGTCTCTCCAGATCGATCAAGAAAGCGAATAAGAATATTTCCCAAAATGTCGGAAGTTTTTGCTTTAAAAGTTTTGACGAATGTCAGGAAACAAAAAGATGCGACAAAGTCAGACCTATCCAGCCTCAACTCATGTCCAGTTTAGCTTTTCTTACACTCTTTTAGTACTCCACAATACTGTCAGATTACAAGATACTGTATGGCACACACTAATAATGGACCAATAGCTTGACATCTTAAAAGTGTACATTTCAAAATCAAGACAAAGTACAGGGACATAATCAACATATACACACAGATTATAGACTTGATACAATATGTTTTCTCCTATTTAGTATCTGTTTCTGTCGTCGCCAACGAAACCTCTATTTACTACCTTTGACTCTATCACATCAAACATTTAATTATAACAAAGTTCTTTCTGTTCGTATATCCAGCCTATAGTTGTCTTCACTTTGCTGACACTGCTCTCCTTTAAATCAAAAGGTCAAACAGCGTCAAAGCCACACTTTGTAAAGTTTGTTGACTTGATAAGAAAGAAGATCTGACAGCTTTGACCTCAAGTCTGTTAAGTCCTCGTTTGTGTCAGTCACGAGTCTGGATCATTTGTTTTGATTTAATTCGATTTGAGCGAGCCGCCGCACAGTGGCGTTTGTCCAACGAGTGTCCCGGAGCTGAATTACCACATGAAGAGTCTGTTTTGATTTTTTTTTTTGTCCAGCTGAACCTGTGCACTGGAGCAGCCTTCCTCACATCCACACGGAGAACATTTCAGTTCGAACAGCTTGGGTAAGATGACGCAGTGACATACCAACAGAGAAAAGTCTTTTTGGAGAATTCATCCTGCAAAAACAAGCAGTTTGAGATGAATGAGAAGGCTATTTTACAGAGGGAGCTTTCAGAGAGGACAATTAAGAGGCTTCCTGGTCACCAAGGTTTTGTGGCCTCTTCCAGACCTCCTCCTCTTCCTCTTCCTCTTCTTCTTTGATCTGTTCTTTCCCCACACATCAGCTCTGCATGCCATCCACAGGTTGGACCAGGAGAGGGAAGCTGGATCCTGAAGTAACATCACGTCTAGGCAGCAAGACCTGTTGGGCGAGAAGAAAATAAATATATAATGTAGAATCTGCAGGAATTCATGTAGTTTAGAACAGTGGAGAAGGGATATGGATCAGTTATTCCTCTCTGGTTTGCACTACAGCTAATTGATCGAGCCAATAAATACCCTCAAACGTATTTACTTTGTATGGTTTTCTGTGCTTTTAATTTAAAATAGTCTCTGGAGCCCCATGGTGTACTCAAACCACCTGCTTCTTCTTCTTCTGTTATATTTCCGTCAGATCAGACACTTCACAGCTGGTGGATCCACTTTGTAAATGTCATGTAAACAGTCAAGTTAAAATCTCTGAATGATTTCAGTCGCTTGAAGAAATATTGTCCATGTAACTGCAGCTGCAGGATTACTTTTGTAATGTAGATATAAAATAAGTAATGTGATCTAATGTTTAACCTAATGTAATCTAATTTAATGTAATGTAATCTAATGGTTTAATGTGATGTAATGGTCTCAATGTAATGTAATCTAATTTGAAGTAATGTAATGGTTTTAATGGAATCTTCACTTTTTTCAAGTGATAATTTGCAATCAGATTACTTTTGAATTAATTACTTTGTAATCTGATTACTTTGTAAATATATTGCATTTGTAATGGGATTATTTGTTTAATCTGATTACTTTTTCAATAGATTACTTTTGTAATCTGATTACCCTTTTCAATTAATTACTTTGTAATCTGATTACTTTGTAAATAGATTACTTTGTAAATAGATTACTTGTGTAATCGGATTACTTTTTCAATTGATTACTTTTGTAATCTGATTACATTTTTCAATTGGATTACTTTTGCAATCTGATTACTTTTTCAATTAATTACTTTGTAATCTGATTACTTTGTAAATAGATTACTTTTGTAATGGGATTACTTGTTTAATCTGATTACTTTTTCAATTAATTACTTTGTAATCTGATTACTTTGTAAATAGATTACTTTGTAAATAGATTACTTTTTCAATTGATTACTTTTGTAATCTGATTACATTTTTCAATTGGATTACTTTTGTATTTTTTATATATTTGTATTGTCTTGTAATTGGATTACTTTTGTAATTGGATTACATGTAACAATGCACTCCCACATCATCCGATTATTGTACAAATCAACACATATGCTTTGAAAAAATAAACGCACTGTTATGCTTTTCTATGCGAGACGCAGTCAACAGTCTGCACGACACCAATAGAGACTATTGGTGTCGTGCAGACTGTTGACTGTTCTTCTAATCAATCACCCAGGACTGGTCGCCAGTCAATCGCAGGGCTGACACATAGAGACAGACAAACATTCACACCTACGGACAATTTAGAATCACCAATTAACCTAACTTGCATGTCTTTGGATGGTGGGAGGAAGCCGGAGTGCCTGGAGAGAACCCACGCGGACACGGGGAGAACATGCAAACAGAAGGGCCCCAGCCGGCCGGCGTGTGCGAACCCAGAACCCTCTTGCTGTGAGGCGACAGTGCTAACCACTGCACCACCGTGCCACCCGCCGATTCATGAATACAGCACCAGCTAAATTAACTAAACTGAATTAAACAATACAAATTCAGATTGTGGAAGGCACTTGCGGATAAATAACAAATACATTTTGATATGCTAAATCTACCACCATTATAGGTGATTATAATTACTGGAGTGATAATTATTGTTATTTAGTTGGAATATTTTACGCACTGATTTATGTAAAATAGGTTAAAAAAAAATCAAGTAATTACATGATGATTATGTTTATCTGATTATGAATACCATTATTGTGATTACACCTGTTTTCTAATAATTGTATTGATTATGACAGATTGCTTAAGGAGCATGTGGTTGCAGTAAATACATTGCATCCAGCTCTGGTGGGTCAGTCATTACAAAGTCATGTTGTGCAGCCAAGCTTTGTTCAAACCCACTCAACTTTATTTGGGGTAAAGTGTTTATAATGATGCATAAGACATCCAGAATATTTCCACTTGATGGCACTTAATGCAGCCATAATAAAACATTCACTCAGCGTAAACATCGTCGGTGAACAGTTGGAACCACACTGGAAAATTACACACAAATTACTCATGATGTGCTTTTAAAGGCTGATTCTGACATTTTACTTCAGAACATTTGACTTTTTTTAAGCAAAACTTATGATAAAATTTCAATAACTTATAATAAGGATTCAGTAGTAGTCCTGGGAGAGTGGAGAAGGTTTTGAAATAGCACTCAGATCATGAAATAGCAAGATGAAACTGACTGAAAATATGACTGAACAGACAAACAGTGTGAAATTAGATGATTTTTTTCAACTGTAAATCTACTTAAGAGGAAATAAAAGAGAAAACAGGATGTTAGGGGGCTAAAATTGGTTGTAATGGAAAGAAAAATTTGAATTTAATGCATGATTATTATTACAAAAGCAAGACTATGTAACTTAAAGTGAGTGGAATTTAACATTTCATCTGTAAGAGGATGTTAAATATAAAAGTTACATAGTCTTGATTTAAAGGCCCTGAAAACCTGTTTTCTCAATCATCAGATTAAGTTTTTGAGTGTTAAACTCTTAAAAAATCATTTCTAAGAATGATTTTTCCAAAGCTTCCCAAAGTTTTACGTTATAGAAAAATACATGAGATCCGAAACCAGGTTTTCAGGGGGTTTAAAGGAAATAAAAGGGGAAAAAGTGGATTGTAATGAGAACAATTATATAGATAATACATGATTATTACTTGAGAGGTACAGTGGTTGTTGCCACTGTTGCTATAGACAACATAACGCTCACATATGACCCTTACCTGTATGTGTGTGTGACTGCTTTATCAATACCAGATATTAAATGGCGTTATTACCGCTCTCTGTGGGGGGAAAAAAAGAAGAGAGAAACCAGTTCAGTATAGAGAGGACACAACAACCAGCAGGTGGCAGTATTACACAAAACTTGCAACTACAGCTACATGAATTAAAAACACCCCTCCAACTCTGACAGGTGTCACTATCCATCCTCCTGAGTGACAAGATACGAAAACATCCCATTTAAACTTCATCTTGCTGTTTGATGCGGCTTTTCACTTCCATTCTCATATTTCATGTGCATCTGCCTCTCTTTCTCTCTCATCCTCTTCCTCGGCTCATTATCCCTCTCTGTCTTGTCCTTCCTCTCTCCGGTCTCTTGGCTGATAATGGCTTCTTCCCTCCCAGTCTTTTTGCTTATGCGAGCTAACAGGCGACCGTGTCCCGCCTGATAGGGTGGCTGTGATTCATTTAGACAGGCTGGCAGCAAGCTGTGTAAACAGCCATTAGTAATTCATGACTCTGTCCAGCATCCCCAGGCTTCAATTAACCCTTGCTGTCGGTGCATTCTCCCTCTCAGTCACCCATCTCTCTCTCTCTCTCTTCTCTCACTGCTTTTCATCTCCGTCCCCCCGTCATCTGTATTCTCCTCTTCTTTCTGCCTCCTCACTGTTTAAATCGTTCTCTTTTGGGTCCGAGTGCAGTTGGTAAGAGGAGCGAGCAAAAGCAGCCGAACAGGTGGTGTATGACATACATCAAATTATTAACGTGAGTATGGGAAATGATGTATGGAAATCTTGGAGGGAAGAAGGTTTTTCATTTCAAGCTGCTGGTGTTGTTGGATGTGTGGCGTGTGCTGTCTCATTATTGCATTGAGCTTTAATGGAAAGGCCAATTAAGCACAATAATGAGCAGAGGTGTGGATACGAGTCACAAATTTAGTGTCCTCAGACAAAAAAAAAAGAAAAGACTTGTAGCTCACTTTGACTTTGTTTGAACTTGAGCCTCATGACTTAAAAAGACTTATAATAAACTCCCCAAGCCAAAAGTGGAATAAATCTTGGCTGCATATTGATATATACAGAGCAGACATTCAGGCCAGCGTTCAAATGGATTTTTAAATAACTTTAGTGGCACTTGCTTTGTTTTGTTTTGTTTTGAAAATAGCCTGGATCTCATTTCAGGTAATTGCATTACAACTTTTATTTTCTTTGTTGTATCCATGAATTACCATGAAATGGGTTTTGAAAAATAAAAAATGTGTTTATACTCTTTTGGGGTTTCTGTTTTGAAATGGCGACAAATCTGGTGAACGTGTTATGACTTAAACTTGGGACTTGAGTGACCCTTTAAGGCAAAGCAATGTTGACTCGTGAACTATCGTCACAGGCTGCATATTTCTACAAGCTGCGAGCAGTTTTTAGAGGCCTGAAGTGGTAAATCTATCCAGTATTCTCCAAAAAAAAGAGATTTGAGAAAAGTCAAAAATACATATCATTTGTGTAGCTCTGTGCAGATCGGCTAAGTTCTTCCACACAAAACTGGGAGAACCATTTTTGCATGGAACTGGGTTTGTGCACGGGGGCACAAAAACTGCTTTCCACAAACTGTTGCCACAGAGTTGGAAGCACAGTGTTGTCTAAAATATCATTGTATGCTGTACTTTTAAGATTTTAGCCTAGAGCATAAAAACTGCCTCAGATCTAAGTACACAAAGTATGTTTCTCCTCTCCCTGACCAACTGCCTGTGTCTACCCACTATGATGCCATGAAGGTATTATCCTCTTACTGTCTCCCAGCAGCTCCTCAGACATCAGACTGTCCTGACGGTTTCCCAGGACGAAGGCCAGGAAGGAGAGGATGAGGGCATCCATGATGCCCATGATGGCGAGGATGTAGGCCCAGCGCACCGAGCAGGCCCCCAGCGTGTACTTGTCTGTCTGCTCGCCACACATCCGCTTCACCTCGTCGCTGTCCCAGCCATCTGGGTAGATCATGCAGCCCAGAATCAGACAAGTGCCTGGATCAGGAGGAGGGAAAGATGGGTTAAGGGCTTAATTGGCTAACAAGGGAGGAGCTTTATGTTGGATTTGGGACGTTCTTTAAACCTAAACCTATAAGAAATACACAAGATATGAAGTGTACAGTACTCAGTGTGCTTAGGAGAGGTGTTACAGGGTTTTTATTTACACTTT
Organism: Macquaria australasica; assembly: GCA_005408345.1. Taxonomy (NCBI): domain Eukaryota; kingdom Metazoa; phylum Chordata; class Actinopteri; order Centrarchiformes; family Percichthyidae; genus Macquaria; species Macquaria australasica. Next base: position 2,471,914 of record SEMN01000004.1, on the reverse strand, counting down.
AAGCTTGAAGTATAGTTAACAAAATGCAAATTCGTAGAGGATGTATTGGCAGGGGATCTAAATCTTCAGTTATAAGCAGGTGAGCTCTAAAGAGAAACAGGATAACAGAATATTTGACTAAAAATACATGTGACATTTTTGAGTTCATCTGACACAGCTGTGGGAGTACGTCAGACAAACGAGGTTGGGAAACCACTGCCATGTGAGAGCAAAAAGAAATGAAAGTTAAGAGAAAGAAGAAGAAACACGGAAAGGAGGTGACAGCAGCGGTGCAGAAATAGGGCAGTGGGGTGAGGAAGGAGAGGCAGAAAGAGAGAGAGAGAATATGTCACCACATGTCAGAGCACCATGTGGTGAGTCGGGCTGCCTTCATTAGCCGTCTGCTGCATGGCTGACGATGACAGACTGAGCTGTTAAGAGTGCAGAGTCATCTCACAGCACTTCTGCTAGCAGTGGGGAGCTGTTTTCACATTCACACACACACACTCACACACTCAGGTCTGAGAGGTCTGTATTTATTTGTTGACAATGCTGCCAAAAGCTAAGTCTGAATGTCAGAGGTTTTGTGTGTGTGAATGCTTTTTTTAAATTTATTTATGTCTCTGTGAGGGCCACTTTGAGTTTTAGATAATGAGAGTGAGGCAGGATGGATACATTGGATATTTCAGGGTTACGGTTTTAGGGTTAACGTTAGAGTGAAAGAAGAGGGCATTTACCAGGCAGGGAGGGCTTATGGGAATTGCAGGATCCAGTGTTTTTGGAGCTTGACCCACACTAGGAGCTGAAAGTGAGGATATGTCAGCCTCTGCTGTCACCCGCCGCTTTAATGTTAGGCAATATGATGACAGAGATTTGCCACCTTGCAGAGATTTTGCCACACACGTTTCTACTAACCTCAATCGTCTCTAGTTATTAGAAACTCATGCTGTGTAGCCAAGAAACTATTTTAAATTTAAATTCTAGTGGAGACCTCAAAGTTTCCAAAGATACCAGATATGTGAACCTGATTTTTATTTGGAAAATGTGTATAAAAAAAAGGATGCTCAAGGAATATTTCCTAGAATATTTTGATGGCGTGGTGCAGCCTCGGGTATGAATATTTCAACATTTTAAAGCATCAAATGAAGAACTGGAACGAGCCAATGGAGACGATACATGATACTGTCAGTACAGCGTGGAATAAGATCATTTTTTTAAAGCCTTAAAGCTCCGAACGAAGCGCCAACGTGATGAAGTGTCTTGATGTGTCAGTAATTTAATTCAGAATGACAAAAACAAGCATTTCTCAGAGATTAAACACACTCAATCAATCAATCAACATATACAGTATCTATCACAATAAAGGTCCGAAGAGTCAGACATATAAATTGTGATGTCCTTTTAAAGCAGCTCCATTTACACAATAAAAGGCAACTGTGGAATTACACGTGAAAGTGGTGCTAAGCTTTTTCAATGGGAATGTACTGATTTACCAAAAACAGTCAACCTCACCCCTGCTGACTATCTCTTTTTCACTATAATTAGTAAACAGCAGTTAGATTTAGGGTTAAGGTCATTTAAGCCGTGTGGTACAGTAACAGTAATGCTCTGTTACAAGTAAAAGTATGTAAGTAAAATCAGGAAAATGTACTTAAAGTGCTAAAAGTCAAAGTACTCAATGCAGAAAAATGGCCCCTGTGACAGTTATATTATTATATATTATATTATTAGATTATTATTACTCATGCATTCATATAAAAGCAGGATATTACTGTTGTAGTTGGTTGAGGTGGAGCTGATGTTTAACTATTTTAGACAGGACTGCAACTAATGATTATTTTCATCATGGATTCATCTGGTGATTCTTTTTCTATTAATCGACTGATTGTTTGGTTAGTGATAAATGCTGTCACCATGACCCAGAGGCCAAAGTGACACCTTCACAACCAACAGTCCAAACCTCAAAATTATTAAAAATAAATTAAATATATATATATATATATTTTTTTTTTTTTTAAAGCAGCAAATAATCAAATTTGAGAAGCTGGAACCAGAAAACTGACTTTAATGATTATCAAAATAGTTGCTAATTAAGGTTCTCTCAATCGACTAATTGACTAACTAACTGTTGGGTAGTTTCATTTAAAACAAAGCATCATATTTTATAAGCTCTTCATATGTTTTGTATACAAGAATACAAGAAAGCGGTCAAATAATTGTAGAAAAGTACAATATTTCCCTCTGAAATGTGGCGGAGTAGAAGTAGAAAGTGGCATGAAATGAAAAAAGTACCTCAAATTTGTACTTAAGTACGTTGCTTGAGTAAATGTACTTAGTTACATTCCACTGCTGCATTCAGGGTCCTCACAAGCATAGAAATGTGTGTGTGTGTATCAGGTTAGCACACACTAACGTGAGCCGCCAGCAGATTAAGCAAGCGGATAATCTCCGGAAATGTCAGAGGCTCGTTGTCCCTCCTTCCTTCCCTCCCTCTCTCGTCTCCCCTTTCTTATCTCACCCACTCCCTTATTTCTTATCTCACTGCTCTCTCTGCGGTCGCCTTAATGAGACAAGATGGAGCCGGTGGTCCATCCAGTGAGATAGAGAGACCTTCATATACAGTCTATGACAGAGACAGAGGATGAGCAGAGACGACATGGGTGAGTCAGGGCTCCCCGCTGTGCCCTCCCGCCCCTCTCATGTCTGTTTTTCTGTTAGTCATGACTTAAATACAACCAGACCTCCCTCTCATAATTGTACCAATAACAGCAGCAACAAGCTACCGTAATAATAACCAGTATTGATGTAAAAGCACTCCAATCCATATCCTACGCCTACATTTCCCAGGAGGCACCAAATCTATTGACTTTCCCACAGCCGTCCTGAGTTTGGAGATCAATTTTTCTCAGAGCAAATGGAAGGGAAAAAAACAGTTTGAAGCAGCAGCGGGTTGTTGTAAATACATTTCTTTATATTATTTTTATTAGACACAACATGTTTCCTGTCAAAATGTATTTTTTGACTCAAAAAGCGTCGCCTTTTGTGCAGAGAAAGTGCTCGCCAGACGTGTGATTTTTTTCCTTTATCCTTCGCTGTATTCATCTGTTTTTCCACACAGCTCGTATGTCTTATGAATCAGATCACCAGTGCAATATTTCCCAATTCCACTTAGACTCATATAGCCTGTGATCATGACAACGGCAACAACTCCAAATTCAAGTCCAAATTTGCACACCACGCCAAACCCCCTGAACACCAAAACACAGCCTGAAGGAAAGCAACCGAGAAAGTAATGTAATGTAATGTAAAAGGAGATTTGTCAATAAGGATGAGGTTGATAGTTTTTAAGATTTTGGTACTTTTCCAGGACAGTTATTCTTCCTGGGGTCCATATAAAATATACACAGCTCACAGTCATATACTGACAATGACGATAACACAGTTACACTCATATAGACTCTATTCCAAAGATGCTTTTAGCCATGTTAGCTGCTGACTGAAATATCTCAACAACTGCTCGATGGATTGCCATGAAATGTCGTTCACTGATTCATGTTCCCCTGAGGATGAATTGTAACAGCACTGGTGATCCCCTGACTTTTCCTCTAGCGCCATCACCAGGTCAACATTTCAATTTGTCCAGTACTTGAGCAAATACCTGCAAAACTAAAGACATTCCCATCAGCCTCAGCTGTACTTTGTGTTTAGTGATAATTAGCAAATGTTAGCATGCTGACACTCTAAACTGAGATAGCAAACATGATGAACGTCATACCAGTGGTGGAAGAAGTATTCAGATCTTTTACTTAACTAAAAGTAATAATACCACAGTGTAAAAATATAAGTAAAAGTCCTGCATTTAAAATCTTACTATTAAGTATTAGCATCAAAATATACTTAAAGTACCTAAAGTAAAAGTACTCATTATGCAAAATGGCTCATTTCAGAAAAATATATATTATGTTTAAGCATCACTAATGTTACAGCTGTTAAGAGTGAAGCTGATATCAGCTATTTTATAAACTGCTGGGTAGCTTAATCTATAACAACATATCTTATATATTATATATTTATTCGTAACAAGTAACTAAAGCTGTCAAATAAATGTAGTGGAGTAAAAAGTACAATATTTCCCTCCAAAAGTATAGCATAAAATAAATGTAAATGTACTTAGTTACACTTAACCACTGCATTATACCTGCTTAACACCAGCATGTTAGCACAGCCAGGCTCTTGGTCTGTATTAGCCAGTTTTATTATTTGTTTTCTGACACAGCGTTCATCCCTGTTGTGTCAGATCCCAGTCAGCATATGATCACGACAAGATTTTGAGTACAAACACCACGGCACTACAACAAAGCTTGAGAGAAAGAAACTGAGGATGTAATCTGTGATATTCACAAGGAAAACATTTGCTGTTTCTCTGCTGACAATAAAAACTGATTGTCAACAAGGCTGCCGTGATTATTTTTAGCACATTCACAGAACAACTTAGTGCTACTACAATCATGTTTTAGGAGGTTTTTAAAGCCCAAACAAACCTATAAACCCACAGATTTATACACGCTTTTTAAAGTGTAAATGTGGCTGCTTAAATGTGTCATGAAAGGATGTCTTATTTTTAATTTCTGACTCTTCTGATCTTTAGGAAATGTTTTTTTATGTTCACAAAACACTAAACTTTCACTGTGTCTTCCATGGTATATCAGTGTTGATTTCCTTTTATGCATATTAGAGGATTTGGTACAGTGCACACACACTTCTCTCCTGTGTAAACAAGCTGCTCCTGCAGGCTTTTCAGCTGTAATATTAATAGAATGAGTTGAACCGCACGCTGTCTCAACGGCAAATCTTAAATCTCCCACAGAGCTCGAGTCGAAGAGAAATACAGGAGATCAAAGAGACACCGGGTTTGTCTTTCTGACTCTCATCTGAGCGCCTCAACATGTCCATTTCTGTGCTGTGGTGGTTCAGGCTTCAGCTTCCAGAGGCTGCAGGTTTGATGCCACAAGAGCCCAAGTGTATTTCTACCTACAGCTAAACATGCAGTCCTCGCTCTTTGCATGCTTTTTGCAAAAAAAGTACAAAAGAAATGTAACGTAAATCCCACTTCTTCTCTCTGACGGATTCATCATCATCCTTTTAGCTGCTATCTTCAAAACCTAAACGATTCTTGTTTTCAAAAATGCACTGAATCTAATCTTTTAGCTTCAGCAGACGTGTAATTTCATCCTTTTTTTTCTGCTGTTATCGGCAAACCTGAAAAAGCTCAAACAGAAATTGTTCGTATCCCCAAAACTGCATCCAAATCTGTTTCTAAAGTAGGCCGAGGGCCATCTTTTATCTTTTAGCAAAATTGTTTTGTTTTTAGGCTTGCACAGAAATGTCGTGTAGCTACAAACAATCCTACAAACGGCATGCAGCTACAGTACAAGAGTAACAAGAGTAAAAAGCCAACGGGGTCAGCCTCTTCATCTCCTGATAAATAAATTCTCCTCATCTCAGCATCCCTGCAGCCAGCTCCTCACCACAGAGGAAAAGAAGCAGCCTGCACACAATCCCTGCCATAACTAATGAAAGGTATTATGAAACCCCTCAGACGAGGAATTGTGTCAGCTCATTTCGAGACTTCAAATGAGTGATGTTTCCAAATCGCACGACCTAAAAGCTTGGGATGACGTGGACTCGCAGGCAAAAGAAAACATACCGGGGTTTGTAACATTCAACGCTTCAAATGATTTTAGATCGAGCTCACGTGCTTTTCAGAACTGTTTAAAACAGGCTTCTTAACTGAAGGCACGGTAGTACTCCAACACTGCAGGAGGTGGGTGGTAATGAGCTGAAGTTCACACTGGACTCCTGAGAGCAACTCTCCACCGCAGAGGGAAGAGGAGGTCAATTAGTGAGCAACGCTACATCTCACTCTCTCATCTCTGGTTACTAGAGAGGCTTTGTATTTACTGTCAGTATCAAAGAGAGGAAATATTCTGGATTCCTCGACGGTAATTGGTGTGGTTTTATACGAAACACTATTTTTAATTAAAAGTGTTAGGTTCTACTGTGTTTTTCCTACTGAAATCAACTGAAATAACTCAACAGACATGTTGAGTGGTTGATTGACACCCATTTGATAATTGGCTAATCATTTAAAGAGTAACGTAATAGGCTTAATAGGGGAGCAGTGTTCAACAGCCCTCTGGCAAAGTTGCATTTTAAAATACCACACGTTTGCAGGCTCCAGCTTCTCAAATGTGAGGATTTGCTGCTTTATATCATTAACAATATGTATATCTTTGGTTTTTGGACTGTTGGTCGGACAAAACAACCAAAATGACGTATTATGTGACATTTTATAGACTAAATAATAACCACTTCTGAGCTGTTTCATTACAGCGCTGTTGTTGCACTTGAACAATCTGATTATTTATTGATACTCAAAAAGAAATTATCTTTCCACATGGAGGTGAGAATAAGTTTGCTGTTAAAAAAGGTTTCTCAAACAACCCCTTAATGATTCTGAATGCCCTTGATTCCTCTCTCTTGAACACTCACACACATGCTAAACACACACTTCCTCTCTCCTCGAAGGCTTCCCAGCTGACAGCTGGTGGCAGCGACACCGGGGACAATCACAGGAGGAGGTGTCATAATCTAGACCTCTGTGTCCAATCGTCACATGCTGTTACACACACACACACACACACACACACACACACATGTCAAGCCACTTATTATGATGCATTTCACAGACCCAGCTGTAGCTGTCTACTTCATGCAATTCATGTTCCTTTAAACGTCACGGTCATTGAGGGAGTGTGAGAGCATGTGCAGGTGTGTGAGCGTGTGTTTTTGTGTTTGTGTGCATGTGTGGTGGTGGGTGAGAGACGCAGGGAGCTCATACTGTATGCACCGTGCATCAGGATCAAGGTGGACCATGGCAAATTATATATATAATGGGAGTTAATTGGGGCAGAAACTGGCAGATGCAAGAAGGTATGAGGACAAAATACCCTCTCCTCTCTCCACCCCTTCTGCCCTGACCCCGTCTGCTCCACAGAGGACCGAGTGAGCATGTGTGTGTGTGTGTGTGTGAGAGATAAGGTAGGAAAGGCAGTATGATTTGCAACATGAATCCTGCCGCATACCCCCGGCCTCATTAACACCTCTTGTATTAGGTCCACTGATTTGCAGGGTTTGTCTGTGCTATCGACCGCTGGCGCAGCAGATTAATGAGTTGCTCCGGAGTCGCTGCACACCCAGGCTTTATGTTTCACAGTCACATGTTGCATGAGAAAAAACAGAGAAAAAATATGGATGAAAAACCTGCGAATGTAAATAAAATCAACACATAAATGGCAGTTTCTCCTCATTTAGATTTAGATGAACAAAATACCTTGAAACACATCTTGTTCTATATTTACAGTAAACCTATCACCTATGTAGTAGGTGAAATAGCCTATAAATATTAACAGAATTGAATTGAATTATATGAAATAGTAAAAGGAGCTTAACGTACAGCGCGCACCACAGAGCATGAGGTGTAAGTACAGCAAGATGAAAGTCAAAAGTCAGAAAAGATAAACCACTAAAGTTTGAGTTACTGACGGCAAACTCTGCCCATAAAAATCTATATGATCAGGGATCTTTTACGAGCATCGGCACGAGCAACGTGCTTTGTTCAGCACTTCATCGGGCTCATTAAAAGATACAACGAGCTGACAGTAATTCCCATGTGTGTTCATAAAAAATGTAGATCACAATTACAGGAAAAACATCATCAATGTGAGCAAACATTATGTAAAGCACTCTGGAGCTAAACGTCGATAACAAGGTTGAGAAAAACATCAAATTAAATCAAATAAAAATTTATTTATTTAGATAATTGTTTTAGTATTTTAGTGACAGTTTTACAGGTCTAATAGTTTCCTAATAATTTTCTATAACATAAACTAATATGATTAGAAAGATTCCTAAAAAAAGACTAAACTAGGGACACTTTCAGTCATGTTGTTTCATTTAAATGGTCGCATAACCTTATTTTACCAAAGTGTCTTTTAGTGAGTGTACAACAGGCCAGCATACAATTACAGACAAGCATACTATTAAACAAACATGGAGAATAGTTTCTAGTCAACTAAGTAACTGTTAAGATAAGATCAACTTTATTGATCCCACACAGGGAAACTAGATAGATAAGTAATGTTAAAAAACAAAACAAAAAACAACTAGAATACTATATAAATCAACATGAGTCACAAATAAAGTGAGGAGACAAAGAAGTTATGTAATAATAACTAAAAAAAAGTACACTGGAATCACAAATTGCACTTAAGGGAATGAAACTGGGTTGTGAGTCAAGTGTCTGTGCTGCAGATATCAGTGCTAGCAGCTTAAAATACAGCCACTACTGTTATACCACTTCATAGTTTTTTCTTAAAACCTCCTTAAAATAAGTGGATACCTTCTATGTGTACTGTCTCAGGACGATGTCAATAATGACAACATAAGAAATTACAGGACCCGCTAAAAAATATTTTTTCATATCATTTTTTAAAAGACTAATCCACCTCTTGTCTTTGCGTTCCCACAAGGGCTGCAGCCAGGAGTTTAGAAACACTGAGGTCATGAACCAGACACCAAAAATAAAATCTCTTAAAAAAAACATTTCATACAACACTAAAAACTAGAGAAACTCAGGTTTATACTTGAGAGAAAGTGGCGTCTCTTCCTGGACTAAGCTGAATCTAAGCTTTAAATCTCCTCATATGTAACTTATAGTAGACCTACAGTCATTGTCATTATTTTTGGACATACCGCTTCAATTAATCTTTTCATATTAAATTCTTAAGCAACTTTTTTTCACCCCCTTTTGTGTGTGTTTTTGTTTGTTTTTAATTCTCTGTCAATCATTTATTCATTTTTTAAAAATTTCTTTTGTTTGTAAAACACACAAATGTTATTTGCATTGAACATATCTGTAAAACTGACAACTGATAAACACAAACAAAAAACAAATTAATTTAAAAACAGCCATTTTATTAATTGTTAATGGTTTCATTTATTGTTTGTACATTTTGTTCCCCAACATGAAGGTATAAACGCTGTTTCAAAACCCTCTCCATGCTGCCAAGAATAAAATTCTGGTAAGGAAATACTGAATCATTTATTTATAGGCCTAAAAGTAGTAGATTTTATATATAAAGAGGGTACAGAAATAACAAAAACAAAACTGGCTCCTTAAACACCTGATTTAACAGAAGAAACACAGAGGATATGACTTCAGTGGCAGCTACGACTCTTGTTCCCACTAAGGATCCTCAATGGAAAAATACAATCAATACTTCATACATACATGGCCCAATATTGAACATACCAATCTACCAACAACACTGGCTATCACTGCAAAGATACAAAACACAGAGGATAAGACAGAGAACATAAACAATCCAGCATCCCAGCTGCTAAAATAACAGAATTTAGCAACAAGCTAAAGTTCCCTGCTAACACTGTAATCCTCACAGGAAGCTGTCCGCTCACTGTGGTGCTGAAATCTCAGCCAGCTGTTTTCAACCGTTTTCAGCTGCTCTATTCTGCACTACACAGCCTCAACAGCTCCCCGTGATTTAGACACTGACCGGTGGGTCACTCCGGGTCGCTCTGTATGCATGCCAGCACACAGGCTGAAACAAAAGACCATTTGCATGACCCCTTTCTTTCCCTCTCCACCTCCCACAACAACCAACACCATGTTTCTGTTGTCACTGCGGATGATAAGGAGGGTCGGGTGGGGGGGCAAGGAAGATAAAGCGATGACTGAAGATGAAGAGACGAGAGTGAGGAGGAGAGGAAGAAAGAATAAAGACAACGGGACAGGAAATGAGGGGAAAAAATAGCAGAGGAGAGAGGTGCTTGATCTGTGAGGCTCAGGCTTAAAATAACGTTAGACAGACAAGAGGCTGCAGGGTCAGGATGTGTAACATGACAGGAAAACAATGTGGACTGAGGATGAGATTATTAGGTATTAATATTGTAAGATAAGTGTATGTGCGCGTCATTTGATGTGTCATTTTCAGGCGTGGATTGAAACGACAAGGCGGAGCGGGGAGGGAGAAGAAGACTGGAGGGACACGGCAGGAACAAGGGTTACAAGATTGGAATCTCAATGCACCTCATTTGAGACATGAAGGGAATGAAAGTGAACTGCTTAAAAATGCAGCGCCAGGCAGACCACTCTCCTCCGTCAGAGAGCGGCACACAGACAGAGACACCACACTTCAAAAGACACAAAGCAGAGCGGCGACTGTCAAGTCAGGGCAAGAAAAAACAACCAAAAACTGGCTAATCCACTCTTCATTTTGCTCGACCTCGGCCATTAGGCTGTTCTCATTCAATTTTTTGAAAAGCAAAATAAAATTTAACTCTGTGTCAAAGACAAGATAGTTTGGGGATGGTCCCTTGAGGAGAGGAGTGCCATAAAATTGATTGAGGATCAAATTTACAATCTAATCATCTCTGAGCGGAGGAAGCAAGCAGCGCTGTATTGAGTGCAGGCCAAACAGCAGTCTGAGAGTTATTATATTATTAGTGCTTTTTCATTCATCGAAGGAAAAACAGCTGACCTTTTCAAGGTTATACACACCTTTATTTAAACCTAATGTAATAGTAGAAACTCAGCTAATTGACCGGTCGTTCCCCTGCTGCTACACCCGTCGAGCTTTCTGCTCTTGCACGGCACGTAACGCAGCTTACAAAGACAACAAGGTCAGATTTAGATCTTGGTCAGATCTTGAAGTTCTTAGCAATTTTTGAAACAATGGCTCCTTTATTTCAAACAAAAGTAGACATTAGTCTCTAAACCCATTCTCCATCCAGACAAAAGTGGATCCAGACGTGAGGCATCAGCAGGAGGAGTGTGAAAACTGTGGGATCCTGACACTCAGTATGTCTACGTGTGCTCAGTCAAATATCCAAATGTCAGTTTTAGGCTAACTATATTGCTGTAAGTTAAGCTAAAGCATTTTGACAGTATGAAACTTGTGTAGGGGAACGTGGCTAAATCAGAAAGCTATGCAGTATTATGTTTGCAAGTGCCTTAGCTAACTGCAGTAACTTAGCTCGAGAAGGGACACTGAGCTAGACCCACAATACTGAGTTTGTCCTCTCTGGTAGACATAAGGTGCTAAAATAATGTGTGGCGGTGATTGTTTTCCCCTCCGGTGGGCGTGATTTTCAGAGTATGACACATTGCGCTCTGTCTCTGTTGCAGTGTAGAGATATTTAGTCTCAGTATTCAGGGTCCCAACTTTCAACTACTAGCTGGAGTGAGACTCTGTTGTTTTGTTGTTGTTTTATTTTGGTGGTGGCGGGAGATCTCAAGAAATTTCTCCCAATAAAATGGAGATGCAAATTTCAACAGACCTTGCTGTGGGCAGTCTCATACGGACTGTTTCTTCAGTAGAAAATATTCCCTTGAAAACAGCAGACAGTTCATTCTGTGGATCATCTATTCAGCTCCTATTAACATTTGTGGCAAAACCTGGATGGCACGAGGAGACATAAACGATGAGCCTCATTATTCTAACCTGCAGACTCTGTCTCAGTCACATTAAAAGTTGTATTTTTATGGACATTTCCATTTGTAATAGATGTATAAATTGCAGAGCAAAGTGAATGAGGCAGTGGCCCTTTTTAACACCCCCTCGGCTCTGCAGAAACAAAGCCTTCTTCTTTTAGTAATAATCTGCATAAAAGTTATTATGATAATCCTCCTGGGTGGAGGTGTTGTTTTCCTCCTTCAGATGCTTCCTCTAATGCACGAAGCCCCCCTGCTGCCTTATGGTACACAGGAGACAACTTCAGAAGTTGCATCCAAACACTGGCGCCGCCTCGTATTTTGTTGCCTGTCTTGTTTGAAGTCAGTCCTAGTTGGAACAGTCTTCTTCTGTTTTTTTTTTGTTTTTTTCAAGCGAGAGCTTTAATCAAAGCTTCCTCTGATTTCTTCTGAGCACGAAACATGTTTCGGGAGTGAGAGGTCGCTCCCTACGCCGGGGATCCAATCAACTGGGATGAGGGAGATGCGGCATCGCCATGGAGACGGGGCCGCCTGCTGTCCTCCGCTCCGACTGATATGTGGATTTGTATGGATGAGTGTCAGGACTGCGCCAACACCTTGGCGGTGTGGTGTGAATGTGACACACTCTCGTTATCTCCTCCGGAGCAGTTTGCAACGCTCATATGAGCAACAAACCCTCACACATGACCATAATCCGAAGCAGCTTTTGTTCTCTGGTAGTACAGGAGGACCCACAAACCTATCAGGGGGAGGAGGTGATTTAGAACAGGTGTTCCCATTAATTTACAGCTCCCACCGGTGAACCTGAGGAGTAAATCTGCCGAACAGGATCCAGACAGAAGAAAAAAACAGGTGTTAAGCCTTGTACGCTTGAGCTTCGTTGAAGCTCAATATTGTCACGGCTCAGCAGCGGGCACGTGAGGTTCGACAGGCGAGGAGTAAAACAGTGAGACAGTTTTAGTTTCTCAGTTGGTGGGCGAGGAAAAAGCCCAGATGGTCAGATTTTACTCGCGCTCCAATGGATGCTTTATTCCTAATAAGCCCAGGTATGTTAAATGTTTGACCAGTTGTTGTTTTTAATTTATGTGCTCTCTCTTCTCTTTGCGTTGTCAGATGTGGTGACAGCCTTGTTGAAGTGGGAGACAACTGGTAGCTCTGAATCTTTAACGGTTGTCCTTATTTTCCCTCCAAAAACCATCTGCCTTTGAAGTCGGGCCGAGGGGATTGCTCCACTCCGTTTCAGTAACTTCTAATGCGTCTCTGATCTGTGGAGATGGCAGAGAGTACATGTTCTCCTCTTTTTTTCTTTCTTTCAAGCCTCCCCCCCCTTCTCTCTCTCTCTATATCTCTCTCTCTTGCTGCACTAACTGAGCACTGATGATGTGAGGGGAGGAAAGAAAATACAGAGCATTGTCTTACTGAGGAAAATCCACCTTGCACAAATGCACAAGACAACGGAGGCATGAAGACCTCTTAAACGACGCTGTCCCACCGAAAGGTCAGTCAGTACAAGCTTGTGTAGACAAAACAAGGTTCATTTAGTAGCTGCTCTGGAGGTTTTGACCTTATTACAGCAGATGGAAGTGCAGAGATGTAATTTTAGATGTTAAATTTCCTTTTCTTAGCTTTTCTTTTCATCCTTTTTGGCTTAAAAGCTGAGACTGAAAGTGCAAAAACAGTAGTTTTCTCACCACAAGGGCCATTTAGCAGCTGTTCTGGCTGTTCAACACCACAGAACTTTATTTTAATGTCTGGTGGAGATCCCAAAGTTTTCAAAGATACCAAATATGTGTGGGTAAATGTCTATGAGATGATACACAAGACATCTTTTAATATTTCCTTTTGATGGAATGGTCCAGCCATAAATGCCTTAATCACCTTGGAAACAGCAGGACCATGTGATTCAGTTGAAAGCTCCATAACAAGCGGGTAAGTGGACCTTGAGTTTATACTGTTTTGTCAACTGCTGTTTCCAAGGTCAAGGATGAACTGTCAAGCTTAACTTTAAAGTCAACATAAACGAGAAGTCCCAGTGGTGCTCAGAATTATGCATGTTTCCATGGCAACTGAGCAAACTACAATCTGCTGATGTGGACCATGTAAGACGGTTGAAAGCTGATGCAAGTGGCCACCTGATGAATGTAAGTCCAATATTCACTCTCTTTTAGCTCCATTTGTAGTCTCCACTGACTCCTGAGGGAAATATCTGGCTCTTCAGCTGCTAAACGCTCCACTTTGTTCACCTGCTAGTCGCTAACTGTGTCTGTCTGCCGTTTGGTCCTGAGCAGGTAGTGTACGGTGGGTTTTCTACCAAAAAACAGCCGCCTGCTGTTGCTGAAAACGACAAGATGATGAGGGTGAACCGAAACAGTAAAGCTGCAGGCCGTAAAAAAATCAAAACAATGAGCTGAACGACGCTTAAACACTCCGTGGAGCTGCAAGAGTTTGGTGATAAATCTCTGTGGGTTCATCGTTACGAGTGACGCCTTGCACCTTACGTGTAGTCACTTGATCGATTTTAATAGAAAAATACTGATTATAGCTGCTTTAAAGTTACTTAAGGAGGCATTAAAGGGGGAAATGTCATCACTCTTGCGTTGATGTGAAAAGAAAAACCCTCATCCAGCCACTTATCATGCAGCTGTGATGCTTCACCGCTCCAGGGGCGCTCTCCTGACCTGCGGTAGTGACCTGAAGCAAACAGTTGTCTTTAAGGAGCAGACAAAGCGGCTTGAACCTTGACTTGAATCTGTGCAGGTTGCCATGGAGACACTGGGGGTGGTGGGGTGGTGGGGTGCATCGACTTCCCAGAGCGCCTCCCTTCCTTCTGATCCCGAGCTGCTCACCTTTGGCGATCTCTTGGAGAAGGAGAGTGAGAGTGATAGGATGCTGCCAGCAGCAGCAGCAGCAGCAGCATGGAGAGAGCCGTTTCCATGGCAACCGGCAAGCTCGGTGGGAGGAAGAGCATTAATGGGTGGCTGAGGTGGCTTGCGAACATCACTGAAACAACACACGTCCCCTCTCCCTCTCCACACACACACACACACACACACACACTCAGAGTCCGTGTTCTCTGATCCGCGACCTTTGAAAAACTGTAAACAAACAAACTGCAGAGCAGAAGCAACTGTTAACCCTCAAACACACACACACACACACACACACACACACACACACACTTCACTCAGACCTAAGAGAGCCTAGTATTGTTCCTCTGCTGTTTCCCCGGTGTCATCATAAGTAAGTCCACTGGGACGCAAACACTCCCACAGCTCTCACTCCTTAACTCCCCCTGCCAAGTTTATCAAATAACAACCCTCACTGTGCCGCTCCACGAGCCTTTTGATGTCCTCTCAAGCTCAAACCTCATTTGTATTCTACTTATGCCCCCAGTTTTCACTAAGCTTTCTTTGATTCAATCCCCCCGCCAACATGTTTTTCCAATGTTAACATTGTTAGTCATGTTTTCCACACAGCATGGCGCGCCTCCTCATTTGCAGCTCAATACCACCATTATAATCGTCGATGGATGATCAGCATAATTAGGCGTCCACCTCGGAGGGAAACCAGCGGGAGCACACGCCTTGGTTCATGAATGGATTTCAGTTCGGTTTGTCCCGTTCGAGAGGTCATTTCAGCAGGTAAACGTCTGTAACAGCTGTTTCCCTTCAGTCGACCCAGTGCGGCACGTAAATCTTCTGAGGCCGCAGACAGACCAGGAGAGAGAGATATATATTCTGGATGTCATGCCTGTATGATTGCTAAAAGGCTGCAGTCATCAAACAGCTTCCTCGTCCAATATGAGGGTTATTGATTGATGAAAGGACGGGGGATTGTGGAGATGAAATGTCCTGCTGAGAAAAGCTATTTGTGGAGAAGTAGATCTAATGGACCTGAGTTTTGTTGTGGCTCTTTGGGGAGGAAATGTGATTGCACTTTAGACCTGCAAAGATGACCAGAACAAGGGATTCGTAGGCCATAAATTGGATATTCGGGAGATGGAGAAAGCACAGAGAGTAGAATATAGTATACAGAGATCCAATAGTGGGCTGAATTAAGGAAGTAGGTTAGATCCATGTAAAGTGCAAAGTTTCATCCATCAGCTCGAGTGGAAATTTTAAGTGTTGGTGAGAATGGCAGAGGGGTGTGGCTGATGGTATGATGCGCTTGATCTAGTGACAAATTTGTTAGATTAGCGAACTCTTCATACAATATATCTATATATTTATTTTGTGTCATATTTCATGATTTTTAGGCTATTTTTATTGCTTGTATTATCTTTTATTATCTTTTTGGGTTGTTTTGGTGTGCATTAGTCTCTAAATCCATTTTTAACATCCCACGTTTTGTCAATTGCTTGTAAAGCACTTTGAATTGCATTTGATTTGTTTGAAAGGTGCTGTATAAACATACATTTTGATTGACTGACTGATTGACTTACTGTCGACGAACTACAGACTTGTATGTTTATTTATAACGTTTATTTCAGCACTCGCTGGTTCCTGGTATCATAATGTTTTTTTCCAAATGAATTCAGTCATTCATTCATATTCTACTAGACAGTCTGAACATCTTCATCTTGCTTTATGTTCGAGTCATGTGTTTTATGAAATTCAAACTTGTCCATCATTCATCATCTTTGTTTACTTGTCAAAAACATCTTAAACAAACTTTAGTAACTTCTCAATTACAGTTTTGACTGTTGGACTGGAATCAAGAAATATATATATATTTTTTGTTTGTTTTGTTTTTCTCTTCTTCCTCTTTCTTTTTCTTTTATTTTGTAGTAGACTTTCATCCCTTATTATTTTTTATCTTGCCTTGAGGTTTTCAGCTTCCTTCCTCTCCTGCACAACCTTTTGTTAACTTTAAATTCATGTACATCTGAGTATATGTAGGTAAAGCTGTGTCTGTATATATGTGAATGTCTTTGTGAACATAAATCTTTAATAAATAATGATAAAAAGAAGATAAATATGCCAGTGGAACAACAGTGAAATACCAAAAAAAAAACCCAAAAAATGAGCAGTGACACACCACACAGAATTGACATATCAGCCACTTTTCACTCCCAGCGTCACTCGTAATGTCTGCTAAAATGGTGAAGTAGCTTTCTCAAAGTTATGTCTTCCTACTGTCATTGGAAAAGAGAGTTTATAGCTGTTTTTCAGACTTTAAAATTGGGCCGTGTGGTGCAACCTTCACTGAAGTGTCTTTCCTATAAATCAAGGAGCATCTGAGCATCACTCACACTCAAACAACGACAGCCAGGTGTCATAACAGGCCTCCCAGACAATCTGATATATGATGAAGATCTGGGCCTGTGCGTCAAGCCTCCGCGACACCAGCAGACGCCAGGCATCACTCATTAACTCAAACACTCACTCACGTTGAAACGAACATCACTCAAACGCACGGACACACGGACGCACACAGGCTTATCCGAGGCAGATAGTTTCAAATGGGTCGCCGTGTCCTTGTCCTGCTGCCTAACTCAGGAGGAGGAGAATAAATCAACTGGCTGTCTTCTCCATCCCGGCCCAGTGATCAAGAAGATAAACCCCCGATGGGAAATCTATAAAGCCCGCCCCTCCTTTGGGCACATGTGAAAGCTATAGCGGCAGAGGGAGAGAGGCGTATTGACATCGCGCAGTGGAGGACACAACGGCACCTACAAAGTCTAATGGATCAAACAGGTGCTTGATGTAGCTGCTGTCTGCTGGTCTTTCATTTGTTTACAAAGAGAAAAAAAAGGACGGCTTCAGTGTCAAGTGTGGAGGAGAGGAATCATTTTTTACCCCTTAGTTGCCCTTCTTGCTTATTTAATAATACAGAACGGAAAGTAAAAGACAAGACGGAAAGCAAAAAACGACCCTCTAATGCAGGTTGCCATTTCTCAAATGTAATAACAGACAAGTTTCAGGTTAAATATATGCATTTGTATCCATCTTTGGCGCTAAGTGCTAAGTGGTGCAATATTTCTTCCCAGCACATCACACAATCACTTACTATTCAAACAGTATTCAGACTTTTTCCTTGGATTATATGTTTTCAGATGGCGACAGACTAAAAGCTCCCATCTTGGAGATACCATGCGTCATGAACCAGGGAGTTTTGCAAAGTATGTTTCCTGCCAACATGGAAATAGCCAAAACAAGCCCACAGGCATGCTGCTGAATTAAAATGCAGTCAACAAAAATATGAATAATGTGAGAGGAATTTATATGTATGGAGTATAGTCGCAGTTTGATGGATTAACTGGATTACTTTGTGGGTTTTTTGACTCATAAAGTGACAATAACAGTATACACAGTATACAGTCAAGTCAGCTGTTCAGCCTCTTGGCACAAATTAGCTTTTTCTTAAGCTGTTAAAAAAATATCTTTGCTCGCTCACATTATAAATAACACAAGTTTCTGTCAAATTGTAAACACTTGCAGGTTTAAAATAGAGGAGATCCGCTGATATTTAACATATGAGAGAAGAGTCGCTCCAAAAAAGGGAGTCAGGATTCAGAGGCTTTGTTGCAGATTCAAGCTGTCGGTTTTACTTTAAAGTCATCACCAGGAGCAGTGTAGAGGCGTAATCAGCCAGTTCCTTTTCACGTTTTTATATTGTCAGTGGATCAAATGGTTAAATGTAGTGTGAGAGCTCAAAGGGATGAACACATGATGAACTACACCTGATCTGGCTGGTTGGTTCACTGTCACTGCAGTGTCTGTTTTTAGCAAAAAAAAAAACTGATAAACTCACTGTACGCTACCTGCCCAGCACCAAACAACAGACAGACAAAGTTAGCAATTAGCTGGTGAAGAAAATGGAGCATTTAGCCACTAAAAAACCATATATTTCCCTCAGGAGTTGGTGGAGACCAAAATCAGAGCTAAAGGAAGAGTGATTATTGGACTTACATGTGTGAGGTGGCCAGAAACATGACGTAACGTTGATCCTTGTCTGCTTGATCTAACATGTTCATCATAACTTTATAAGGTGATGATATGTCAGTGTTGTGTTTTCAGCTTGTTCTGCTGCCCCCAAGTGGCCAAAAAATACTGTTTTAAACATGTTTGGCAACAGAATAGCTCCACTTAAAGAAAATATAACATGCATCACAGGTATCCTTAGCACATGTATAGCATGTATAGCATTTTGTATAGCCTAATATGTGTTTTTGGAAAGGACTTAGACAGCCTCTCTTCATCTCCAACACACACTCAAGTTAATTTGCTGTTTTCAACAAGCGGCAGCATTTTAGAGTCATGATTAACCTGAAAAGTGTCCCCTGAAAAAGATACAAAATGACTGCACATACCGGGGATACGGTGGGGCTGCTGATATATAAGGGCAGGACCCTTTTAAGTGTCAGGGGTTCATGGCATGGCAGTGCATACCAGGATTTATATAAAAATGTTGTAGATCATTTGAAGCGAAGAGGAACTTCTCAATAGTGAGCTCTTAATACGGTGTACTCTGTGTTGTCTTTCCCGGCACAGTAAACATGTTCATACAAACATGATGTCATGTTGTATATGTAAAATTTAATATAAAACATCTGCCCCCCTTTTATTTCCCTATAAACACAGTACCCTCTCGTCGCCCTCTGGCTGAGATTAATTGTGTGAAGTTACTCTCTCTCTCTTTGCCCTCAGGTCCTAATTAAGTGGAATTCAACTTGCTTCATCTCGTAATTATGAAGCCGGGGAGAGAGAGGAGCTCACGCTGGACCAAATAGATATACAAACAGATTGAGGAGGAGGAGGAGGAGGAGGAGGGAGAGCTGGAGAGGTTGGGCAGGATGGGGAGTTGTTGGATGTTTTTGCTTCAGTTTCATATTTTTACCGTATGTGATTCCAGAAAAGCTACAGGTTCATTTGCATCCTTGAGCCACAGAGAATCAGAGGTACTGCTGCTATGTGTGGAGTAAATGAGGATATTTACTGTGTAAGACTGATGCGAGACTGAAGAGAGACTTGACGCACTCAGAGGCCTTCATTCATGTCTAAAAGAGTGTAATGATTTATTCACAAACAAGCATTTGTGTTTGCATTTATAATTCATATCCAAGTGGCCATCGCAGCGAGACAATGACAACAACAACAGCAGCGTTTAATCTGCAAGGTTCAAACTGGCTCTGATGTCCAAAATATCTCATCTGTGAACTGTGAGCTCAGATTGAAAGGCCTGAGGGATCAAAAAGCGACAAAGTCTTTCGACAGTCGATTTGGCACACTGTTGGTCCAGGGTCTCGTTCCTCACATTCAGCCTGTCACATCCCATCACAGCAAGGCGAGCCTCAAAGCTCAGTCTTGTTTTTGGCTCTGAAACGGGGGAAACTTTTGCAGAAGTTTCTGTTCGTCTGAGGTTATACGAGGAGTCGTTGCTGAGAAGGTGGCGACCAGCGACTCCTCATAACTGTCGGTGTCTAAGCTCGCAGGGATGAGCGGTACAGGTCAGGGCAGCAGGGCAGGGCTGCAATCAGCCTCTCTACTCCACCCCTCCTCCACCATCCTGGTTACACTAATTACATTACTCCTGGGGAGACGGGATAATCAAATCTTAATGAGGTGTGGAGGACTTCAGTGCTGTGCTTGACATGACAGTCTCTACCAACAGAGGTGCTGAACCTCTGTCAATTTCCAGAAGCCTGTGTAGAATTTGTACAAACTGCAGCTGCACAAAAAGCATTTTACACCAGACCTGATAGGATATTTAGATATTTTAAAACACTGTCAGTGTGACATCGTCCACCCTGATAAAAGATCAGTGCTGAGACCCAAGTTTAACTCTTCTAATTATTCTTGGCTTTATTCGGTTTTTATTTTCATGGATCAGGAAGAGAATAATAGTCTTGATATTTTGCAAATATAAAGTTTAGAGATGAAAATGGTACTGAACCCCAACTGGTAGAAAAAATCATCCCTTCCTTGGAGGACATTCAATGCAACAATATTTCCATTAGAAAAATCCAGTCAAAGTCAAATGAATCATTATTCTTTTTTAAAATAATAATAATAATAATAATGGATGACCGATTATTTATTTATTTTTAATGATAAGTTTACTCCAAATGGTTCGTCTTGCAACAGCTCGAGAAACATGTTTATTCCGATTTAGTTAGCATATCTGGAGTGAGAACCTTTAGAGCTACATGCTAAAAACTAGGGATTCACCGATCCAGCTTTTTCCCTCCTGATACAGATTCCGACACCTTAACTTAGGGTATCTGCAGATACTGAAAACAGTCCTATATAAGTGATCTATTTTCCCCAGATTTAAAATACGTTTACCTCACTGCATGAAACTCACTGGGATCATGGTAACATGGGGCCAGAGATTGCTGTGGTACGAAAAACTGAGTTTGCTTCCCACCGTGATTCACAGAATGTAACTGATATCGGGAACACAGAATTTTATAATGAAAAAAAATCTGTATTTAATGTTAAATATTGCATTGATGCATCCCTGACAAAACACCAAAAGATCAGTTACTATACTGATAAGTTACCACTACACGTATTCAAACAGGCATCAACCTGCATTAAACACATTTCGCTTTCAATGTTCTCCCGAGATTTACTTGAAGAAGACACAAAGAGCTGCATTAATTTATGACAATAGTAGCCAGATATTCAATGCACCACTGTTAGGACTCTGAATAATGGAGGCTTTCCCGTTCAAATACTGCAAACTGGTCTGACTGGAAGGATTTTAGCAATTACTTAATACGAGGAATCAATGAGGACCAAGTCAAGCTGTAATTGATTGAGTGGAGTCAGTCCAAAACTGTCTGGATGATGGGATGGATTCAATTTTAGAAACACAAATTTAAATTTAGCCACTCAATCAAAATAACATTTTTACAATGTCCTAATGAAACACATGCAGTGCGTGTATATCAGTAGATGACGATTTAAATTCAAGGATTTCTATTCTAAGTGTGGATAAATATGAACCATTCTACTCTCTCTAACAACTGGGACAATGAAATCC
Source organism: Macquaria australasica (assembly GCA_005408345.1). Taxonomy (NCBI): domain Eukaryota; kingdom Metazoa; phylum Chordata; class Actinopteri; order Centrarchiformes; family Percichthyidae; genus Macquaria; species Macquaria australasica. The sequence goes on along the minus strand of SEMN01000004.1, from coordinate 2,450,373 downwards.
ACCATCATGGTAGCTTTTGATATGCAGAACAGACTGATATCCACAACTCTGAAGAATAAGTTAGTTAGTGTTACTCTGCTTGATGCTTCCCATCAGGCTTAAAAGGCAGCAGGAAAAAAACAGGGAGGCAGAGCATTTTGTCCTCCTTGGGACAAGCTTATGCTCCTTGAGATTATCACTTTCCCCTGCTGGGGGATTTGTCACTGATCCCTCGTGCAGATTGGAGTCGGCTATTTAGTGACGCTCCCTCAGGGATAAGTAATACAATAGGATAATACAACAGCAGATTGGGAACGTTTTCTTTTGCAGAGAGGAAAATAACACAACATCGACTCGCATCAGTGATACTCCCACTCAGCCGGTCTGAAACACACAAACACGCACTCGGATGAATAACTCTCTTGTCTTTCATACACACAGGCGATGTTGCTCCACACTGTTCAACAACACACCGGGGATGTCAAACTCGGAGTTGCCAATCACTCCTCTTCCTCTCCTCATGTCATTCAGCGCTCTCATTTCCTTCCAAATTCCCTGCTGTTAGCCCTCCTGCTGCTCCATAACTAGCACCTGATTAGGAGTGTTATTAGGCCCTATAACTTCGGCACATCCACATCCTGCTGAGACTCCTGGAAAGACCTCGTTATCTCGCCATCAGCTTCACCACTCTCTCTCTCTTTCTTTCTGTCTAGCAACTGGACACTATCCCATCATCATCCCACCAATTTAAAGGGCAACACGGCTTTGGAAAATGCCAACGGACTTCCAAAGCTGCACAGTTTCTTTCTCCGGCCTCAGCGAAACACAAGAGAACCAGGCAGATCTCATGAAACATGTATAAAGCCTCCTTTCTGGCAAACACTGCAGAAATCAGGGCTATAGGCTGCCTCAGAGAGACACATCACTCTTTAGGAAGCGTGTTGCTTCATGCAAGCAAATTGCGGGTGTAATTAGAGGTTCAACTCTGACAGATTTTAATAACAATGATGCTGAGGATTGTCCCTCAGCAACCTCGCAACAACATGAACATTACACCAGCTTCCTCATAGTTGGTTTAATCACGAGGTAATGGAGCCTGTGAGGTCTCTGATGTTTGTCCCCATAAAGCAGCTGTTCAGAACTGTGCAATAAAAGCACGATTTAGTGTTAAATAAGGCATTCAAAACAACTAGAAAGCAATCAGAGAGCACCCACGTCCATAAAGACCACATTATTCTGATTATAGAAAGTGTTTGCAAGTTTCTAATCAGCATCTAGATCTGCATCAGAATAGACACAGTGATGGACATGGATGGCCATAATTTTTTGGGAAAATCCTTAAATTCTGTCTGAGAATATTAGGGCCTTGTATGAGGATGAAAGGCGCCAAATTTTACAAGACAGCTGAGTTGTGACTGTTAAGATTGATCTAATTACTGAAGCACCAACTTGCATTTAAATTAATGTGAGTAATTGTGTGCACATGTTGCCTAAACCTGCACAATTTTTACAAGAGTTATGGCAGCTTTTATCAAGTAGACTACAGGAATCTGGCAGCCAATTATAGGACAAGTGTATTGCATGTCAAAAATAACGTTTTTCCCCAGGATCATCGAAATTTTTAATCTACAAACTTTGGTGAAGTTTGGATGAAATGTGTAAGTGAGGGAAAAGGGACTATTGAGGCAGAAAATCTGTTCAGAAAAGGTGCGTGGCGTATTCTGATCCAGAAACAGACACTGAGAACATAAGAAAGTCTACATCTCATGGCTTAAAGCTGCAGTCATTGATTTTTTTGGCCACATGGGGGCAGCGCAACAACCTCTAAACAGATTTTAAAACTGTTTTAGCTAATGTGTTAGCAAACAGTTGCCTATTTACACGTCCAGCAGACACGGAGCCACATTAGCATTCATTAAAAGCCATGTTTCTGGTCACTTCTTATTAGTAATGTTTTTATTTCCATCAACTCTCGAGGAAAATATGTGAAAATATGTCTCTTTAGCTGCTAAATGCTCCATTTTATTCACCAGCTAGACTCTAACTGTGTCTGTCTGTATTTAGCACTGGACAGGTAGTGTCCAGTGGTTTTATCTGAGCTTTTTTATTGGAGATGAGGCTGATGAGAGCCATGAGAGTGAACCAAAACAGTAAAGTTGTGGGCCATGAAACCAAAACAATTAGCTGAAAAACACTAAAAATGCTCCGTAGAGCTGAGGGGAACTGCAGAGTTGGGTGATAATTCGTTTCTAGTCATTTGATCCATTGTTAATATAAACATATTGATTAGTGCAGCTTTAATCATCCAGTGAAATGTGTAAAAACATCTTTGAGACAAGGATCCATATCAGAAAACAACGTCAGTCAGTGTTTTCATGCTGAAATCAGAGGTTTTACATTACGTTTTGTTTGTGCATGTAAATTTTACCATGTCAGTTAACACCCCTATCACTGCTGTTCATTTCTTTGCAGTTTAACCTGTACAGAGGAGTGTCCATTTCGTGGGGCGTAATTACAGTCCCAAAGCCTTTTGAAGAACGGGGGACTCTGGATGTCATTTTCATCTGTGGCAGCCCTGACAGTCTCTTCTACTTCTACCCCGTCTCACATAATCTCCATCTCTCTGCTCATTCCAACATAACTACTCTGCAATCAAACCTGTCAGTCACACTTAAGGCTCTAAATACCTTGCGATTCCTCAATCAGACACACCACTCTTGCTTTACCTCGAATAGGCTCCAGCCGCTCCTGCAGCCCCATCTGTCCATCGCGCCTCGGCTAATTCTTATGGACAAACTCATCATCACCTCAGGGTGACATGTTATTCATCAACGGGCTGCAGTAAATGGCTCAAAATAACGTGACCTTGACGTTAACTGTATATTTATCATGTATTTTAGGCTGAAATAACTCAATGGATTGCCATTAAATTTCGTGCAGAAATTCATGGCAACTAGAGGATAAAGCCTACAGACTTTGGTGATCCCCTGACGGTTCCTCTAGCGCCACCAACAGGTCAAAGTTTTTACTTATCCAGTGGAATATCTCAATCCCAATATGGATTGGCACAACATTTTGTACAGACATTAATGATTACTAGACAATGTCTCCTAATTTTGGAGATCACTTAACTTTTCATCTACCGCCATCATCAGGTGTGTCTAATACTTTGGTTTAGGAGAAGATAAACAATACATCTGCTAGCTAACATGTAAGCGTTGTAATTATGAGCATGTTAGCATGGTGACATTAGCATTTAGCTCAAAGCTGAGCTGTAGCCTCTAGACTTTATATTCTCGTTAACAATATATTAATTATGTATTTTATGTGCATTTGTCATTATTTATTTCATTGTCTTTATCTGTTTTCTATCTGTAAAGCACTTTGTCAAAGTGCTGTATAAATAACAATAAAAAGTCAAAGAATATGTCATTTTTTTCTCAAGCTCAAATATATATCAGCACTACAGTTAAACCATAAGAGACCTCGTAATCCTTGTTAGAGGAACCACAACACTGACTACACTGTTACCTATGAAATTGTTAGTGCACATTAATGTCAAATTCCTCCCCTGGCTGCAGCAGATTTGTGAGCATCTGACAGAAAGATATGACGACCTCAAGTCTGGGTGTGATTGCAGCATCTTTGGACACGATGTTCAGTCTCACCTCTCCACCAGACCACACACCCCATAAAACACCTCGCCCTCTGTGACACCTTTAAATCGCCTCGCCCACACTGTGTTTAGAGTTATTCTCTTGCTGACAGCTCTATTAAGTAGATCGCTGATCATCTGGGTGGTGGACTTTAAAGGACACATTTCAAGCTTTTTTGGGGGGGGGGGTTTGTGCACTTGATTTCATGAGGCTCTATATTTCTTTATGTCTATGTTTAAAGGGCCATTTAGTGAGATTTTCCTTTTCTTATCCCACAGCACAGAACAACCATAACTCATCTGTGGAGGGGCTGACTCTCGTTTGTAGTAGTAGTAGTTTTTAAAATGTTTTTTATACATTATATTGCATTCATTTGGCAGACGCTTGGAGCAATATGGAGTTCAGCGTCTTGCTCAAGGACACTTTGACATGTGGAAAGAAGCAGCCGGGGATCGGACCACCAACTGCACAACGTTTTAGCTTTGAAGTGTTACCAATTAAAACATAATTAAAGGCCAGTTTGTTTGTTCTTTTAGATTTTTTTTTTTTTACTTGAAATTGAAAGTCTATTCTTGACCTGGTAACAGTAGTTGACAAAACAATTTCACCACAAGGTCCATTTCTCAGCTGTTCTGGAGCTTTCAGTTGTATTACATGATCTTCCTATGCAGATGGTGTTTGCCTGGATGTCATATAATTGCAGATGTTCAAATTTCCATTTTTCTGAGCACTTAAAGGACTTCTCGTCCATGTTGGCTTAAAAAATTATTTTTGACTTTGGAACAATTCACCACAAGGTCCATTTAGTTAAAGCCAACGTGGACGAGAAGTCGTTTAAGTGCTCGCAAAAATGTAAATTTAACCATCAACAATTCCATGACAACAGGGGCAAACTGAGGAACATCATGTGATACGATCCAAAGCTCCAGAACAGCTACTTAATTTACCTTTTTTTGGACTGTTTTAATGTAAACTGCACACTGTAACTCAGGTGGCAGGAGCAGGTCCGTCCTTGACCATATAGGCCTGCGGTTGAAGGTTCGATTCCCCATCTCCTCCTGTCCACATGTCAAAATGTCCTTGAGTAACAACAAGATGTGTGTATGAAAAAAAAACAAAAAAACGCAGGTCCAAACAAATGTCAAGTCATAAAATGTAGAATTGTTGGATGGGCAAGTGATAAAAAACATCGACTTGCTATCAAATTTAAATTTGAGGACTGTGTTGATGACCGGCGTCACAAGTTATTTTATCTGGAAAGACTAAAAAGCTTCATTCTCAAGCAACCAAGTCGCTTTCCGAGTCATTATCTTCCTAAATGTTTCTGCTGGATCACGGCTGTATTTTTTTGACATGCGAAGGGACATTGAGGCTATGAAAGTGTCTCTCTGTTCCTACGAGTCAACTTTAGATGCTGACAGAGATCACAGATCAGTTACTGTCCCTTTAAAATCCTCATCAGCTAAAGGAGGTGATCCACTTTCTTAATCCTCGGACTCTCTGTAGTTGAGATCTGGGAGCTTCAGCTGACTAGGCCGGCTTTTCTTTTGGCTGATTCACACTGCGCCGCCATCTCTCCTTTTTGTTTATATGCCTCTGTAGCGTTTGTTGACTCACCATACATCCACTGAGACCTTTCAAAGCTTAAAAAAAAAAAAAGAAAAGAAAAAGAAATGTTTTCATTTCCAGGCATCACCTATAGGGCAGGCAGCCAGGGGGGGAACCAGCTGAGCACTTAACTGAATGGAGAGAGGGAGTAAAGGAAAAGAGGGCAGAGGGTTTCATCTAAAAACCTTCAGGTGAACACATCACTCAGACTTTTTTCTGCTAATAGCTTCTTCTCTCTCTCTCTCTCTCTCTCTCTCTCTCTTTCTGTGTGTGTGTGTGTGTGTGTTGTGATGTTACATCACTGTAAAGCCTCTCAGACTCTTCCGGTCCTTCATTAAATGTGTGAGAGGATAAAGACCAGGCTGATGTCATTAGCTCGCTGCTTTAAATCCAGACCATCTCTTCTACCACTGAGCTCCCATTAATGTGGCTTCTTTTTTTTTTAATTAGAGATGCTTTGATCAACAGCCAATTATTTCCAGCAGATTCTAGCTTTTATTTATTTATTTTATGTCTATTTTTTATAAGGACAACCACAGATTTTATGGCCTTTATATTCCGGGGTGAGATCAGCGATTCACATATATGAAGGGCATCAAAGTGTATTCTTGACCTTGGAAACAGCAGTCTTCTCAAGGGCCATTTAGTAGCTGTTCCAGAGCTTTTGACCATATCTTTGTCACCAGTTGCCCAGTTGTCGTGGATTTATTTATTCGATTTTTTGTTTGAGCTGTTGGGTTTTCATGATGTAAAAGTGACACGAAAGAGAGATTTTATTCCTCAGTGTGATCTTTGTGACTCTAAATACGGGTCGAACTAACAAATAAAGGCATGAATAAATAAAAAAGCAAAAACTTATACAATTCTGATGTATCTGTTGTCAGGAAGGAATATTGGATATAATGTGTATTGTGTATAACATGTGGATTTCTATCTTCAGATGATACAAAATGACTATTAAGGAGTAATCTTCTTATTGGATTATTTTATGGAGAGAAATAACACAAGCAGTATTTCAATATGAAGATTTCAGTTCTCATTATCTGTCCGTCTCCTCTGCAGACGCAGCGTGATAGCGTCTCTGCGTATCTTTCTCCCTCGTTTCCAAGAGACACAATGTGACGGTGATAAGCAGCACGTACCTGGTTCCACTTGACATCTCTCTGAAGAGGTGGAAAATTGAATACCATACAACGCACCAAGCATTCTTATAATAATATCAGTCAGTCAGGCGTTTTTCTTTTTGTTTTGTTTTTTATCAAACTGCGTTATCATGCATCAAACAGAAGGCAACCAGAGCTTTTGTGTTCTCTGTCACTCTCGCAGCTTAACAATAACACATAACTGAACTACGGTACATTCAGTGGCAGCTGTCCCCCATTTCCTGATATTCTGGAGAGCAACATTTGGATCAATAAACCTCCAGCTACCAAATGGACCTTTTATTTTTGGCTCTGAATGCCACGCCACTTAGTAGGCAGAGAGCACCACGAGGGAAGCCACTTACTGCACAGGGAGCTGCTGGCCAGACAACCAGGAAATGGACCGTGTGCTGGAAACGCTTCAACAGCACTTTGAGTAACCCACCTCTGATTCTATGGATTTCTACAGATTTACAGCCCACAAAGAATTTGGCAGCTGTTCATGCCATTGCAATCTTCATGTGTGTGTGTGTGTGTGTGTGTGTGTGTGTGTGTGTGTGTGTGTGTGTGTGTGTGTGTGTGTGTGTGTGTGTGAGATCCAGATGGTCATCAGAGCTCTAGAGTCCATCCAGGTTATTGAGCACCAACGTGCAGACGAGCTCCTCTGCCTGCTGCTCCACAATGAGCACGCTCACCTCATCCCGTTTTTAACACTTTCTAGTAAGGCATGCTTTTAAAAAGGGTTTATAAGTTGTAACTAATGGATTCATTAATGGCAAAGAAATCTCTTTTTACGGCTTTATATATAAATAATAAGCCATTAATACCCTTACAGGTCATTAGGTTGTGAAAAATCCATTTGGCGTATACCGTCCTCCAGACTGCTTTCTTACAAGCTCTTTAATTAATCACAAAAACCTACAAATTGGTGACAGATTAAAGGAAAAACCAACATAAAATGTTTGAATGCTCCTTGGCATAGATTACACAAGTCTCTAAAACTCAACTGAAGGGATGAAACACAATTTTTCCAAAAGATATTCCCTCAATTTGTGCTTTTTAATGATTTTAATGATGGAACAAAATCTCTTAACTTGAAGATCTGGAGACTACGAAGGCCATAAGATATGATTCACATAATTTTCATGCTGTGTTGTGTTTGTTTAAGTTTGTCAATGATACCACATTATCAGGGTTTAAACAACAATGAAGCAGCTTACAAAAATTAGGTTTCATCCCTACACCCATAAGAGCCATAGAGGCCATGTACCTTTGGTCATAAAGGGTCAGGAAATTCAGCCGGTGGAGAACTGCACATTCTTCTGTGTTACAATTGACTAAAAGTGGCAACACCTCAGCACAAGACAGGAAATGTCTGGACAAAGTGGTGCAAACGGCATCAAAAATTGTATTCCAGGAGCTACCGTCCCCTGCTGAAAAGACTCCTCTCACACCGATACCCATCTTTTTAACGTCCTCCCTTCTTTTAAAAGACAAAAAGTGGCTAATTTTATATTTAGTATCATAAAAAAAGGGAATGGGATGACTTGCTTTCAGTTGTTAAAAAGTGTCTTTGTTATCTGAATCTGTATGATTCTGCATCCTGCTCCGATTTGATTAACGTCTAAAAAGGATTTCTGGATTGTATGATCTTAGGAGGCGACGTGAACTCTGCTCTTGATCCATGTACAGTATTGATAGGTCAGCCCAAACCACTGACTCAACATCTTCAGCACTAAAATTGATTTTGAGTCACCACAATCTGAAGCTCTTTTATTGAGCAGGTTGTACACCAAACAAATAGATTCCTCACTACCTGGCAAGCCAGATGTTGTTACTGATTAATAAACATCAATAAATGATTTATTAACAGTTGGTTACAACTTATAAACCCTATATATGTACCTCAATATCAAAGTAGTGTTATCTTATATTCTGTCACAGTGGTTGTCTCTCTGTTTGGGCAGGATGCCAGCTCTAGCTGATGTACGCCTGCCAGCTACTGTGCCAAGTTATGCAAAAGACTTGTGCAAACTATAAAACAGACCATCAAACCAGACTGGGTTTTTTATTTTTTTTTCACATCTGCAAAGAGGCAAAGAAATGATCACATCGTTACAGTGATCATCGTCATTCTTTGCTATTTTTCTAAAATCTCTTTATCTACTAGAAGGCAGTGCTCATCAAACATTCAGGACATCCCACCGCTGGAGAAGAGGACTGCCTCTGAGCCGTATGCGCTGCCTTTGATAGCACATCACAGCCGCCCCGTACCACCTGAAATGACATCTGACGGGGAGGGATTTTTTTACAATCACGGTGGGATTTCAGACTGCTCAGAGAGAGAAAGCACCTCGATATTGGCTATTTAAGTTGCCTAGAAAATCTTTTAATGGCAGATTTGACAGTGGCCTCAACATGACATTTCTGAGCCAATGAGACAGAGGACGAGAGATGATATGAGACACATACTGAACGAGGCTGCGACTGAAAGAAGCACTGTGAACTGTTAGCAGCAAGATGTACTTAAAGTATCAAAAGTAAAAGTACTGGCTGATATATTATTATATATGACATTATTATGATGAATCAGTGTATCAGGTCCAGTGGTTCCCAACCAAAGGGTCACAAGATAAATCTGAGGGATCGTGAGATGATTAATGTGGCAGGAAAGAAGAAAAAACTACACACATTTGTATTATTTTGTGAACTTTTCTCTAATCTTTGCTTTCTGTGAAATATACTCGCTCCTCGTTTCTGCTAGAGGCTGGCGGTTTGAGGTTACATTAGCTGGTACTAGCATAACACACCCGAATCTCCAAAAAATGTAGGCGCCAAGTTTTGATATCCAGCTTCTCAAATGTGAGGGTTTGCTGTTTTTGTTTTTTTTTGGTATGTGATATTAAGCTAAATATGTTTGTGTTTTGGACTGTTGTTTGGACAATAAAACAGTCTGAATATGTCAATTTGGGGCTTCTGGAAATTGTGATGCACATTTGTATTGTTTTCAGACATTTTATGGACAAACGAACAGATCGATGCTAAAAATAATTGTTAGCTGCAGCCGTCATTAAACGTTTTTATGTGAAAACCAGTAACTACAGCTGTTATATAAATGTAGTGGAGTACAAATTACAATATTTCCCTCTGAAATGTCGTGGAGTAGAAGTATGAAGTCGCATAAAATGGAAATAGTATCTCAAAACTGTACTTACAGCACAGTGAGTAAATGTACTTAGTTACTCCACTGCTAACCACTTTCACAAACCCCTCCCCAGAGATGACTGTAACAACTGTGACGGCTTTTGAAAATCTGCTCCCCTGACGTGGTGGGAAAAACCAACATGTGACTCAGAGGAATAAGAAGCACCTTTGATCTGTGACAAAAAAAAAAACCCCAAAAAACTGCAAAGACTTAAACTGCCATGCTGTGCCGCTCATTAGGACTGTGATAGAGCTCATCACAGTGCCTTCTCTCCAAGATAATCCAACTCACAGCTGCTAGGGTTTCAGACATTGGGGATACTTTATCGACAGAGGGTTTTTTTTTGCGATGAAATGGGAACATAGTGTTTAAATTCGGCCTAACAGCTGGCCAATGGCTCTGCTAACCTCTATATCTAATCAATGGTTTGTTTGACGAGGAATTAGACTGTGGTTGCTATTTATTGCTAAAACTGATGGTCAGTGGACGTCTGGGACACATGTTCACCCTGAATAGATATTTAGCCGCTGTGTGTTTCTGTAGGCAACAAAACAGAAGCGCACTGTGAATGTGATTGTTATTGGTTATGACATTTAATTTCCATTTGAGAACAAGCTGTGTTTTACAGCAGGCATCTATGAAGATGCACAGTATGATGCCGGGAGATTATTTATACACACACAGATTAGATTTATAGGCAAATTCAGAACCATAAATTATGCTCAAAATCTTTTTTTTTTTTTAATCAGTCATTATTTGTCATATGTTTCTCTGTGGGGGTGTTAATTGGTGTGATGCCACTCATTTTCTCACAGAAATAAAAATAAAATCTCTTGTTTTGTTTTTTTTGGCTTAAATTACAGCTCGTTCATTTACATACATGTTCAGTTGTTTCTAATAATAATCACAGCGTGTTAAAAAGTCCACCGCTCTCACCAGGAGATGTTGAGTCGAGGTAATTTGAATGACAAGCCGATTGAAAACATCTGTTTTCTTCCATTTTTGTGGTTTTTATTATTTATACAAATGATCTTCCCTGATAATTCAAATGTGTGTGTGTTTGCAGATGAGACAACAACAACAGCAAAAGCAGATTTAAAAATGCATGCACACGAACATCAAAAAACTTTAAACTACTTATTATTATTATTATTATTATTGAGGCTAGTGGTTCGAGGCTACATTAGCAGCTACTAGCATAGCACACCCAAATCTCTGGCAGAACTGTGTGTGGTTGAGTTGCATTGTGGGTAATGAAGGAAGGAAGGAAGAAAGAAGAAGAAGAATCGATTTTGGCCCTTTTTTTTTTTTTACTGTCCATCGTGAGTCCAACAGTGTCATAGGAGTGCGATACTAAATCGCAAACAAAGAACACCAAAAGCCTGACAATGTGCACAACAAGAAGGAGGAGGAAAACTGAAACAATTGTATTTAACATGTGAAAACTGAAGAGGTCACAGAAGTCAAACTACTAATCGAAACACAAATTAATCTGACATGGACGCTTCGTGTCACTGACCTTTCAAAAAAGGTGATGACAGGGATGGTTGGACAAACTGCATGATTCTTATCCAAAGATATTCCTCGAGTTATATCTCATAGTGTAATTTATAGTCGTATCAGTTACTGCTGTGCAGCTCGGGGAGATGCAGCAAGAATGATCTAATATTTGGAAAGAAATTTGTTTGAAAAAGGCCATTAAGCTTTCAGGACAAACTGTTATTAGTGTGAGATCAACAAAGTAAATATAAGGAATAGAGGTAAAAATAATTACACATTACAGAGGATACAAATGGAAATTAAATGTGTTTACGTGTATACTGTATTATAATTAATTATAATCATTATGTGTGCAATAGCGTATGTGTTGAGTATGTGTGTCTATATTAGTGTGCACTGTGTGTGTGACTATGTATGATTATAAATGTGTATGTTAAATATTTTTATTTTAATATGAACTCTTGGGAGACTGGAGCTAAAATAGTATAATAAACAATAATAAACAACATTTTAAAAATGTATAAATCTTCTATTGGTACTGGTGAGGGGTGAGCTGGTGGAGACTTCAGTGACATTCAGTATTTCTAAAACGCTTAAAAAGCCCTGGTTCTGTTGCTATAATTCCAATCTACCAAAAATAAAAAATCATTTCATTTCCCCTTGTTGGCTGAGATATAAAGCAGAACTGCACCAGTTATTTGAAAATATCAATTTGGAAAGGAATCAAGATCTGTACACATGCAGGCAAATAATTCTCTGTCTGCTTCAGAGAGGACGCTGGAAAATTGACAAAGAATAATTAAAGGCAGAAAGAAGCTACATGTCCCTGCTCATTTGATTTTCCTTTCTCGTTCCCTTTACATGTGTTTTTCCTTTTATTTAATGTGCATGTTGGGTTTGAAGACGACCCTTTCTCTTCTCGTTTAGAGAAATTGAATAATTTGCATATTTCCAATTTATTCTTCTAGTTGAAAGGCATGTAAACCACAAACAACACTGATGACTTACCTGTTTCTTGAGAGTTTAATTACCTTTTATACTGAAAGTCGAGTTTACTACAGTTTTTTTGGCTGATATATGACAAAATTCTGGATGTGTTTTGGAATAAGTTGCATCAAAGGGATTGAAACTATGAATATTACAGCTTAGGGATGAAAAGCATGCATTAAATAATGCATATTTGAACATTTTCATTCGTATTTTTGTTCATATTGATGAAGGAAACTATGCATTTGCATCGCTGCTTGGTTCTGGCTCTAACCTCAAAGTCCAGTTCTGACCTGCAGGTATCAGTAAAGCATCCCCAACAAAACATGCAATTGTATTAAATGCTTGTATCTTTTCATTATTTAACTCTTTAGGCATCAGAGCACAGAGTATTTTTCACTGTTTCAATCTGAGGTCTTATGTTCCCCCCAAGGGTGTTGATACTCCACCTTCAGTTACATAATGTTTTATCAGGGTTTTAGTAACCACAGACATGCTTTAAAATGGGGTTTCACAGGACAAAATCTACTAACATTGGGCTCTATGGACAAACAATTGGAGTCCTGGATTATTAGGTAAAAGCTTGTTGTTCATACTAAACTTGATCATTTTTTACAGTCTGAGAGGGGAGATGAGGGTAAATTTTCAGTAAATTACATGATTGTGGAATTAAACTCTTACTGATTTGAGCTCTGAGTAACCTCAACAGAGCTCAAATGGGTATCTATTGGAGTCTATGACCTGAAAAAGCAGGATTTCTAGGTGCAGACTGTGTGCATTTTAGCTGTTTTTATATCAAACTGGGTGAAAGGTTTGTACAGTTTCTAGTGAATTGCATGATTCTTCTACTAGTTTGAACTCCGTGTAATGTCATTGGAGCTCCCCTGGACCAACACTTTGACAACCACTGAACTGTTTTATGAACTCCCACCTGTAGTCAGAGCAGAGTCTCTTACCTGCAGCCAGCTGCATCCAGCCGCAGATCTTATACACCGTGCCGGTGCTGCAGAAGAAGAAGAGCGCGAAGCAGCCGATGCAGGTGAGGACCAGCACCATGGACATGCCGATGAAGAAGGAGGCGGCCTTGAACGCACCGGAGGGGATGGCGCTGAACTCGGTGAAGCTGCCCTGACAGGTCAAGTCCCGGGACAGCCCGTTCCCGATGCAGTAGTGGAACAGACCGAAGTAGCCCGCCTGCGGGGTGTCCACGCCGTCTCCGATCCAGTACGGCTGGATGAAGCACACCACGTTGACGATGGCGAAGAGGATGGTGAAGATGGCCCACAGGACGCCGATGGCGCGGGAGTTGCGCACGTAGTTGGTCTGGTAGATTTTGGCAGCCTCGGAGGCGGGGAGCATGGTGGTGGTCGTGCTGGGGGCCCCGGGGACCATCCTCCGGTCTGTGTAAAAGGGGGGTCTTCTCGGTCCTCAGGATCAATGAACCTGTCCTCAGCAAACTAACATCTGCCGCATCTGATCCGTAAAAGGCAATCACAGTGTGCTGCAGAACTTAGTCTAGTCGCTGTTTTCGGATTGTATTTTTTATCTTTATTTATATTTATTTTAACTGACTTTATTCAGTCACAGTCGTACCCAGAACATCACTGCACTCTCGCATCCACGGCAAGCTCGGGTTTTGTTTTCTTCTTGTATTTTCCTCCGATTTTCATTCATCAGTCTGCGAAAACGAAACGTGCGCTCCGGAAAAAAAAAAACAAGGTTCAGCAATCCATCCTCTATTCAGAAGCCCGCAGATTTATCCTACATCTGTCCTCATACTCATTTAAAAAATGTCCCTACCTGAGTCGTGTCCAAAGCCGGAGACTGTTATTCCGACGAACCGGTTCGGCTCTGTGATCTCGCTCAAATGCTCCGTCTGTGCTCGACGCCGACAGACCAACAACCGCAGCTGAGATCCTATTGAGACAGAGTTGGAGGATAGCCTTGGATATTACAGGGCCAACCCACATCCCTTAATCCCAGTCTGACGTTTTATTCCAGTAACGCGCGAAATCTTAAACAGACACATGCTCAAATAATTCCACCAATATAACTGTATGAGCGGGATATGGACAAATGCACCAAGAATTGCACACCAATATAATAATAAAGACATAATAATCAACACTAACACACAGTGTCTGTAGCAGCCTACTAGTTAAACTGACCTAATAGTGTCTGTTTCCAGTGAGATCAATATAAAACTATACTTGCAGATTTTGTCTACGTTTTTGCTTTTTTAGGCGTACCCTGCAAAAATATAATATATTTTCCTATGTGGGACCTGTATTAACATATTCTCCAGTTTTCTGTGCGAAAAAAAAGAAGGCTAAGGCAATTTATCATAATGCATCATTTGTAGCCTAATTCTAATTAGATTTCTTAATTTAACAAATAAAGAATGATCTCACCTCAAGGTCAAGTCAGCATCTTTTGGGGATGTTCTGGAGCTTTTGATCGTCTTATCTTCGTATCTTCTCCCTCAGCAGATGTAGTTGCCCAGTTGTCATGGAATAATAAGATATCTTAATATGTAAAAAAAAAAAAAAATACATATACATATAGTATACTATATATATAATATACATATATATATATATATTTAATAGGCAACGTAATAATATTTGACTTTGACGTGATGATTTCCCTTCATTTAAAAAAAAAACGAGCTTTTAGAGCAAAAAACTCCATTACCCATGATTCTATGTGTGACGTCTGATTGGGTGGTAACCGAAGAACGTCATTTGACGTAATCTGAAGGCGCGCGCGAAACTCCTGTGAGTGCCGAGCGCTTGTGGCCGCGTGTTACTGACCCTGTTCACGGTGTACCGTAACCCCGTGTTGTTGTTGTTTAGTACGAAGATGACATCGCTGTTACAGCATCCAGGGTACGAGGAGGAGAGGCTGCAGAGGGTCGCAGAGCAGCTGCCCTGCAGGGAGGTCCAGGCGGGGACGCTGCTGTCGCTCATGGGACAGGTACGTGGGCTGCGCCACCTCCTGAGGACTTTATGAATAAGAGGCACAACATACTTAATAGTGCTCTCTTGTACTTCACTCTTTGGCTTTGGCCTGCAAACTTATCGGTAACCAGAAAGCAATATTTTAAATCCTTCTTTTTTTGTTTTTGAGGGGCAGCTATTGTCGTTTTGGTCGTAGTTTTAATAATAATAATAATAATTTTTGTAGCACCTTTCAGACATCTCAAAGTGCTTTTCATCAAATTGCATAATTGTATATAAACCATTTCGACAAAGAGGTGGCAAACAAACATTTACGTACAATAAAACAGGGTAGAACAATACAAATTAGATTAAATAAATCAACTTTCACTAAGATCATTCCTGTTGAAAGAAACTTTAATCAGTTATGTCTGTCCATTTTGGGTTGGGGTCTTAGTTGATTTGATTTTGATCGGTTTGTCATTAGATCTCTGGTGTCAGAATAACATTAATGAATACGCTTGTGTTTAATAAGCACTAGTATGAAGTTGACTCGGTATGAACAGTTACAGCCTAATGGACATTTTTCAATTAAATGAACCAATCAATTTGTCAAGGAAATTGAGTGACTATTAGACAACTAAGAATGTTATTAGTCAGTCAATTACTGACAACAGTACTGGATTTCATTTGATCATAAAAGCCTGGATGATGTTAGTTAGCAATAGAGGGAGAACGTGTTTGTTTAGATCGTTATGGATCATATTGAAATGTCACAATTATATTGAGCAAAAATGTACTGAAATGTGTTCTTACAGCCACAGCAGTACAGCTATCCCTCGATCTTCATCTATGGTCATCGGGCTTCAGGGAAGAGTCATGTGATGCACGTTTTGCTGAAGGAACTTGAGGTGAGTGAGAGACATTTTCTGTCAGTTCGGGGTCCCTGAATGGTATTTGTTTATGTACACGGACAAACCGTTAATCAGGTTTGTGTCAGTGTCTGCTTAGCATGGAAAAGTTTGTCTCACTGACTACTTTAACCTTTAAAATTTAAACAGATGCTGGCACTTGAATCATACAGAGCTTCCTTCATCAGACGGCTGAAATATTACATTTTATTGAAAGTACATGAAGTTCATGATGGTAGCGTGATTCCGTCAGTCAGTTGTATTGCATTTCAAAGAAATCCCATTTCTCAGTGCACACAAAGCTCAATGTGTGCGTAGGCTTATATTTCCCTTCTTGATTTAAAGTGTATGGATGGAATCACTCAGTGTCTGAGTTAGAAAAAACATACCTATCTTTCTGCGCAACGTTTTTGTATGAATTAAATATAAAGAGCAAAGCTTTCCACATTGTCAGTGATCCTAGTTCCCACACTTTGAGCTTTTACCTTCAGCTGTTCCTAACTAACTTACTAAGGCTGCAACTAACTGATATTTTAATTATTGACTAATCTGTAGATTATTTTCTCTATTAGTCGTTTAGTCTATAAAATGTCAAAAAAATAGTGAAAAAAGCCCCTCGCAATTTTCCAGACCCCAAAGTGATGCTTGTTTTGACCAACCAACAGACCAAAACCTCAAGATATTCAGTTTACTATCATATAAGACAAATAAAAGCAGCAAATCCTTTTATTTGAGAAAGCCAATGTTTGGCATTTTTGCTTGAAAAATTACAGAAACGATCAATCAATTATCAAAATAGTTGCCATTTAATTTGTTTTTCGATCAACTAATTGATTAAATGACTTATCATTACAGCTCTATAGCTAACTTTTATTTGGTGTTCATTTAACATCCCATTGCTTTTATTGTGCAACAAATGTTAATACTTTAGTGTCATTTCATTAAGGACAGATTGTGACGTTCAGTATGCATCACGTGTATTAACTCCACTGATATCAAACTGATTGTCTTTCATCATCACTCCTCCTCCTCCTCCTCCTCTGCAGCTGCCTCACGCCACAGTCAGCTGTGTCGAATGTGTTTCTGTTGCGTTGCTGTTTGAACAAGTGCTGCTGTCCTTCTTTGGCTGCGATGCTGCCTCGCTGCTCCCCCGCAGTCCCTCCCTGTCTGACTTCGTACGCATCTACAGACAGCAGAGCTCCCGGTCTCCTGCCAAGCAGACGCGATACATTGTGAGTGCCGTGCACTTTACGCCCCAACCAGAAAATCACTCCTCACTTGGCACACCAAAATACTATAATCTCATGGCATGTCAAATGATTTATTTATTCTTTGGATGTGTCAGTTAAATGTTTGTATGATAATTTGATTATGCAAATAGATGCTAAACAAAGCTCCAGATGCATTAGCCTGAAGAAAATAAGTGGGATTTTCAGCCAGCACAGGAACAGGTTTAATCTAGTATTTTGGCTCCATAATTTCTTTTTATATTTGAAAGTGAGCTCGCAGAATATGAAACAGCCATTCACAACCTCTAGTTTATTTAATATGAACGTTACAAAATAAGATCAAATGCACATGTATGTTTTTCAGGTAATGGAAAAAGCCGAGCTTCTGAGAGACACGGACGCCAATCTCCTCCCTGCTCTCCTGCGTCTTCAAGAACTGGTGAGAAAGTGCATCAAGCTCTTTGTGTTATCCATCAAGTGAGCCACTTTATTGTTGTTGCATTGTGTGGATGATGAAGAGGGACTGGAGGAGCTTCTTTTGTAATGAGTGACCTTGAGCTGAGTGTGTGGAGCTCTTTCATAATGCTGTTGGGAAGAAAGGATGGCAACCACTCTCAGCATTTTAATTAAAGACAGCAAGAGGGCAAAGACTTATGTGATTATTTGTGTTTTATTCCTGTGAAAGCTAAATGTTTTCTGGTGGATTGCGAGTGTTAAGAGGAATCTGTCTTTTCAATGTCATGCTGCTTCAGTGCTGCAACATAGGATTTTGACGTGATGATTAGGATGCATATGTACACATACGTGAAGGATGACAGGAAGATGAAGGGTTGTTATGTCTCTAATGTGTATTATTATTATTATTATTATTATGGCCCCTCTGCAAAAAGGTTAACATGAAGGATTTACTGTCTAGGGTGTATTTTATTATTGTGGCAGAAAGGCTCAAGCAGAGGTTAGAGTGTGTTCTCTCTGTGTTACTAGTGTGCACTAATGATGCCGATCTGATCAGAATCAAACTTTGCAGATATTCACATCGTTAGGAAAAGAGTTGCTCTGTGATTTTTTTTTCCCCAAATTGGTGTAGCCCGCCAAACTTCACATCTTACTGGATCAGGATGTGTTGTTGTGTCAACACAATACCTCATGATACCTAACATGTTGTAAAGGGATGCACCGATCCAACTATTTGCCAACATCGAGTACAATCTGATACCTCTGCTCTCTTTTTCCCAAAATATAAGATCTATTACCGCACTGGGCTGAACTCACTGGGATCATTTTTATTTATTAAGACAACATGAGGCATCACTGACATGACTGACTGAATGTAACTGATGGCAGAAACCCTGAACGTTACAATGACATTGATAAAGAAATTGCATTTAATGTGGATCGCATTTCTCTGTTTTATATGATTGTAAAACAAATATGTTCGTATGTTTTAGACTGTTGGTTGGACAAAGCGAGACATTTGAAGATGTCACCTTGGACTTGAGGACAATTTTGATGGCTATTTTTGACTATTTTAACGATCTTTTTAATTTTAGTGTCTAATGTAATTTCCAGTGTTTCCATTGTGGATATTTATATATATTAGTTTATTTTTTGAAAAATCACTAGTTCCCAGAGCACAATGTGATTTTGTCAAATTGCTTGGCCTGTACAACAAACTGTCCATAACAATATTCAATTTAAAATTATATAAACTAGAGAAAAGCACCAAATCCTCACATGTGAAAAGCTGGACTGATGGAACGTTTGGCATTTTTGCTTAATAAATTACTTAAATGATTAATCGACTATCAAAACTGTTAGTCATGTTAGATTCATTTTCTGTCAATCGACTTATCAGTTCAACACTAAATAAAATACACAAAACATTAGATATAAATATATAAAACACATACATTCAATGAGGTAGCAATGTCAGACATACTCTTCCTGACCCGTTAACACTAGTGTTGAGTCCACTTGTTATATGGCATTTGTATGCATGTGCCCTTTTCAGGTTGAGGACAATGTCACCATCATCCTGCTCAGCGAAATCGTCTGGGACCAGTTCAGACCAAACACCGGCTGTTTCGAGCCCCTCCTGCTCCATTTCCCAGACTACAGTAAAGGTATAATCATCCACATACACCCGCTACATTAGCCTGTGTCATGAATAACTCCCATCACACTGCATAATAATGACGCACACTTGGCGGATGCGGTGTGAGATGTGAGATTTGTACCTGTGATTTTGTTCTAACACTTAAGGCAGCGACTGTGGAGGAATATTGCATTATAAAACACCACTGTATAAATTCAGCACTTAGAGGGAGTGAGTCATTGTGTTTGTGTATGTGAGAAAATCTAGTTGGTTTTGGAGAGACATTGCTTTTTATAACATCTTTGTTTTTGAGTATAGTGACAGTGGTTTTCTGTCCATTCTTCTATTTGTAGGCGAGCTGCAGCAGATTTTGTCCACCGACAGACATCCTTCATATTCAGCTGAGTTTTACTCCTCCTACATCAACATCCTGCTGGGAGTCTTTTACTCGGTCTGTCGGGACCTCAGAGAGCTGCGCCACCTGGTCAGACACACACACAGACACACGCGCTCAAAAGTAATATTTCATTGTTTTGATTTTCTTTCAGTCTTTCATAATTGATTTCTCTCTTTTCTCTTTTCAACTAGGCTGCCCTCAACTTTTCAAAGTTCTGTGAGCCGTTGGCAGAAGGAAAAGGTAAAGCATAAAGAGGTGCATTCATGCATCTGACAGCTGATCAATATTTACAAATACCCTATTTTACCCTATACTTTCTGTTCATTTCAAAAGGGATCTTTCTATCATGTTGAGGTGCACTTCATTTGAACTTTTTTGTATTCTTTAAAGCTGCATTAATTGATTTTTTTGGCCACTTGGGGGAAGCAGAAGAAGCTGTAAACACAACACTGAAATATTATCACCTTAAAAAATTGTTGTGGTGAATGTGTTAGCAAACATTTGCCTATTTACACACCCACCAGACACTTAGCAACATTAGCATTCAGTTGTAGATGTCTTTGTGTCGACTTGACAACTGCAAAGCCGGATTTATGGTCGATGTAGATACTTACGGCATAGGTTTTGATTTATGGTTCAGTGTCGGATTTCTTTCATTCACTGTGACAGAGAGTGGGCAAAAGGAGAAGATAACTGAGCCTTTTTCAACTGAACTTCATGTTGTCTTCACTCTCAATGATATCTACATGCATCAGAAACTTGTAGGAGAAAACACAAGCTGACCAATCACAGTTCTTACGTTCCCCATGTGGCATCTCCATAGCCGCTTCAGAGCCCCGCACATGCTGTAGGTGCAGCATAACCCCTAAATGCAGAAGAATAAATGAAACTCAAGTCCAAAAATCACTGTTCTTGTTGCTCTGTTTTGGTCTCCTCTTGGTCTGGTGTGACAAAAATATTTGGATCTTTAGCCGCTAGGTGCTAGTCGCTAACTTTGTCTGTGTGCCATTTGGTGCTGGGCAGTTGACACAGTCAATTTCTCAGAGCTTTTTTGCTGAAAACAACTGCCTGTTGTGTGGAGCTTATGAGCTGTAAAACCAGAACAATTAGCTAAAAGAAGCTGAAAAACTCGATAGAGTTTGGGGGAACTGCAGCGTCAGTCATTTAATCCATTTTTAATGTAAAAAATATTGACAAAAGCAGCTTTAATTATTTTTTCTGTAGACTTTTTCCTGTTGTTTTTCTTTGCCTTCCTGATTGCATCCCCTCTCTTATCGTTGCCTGCCATAACTGTGGCTTTTTCAACAATGTTGCTCTACTTTATGCCCTCAGTGAAAGAGACTGACACACACAAGCTGTGGAGAAACATTGAGCCTCATTTGAAAAAAGCCATGCAGAGTGTTTACCTGCGCGAAGTGTCCAGGTCTGTGTTCTTTACATCAGACTACTCATGAACCGTGTCACGTTTTAACTAACGACTCATTCTAGTAATTCTGCTTGTTTGCTGCCTTCTGGCGAACAAGCTAATTAAGTGTGATTACTGATGCTGCGGTTTCTTCTCGTCATTGTGCGTCTTCTCTTCTCTCTGTTTCAGCCTTCAGTGGGAGCAGATGCAGCAAATGGAGGAGAAGGAGGCCGGAGCCTTGAGAGGTACTGTTGCGCTCAGTGACGTAACACGATTGCAGAGCAGATGTTAAACTGTGAAACCGCTGATCGGGTGCAGTGACACTGTGGAGTCATGCTGAAATTGTGATAACAGCATATCAGTGCATCACACCAGAAATAAATCTCAATACATTATCACCAAATCTTGGTTTGCACTGAACATCAAGCATTAATGACGCACTTTTTAGTTTTCCAGATATATATAGTACATCTGACTCATTGCACTTGTTTCCCTGAAGGTTTATCTGCTCACACTCACGTTGAACTGCCTTATTACTCCAAGTTCCTGTTGATTGCTGCCTACCTGGCGTCCTACAACCCTGCCCGCACAGACAAACGCTTCTTTCTAAAGGTAGAGGAATTTTATCTTCAAAGATTTTGCACCAGAGAATCTCATATTGAAATTATGCCCGTTTTGTG
Source organism: Macquaria australasica (assembly GCA_005408345.1). Classification (NCBI taxonomy): domain Eukaryota; kingdom Metazoa; phylum Chordata; class Actinopteri; order Centrarchiformes; family Percichthyidae; genus Macquaria; species Macquaria australasica. The sequence goes on along the minus strand of SEMN01000004.1, from coordinate 2,428,640 downwards.
GAGTGTTTTCTCATCCAAATCCAGGTTCTGAGGACAGATTGTAAATGAAGTTGTCTTGACTTGTGTGAATTAATGAGTTTGATGTTTCCTCCCAACAGCACCACGGTAAAATAAGAAAAACAAACTTCTTGAAGAAAAATGAAAAGGTGATCATCTTAACATAACACCAGGCTTTCAACTCCATTAGTTTAATCACAACCTGTTAATATAATATGAATATATTCTGTCTCTTTTTCAGACGAGTAACCACCTTCTGGGGCCAAAGCCCTTCCCTCTGGACCGCCTGCTCGCCATTTTCTACAGTGTGGTGGACAGCAGAGTCGCCCCCACTGCCAGCATCTTCTCCCAGGTCAGTGTCCACTTGGCTGCAGCAGTCACATTTAGTCACTTCACATCTGAATATTTGCATGATTTTTACCCATATTTCACTAAACATTCAGAACTCAAAGCATAGATATAGTTAAAACTACCTGCACACGGACAAAAAAATTTGAAGATGCTCCTCAGATTCCAGAGACCGAATTGTTCACTGTTTTGTCATATTGTTTCACATTGTTTGTGCATGTAATAAATTGATTATGTTTTTCATCTTAAGAGTCTCATAGTTTTTTAGCCATGCTTGTGGCGTGCCTCTAGGGATGGCAATGTCGGACCGTCTGTCAGTCCACCACTTTGGTTCAGACTGAAATATCTCCACAACTTTTGGATGGATTGGCATGAAATTTTACAGACATTCACGATCCCCAGAGGATGAATCCTACTGACTTTGGTGATGCCCTGACTTTTGCTGTTGTGCCACCATGAGGTTCACATTTATGTTTGTTTTTGTTTTTTTGTGAAATCGTCTTCGTCTGTAGATGGTGGTGATAGCCTGTGATGACCACACTAGTAAAATAAAGGACAAATAAAGATGTACATGTACATATCCATCCAAAACAATTGTAGTTTAATTCATTAACCTCCTTAAATGTCTTTATACATGCTTCTCATTGCCCTCTTTCAACACTACCATTTTTGTTGCCATTTAATTAAATTGAGCTCTCTATTGGTATAATTTTGCCCTTCATTTAGTCTTGCAGTGCTTGTAATCTTTCTCCATGATCATGACTCCCAAAGTTAGCAGTAGGAAGTCTCATGGCTCTGTAAAGTGGCTCCTACAGAATATAGAAAGTTATTTCATTTCATGCTTTTGTCCCATTTGCCAGATAGCAAATGAAAGAGAATGTACACTATAATAATCAGAGGATTTTAAATGATAATTTTTCCCCATTTCTAGGTGCAAATGGCAAACTGTTTTATGTTAAATCAAGCCGAATGACCACAGTGTCTCAGATGAGAGTTTTCTACCCATATGGTCATGAGTTTTGGGATCCGTGGCCAAATGCCGATCTATTTATGGCCCTGAGCATGAAATGGTTTCAGGACATTAGGCTCGACCCATATCTGTGCATCTGGCTCTCATCATTTAGTGCCTCGGCATCAAAGTGTGGAAAAGCTCTGTTTAAAGAAGCGGAACAGAGTCATTTCACTTTACCCTCTATTCTCCATTTAGATCTCCTCCCTGGTGACCCTACAGCTGTTGACTCAGGTCAGCCATGACGACCAGCTTGATGCCCCAAAGTACAAATGTGCCGTTTCTATGGACTTCATCTGTGCCATATCCAGGTGTGTGTGCATGACAATTAATACACATGACTGACACTGACTGCAGAATTATTCAAAGAGAATGATCTTTTTACAGTTTTTTGCACTGAGAATGTGTGATTTATCTTCCAGGACGGTGAGTTTTGATATTGTCAAGTACCTGTATGACTTCCTGTGAGCCTGCTGTGGACAAAGGAGAGAAGACAAAAGCGTGATTAATACACTTAAGGATGAGCTTTTGGCAAAATGAGGAGCTCAGACTGTTGTTGGGAATTTTGTGGAGGAAAATTAATCCAATTATGTCGCTGCCCCCTTGTGGTTGAAAGTCTTTGTGCCTCAGAATGTGAGAAAACATATGACTGTCCATGTTAAATATTTGCATTTGTATTTGTTTCAGTTCTGTTAAAAGCCTGTGTTAAGTTTGCTATGTATTAAAATGAGATTTCCAAAGAGTGTTACTGTAGTCGAGATTTCTTTTCTTTTTTTATTATAATATAAAGAGAGCCAGTATATAATATGTAGAGAATAAAAAGATGAATGCAATGCAGGTTGAGCATTTTTACCTGACATAGAGTGAGCTTGGCACCATGCAGGTGAATCACCGTCCTTGCTCAAAGGGAGGAATTTATTTCCGTAATGTGTCACCTTTTGTTGACTTAGTTGTACGCTGAATTCATATGATACTGATACTGTAATGGAGAAAATTCACAAGCTGAAGTGGGCTCCAGTCCTCATCCTCTTTACTAACCTCCTTTTTAGTGAACTAGACCAATGCTTTCCAACCTTTCAGGCAAACCAAAACAAACCATCAACTTGACCAGTTCAACAAAAAACAATTTTTTAAAGGGTCTGAAATGCCTTAAATTATCCAGTAATTAAAAAGAAATAAAGCAAAAATTAGAGGAAATACTGAAACAATGGGAAGAAATTTGTTGAATTAGCTGAAATGTTTTTTTTTCTGCTTTCCTATCATGTTAACCTTGTGACCCATAATATTTACCTGTGGTCTTCGGGTTGGGAAACACTGAACTAGACAAATCAGTAACACTTGACTAATGTATTTGCCAACTACTATAACTCATCTGGGCACCCATAAACAGAAAATGAATGACAATATGGTAAAACACAGTTGTAATATTATAAAATGTGTTTTCATAGGAGAAGTTATAGGAGAATGTCAAATACTGTACATTAATAAACATTTTAAAATGTCCATATATCTGCATACAACTACATTATAGTGTGTTATAAAGCCATTTATTAGATGTTTATACTACTTATAAATGCTAAATAGGGGGACTTTAAGTAAAGTGTTACTGAAAACATTCTGCTCTTTAAAGAGCTGTCTCGTCTTAAATTCAAATTCTCCTGGCTGTGCATCAATCCAGGCCACAATCCAGCCATAATTTGAGTTACTGCACAGTGTGTAATGGTGCTGTAATACATGCAGCATAGTACATTTAATAGAGATGTTACACAGTAGACTTAAATACATTTTTATTGTACAAATAAGCAAAAGCTGAAAAAAAAAAAAAAAACCCACTTTCTGCCGTCTTCCAACAGAAGGCACCAATCAAGCGTAGCCAACGAACATAACGAAGGTCATCTATATCTGTATTGATGCTGAACAGGCAGCAAATCATACAGCCAAAGAAACACCCACTCACAAAACTGCTACAAAACCTCAAGCCAGTGTTTCACCTTTTGCTTCAATTCGAATTATTTCAAAAGTTAAAAAAGGTTAAAAACATTTAAAAAAGGTAAACATTTGAGAATTGTATCTGCACACGACTAAATCTCTTCAAAAACTCTGACCTGTTCCTGTATTGCAGCCTTTGACTTAATCAAATTAGCATGGACGTAAAGCACACTACGGAGTCATAGCTTCCTCCTGTAAACCCCACAGGCAAGAACAGGTAAACACAGAGTTGAGTAATTTGATGCAGACAAACTCAGACCCAGAAAAAAAAAAAAAAAAAACAAAGATTGGGAAAGTATTGAGTGCATATAATTGCCACTCTACTTCACTATCTTCCTCTTTTATCCCCGGGGGTATCAGTGGGTAAGTGGACCGTCTGAGAGATCATCCCTTATGCCAAGGTGGCCTTGGGGACAATGACCAGTTCGCAAAGGTTGACTGAGTCATCCGAATGCATTTAAAGTGCATGTGTGTCACTCTTTGAGAGGTTAAAAATAAGTAATGTCAGTGTTTGCGGTCCACTGACATTATATTAAACTGGGTTCAATCTTAATAGAAATCTCAGTCTATAAATGACTTTTTTTCCAGAGGCAATGTACTGAAGCTCTCGGGCTAAATCATGAATGAGGATGAGGTAGTCGGACTGGGCAGGACCTAAATGCTGTTCCTCCTGTTGTGGATCATGGTCACAATGTGGGTGAGGTCCAGACTTTTCATCATCACCCCCATGAAGTCCTCGTCATTGCGGGCACCGGCCACGAACTCCTCCAAGGAAAGCTCACCTGTTGGAGGGGAAAGATTGTTTAACATAAAAAAGTATGCATTTTTCCACACATGAAGTCTTCGAACATAAATTTATCCAATCAAACGTGATTTGGGTGACTAGCTAACCGCTCATCATATAGCGTTAAAACCACACTTGACTGGTAGCTAGTGGGAGTTGCTCTTTAAGGTTTTACTTGTTGAATTAGCATCTTTTGTGAAAGGTTTAGGGATTGTTATTGTGCTCAACAGCCACCTACAGTACATCTTATAGTTTCCTGACTCAAGACAGCACTGGAGCTGATGAACGTCTAAACACTGTCCACCCACAGTCGATTTCTTCCTAAATCTTTGTCTCATACAGTGCCAGAACACACTTACCATCTCCATTTATATCAATCCTGTCAAACACGCGGTTAGTGAAATCCTCAGCACTTAAGTCCTGGTTCTCATTCCCATTGATTGCACGGATGGCCTGCAGGAACAGAATAAAATCAGTATACCAGGTTGAGGCCAGCCTATAAAATCCAGTGTTGCAGGTGCTTGATTTACTGTACCTTTATGATGTTGAGGAGCTCATGTCGGTCAATGCAGCCATTGCCATCCACATCATAAAGTTTGAAATACCAGCGCAGCTTGTGCTCCATCTTTCCTCGCATCACCAGACTGAGAGCGGCCACATACTCCATGAAGTCTATGTAGCCGTCCTGCAAAAACAAACAGGGAGATGAGACTTGTGCGCTCTACTCACACAGGAGGTCCTTGTCAAAACAGTGTCAAACATCATTAAATTATTATGCATGACATGACCGTCTACCTATTATGAAATGATTTTCAGCCATTCAAAGTGATAAATGAGTCACTCAGTTGAAAGAGATCCCCCTCATCTCGACTCCAAAAGCTATCTGTGTGAGATGAAGCGTGCCAGGACGGAGGATTATCTCCAGGGGACTGTCTGTCTGAACACAGGCAACAATCTTGGCATCAAAGCATTGTCTCATAGATAATCTCACAGTTTAAATCATGCATAAAGATTACTACAGCCTTTTGTGAGCTGATGGGGAGACTAAAAATAGACTTGCAGCTTCTCAGACAGACACATCCTCTGATGACCCTGTCGCATGCTCGGAGACGCTCTTAATTAAACTGTGAGGGTCAAAATGGGTTGCAGGCTCGTTGCTGGGAGGTCACCGCATGGCTTGTATGTTTGAGTGAATGTGTGTCTCCGAATGATGCAGATGTTTTTCAATTTGGGCAGCATGTTCAAGTTTTAAGAACTGTTCTGCTCTAGCCCTAACAAACACTTCAAAAATCGAGCAGCAGACCATCTTATTCAAGTTTAGTCGATTGACTGAGATTAATTGCCAAATTTTGATTATGAAGTTCTTGTTTATGTCATTTTTCAGGCAATATTTGCTGGTTCCAGCGCCTAAAATGTGAGGATTTAAAAGCCTGTACCTTATAAAAGATATCAAAGAATTTATTATCTTTGTGTTTTGGACTGATGGTTAAAAAAGTGAGAATTTAATTTGTTTTTAAGCCTTATCTAACAAATCCTACTGTTGTCAGATTGATTGACTGGATGTAAAATATTATTTATGTTATAAAAAGAATTAGTTACAATTTGAGAACCCAGGAGGAAACATTTGTTAAGAATGTCATCCTTCAGACCAGACTTAGTTAAAATATGCATCATAATCACCTTCAAGTGTAACATCCTATTGTGTATGTATGTATCTTATTTTATGTATCTACTTGTACTCCCCTCTGAATTTTACTTTCTTCTCGTGTCAAAAAGGGTCTTTATGTTGAAATAGTGTTAATTTCTCATGTTCAAGTCAATAACAATTGCAAAACATAGAAATCACCTTTTAAGAAGTTCCTCTCTAAACCCTCTTGAGTTTTTTGTAATGCAGCGTCTTACCTTGTTCATGTCAAACGTGCGGAACATCTGCTCTATGTAGGCATTGGCCTCGTTGTCCAACCCTCGCAGCCCGAAGAACTGCTTGAACTCGTGCAGGGTGAGCTGACCCGAGGGGCACTCGGTCATGAACTTCTTGTACCAGAGGTGCATCTCCACCGCCTGCAGGTCGTCCACGGTGCTTCCTGTTGAGTTACCCATTTCTGTGGTGTGTAGTAGTAGGTAAGATAGCTGGAGCCTTTTGCAGCTGGTGCACAAACCTCTCAGCCCAATTGGTCTACTGTGAAGTGGAGGGTATCCCTCTTCACAGTCACACAACTTTGGGACTTAGGGTGAGAGTTGCAGCTGGCGGGGGCCTTTTGTAGCTGTCTGTGTTTGGGGATGAGGAGGTCCACTCCCCTCTGTGTCCTCCATGGGTCTAATCACTGGCTGTAATCCAGGCGAACATGCAGATGATCGGCTTAATCACCCCATTAAAAGGGCAGGTTGACTGTCCCATCTCCAACTGCTGACAAACACAATGCAGCTTTCATCCCTCACGTGGAGACACAGGACACCCATCACAGTCATGCACCTGAGCTGATGGGATACACTTTACTCAGCACGTGCTCTCAAGTATGAGCGGTGCAGCTTTGACAGTGGTGGAAGTACTCGGATCTGTTACCAATGTACCAATGCAACAACGTAAAAATACTCCAAGTCCTGAATTCAAAATCCTAGTTAAGTAGAAGTACACAAGTATTTTCAGCAAAATCATAACAAAATGTCCCTGCCACTGCTGTATGATATCATTAGATTGTTAAAGGACACAATTCTGTTGTTGGCTACAAGAACCAACACAAAAGTCTTCGTCTATGCCCCGCCATCTGAAGATGTGAAGACCCAGAAGAAGATTAACTTCACAGTTCCATCAATGTTGGATCGTTGGTCGGACAAAACAAGCAATTTAACTTTGGAAAACTGTGGACATTCTTTTTATATCTTCAATATTTTCTGACATTTTATACACCAAAGGTTTGAGGAAGAAACTAAAAGAAAATCAGCAGATTAATCTTTTATTAAAAAAAGAATCTTAAGCTCTACGTGTGTTTAATTCTGCAAATAAACAAGATTACAAAACATTATTTGGTAGATAATTTTATTTGATACCACAGTTTAAAGCCAAGAAGGCATGAGCCACGGCTGATTGGTACAGTAACTTGAACATACAGTTTGAGTTAGTGAAATTAATATCAAAACACGGCAGAAAGCTTTTTGATCTCCCTGAAACAAGGAAAATAATACTACAACCATGTCTAAGTGCTTATGTATGAAATTCAGTCTCACTTCCTAAATGTGCTCCTTTGTTTTTATTACAGTATCTTAGCTGTACTGTATTAGTTGCATTCAGCAGCTATGAGTGCAGTTAATGTTTCCAACAGTACATTCTTACAACTCGTTAATATGTTATCACTAATAAAAAAAGACAAATAACACAGATATATACATGTCAGTGCTTAAACTGAAGTCTATATGTGCTATCAATTAAAATATTATGCATTAGTACAAAAGTAAAAATAAAAGGTTCAGTAGTAAATGCAGCTGTGGGTCATTTTAAAGCAACATTTCACTTTTGATTTTGTCATTTCCCACATCGACATTCCAGGAAAGGTTAAACTCATATTAATTGCATTAATCGTGTTTCTTTCTGGCCATAAAACTTGCAAAATAAAAAGTACAAGTTTCAAACTATCACAGGAAAACCACAGGAGGCAGCATCTCCACAGGTAACTGGTGTAGCCAGTATGGTAGCTCATTGTTCATTCCATGAGTTTCATTCATGATAGATCACGACAGATGTTACAGCAAAATGAAATATTATATGTATGCTTCAGACAGGCACAGATGTTAAAAAATACTTTTGGCTGTAGTGCAGTAACATAATACGGAAATGGATATTTTACCCTTGTTAGCATTACCCTGCAACACATTTGCATTAACAGTCGTATCAGCAAGTATAAGTGATGAGTGGCAGCAACAGGGGTTTTCCCATTGTGTCTGACAAATAGCCTGAAATATAGTTTCCAATATTTTGGAAGAGCTTTTCCTGACAATAACAAAACATGGAATACACACATTATGTAACCACACATACAAATATAACACTAATATAACTACATAACAAATAGCTATGTTTTAAGAGCTTAAAAAAGTAAAAAGCTATGATTTTTCTGACTTCAGTAAGGCCTCATTTTCCTTCTTCATCAAGCATCATTTACATTTCATATTCACTCCTTCAGCTTCAATTGCAGCCTGTTGTTGTCTTAACTTGGCTTCCTGTCTGGACAGTTAGATTAAGTTACAATAAACTTGAAGTCAGTGTGGTGTCATGTCAGAGCTCGGGCAGATCTCTCTGGCACCACCAGCAAAACTTTTCCTCTTCCCCCAGTGCAGATATCTGTAGATGGAGTCAAACACCGACACTGTGTAGCGTGCAAACAGGCTGGTCCACTTCACTGCATCCACCATCCACTGCACACTGCGCCCCACGAAGGCCACAAACACTGTGGCATAGTGAGCCAGCAGCAGCAGGCTCCTCCCCAGCTGCCTGCCCCGGTTGATGATCAGGTTGACTCTTTGGTCATGCGCTGCCATCATTATACTGTCTTCTGTATGCTTCGGGATGTAGAAATTAAATTATGTGTATTTTTTTGGTTTAAGGGCTCATTTTTCGTTTTTCTTTTTTACATATGTATTTTTATGCAGACAGTCCCTTATACACGCAGATCCCGGCTGTCCAATCAGAGCAAAGGAAGTTTTGTTTCCGGGAATGTTTGGTGATGTGGCTACGCTCCGACATCCATCCGAGGAAATATATCAAATAAAAAGCAGACACCTTTACCTGGGGAGCGCTCGCACAGGTGAGTCAAAGGTCCTTCCTTTTTAAAAAAAAAATACACCACTTATTGGGCTGCGTAACAGAGCTGTCGTGCACGGAGGAGAAAAACTCAGCGGAGCGGGTTTTAAAAGGAGCCGTCCTTATTTACGAGCGATCGGCGTTAGCTTGCTAAGTAGCCTCGGCTAACTTACGGTCAGAGCAAACACCGGGTGTTTTCGCGGTGTGTCCCGTTCGCGCCGCCGTTTCTTAATCCTCAGACGCGTCTGCTGCTGTTTGAAGGCGTCGCTGGCCCGCCGCTTGGAAAGTTTTGTCGCCCGTTTTCGCGTTAGCTTGGTATAATCTTTGCCGTTCACAACAAAAAAAAAAAAAAGGAGAGAGAGTGACGCAGCCGCAGTGGAGAGTCCGGCAGGTCGGTTCGGGGGAAGTCGGCTCCGTCCGGTCCAGATCGGAGCACATCGGCGGTTGGGGGGTGTCTGCCAATGTGTCGCTTTGGACGTGGGGGTAGAAGTAAGATATTTTTAAACAATATGAGTCTGTGTGAGCCCAGTTCGTACAGTTTATTCGTATAAACATGGTTGTGCAAATCTGTATGGTTCTTAAAAAGACCCAAATATCCTAAATCCTGTAATATACACATATAACATACTACTTATTACATATACACAAGTACATTTCTAGGAAGAGACGTGCTATTTTCTCAAAATGCTGCTTTTCATTCATAGCTTTCAGGCCTTTTTGTGTTGTGGGTTTTGGCATGTAATACGTAGGGCTGCAACCAAGAATTATTTTCATTACTGGTTCATCTGCAGATTATTTTCTCAATTAATTGATTCATTGTTTGGCCTATATAATGTGTAAAATTGTGAAAAATGCCCATCACAGTTACCTAGAGCCAAAGATGAGTTTATCAAATAGATTTTTTTTTTAAAACCCAAAGATATTTTGTGTAAGACAAAAGAAAGCCTCACAGTTGAGAAGCTGAAACTAAGGAATGTTTGCCACTTTTGCTTGAAAGATGACTTGAAAAACAATGTCAGTATAGTTGCCAATTATTTTCTAGTGTAATGTAACGTGACCCTGCCTGCAGACACTGTGTGCATACAAAAGTAAAATACAGTGAATATGCTTGGGACTATGTCTACATTCACACCTTCAGAGGACGTGTCATTCAGCATCAGCGTCAGGCAGCACTTCAAGCTGTTCTTGGCAAAGACGTAGTAAAACGGCAAGTGTACATATCCTATTATATACTGTGCATTACAAGCCTAAGACACATTGCACTTTGCTATAAATAAAGTTAAAATGTATGCTTGCAGCTGAAATTATACCCATGGAGGACATTGGAGAAAGTGTCAGCAGCAGAAAAGTTTTGAAAAATAGGTGTTACATTTCAACCATTTTATCTATAGCAAACAGGAAAGGGCTTGCGCAGGTGCAGCAAAGAAATGATTTATATGTCAGACATTATTAATGTTAGTTTTTTTTTTTTCCCCTCACAGTGCCATCTTTATGTTCAGCCGTCTGGCCACAGTCCTCCAGGAGCTCTCTGGAGAGGAGGGTCCAGATGGAGACCCACAGGTGAGAGAGCAACACATACGTTATAGCAAAAAACTGTGTCCCCAGTTTTTAAATAAGTATTTATAGATTTTCTGTCTGATCAAACTCTCCAGAGCTTTTTATCCTCTATTTGGAGCAACCATCGAAATGACACGGGAGGTTGATGATAGGAAATGTCTGCTTGTCCAATTTCTTAAGGCTTCTTATCTGTACAGAAATAGGTCAAAGACAGCTCATCTTTCACACTCCACGCCCCTCTTTTGTAATACAGGTTTTTTGTCAAAAATTTGTACTCTCAAGCTGAAAATGACCCTAATGACATCAGTTATTTTCTCAGACTTAACAAAGCTCCTCCAGAGACACAGAATACAATATATAGCTGTTTTTTACAGGTTGAGTTGGACTAACCATGACAAATAAACCTTATCTGTTTCCTTGAACAGGGCATGCTGGTGCCTCAGCTCCCTGCTGGCGAGGGCCAGTCTCCAGTGGAGGCTGAGGTACCTGAGGAGGCCATGGAGAGGCTGGCTCACCTGGAACAACTGGTGGTCCAGCTGAAGGAGCTCATCCGAGACAAAGACACCCACCTCATCCAAAAGGACACTGAGCTGGCTAAAAAAGATGCACAGCTCAAGGTAAATAACTTCTGTGTGTGTGTGTTTGCACTCCAAAAGTCAGTTCACAATATTCTTTATGCCAATGTATTTTAGGACTGAGCACTTGCTTTTTTAAAATCCACAGAATGAGAAAGAAGAAGCAGAGGCTCGCTTCACCAAACTCAAACTGCAGGCCAAAGCCAAGATGGCTTCACTCAACAAACAGATAACTGATTTGAAAGGACAAGGAGGAACAACAGTAAGTTTGTGCTTGTAGAGCAGTGTTACAAATCACTCTCCAGTTGCCTTTTACAACAAAGATCTTATACAGACTAAGATATGCCACTCATTAACCACAATCTAACAATGAAGCTCAAGCACTTTACTTGTTATCTGACTTGAAAATCTGTTTTGTCTACAGCAGAGTCCAGACAGCTCTTTCACAGGAGCTGGTGCTACAGTCGAGGAGGAGCTCCAGGAACTTAAGAACAAGCTGAGCGAGGAGGAAGCCAACAACAGAGAGCTTCAGCAGCAACTCCAGACCACAGAACGGCTCCTTCAAGAGAAGGAATCTGCACATGCTGAACAGGTGACATAGCTCTGTCTTTAATGAATGAGTTTAAATTTCATGAGAAAGCTCTTTCTCAATGATTTGATTTGTTTTTGTTTTTAGTTGCAGAAACTGCAGGTTGTGGTCTGTGAGAAGGATGTGCGTTTCCAGGAACAGATCCAGAAACATGAAGAAGAGCTGCTGAGAGTCACAACACAGTCTCAGCATGACAGCGAGCTTCAGCAGGTACAAGATCCAGTAGTTCTTAAAAAACTGATTTATAATTGACTCATTCAACCTCTACTCTGAGTATTTGTTTGACTTTTACTTCTCTTTTTGTTGATTGTAGAGCTGCAACTAACAATTACTGAGATTATTCATTAATTGCTGATTATTACCTTGAGTAATTGTTTGGTATATAAAATGTTATAAAAGAGTCAGAAAAAATACAGATCACAATTTTCAAAAGCCCAAGTTGACATGTAGAAACTGCTTGTTTTTCTTTTTGTTTTTTAGGACCAACAGTCAAAATTCTTAAATATATATTCCGTTTTTTATCACAGAAAACAAAAGATGAAAACCAGCAAATATTCACATTTGAGAAGCTGTAACCACTGACGTTTTAACAGTACAGACACATCAAAAAAAACAAGGACCCAGATTCTGGAAAATTTGGGCTTTAGTCTTTTAATAATAAAAATGTAATGTTGTCCCGTAAAGCAATGTAATTAAGTCAGTTTTATCTGTAAAGCCCATCTGATGTGTTTCAGGGGGCTTCACAATCTGTACATCATACAACACCATCTATCCTTAGACCCTCAGTTCGGATAAGAAAAAACTCCAGACCAGGTCCAAATACAGTCCATGGACTGTAACTAAACACTTCAAAGATACATGCACCGTTTATACAATCATTTGCTCTCTTTGGTTTTTTTTCTCCTAGGCCCTGCATGCAACCCAGAGGCGTTGTGAGGAGCTTGAGGAGGCCTTAAACTCTCGGTCCCAAGTGCTTGAAATGCTGCAGCAGGAAGTGAGCAGTGCTGATCAGCAAAAACAGGTACAGATCCTGTTCTACTGGATACCAATTGTGCAGCTACTTAAAGTATGTTGGTTTAGAGGCTGTTTCACATATTGCCAGATATTTACAGATGCTTCAGTTGTAATGAATACTGCTCCTGCTTGATGAAATGAAGACTGTTCAAACAAACACGCCCTACATCACGATGACACGTCATTAATATGCATTGTTTGGCTGAGCCACACAACACACACCCACTTATATCGTCCTTCCCTTTGTCTCATTCTCTTTCTGCTCAGATCTTGACTGCTCAGTTCCGGCAGATGGAGCAGGAGCTGGCCGAGGCCGTCAAGCAGAGGGAGGAGGAGAGGCAGCAGTGGGCCGAACAGGCCAGCAGGGCCGATACAGAACTCGCGGCCCTCCGAAGCAGCCTGCAGGCCTTGGAAATAAAAAGCACGGAGGTGGCGAGGCAAGAGAGCGAGCTGGCCTCCCCGAGAGAGGCAGAGCATGTTAGTCAGGAGGCTCTGGAGAAGGAGAAGATGGAAGTTGCCAGATTGGAGAGAGAACTGGCTCTGATGAAAGAGGCTGAGCTTGCAGCAGTCCAAGCGAGCCGTGATGCCTCAGAGAGAGACAGAGCGGAAATAGTTCGGTTTGAAAGTGAACTTGCGTCTATGAGAGAGGCCGTCGACCATGCCAGGCAGGACGCCTCAGAGAGGGAGAAGTCAGTAGTTGATAAACTAGAGCGGGAACACGAAGATGCCCAGAAGAAGGGGGAGATCCTGGCTGAAATTTGGAGACATCTACGTTCTCTGGTTCTCGAAGATGTGCAAGAAGCAGAGGAAACCCCCTTCCCTGCTGACCTCTCCCTGATCCTGGACACTGTGCAGTCTATTGAGACACAACTGACAAAGCTGAAAGATGAGCGCAGTGAGAGAGAGGAACATTGTGCCGAGCTCACCCACACCATGGAAACCCTTCAGGGTAAGAAAATGTATCTGGTCGTATCTGTTTATGGAATATAGGAGTGTTAATGTCAAACCTTTTTAGTGTTTTATCAAAGTACTGATATTTTAATATGAATCTCTGATTTTCAGAACAACTAGACAGAAAACAGGAGGAAACCACAGCCAAGATGCAACAGCTGGAGCAGCAAATTGTAACGGTCAGTGCTAAGAAACCATTTATACCTGGTATTATTAACATGATCTGTATCTGGATACATTAACTGGATAATGGCATCCTATCACAGGCTTCTGCATTTACACCTGGTATTAAAATGAGTTCTTGTTATCTCGTTTCTCCATATGTAAATAAGTTAGGCATGGCTAGCGCACTTACATGGTGCATCCCAAGTCAAGGGAAGCAATGCCATCATTTATTTTTAAATCACTTTGTCAGGGAAGACGTCTAGCTACTACTTGTAGTTTTTGCCTAGCAGTTTAAGCTAGCAGGAAGAGGAGGAGTTAGGTGACGACCTTTTTTTTTTTTTTTTTTTTTTTTTTTCTTAAGAATGTGATTGTGCTGTAGGAATTTCATTCACAACTGGCTGAGATCCGATCACACTCGAATCACAGTGCGTTCTGCATGCTTTTACACCTTGCTTTAACATGCATTTTTCCTTATCTAGATACAGATCACGTTAATGCAAGGTGTGAATGGGGTCGTAAACACAGAGCCAAGTTTCGGGGATCATTACCTTCTTAACACCAGGTGTTAGCAGCTTGTTTTACTTGAGATGTAAACTTCAAAAGGAAATCTTAAATAAGCTCTGTGATACTCTGCAAGCTTTATCATCAAGTTTCTCAGTGCCTTTGTAATGGGTTTCAGTTATACTGTGTCTCTGTTTATATGATGAAAAAAGGTGTTGGAAGTGGAAGATGTGAGACTGCAAGCTTAGTATAAGCTGAGGTATAAGACGTTAAAGTAGTTCCATCTACAAAGTCAGACAACCGTGTCAAGTGTGCTTTTCCCCTTTTTACTAAAATAAAGTTTGCAGAGTCAACTTTTATTTTGAGAGCAGAGCAGTCTGACTGGTCTTATCCTCTACACCTGGTCCAGGGACATAACTGGTGTCTGGCCAGGTGATGTAAGTGAGTCTCAGACAGGACAGAAGCAGGGTCATAGACAGACAATACTTCATCTCACTGCGAGGAAGTGCGTCTAATCCCTTCTGTGCTGATCCACTGTTATATCTTACCTGACCTTCACTTCACACCACAGCCGTATATGCTGTTGATATAGATATAAATTGTCTTCTTATAAAGGACATTTTTTTCTAGTAAATGATTAATAATAAGATCAAAAAGTTTCAATCCTGCCAATTCCCATTTTTTGTAGTTCCATTCTTTCTGTCTCCGTTTCAGATGTCTGAAAGAGATGATGTGACTGAACCATCAGCACAGGATTCATCTGAAGATAAAGAAGGTACAAAAACTGGATTTGTCGGTGATCTCTCCCAAAATAAAATTCTTTTATGTGGAAACTGAATTCAGATTTGTTACTGCTTATGTAAAGTAATTGTTAAAAAAATATGTATTTTCTATTGACATAAGTGTGATGTTTTTCTAATTGCTTTCTCCTTTGTTGAAATCCACAGCACGAATACTGGAACTGGAGCAGCAGCTACTAGAAAAAGACAATGAGCTGGTTGCCTTGCAGGAGTCTCTCAGACTGGCTAAAGAGCACAGCTTCAGTGGGGTTGAATCATGTGAAAACTACGATCAGACTCCAGATCAGGGTCCGGATGCCAGTACGGCCACCCATGACAGTTCTGCAGCGCTTCCTGACTTCGTGGTGGATGCACAAGAAGAGGAGACCACCTTAGTTGCCGAGGACACCTCAGTTCTCTCCATTTCTGCTGATAATGAGAGTAGCCCAGAGCTTATCGGACACCAGTCTGAATCCCCAGAGGAATCCAAAGGGACCTCCTCAGATGAGATGGTCGCGAGTAGTGATTCAGAGGTGGCCCACAGCAGCTGGACGCTCCTGGAAGCTGTGAATCAAGATGGAGGCCAGGAGTGGCCGTCCATCCTGCAGGACTTTGGCCAGCTGCAGCTGCAGTCATGGGAGGCGACGAGCATGGAGCAGGAAACCTCCACAGTTCAAGTTGAGTCCTCCTCTGTCATCATCCGAGAGACGGTTCAAGTTCATCTAACTCAGCAGAGTTCTTCCACCACAGATGGTAACGTGCTGTCTGGCCAGGTCTTTGCTCAGGCCTTAGCTGAGGAACTTCAGAAGAGGTACAGTGAGCTTTTAGCTGAGCTTCAGAGGCTCAGGGAGGCCACTGCAGAGTCACAGGAGAAAATCAAGAGCCTGGAAGAAGACACACAATCCCTTACTGCTGCCAAAGAAGAGGCCGAGTCCCAGGCCAATAGTTTTGCTGAGGAACTTAAGTCAGTCAGAGAGGAGCTGGAGCTGCAAAGCAGCTGTGGGGTGGAGAAACCTGGTGTTGAAATGAAGCTTCTAGAAGAACAGATAGACATTTTAAAATTTGAAAGTAAAACCAAGGAAGAGAAGATCCAGGCGCTGCAGACAGATCTGGAAATGGCCCGCCTAGCTTTCTCTGAGCAAGAGGGTCAGGCCAGGATGCTGAGTGCTCAGCTGGAGGACAGAGAGCTCCTCTCCTCTGAGCTTGAAAGGAGGCTTCAGGATATGGAAAACAGCATGCTTGAATACTCTCAGACATCAGAGCTCAACAATGACACTTTGTCAGAGAAGGACTCTGAGATCAGTGAGCTACAGCTCTGTCTCAGCCAAAAAGAGCAAGAGATGATGGAGCTCAATGAAAGTATGTCTGCTAAACTCCTCCAAGCAGAAGAAGAGAAGTTCCAGATAGACGGTGAAGTCAATAAACTGAAGGAGCAGATAGTGGAACTTGAGAAAGTCAGAGATGAGACGCAGAAAGTAAGTTATGAAGACTCAGCCGCTCATGTAGATGATGAACTTGCTAGTTTGCGAAAAGAGAAAGGAGTACTGGAAACCCAACTTACAAACACAAAGAAGAAGTTGCAGGCTGCACTTGTGCAACGCAAAGAGCTCATGAAGAAGGTTGCTGATTTTGAGGTAGAAGCAAAGAAATGGAAAGAGCGAGATGAAACGGCAAAGGGAGACACTCCTGCAAATGTTTCAGAGGTAGAGCAATCTAGAGGACGTGAGATTCAGGAAATGGAGGCTAAACTTGTTGAACTCGAGCAAGCTTTAAGATCCAAAGAAGAGGCAGTTGATACTCTTGAGCAGAAAATTAGCCAGCAGGATCAAGTTCTCACTGAGACGCTTGCTCTGAATAGAAAACTAAGTGAAGAAGCTGAAAACTCTCAGCACATTTCTTCTGAAACAACAGTGTTACAATCCCAAGTGACCTCTCTTGAGGCAGAGTGTGAAACCCTTCAGAAGAAAGTTCAGGAGGCCCAAGAATCTCGCAAGGAAACCATCCGCAAGGCAAAAGAGAAAGATAGGCACCACCGTGAACAGCTGAAGCAGCAGAAAGAAGAATACAACGAGCTTATGGAAAGTTTTGAGGTGCAGAGCGGCGAGCGAGACGTTCTTCTGACTAAACTGAGAGAATTAGAGGTAAAAATGAGCACTGAAAAAGAAGATGTACCTCCCCAAGAGACCAAGCAACTGGATGAAAATTTGGAAAAGCAAGCAGCAGGTGATTGGGTCCAGGAGGACTGGGTGGATTTTGCCACATCTGAGACTGATTCATCACAACCACAATCCAGCGATCCAGTTCAGCATCCTGCAGAACAGTCTGACGTCTTTTCTGCACAATTGGAGGAATCTCTGAAAGCTCTCAGAGGAGAAATCCAGACTGTGCAGGTGGCTAACACAGAGCTAGAGAAGCAGCTGCAGGAAACCCAGGCCAATTTGTCACTGAAGGACACTGAATTATTGGAACTGGGCAAAGAGCTACAAGCACTAAGAGAAAAGGAAAGACTGATTGATGCACTCTCAGAGGAAATTAATGATCTTAGAGAAAAGCATCACCAAGCTGAGTCTTACGCTGAAACCCTGAAGGCAGAAATGGAAGCTGCAGCCAAAACAGCATCTGCAGATTCTACATCGTCCATTGCAACTCTTCAGGCTGAAGTGGAGGACTTCAAGCAGTTCCTTGACAATAAGAACCATGAAATCATGGAGCTAAGTCAGCAGCTTAGCGAGCAGAACTCTCTCATACGCTCAATGCAGGACACAGTGTCTCAGAAGGATCAGCTAATATCGTCTTTACAGGAAAAACTGACGGCTGAGCAAGAAAAAAAACAAAGGTTAGAGGTTGAGGTTCCGCAGAAGCAAGAGGAAGAAAAAGACAACGAGGCAAAGATCCAGCAGCTTCAGCGGAAGCTTCAGGCTGCTCTGATCTCTCGCAAAGAGGCCTTAAAAGAAAACAAAACCAAGAAGGAACAACTAGCTTCAACTGAGAAGCTCATAGCCGAACTCCAGCAGAGAATGGAGTCAGCAGAAGATGAGCTGGAGAAGCTAAGAGCGGAAAGAGTTAGACTGATTGATGAGGTTGACCGGACATTACTGGAAAACCAAAGCCTAGGATCATCCTGTGAGAGCCTCAAACTGGCCATGGAGGGCATACTGAATGAGAAAGATGCCTGTAAGAGAGAAGTGGAGCTGGCGAAAGAAGAGGCTGCCAGAACATGCAAAGAATGGGAGGAAAAGGTTCAAGGCATGAAGGACGAGTACGAGACTCTGCTCAAGTCGTATGAAAATGTGAGCGACGAGGCAGAGCGAGTGAGACGAGTCCTGGAAGCTGCCAGGCAGGAGAGACAGGAGCTCGCAGCCAGGGTGAGGACGCATGAGGCTGCGAGGCAGGAAGCTGAAAGACGGGCAGAAGAGGCACAGAAAGAGGTGGATACAGTGAAAGACAAAATGAGAAAGTTTGCCAAAACAAAGCAGCAGAAAATACTGGAGCTAGAGGAGGAGAATGAGAGACTCAGAGAGATGCAGGAAAAGACTGTGATAAAACAAGAGGGCAGGGCTCTCAAAGCTGAGGTTGAAAGACTTCAAGATGAGCTGGGGGCTTTGAAAGCTGAGTTGGATGCTACAGTGGCAGAAAGAGACTCTTTAGGGCAGCAGATCGAAGAGTTGAAGGAGCAACTTGCCCAAACAGGAGATAAAGAGGACAATGTAATTCCGGCTACTCTGCTTAGCTCTGCAGCTGTTGTAGAAGAGGTTGTCACTGCCCAGCAATCACACGTAATCATGACCAGAGCAGAGCCTGTTGAGAATCAGTATGAAGACCAAGAACAACCCTTAATCCTAGAAGAGACACCAGCTGCAGTGATTGCACCAGAAACACATTCACAACCTACTGAGGAAAAAGAAAAAGCAGAAATGACTGGACGTGTTCAAGTTTTATTAGAGGATAAAATGAGGGAGATGGAGGCAGCTGTCAGTGCAGAGAGGGAACGGTGGCAGGAACAGGAGGCTGAACTCAAAGCTCAACTGGCCTCTCTTGAGCAAGATCTTCAGGAGAGTAAAGAGAAAGAGAAACTTATGGCCTCTCTAGAGAAGTGCCTCCAAGAGACCAAAGAGAGAGAAAAGAGCCTGATTGAAGAGGGTCCAAAGAGGGAAGCCCAGTTCAAAGAGCTCCTCAGAAGCCTTGAATCTGAGAAAGATAACCTGGAGGAGCGTCTGATGAACCAGTTGGCTCAGCTCAATGGGAGCATCGCTGGCTACCAGCAAGAGGCAGCAGACAACCGGGAGCACCTCGCTGAACTACAGCGGGAGGTGGAGAGGTTGGAGAGGGAGCGGGCCGAACTCGAAGCCGAGGCTCAGAGTGAGAGTGACCGGGCCGCCAGGCTGGAGGAGGACATGAGGCAAGCCCAGAGGGAAAGAGCCGAAGCCGAAGCAGAGTCTGGTAAGCAGAGGGAGCTGGAGCAACAGCTGAGGTCTGCTCAGAGGGTCAAAGAAGGCAGTCAGAGCAGAGTGCGACAGCTGGAAGAACTGCTGAGGGAGAAGCAGCTGGAGGTCCGTCAGCTGCAGAAGGACTGCATCCACTACCAGGAGAGGATCAGTGAACTGGGTAGAGAAGCTAAGGCGCTGCAGCTAGGCCACGATGAGCTCCACAACAAACTAGAAAAATCCCAAATGGAGACTTCCAAAACCGTAGAAGAGCTGAAAAGGACTGAAGCAGAGTTGGCTAGCTGCAAATCACAGCTGGATGAGGCCCAGAAGCAGGCAAGCGAGGCTTTAGCTGAGAAAACAGCCCTTGAACAGAATGCCCAACAGAAAGAGGCCTTGATGAAAGCTGAGGCAGAGCAAACCCTTGACTCTGTGAGATTCAGGCTGGGGGCCGAACTGAAGGAGATGGAGCTGAGACTGGAAGATGCATACAACGAAAGGGAAAAGGAAGAGGAAGCCACTCTGGAGGCCAGAGAGATCGCAGAAGGAGCCGAGAGACGGGCCCAGGAGATGCAAGCCCGTCTGGACGAGTCTCTGGCCAGGTTAGCTGCCTTCTCGCGCTGCATGTCCTCACTGCAAGATGACCGGGACAGAGTTTTGGACGAGACCCGACAATGGGAGACTCGCTTTAATGATGTTCTGCAGGGTAAGGAGGCTGAAGTTCGGGAGGCTGAAACTCGGGCCAAGGATCTGTCAGAACAGCTTCAGAGAGAATCTGCCCTGAAAGAGGAACTTCAGCTTTCAGTGGACAGGTAAAAACCATTCTCTCTGTATTTGTCTTATGTCCTTGGATTGATTATGTTCTGCTTTTTTGCTCAAAACTCACAAGATTTTTTTCTTTCAGACTGCAGAAAGCAGAAAAAGATTTGCTGCTGAGACTGGAAGAGGAGGAAAAGAAAGTCACAGAGAGCCAGGCTGCTCTAGAGGAGGAGATGAGCAAGCTTCAGCAAACTACAACTGAGCTGCAGTCTGCACAGAATGAAGCCCAAGCCCTGAAAAATGAGGTGGAGAGTCTCCATCAGAGGGCCAGAGCTCTGGACGAGGCTGTAGGTCGGCTGCAGGGTGAGATCGACCAGGCCAGGACTGAGCTGAGGGAGAGGGAGGCAGAAGAGAGGCGGCTGTGTTTGAACGTAGAGCAACTAGAGACAGACCTGCGGTCCTCTAAGACCTTGACAGAGAGTCTGCAGACTGAGTTAAATGAGAAGGAAAGGAGGGAAGTGGAAATGCTGGGGGAAAAGGAGCAAGCTGTTGCTGAGGTATTAACATCTTTTCATCTACAGTACATACTATATATTGTTCATGGATGTTAACTGAGAAATAATTTGGCAGACATTACATATTCTTAACACATTTCTCACACTTGTGTGTTTCATTTCCCAGGCTGCAGAGGAGGCTAGAAAAGAAGCTGACAGGAGGGCACAAGAAGCTGAGGAGGAGCTGGAGCAGAGAAGAGGGGAAGTGCGGGATCTGGAAGAAAAACTGCGCAAGGCAGAGGAAGAGAGCAGCAACAGAAAAGCCAGACTGGACTCTTTCATGAAGGCCATGGGCTCCTTGCAGGATGACAGAGACAGAGTCCTCAACATGTACAAACAGCTGGAGGAGAAACACCTGCAGGTAACGCACAAAAAACCTAACACTTATAATATGTGTAGAGCTTGTTTTAGTAGCCAATATAATATTTGTATTGTGTCCCAGGTGATGATGGAGAAGGATGGTCTGATTCAAGAGGCGGCAGGGGAGAACAACAGTCTGAAGGAAGAGCTGCGCTCTCTGATGGTCCAGAGAGACGACCTATACGCTGAAAAGGCCAAGCTGTCCGCTCAGCTTCACGGCTACCGTGATGAACTTAACCAAGTCCTGAGCATGAAGGACTCCCAACACAAACAGCTTCTGACAGCTCAGCGAGAGCGTATTGCCTCTCTGGAAAGGGTACGTGAGGAATTGGAAAGTCAGTTAAAGAGTGTTAGCAGAGCCAGAGAGACAGAAGTAGAAGCAGGCAGAGTGGAAAGGGAGACTCTTAGCCAGGCTGTTGACCTTACAAGAGCATCACAGGTGATAGATGCTCCCGGTGCAGAGGTTGAGAAGCTGAGGGAGCAGCTGCAAGCAGCGAGAGAACAAGTGGAGGCTTTGGAGGAGAGCCTACAGAAGGAGCGACAAGAGCATGAGAGCAAGAGCAAAGAGCTAGCTGAGCTGCGATGGGAGGGAGGTGTGATGCGGACAGAGTCGGAGAGTGCTCAGGAGAGGGTGGCAGAGCTGGCCCGAGACTTGCTGGCTGTCGAACAGAGGCTGCTAGAGGAGAAAGAGGTGATGAAAAAGCTGCGGGCAGAGAACCAGTCATTCTCAAAAGCCATGGCCTCCCTCCAGGACAGCAGGGACCAGGCTGTAAACAAGGCCCAGGAAGTGAGCCTGAAGCTGGAAGAGATGAGCAAGGCAGGTGGCCACGCAGCACACAACAGCCCCGGAGGCTCCACTGGAGAAGTGTGGGGGCTGAAGAATGCACTACAAGCCCTGCAGAATGACAGAGAGAGACTGGTGAGTAACGTGTCTGAAAATAAATGTAAATATTTTAGTCATAAACGCACAGATATTACAACTCTCCTGGCAAGAAATATCAATAATGATGTGATCGGTTGTGTTATTTTGTGGATTTTCATTGACATCTACAGTATCTCAACATATTTTTTTGTCTTTCCTTCTCTTTGTGTGCAGCTGGAGCAGCTTCAAACACAGACGTCTGAGCTCAAAAAGCAGAAGTCAGAGCTGGCTCGACTGGGAGCAGGAGAGCTGATTAAAGTCAGCCAGGAGCTGTTTGAAGAGAAAAAGCAGAATGAAGACTTGATGGGTGTCATAATGCAACTAGAGAATATGGTGGAAATGGGCAAGCAGGAAATAGAAACTCTCAGGTGAGGCACAGAGCCAGCGTTTTGTCACCGTAGTCACTGTTTCAACAAAGCAAGATGGCACAAAAAGCCTTTTATTGTGTGTGAATTTGTGTGTCTTGTGTTTCTTAGACTGGAGCGTATTGACTGGATGGCTCAAGCAGAGCAGCTGAAGCAGCAGACGCTCGCCACGCTCTCGGAGAGGGACCAACAACTGCGGCAACTCACCGCCATGCTAGAGGACGCCCGCACTTATAAGCCCAAACCTCAGCAGGAACACTATCAGAGAGAGGTAGGCATCTAAACATTTACTTCTACTTCTGACTGTAAAGGGAAAGAATAGATTCTGTGGATATGCTAAAATCAGTGGTTTCCAACCTTACCCCTTAAAATGCATCAAAATCTACTTCTGAGCCCTTGTCACAGGTTATGGACATGAGTTCAAGCAAATAGTGATTTTTTTTTCTCATATTGTCTCATTTGAAGGATTTTTAGAGGTCTGAAGAGGTCAAAAGTATCCAGTGTTTCACAACGCAAAAGTGTTAATTCTGTGCAACAGAATTTTTGCCTTTCCTTTTTATCCCTTTAATCTTGGGACCCTGGACACAAATTCCCCCAGGTTGAGTTTGTGTCTTCTTTTAGCTCCACATCTCATACCACATTGGGAATAAATAATTGAAACTTAAATTGTATTAGAAATGTTACTTTGATCCAAAGCTGTTCAGAATCTTTATAGGCTTGCAGAAGGCATAATATAAACTATAAAATCAGCAAGACATAGCATAAGGATGTTGCATATCATGCAAACTCTCTACAACGTCATTATCTTCTCACAGGGCACAGAGGAAGTGGACAGTGCTCCCGGAGCCCCACAGGAGCGAAGTAGCCTGCTAGACAGCCACGCCTACATAGCTGAGGTCAAAGAGCTACAGAGAAGGTATAGTATTGGTCGAACATTAAATACTGTGCAGAAATACTGTTTTAAAAGTGGAGTGATAACACGTACGGATACTAAAATAAACTCTTTTACGTCAGGCTGGATGAAGAGATGCAGCAGAGGGTGGCTGCCGAGGAGCAGCTAATGGCCACACAGGATCGACTCAAACGGTATTAAATGTGATGCAAGAGAAGAGATTGCTAGTCCCACGCAGGGAAATTAAAGCTGCTATAAGGAATCATTTTGTATTAAAACAAATCCACAGAGAGTTAACACCTGACTGCAGTTCTCCTCAGCTCTATTGAGCTTTTTTTGCATCTTTCAGCTCATTGTTTTGTTTTATCGGCCACTATTTTGGTTCAGTCTAACCACTCTCATCAAAGCCGTTTGCAGGCATCTGTTTTTAGAAAAAAGCTCTGATGAACCCACTGTATGCTATCTTCTCAGCACCAAACTACAGACACACAAAGTTAGGGACTAGCTGGTGATCGCAGTGGAGCGTTTAGCAGCTAAAGAGACAGATATGTCCCTCAGTTGCTAATGTTGCTCCGTAACTGCTGGATGTGTACAGTAAATAAGCCACTGTTTGCTAACAAGTTCGCCATATCAACTTAAAAGGTTTTTTGTCTACAGCTTGTAACCTAATAAAACTACAATACTATAAACATTATTAGTATCAAGCATAGACTGTAGAAGCATGAAAAATAAAAATAGAGGTACTATATACACTGTAAATATACCAGGGCAGCCACTAACAATTATGATTATTGATTAATCTGTCAATTTTTTTCCCGATTAATTGTTTGCTATGTCAGAAAATAGCAAAAACATTATGTCATAATTGTCCCAAAACCAAGCTGACATCTTCAAACTGCTTGTTTTGTCTAACAAACAGTTCAAAGCCCAAATGCACTCAGCTGATTACAATAGAAGACTAAGAAAAGCAGAACATATTTAAATTTAAGACGCTGCTGAGAGTTTTGGGCATTTTTGCTTTAAAAAATGACTAATTGGTTATAAGAATAGTTGCCAATAAATTTTCTGTCTATCAAGTAATCGATTAATCAATGAATTGTTTTAGCTCTAAAATACACGCCATACATGACAAGAGAGGACATTAGGCTTTATATTCCTCTTGTATTGTGTTGGTCACCCATATGTTAAGGTTATAGAGTGTATATAAGGCATTGATTATTAGATTGTCCTTGACTAAATGTTTTTCTGCATCTGAATAACTCATCTAGTCCTTTTTTAGCTCTGATAAATATGACAGCTAACATCTGTTTTTATTATTATTGTTATTAGTCACAGCCAGGCTAAATGGCACTCTGCACAAGAAGAGGATCACTCAGAGACTGCTGTTTTTATTGAGCCGCCGGAAGGAGCTGTCACTCGAGTAAGGCTGCACTAATGTCCTCCACCACCTCATTTGTCATCTTAATAACCATAATAATGAAGACTTATGAGCTGAATGTTTCCTGTAACCTTGCCTCCCTTCTCTTGCAGACTCGGAGAGGTGGCCCGGGTTTGGTGCGGATGCTCCGAGTGGCCTTCTGCTCCCGCCAGCGTACCCCTCTGCTGTTCAGCCTCTATCTGCTCACTGTGCACGTCCTGCTGCTGCTGTGTCTGGGAGGATACCTCTGAAACCAGCTCCCTTTAACAAAACCTGACAGATAAGAGAGAGGGAGGAGGGGAAAGAAAATGGAGATGTGACACAGACCTAACCCAAGCCATCAATATGTTTTATATTGTTACATGTAATAAATCATAGAAGGGTGTGAAGGGTGTTCTACACACAAACATTGCACTTTACAGGACATAATCTTTCAGCCAAAGTATGTAGATTTATATAAAAAGCTGTTATTGATTCTAACTATGTTGCTCTTGTAGGCTATGACTGAGGGTGTATGATAGGTTTTTCAAAACCCAAGCAGAGGACATAAAGGGACATGGTATATTTTTATTAATTTACTCAAGTATTTTGGCAGGTGGTGTTCTTAATGTGCCTTTAGATTCGGATATAAAAGGATGACTTTATGTTAGAGTAAAAGTTTGACATTTAGGGGGACTACGCTAGTTTAGAGAAGATTGATATCACTCATTTCTGTCCGTTAAATATGACGTCACAGATAGCAGACGATTAACTTATCATCAAGACTGGAAACGGGGAAACGGCTAGCCTGGCTCTGTCACACGGTAACAAAATCCACCTAAAAGCAACTCTGAAACTCACTAATAAACACGTTATATCTCGTTTGTTTTAATTCGGACAGAAACCGAAGTAAAATAGCTGCTAGACAGGGGTTATGTGCCGGAGGTGTTGCACAGTATTCTGTTACTGGACTATATTTTGGCTCTGGCTGAGTGGTTGCCAGGCAACCAGCGCAGACTCCAGGAAGTTACTTGATGTGGGGAAATATCGTTACACTAGATTTTAAACCCTTCGGTTTTTGTACAAAAAAAATTAACCAAACCAGATACAGGTAGTGAGCTTTAGATGTGCAGGTAGCTAGATTTTGTTTCCGTTGTTGTTGGACAGAGCCAGGCTAGTTTCACCATTTTAAGCAACTGTGGTAAGCCAACAGTTAAGCTGACTGGCCAGGTTACTCTCCCCGCTTCCAGGCTTTGTGCTAAGCTAACCGGCCGCTCTTCATCCAACCCTCGCCAGGAATCGAATAAGCGTATTTCCCAAAATGTCGAATCATTCTTTTAGGATGGCTTGAGGTTCAGGATGTGCTGTTGAAGTCCAGTCTCTTCCTCTTTTACTCATTTCATGCACAAAGACGGAGCACAGTGCAATTTCTGTCCTTACACATTCCTATTGTGTGTTTTCTCCTTTCCTTTTTAATTTCCTCTAAAATCACATTTTGAAAAAGGGAGCATTATATATTGATATTTGTACATATGTGTACATGTATTATGTACGTCTGCTGGATGTTGCATATCAAATAAGATTCCCTGCTTCTGTTGCACAGATTTAGATTTTACAGTTTGCTCTGTAGTTCTTATGGCAGATTAAGTTGCCATTCAGGTGCAATGTTTTACCACCGTGTGGATTCATTCCAGAGGAGAAACACTGCTGTGTTTTCTAACAATATCCATCCCATTATAGACTACCCTGATGTAGCATAATTTATTGTCCAACAGTTGAACCAATTGTCCACTACCCATATATATATATATATATATATATATATATATATATATATATATATATATATATATATATATATATAAAATCATCCTCTTGATTCTTGTTTATTTAATTGCTTAACTTTTGGTAAAATGGTGGCTCTGTACTCATCTTCTTTTCACATTCATGATGTTCTTCACATCTTACACCCACTGACATATACTTCAACTGTAAATAACTGTCAAAAAGGGCTGTATAGAAAAATAAAATGTAATAAAAGTGTTGGTGGTTTAGATCAGGGACCGATCTTGTGAAGCATTAATTATTTGCTCAGTTGTGTGTCTGTAGAAAAAAACAGACATTAGGACTTTTGTTTACTGTTTATTTGGGCTTAGTTAATTTTAATTTCAATTCAGCAAATGAAAACACTTTTTTTCCTTTTATTTGTGAAGTAATTAACAATAAATGGATTATCAGTAATCAGTGATTTTTGCCTGTTGACCTGGCCATGTACTGTCATGCTTGTAATGTTGAGAGCTCTTGGTCATCACAACTTCTGAAGGTTAATATATAAGTGACGTCATGACATACTGTGTGACATTTTGAAATGCACATAATTAAATGCTGGTCTTAAAAACACTAGAATCCTTCTCTATATGGAAGGAAGAATGATATAAACACACTGTTTTTGCTGACACACAGTAAGTCACTACCACATTCAAAGCTTTGAATAAAAGGATTTTATTTTCATGTGGAAGTGAAGTCTGGGTGGAAGCTGTTTCTCTGAAGTCTTGGTCTAGATTCAAATTAGATTTGAAGTATTCACACAGAGACTGTATTGGGTTACACAAGGAAAAAGAAACCGTGTGTGTGTCAGCAATCTTCTAGGACTCACATAGTCAGCAGGTATACAGTGGGTACGGAAAGTATTCAGACCCCTTTAAATTTTTCACTCTGTTTCATTGCAGCCATTTGCTAAAATCAAAAAAGTTCATTTTATTTCTCATTAATGTACACTCAGCACCCCATCTTGACAGAAAAAAACAGAAATGTAGAAATTTTTGCAAATTTATTAAAAAAGAAACTGAAATATCACATGGTCATAAGTATTCAGACCCTTTGCTCAGTATTGAGTAGAAGCACCCTTTTGAGCTAGTACAGCCATGAGTCTTCTTGGGAATGATGCAACAAGTTTTTCACACTTGTTAGGGTCATTGTCTTGTTGGAAGGTGAACCTTTGGCCCAGTCTGAGGTCCTGAGCACTCTGGAAGAGGTTTTCTTCCAGGATATCTCTGTACTTGGCCGCATTCATCTTTCCTTCAATTGCAACCAGTCGTCCTGTCCCTGCAGCTGAAAAACACCCCCATAGCATGATGCTGCCACCACCATGTTTCACTGTTGGGATTGTATTGGGCAGGTGATGAGCAGTGCCTGGTTTTCTCCACACATACCGCTTAGAATTAACGCCAAAAAGTTCAATCTTGGTCTCATCAGACCAGAGAATCTTATTTCTCATAGTCTGGGAGTCCTTCATGTGTTTTTTGGCAAACTCTATGCAGGCTTTCATATGTCTTGCACTGAGGAGAGGCTTCCGTCGGGCCACTCTGCCATAAAGCCCCGACTGGTGGAGGGCTGCAGTGATAGTTGACTTTGTGGAACTTTCTCCCATCTCCCTACTGCATCTCTGGAGCTCAGCCACAGTGATCTTTGGGTTCTTCTTTACCCCTCTCACCAAGGCTCTTCTCCCACAATTGCTCAGTTTGGCTGGACGGCCAGGTCTAGGAAGAGTTCTGGTCGTCCCAAACTTCTTCCATTTAAGGATTATGGAGGCCACTGTGCTCTTAGGAACCTTGAGTGCTGCAGAAATTCTTTTGTAACCTTGGCCAGATCTGTGCCTTGCCACAATTATGTCTCTAAGCTCCTTGGGCAGTTCCTTCGACCTCATGATTCTCATTTGCTCTGACATGCACTGTGAGCTGTAAGGTCTTATATAGACAGATGTGTGCCTTTCCTAATCAAGTCCAATCAGTTTAATTAAACACAGCTGGACTCCAATGAAGGAGTAGAACCATCTCAAGGAGGATCAGAAGAAATGGACAGCATGTGAGTTAAATATGAGTGTCACAGCAAAGGGTCTGAATACTTATGACCATGTGATATTTCAGTTTTTCTTTTTTAATAAATTTGCAAAAATTTCTACATTTCTGATTTTTTCTGTCAAGATGGGGTGCTGAGTGTACATTAATAAGAAATGAAATGAACTTTTTCGATTTTAGCAAATGGCTGCAATGAAACAGAGTGAAAAATTTAAAGGGGTCTGAATACTTTTCGTACCCACTGTATACAGCATGTTCAGTGATGCTAAATTTCAGATTTGTTTTCTGAAATAGCCTTCCTTCTTATGACTTACATCCAACTGACGCTAAAAAATTACAAAATTGAAATTCGTGCCAGCTTCAAAAGGTTGGAACATACTATTACAAGTGATATAGCTGGTTAATTATTACATGGATGTGTTTACCTTTCATTCACCTGTTTACAGTGTTCTATAGTTTACCAGCTCAGCTTAATATTCTGACATTAACCCACTTTGCTCCAATCCTTTGCTGCCACCTCCAGGGAGCTGAGGCTCAGGCTTGTGACAAAGCAGAACGTAACGTCGTAGCTCGTTCTGTAGGACTGTATTATCTGCTTTCCCAGCTCATGAGGGAGCAGTGCAGTGATCAGCACTACACAATACTGTTCCTTGTTTATTCATGGAGTGTAGCAGTGTTGTAAAACTGACAGCAGTGATGATGCACAATGGATAAAAACTCATTGCTAATTGATTAATGTGACAAATCCCATAATGTACAATCAAATTCCTGTAACCTTCCTCTTTTGCAAAGAAGACCGTTATCATCTATTCACATGATTGATCACTGGGTCACATTTTGATATTGACTGGGTCACATGACATGGAAGCTATTGAAACAAAACATGAATTTTTCATAAAAATATTCTTGCAAAATAGAAGAAGCACTAAACTTCAATATAAAGAGGTGTGTCCTATGTGGCCAGTGTATTGATACATTATGATATTGACTTGGAGTTACTGGGACACATGACATGGAAGCTATTTTATTAAAATACTATGCAAAATAAATTAAATACACACTAGCGATCAAAATAAGTGCTACATGAGACAAATCTAGTATGATTTTTAATTAGAATTTTCACTAATATGGACAAGTCAATGATATTATTTGACAGCTTTGAACCTTGACATCTGTGTGTACAAGAAAGCCAAATTTAACAACAAAAAACAACCAAATGAACAACAAAAAAACCACAAAATCTTTTTAAAATTGTGATTATTGTTTAGTCACTATGGTCCTTGGGTGTGAATGCTCACAAATCTCTCCCAGGTTTTTCCCATCACTGTAGGCTCTCGTGTTTAATTTGTGAGTCTGCCCCCAAGTGTTGTAACCGGACTAAATCACAGCTGTAGATTCAAGTTCTGCTCATAAAAATGTTTTTAAAGTAAGCAACTGTTACCACAAGTGATAGCCCATAATTGTTGTTTAACTGCTTGTTGTCTAAAGTCGTTGTAGCAGCTCCTGTATCCTAAAAGTCGTATTTCCGTATGCACTTGAATGCAGCATTTCTTTCTTTTTTTTAATTTCTTTTTTTTAGAGTCTTGATTATTAATACTGCAGCAATGTCAAAGCCGTATACGTGTTTGTCAGTTATTGATTAAATAATTATAGGCTACATAGGGACGACATTTGCTCTATTATTTACATCAACGCGCGTTCACGTGCGCAAGATCCGCGTTCACTTGTCGCCCATCAAACTGTCTCAACTTGCGTGAAGACCTTCAAGGACACTGTCGGTGTAATATCCAGCTTAAACACGGATATATTGCATTGACAGCTAAAAGGTAAGGTTTTATTTATTCATTTTTTTTACTTCAAACAAACTCACTAACAAGCCTGCATGTTTGTGCTTTTATTTTATTCCTCTTTTAACTAACAATAAGGAAGTAGATCTAGTCAGACGCAGAGCAATGACTTTAAAAGGGCTAAAAAAAAAACAACAGTTAAATGGGTAGGCCTAACATTAGCATTTCTAACTTAATGTGTACCTGTATGTCCAATATTAACAATATTATGTCCAATATTACTGCTACTATTACAATTGTCTACAACTACCACTTACCCTAGCATTAATTAGATGAATATAGAGAATAGATAATGATATTTTCAGTGTGTTACAGAAGATTTTAAGGTCTCCAGTATGTAATTTCCCTAAATAATATGTAGTTATGATACTGTTTCTGAAGTATTTTAGTATCATTTTGCTACATGAAGTCCTGAAGTGTGTTTCATTATGGGGAAATAAAGCTTCGTGTTGAAAATAACTTAACTTCCTTTTTGGGGACTTCAGCAAATGGTGGTCAGAGTTTGTGGCTGTACATGAGTTTATTTAGTCATAACAAATCACCAGCGAATAGACTGTCAATGCATAACAGTTTTGAATATGTCCAGTTGTGAACACATGCATAGGTAATTAATCAGAGTTGTATACTGTCTTCAGCGTGGCTCATAGTGTTTTACATCCCCAGATGTGGAAGTCAGTCGTGGGCCACAATGTGAACATGAAGGTGGCTGCAGAGGGGGACGACTGGGAGACAGACCCTGACTTTGAGGTACCGTATACTTCCTGGAGTGTGTGTGTGTGTGTGTGTCAGTCACTGTGGGGAAATATTGTGTGTTGGTGCAAACGCTCATCAGTCAACCCTTTCTGACTTTGTGTTTCAGAATGACGTCTCGGAGCAGGAGCAGAGGTGGGGAGCGAAGACCATCGAGGGCTCGGGACGTAAAGAGCACATCAGGTAAGAGATGCACAACCCTGTGTGTCTGGAAATAAACGATTCTTTAGAAGATGTATGAGGGTCAGAGTGGGTGCTGCGTAGCAACAGGAAGAGGAAGTGAGAGCAGAGTGCAAGCTGTCAGGCAGCATGTCTTTCCTAATATGGGTAATATATGATGATGATGATGATGACAAACCTCTGCTTACTACTACCGACATGGCGAGACTGTAAATTCAGGCCATAGTGCCGAATGTAAGAATAGGACTAGAGATTGCTCACAGATTTAGTCACGCTTCACAAAATCCCTGGTGTTTATCCTCCTCCAGCAGGACACTTCATTTACCTTCACTTAGTACTTCAATCAGATATTGGAACTTATACTAGATAATACCACCTGGAACCACAATTCAACAACTCACTGATACTTGGTATCTAGTACAAAGTACACCTTTAAAAGAAGGCTTAAAACCCTGTCATTTTCTTCTGCCTTCTAATTTGTTCACTTTTTCTTTTATTTAATCTTTTAAAGTTTGTTTCCAGTTCCTTATATAGTTTAAAGGTCTGTAAAGCACTTAGAAACTGCCTTGTGTGTGAATTGTGCTATATAAATACATCTGCCTATGAGTATGTTAGGTATTACTGATAAATACCCCTGTATGACCTGCCAGTGTTGCAGAGCTCAGAAACAAGGTGACTGTGGAGCACGAGCAGGTGAAGCAGAAGGATCAGACTCCCAAAGCGTCTTACGGATATGGAGGGAAGTTCGGAGTGGAGAAGGACCGAATGGACAAGGTTGAAGCTCCTCTTATTTACTGCCAGATTTGATCCATTTCATCCTTTACTGTGCATCCACATCTTACATGAACCGTATTCTGTAGGCTGAATCTGTTCATAAATGTACCTCTACTGTCCAGGTGGCTTTGGGGAACGACTACGTGGCACAAGTCGAGAAGCACTCTTCCCAGAAAGATGCGGCACAAGGGTTCGGTGGGAAATTTGGTGTTCAGAAAGACCGCGTCGACAAGGTGAGAAGACAAGCAGAGAGTTGAGTGCCCCTCCTCTCAAAGATTTGCATTATTATTACTTCAGTTTGTATGTTTGACCTTCCCTGAATGATGTATGTGAAGAGTTTGAATTAAATCTGAGTTTAAAGACGTGTAACTACGAGCATGATTTTGTGACGTCACGGCTAGTTTGGGAGACAATCGTGGTTCAATATGCAACTTGGAAATTGAAGATTGAAGACTTTAAGATTTTTTAATAAGGGAGATCTAGAGTAGATTTCGCTTCGCTAGTTAATTGAACTTTTTTTTAGGAAAACCATATCAGACACCTAATTATTCAAAGCAAAGTATTTTAAATGTCAGAAGGGATCTTTAAAGCAACATATGAACCTTAAATGCGTGTCTCTGTGTCTGTGCAGTCTGCCATGGGCTTTGAATACAAAGGAGAGGTGCAGCAACATGCATCTCAGAGAGGTAAGTCATCTGTCCAGCTTCAAAGAGGCCTCCTCACTTACAGTACAATATGTTCCTTTAGGAAGGTGCTACCTAACAGAAAAGTCTCATCTGGAATTTTCTCCACAATCCGAATGCATTTTAGATTACTCAAAGGGATTTGGAGGGAAGTATGGGGTGGAGAAGGAGAAGGTGGACAAAGCCGCTTTGGGGTACGACTATAAAGGAGAAACAGAGAAGCACCAGTCTCAAAAAGGTGAGTTTAAGTTGTAGCATTTGTCAGTTTTGACACTATTTGCTTTACATTTACTTTATTTTGCATTTGCATATTATTTTTCACCAGACTACGCTAAGGGATTTGGAGGAAAGTACGGGGTGGAAAAGGATAAGGTGGACAAAGCCGCTTTGGGGTACGACTATAAAGGAGAAACAGAGAAGCACCAGTCACAGAAAGGTGAGTTAAAGCTGTCGCATTTGTCAGCTTTGACAACTTTTGCTCCTGACATCTAATTTCTTTATTCTGTACTCTTATTTAATTTCACATTCAGATTACTCAAAGGGATTTGGAGGGAAGTTTGGTGTTGAGAAGGAGAAAGTGGATAAAGCTGCCTTGGGCTACGATTATAAGAGCGAGACGGAGAAACATCAGTCACAAAAAGGTGAGGAAACACCCACATGTGTATATTTTAAATACCAGAGGACTTATAGTACATCAGACTGATCAGATTTACCTCTGTTTAGATTATTCAGCAGGTTTTGGAGGTCGTTATGGAGTACAGGCAGACCGCATGGATAAGGTCAGTATTAGAGCTGCAACTATTCATTATTTTTTGATTAATCAGGAGGTTATTTCTCTGATTAATTGATTAGAGTTTATTCTGTAAAATGTAAAAAATCCCCATTAAAATTTATCATAGGCCAATTTTCATTTTAATGTGTTTCATGTCAAATCAAATAAGCCTTTTGGCATGAAGGTTGATGTTACATTATTGCCAAAGCGAAGTTACATATTATTGGCATTAATATTGATTATTTTTGTTTTGTTATGCCTATTCCAGCCTCTTTTAATAACCTGTAACTGTTGTGCATTAAATTCAAGCTATAATTTTCAAGTAATATAGGCTTGTACAAGCTTGGTTGTATGAATCATATTGATATATATATTAAAATATGAATAAATATTTATGTAAAATGCCACCATGGTTGAAGCCAAGTATGGAGAGTGTGGTTTATGTGGCTTGGCAGAGGTTTCAGTCAAGCTTATATCCTATAAAAGGACCAACTTAGGGCTAGCTGTGGTATTACAATTGGCTGAGCTCCATCATAAACCATACATGTTCCTGCTCTGGCAACCAGAGCCCACCTGTGGGCCATTATTCTGTTATTATTATTATATTATATCATTATTGCTATATAGGACAATTAAAAACAAACAGAGACAAGCAGAAAATGTTTACATTTGAGAAGCTGAAACCAACAAAATGTTGATTATCCAAATTGTTCATTTTGATTATCTCCCATTTGACTAATTAACTAATCATTCCAGCACGGGTCAGTATTGAAATATTGAAACGGGTGAATGATAATTGCCTTTCTTCCTATGTTGATCTCTTTTAGAGTGCAGCTGGCTTCTCAGACATGGACTCCCCTACCTCTGCTTATGAAAAGACACAACCACTAGAGGCCTGTAAGTTCATCTTTTCACTCGACATAATCAACCCTGCCGTGCCAGTGAGGTGTTCCCCATGTTTAAACGATTGAAAACAAGGCAGAGGTCTTTGCTAATTAACTGTATTCATATTCATTTCTCTGTACTATGCAGCAAGTGCAGGTGCAGGAAAACTGAAAGCACGTTTTGAGAACATGGCCAAGGCTTCAGACGAAGAGAACAAGAAGAAAGCCGCAGAGGAGAAAGCAAGGAGACAAGCCAGAGAGAGCAGAGAGCGAGAGGCAGCCAAACACAGACAGGAGGTAACACATACGCTGTACTTCAACGTGTAAACAGATCAAAAATTAATAGGCATAGTAATGATTTTGTGTTTCCTGTAGGAGCAGAGCAGCAGAGAGGAGGAAATCTGTCCACCACCTGTTCCAGACGTGGAACCAGAGTACGACATGCCACCACCAGAAATCCACCAGCACATGCCGGAGATAGAAGAAATACCTGAGCCAGAACCAGAACCAGAGCCAGAGCCAGAGGTAAGACACTGATTCAAATAAATATCAAATGTACCAAATCATAAAGTATTTCATTCATCCGTTTAAAGGCTAAGCTGGCAATATTTTATACTGTCCAGGAGGAACCAGAATACGAAATGCCCCCAGCCTTGCCTCCACGCTCTGACGATTTCCTCGACCTGGATGCTCCCCTGCTCCCTGCCAGGTCAGAAGATGTGGAGGAAGAGGAGGATGAAGGAGAGTATGAGGAGCTCGCTGAACCGTCTCTTCCTGCACCGACAGGTCTGTCTGCCATCAGTTAAATATCAGACCTTCTGCATATGAAATACTCATTAATTTCAATGTTTACTTTTACAGCTGTGGACAATGACTATGAAGACCTGACGTGCGGCCAGAAGGCACTAGCAATTTATGACTATGAAGGAGGTGTGACACCATTTCAATCCTTCATTTTCCGACATTTAAGAATCATCTCTCAACGTTTGTGAGGACAAATCCTTTCGTCTCCTTTTCCACACAGAGGCTGATGATGAGATCTCCTTCAGCCCAGATGACATCATCACCAACATAGAGATGATTGACGAGGGCTGGTGGAAGGGACAGTGTCGCGGACGCTTTGGCCTGTTCCCGGCCGCTTATGTTCAGCTGATGCAGTGAGAGACATGCTC
Source organism: Macquaria australasica (assembly GCA_005408345.1). Classification (NCBI taxonomy): domain Eukaryota; kingdom Metazoa; phylum Chordata; class Actinopteri; order Centrarchiformes; family Percichthyidae; genus Macquaria; species Macquaria australasica. The sequence goes on along the minus strand of SEMN01000004.1, from coordinate 2,392,996 downwards.
AGGGAGTTTTTGCACGAGCTTCAATTTTTGCACATTTTCACGTTTCTTACATTGTTCAACAGAAGACATTTATTTTAGCACTGTTTTTATAGAATAAATCACAGCAAATTTGTGCCAAAATGGATTCTGGTTAGCTGATTTCTATACTTTTACTGTGTACTACCTGAGGGTAGTATAACCGCCAAACCCATACTAGTGACAAGGAGTTACATCGTGTATCTGCAATGAACTGATTGGAGTTGATTGGAGTCAATAAAATATTCTACAGGCAGGTTTCTGTGTTGTTTGTAAGCCAACAACTTTTATTAGTCCATTTCTCATCAGTGTCAACCTACAGTAACATTACGGCTATTATCGTTTATCATCTTTCACTTATTGTGATCATATCGTGTTTCATTTGACATAATTCTGCTCTCCAAATTAATGATTTAAAGCGAAGTGTGGTTAAAAATGGAAAGGAATCAGTTAATGAAGTTATTGTTCTATAAGTGAAAAGTGCTACAAATGTCCCAAGTCTGACTCAAACCTGAGACATTGCGGTTCAAGGTCAGCGTTTCAACCCTTAAGTCACGAGGGTGCCCCAGTAATAATGATTTTAGCCATAGATCTGTAAGTTATTGTTTTATCCGAGTATGAAAAGATTTAAATTGTAGTAGAGAATACATGACAATCACCTGCATCGCTATGATGTACTAAAGGCAGACATGTGTCCTAACATTTAGACGAAGCTGCTGTTCCATAAGAACAAACATTTTCCTGCAGTGAATTACTTTACAATAACAAGCTCTGTGGTACAACCATGAATCTTGTAATCCACTGAACAGAATGAGATTTAATAGCAGAAACTCCACAGTTATCGTCTATAAAAGAATACATGACATGATCCTGTGTTTCTGCATCAAAAGTCTTTAAGGCAAAGCAAAGGTCTTTGCTCTGGTTCACCAGGAGATACCCTTCTTCTTCTTGCCCTGGCCACTTTTCTTTGCCACACGTTTGCTTTTCAGTTTCTTGGCCTGCCGTTGACTCATCCACACAGGGTACTGACCATTTTCATCCAACTGAGTTTTCTTGCTGCGCTTGCTGTCCATGTCCATCTTCCCATCTGTAACACAAAAGACAAAGATTGACGAACAAGAAAGATGACAATCAATGAACTTCTAATTCTTTGCAGTTATGTAGCTTTTCAAGCAACCCAGGATAACAGGATAATACTAAACATGAGCCCAATCTGTGCCTAAAATACAAAATTACCTTTCAGTACACTTTAAAACACAACTGGTAATAAAAAGCTGTTGATTCCCTGTGGACCATGCTGTGCTCAATCTTTCACTCACCGTCACCCTCCACCTCTCCCACATCCACATCTGTCTGCTTCTTGATCTTGTCAGCTGGCACCACAGTGGCGATCTCCTGCATGTCAGTCATGACAGCTTCTCCTTTCTTGTCCAGACTCAGAGCTTGTTTCAGACGGGCCAGCTCCTTGGGCGCATATTTCTTCCTCTTCTCTGCACGCATCTTCCTCTTCCATTTGCTCCGGAGGCTTTTTGCCATTTTATGGATGATCTAAAAAACAAAACAAAACACATCAGTCAAATTAACTGGCTTTCAAATTCTTATCCAATGCTTCATCTAGACAGTAAGCAGCTCTCTATGGCCCCACACTTCTACTATTTTCTTTCTATTAAAAATAAACTTACAGTTCCTCTGGGATACATTAGATGCCAAGAGCACACATTCACTGGAGGCCCAACACTTAACAAGTATTAATATATTATGTTTTATCTTCAGAACAGCTTGATTTAAACTCTATTCCACATCCCTCACTTCGTTTTTGATCACGACACCCTCAAAATGATAAAAAGCCAAAGGGAGAAACACTAGACACTTGATGTAATTCTCTTATTCAGTTGCAATTTCAGGGAAGAATGGTATGAAAAAATATAGCTCACAGGATATCTATAGCTATCAATAGTGATAGATAATCTGTCCACATCACGTTTGATCCACTGTTATTGCTTTAACACAAAACAGACCTCCAAACAATCTGCCTTTAGCCTTTAATAAGCTTAAAAGGGCTACTTATATGACGTATTTGTCCACATATCAACCAGAATATAAAGTGATTTCGTGGTAGTTACATTAGCTACGGCCATCACAGAAATTAGCTCCAGGACTAACTCATACCTTAGCAAGCCAAGTAAACAGTTCGCTATCCTGTAAACTATCCAAAATCCATAGCTAGTTTATAGCTGCATTAATATAGAGTGTCAGCATTATTCTACATATAAACAGTAAGCGGTGACTTACGGAAACCTAGTTTAGCTGCTTTAAGTTTCTCCGCGGACAGACAGGAACACGTGTTTACAAGTTGGGGGGGAGGGGACGATGACGCGTGTTTGAAGAAACAGCAACATGATTGGCTGCTTCAGTCAATCCGAAGATCGCAGCGTCTGATTGGCTGGCGAGGTTCGAGGGATTATTACGGCTGGTAAACAAGACAGTGTACAAATCAAACCTCCAAACAGGCATTCAGGTATAAACCAAGCTGCTAAAAGTAAAGTAGTATCTCCGTAGTGTCGTAAGTAGTTTGTGTTTTGAGTTAAATCTGACAGATAGTCATGAGCAGCTGTTCAACCAGCCTCGGCTCAGCCTGCAGCCCTCCGCTCACTTCTTCTTTAACACAGACGTCCGGCATGTTGGACACTGCTGCAGAACAAATGATGGTCCACAAAGATTTCCAGGCAGCCTTTGACAGGTGCGACAGGGGCCTGGAGAGTCTCGCCGACGTGGAGCAAGAGGACAACAGGTGAATGTCTAAATGCACCTTGTGTCGCCTGATTGCTCCCTGCAGCCTGAATGTGCAATGTCACCGTGTGTTTCTGCGTTTCGTCTCCGCAGATGTGGAGAGTTTAAGGCTGGCTTCTGCATCTTAGGGATTCAAGCACTGGCTGAGCTGAATCAGTGGCATGGGGTCCTCTTCTGGGTCCTTCAGCAGTATGAGCACCAGGAGAAAATACCAGCTAAAATAATGCAGATGTGGTGAGAGAAAACCAGAAATTAAAACAACTCTGAAAATCAGAGACATAAATAAATACATTAGGGCTGCAACTAACAGTTATTTTCAATATTGAATAATCTGCAGATTATTTTCTCAAATAATTGTTTTGCCTACAAAGAAAATTGTGAAATTTGTGTCCATTAAGGTGAGCCCAAGTAGGTGTCTTCATAGTCTTTATTTTATCCAAACCCAAGGATGTTTAATCTACCATCATATATAACAAGAAAGCCAGCAAGTCCTTACATTTGAGAAACTGAAATGAGAAAGTATTTGGCATTTTTGCTTAAAAAGAGACTGAAACAATTAACTGATTATCAAAATAGTTTCAGATTGTTTTTCTGTTCTGTTTCTGATTATTATCTTTGTAGCTCTAAAATGCATATTGAACATATTTTCTCTCTCATTTTGGCAGCATACTTCTTTACTCCAAGGTGGGAGAACCAGCCGTGATGCAGGAAGCAGCCAGAGTTTGGTTACGCTGCCCGTCCAACAGCAGAGTCACAGGGTTCAGGACGGTGGCAGAGCTGTACCTGCTGCATGTCCTCGTGCCTCTTGGACGCAGAGACGAGGCTCTGGAGCTGATTGACGGTGAGGTTGGAAGCAGTGTGTTCACGGAGGACCAGAGGCAGACGGCGCGGGAAGTTGTGGAAGAAAAAGAGCAAGAGAATCAAGAACCGCCTCTAAATCCCAGGATCAGTCCAAACTCTGAGATCACTGCACATACGGTCTCAAGTCGAGGTCTCACATTTCAGTTCAGCTCTTATGACATGCATCATACTAAGTCATATAAGTCTAAATAATAAATGCAACAGTCTTTCTTATTGTGTTTGTGTTCTACAGGAGCTGTAATCCGTAAACTTGGAACCATGCTCAGGTTTCTCTACAGAAAACTGTTGTTGACCGGCTCCGGCTCATTCCCTCTCCGGAGAGTCTTTCTGGCTGCCATTCTTCTCTACATGCTTTTTCTTCGAATGGATCCAGGTTGGATTAAGTGTTCTTTGTAGCTCAACTTCATCACAAGGCTTGTTGAAGTGTAAAACATTTGATTGGGAATAAATCGGTGCATTTCTTCCTGTTCTTTCCCCGCAGCTCTTCCGTCTTCATTCATGTGGATTTCCAAACTTCTTCAACTGCTCAAACAGATGTGGAGTGCCATGTTTGCACCGTACTATCAGGCTGTCGCTCAGAGCAAAGGACTGTAAAAGACTGAAAATCAAAATGTGTTTTGTCCCTTTTTCAAGTTTCACCAAACCTGTTTAAACATCAGTCATATTGACGACTCTGGTTACTCCAAACAAAGACATTTCCAGCAGTATGTGCTGTTTTCTGAGTTATAAACTACATATTTTTGATGCTGTAAAGATGCTCCACAGACGGAGAGACTGATTTTATCGCGTGGTTTTGAGTCTTTATGGCGCACTTCTCTAAGCTTTTCCCATAAATTCACCTCAGGTCCTCACTAACACATCTTTTAAGTCAGCCATTCTCAACCAGTGGGCCATCCAGTGGGCCGCGTAGGCAGTGGTACTGCCAAATGGTGAGATTAAATTAAAATGTCTTTTTTTTTTTTTTGTAATTTACAAAGCTAGTTATTTTCACCAGGTTTCACTGGGTGAAATATGGTCTAAATTTCACCGGGTGAAATGTGGTCTAAATGTAAACGTTTAATCAACTTTTTAACGTTCACATATAGACCGTATTTCACCAGGTGAACCTATTTTGAACATCTTTTCAACCTTTACATTTAGACCATACTTCACCAGGTGAAATGTGGTCTAAATGTAAACGTTTAATCAACGGCTACAAATAGTCGGTGTGTTGAATGTGGTAAATTCCTGTCAAATGAGGCGCTAAAACCGTCGAAGCTCCACATTGATGCATGAGTAATAATAATCTAATGATATAATAATATAACAGTCACAGGGGTCGTTTTTCTGCCATTTTTAATACTTTAAGTAGCCTACATTTTCTTGATTATACTTACATACTTGAACTCGAGTAGCATTTTCAATGCAGGACTTTTACTTGTAATGGAGTATTTTTTTACAGTGTGGCATTAGTATTTTTACTTGAATAAATAATTTGACTACTTCCTCCAGACACAGCAAGTCTTATTGCTGACACCATGTGAGATAAAGGAAACTGAAAACGTTTGTTTTGTCGGTTAATTTCTCCAAGTTTTACAGTGTGCGCATGGCAACTTTTTAAGTTTCGATTTCAGCAAAGCGAACCGAAACCTGTAAAACGGAAGTGAACCTACAGCTGACGACGTGACGCCGATGTTTACTTTGAGAACAGACTTAATTCTGTAAAACACGAACCGTCTGACTCCTTTTCTGTTAACAAACCATAGGGGACGTTGTGTTTGTCTCCAGACCTTCAGGTAGTTGACTGACACTGAAGTGAAGTCTGTATTGATGTCTTTCTGCAGGCGTTTCTCATTTCTTAGTTTGAGGGACCTTCGCTCCGGTAAGTAGACCACATTCAGTCAGTCTGATGATAATTTATGCAGTTAAATATTCCCAGGGGTGGAATGTAACTAAGTACATGTATTCAAGTGTTGTACTTAAGTCCAATTATGAGGTACTTGTACTTTACCATTTTATGCTACTCAACTACATGTCAGAGAGATAAATTGTACTTCTTATGTGATAACTTTAGATACTTTGCAGATTCAGATAATACATCATAAATCATGATGTATTATTGTGAATTACTGTAATAGAGTATTTTTACACTGTAGTAAGTGTTTCCTGAAGTAAAACATCTGAGTGCTTCTTCCACCACTGAAATGTTCCAAGAAAAATATGCTGTAATACAAAAGCCCTGCAGTATCACTATTATTTGGTCATCAGTGAGTTTCCCCACTATAACTGCATTTCACACAATTATTTTTCTCTTCACAACCAGTAAATCCCTCATGTGTGCAGCAGTGACAGAAAACAAAATACTGACCTTGGATCGGTGTAAAATAAACCTGCTATTCATTGGCTGTACGTAGGGAACTTAAACCAATAATTGATTGATTTGTTTATTTTAATAAAATGTACAAATGAGGTGTGTGTTCTGCACAGCTATATTGACCTTTGTACTCGCACCAGTTGGCATCAGGACTTTATTTTATTTTCACACATGCGAGCTACTGGCACCTGTGCCCCTAGGTGGGCACCTGATGGTAGACCCAGCCATGGATAACATGCTTGGTTCATCACAAACAGGTTTATTTAAATGTTTCTGACTGTCCGTTACAGGAATGAGAGGCCTCTCCAACTACCGTCTGTCCTGCTGTGTGAACACTTTACTGCAGACCTTCTCTGCTACCTGGGAACTAGCAGCCCTACTAGACAAGTAAGAAAATTAGGTTGCATAATCATTATGATCCTGACTTACCGGTATAAAACAATAAATCCTTAATTGCCAGGTGTCTGTGAGGAACCAAGCCAGTCACAAGAGACAAATTTGTATGTCCATGACAAGCAGATAATGATATATGAAACACTGTCATGGTTTAAGTTGTAAATTATTACTACGAACATCTGTAACAAGGGAATAAGACTATTTTCCCCTTGGGTAGAGAGCCTCAGTGAGAGAGAACAGACTGCACGCCAGAAGAAGTTACTAAGTAAACTAATTTATTATACAAACCAACAATTATTTAAACGGGAACCACAATAAAAATGCTCTGCTCTATACTTCAGACAGCGAATGCTACTTCACAATAATATACAGATAATAATAATAATAACAAAAAACAAGAAAACCATGCAATAAACTCACTAAAATCAGTTCAGTCACAATAGTGTCCACACCACAAACAGGCCTGGTAATAAAGCAGCAGAAAGATTACCAGATAGTCCCTTTATAGATAATCAGTGAAAGTAAATCACTACTATAGATAAAAATGTAATGAAATGACAGCAGCCTCGAGAAGCAAAGAGGGAAGCAGCTAGGCTATTATTGCAGAATTACTGAAATTAAAAACACAACAGTACATTAACATGCGTGCACACAGTAAAAGTAATAAAATGAAATGGTTTGGGGAACCACAACTCAACTTATGCACCTAAGAGACGTGACTGGGCCTTCACAGTGTCAAACATAATGCTTTTGATGTGTAAAAACCTCCTAGACATAGATACCTCATAGATATGTGTTGAGACAATTGAAAAAATGCACAGGTGTCAATCTGGAAACATGGCTGCTTTTCTCAGGTGCTAAAAAATAATGAAGATTAATGAGGGTTTGTGAATTGCACAAGGTGGGAAGCAGCTGGTGTGAGAGCGGACAGTCGTAACGTCCCCCTGCAGCTAAAGAAGGTTCTCGCAGCCATGAGGAGCGACCTCCCTCAGCCCGCCCCCCATCATGACTTCCTCCACTGTCTGGACAGAAACTGTGTTCGACGTAAGGATAAACAAGCTTACAAAATAAAAGTCTCATACTGATGCGGTTTATCTCACGTCTTCTGACAATGAGAATGTTGTTTTGCAGTTTATGTGCAGCATGATGCTGATGAGGTGTTCCTCTCCATCATGGACCTCATGCAGCAGCAGATGGATGACAGAAATCTGGTTGGTCTTTAATCATTTATATTCTTTGTTTTTCACCTGCAAGTGCGTCATCTATATTTGCTTGCATTTGTTTTCTCTTCCAGGCTCTTGAAATCCAGAATCTGTACAAGATTTCTGTGGAGATGCGCCTGCAGTGTTTACAGTGTAACTCCGTCCAGACTCATAGCAGCTACCTGCTCAGCCTGCCTCTGCATATAAAGGAAGATCACAATTCTCTGGTGCCGTTTCTTTTTTCTTTAGATGTGGATTGTTTTTGTTGAAATACACTCACTGGGTTTTTTCCCGAAAGTTAGATGAGAAGATCGATGCCGCTCTTATGTCTGTGCGTTAAATGTGAAGCTACCAAAGGTAACAAAATCTGCCTTCCAGCACCTCTAACGCTCACTCATTAAAATGTTATCTCGGTAGTTTAATTCATACAAAAACAAAAATGTAAAAACAACAATTTGTGGTTTTACGAGCACGATAAGACTCCATGAAGTCACTCCTTCGGGCCAAGAGTAGTTTTTGTACAGATTAAACAAATGGGATATATTATACAAGATAATTATTATATTATATTATTGTGAGCTTTAGAGGTGCTGGTGGGTGTTTTTTTTTTTTACCTACAGCTGGGCTAGCTGTTCCCAGTCCTTATGCTAAGCATTTACAGGGGGTTATGTGCTCGACTATTTCTTGGCCAGGAGCAGTTGCTAAGGAATAGTCCAGAATATAACCCCCCTTAAAACAGCAAATTGACATTTTTACACTTCAGTTTTTGTTCAGATTAAACAAACATTGAAATAACATGTTAATTACTGAGCTTTAGAGGTGCTGGTAGGTGGATTCTGTTACCTTTGGACAGAGCCAGGCTAGCTGTTCTTACCTCGTTTCCATTCTGCACATTTACCGACATGAGAGTGGTCTCGATCTTCGCATCTAACTCTCGTCAAGAAGGCCATTAAAGATATTTCCCAAAATGTCAAACTATTACTTTAAACTTTCCTGAATTCAAACATACCGGTATTCTTAACCTTTTCAGGAAGGCTGCATGACTTCCTTCTTTGCGCATCAGGAGCTACAGGGAATAGATTGCTGCTTTTGTGAACAATGTGGAAAGAAGACTCCATCTAAACAGGTAAGGCTTGGTTTTAAACGCTTCCCAGAAAGTAAGAACAAACATACTGCAGTCAAACATCATCTTCTTTCTCAGGAAGTCAAACTGCTCTCCCTGCCTCGTATCCTGTGCATGCACCTGAAAAGGTTTCGGAATAGCCGTGGTTACACACGAAAACTTGACTGCAGGGTTACCTTTCCGGAAACCTTTGACTTCTCTGAGATTGTTAAAGAAGCGTTCTCCTCAGACTTTGCACAGGTACTTTAAAAAAAAAAAAAATGTATTTCCCATAAATTAATCCAAACATTGTATCTTTTGTCATCCACAAGTTTATTTGTTCTTCCAGAATGACTGCAAGTACACTTTGCATGCAGTGGTAGTGCACTCTGGTGAAGCAATGTTCGGGCACTATACTGCGTACGTTCGTCACAGGAAGAACCAGCACTGGTACTATGCAGATGACAGCCTCGTAGAACAGGTACATCGAATCTGACAAAATCTCTCTCACTTAAATGCAATTTATTTCTGGCTTGAACTTGTTGAAGACTCAAAAAAATATTTGTGATTTAAACAATTCATAATGAATCCCAAAGCATAGTTAGGCATGAAAGCTCCTGTGTAGATTCCTGTTTCAAAGCCTTCGAGACATTTTGCATAAATACTGTATATCTTAAGTGTAAGTTAAAAGTATAAAAAGTGTATGTTGTGAAATTTTGAAATGTGTCTTAGGTTTGCTCCCTTAAACCATCAGGGAAAGGGAACTATAGCTTTAATCTCCACTTGTTCAAGAGGGATTTTTGTGTTACTATAATTCAGTTTGGTGCAAATTCGTGATTAATTTGGTCTTGATTTGCATTCCAACACGTAGGTCTCCTGGGAAGAAGTGAAGACATCATATGGAGGACGTTATGGGTAAATTGCTCAACATCAATTTCTATGTCTGTTCAGTCTTGTATAGGCTCTTTTGATAAAAGTGCATGAGGGTTATGGAGTCCTCTTAAAGGAATAATTCAACATTTTGGGATGGATTTGCTTTCTTGCAGACAGATGAGAAGATTGATACCACTCTTAAACATGAGCGTGGTATCAGTCTTCTCATTAACTCTCAACAAGAAAGCGAATAAGTTTGTTTCCCAAAATGTCAACCTATTCCTTTAATTTTGAGAAGGAGGATATTTAAAGACATGCTCTAAAGTTAAATTAATTAAATTAAATTAAATTAAAACCATTTCTGAGCTTAATACAGAGAGCTATTCAGACTTTTATTTCTTCTCACATTAACAACTCAAATTCTCCGTGTTCAGCCTCATCTATAAAATCGTCTCTCACCTTCAAAAAATTTGGAATACAGCAACCATGCCTTCAGCATTTAGTCACAAAAAAACAACATGTGACTCCCATTTTAGTCCGCTTAAACCGGCCTCCAGTCGCTTTTAGAGTTAAATTTAAGATTTTTATTAATAACATTTAAAGCCTTAAATGCTTGACTCCCGCTGACATCATGCAGCTTTTATCTTCCCACTTGCGGAAAGAGCTTTAGATCTTTAGACAAAGCCTTATTGTCTGTTCCTCAGTGAAGATTAGAGACTAAAAGGTGACTGTGTTTTTGCCAGGAGGGCTTTCAGAGTTTTGAACTCTGAAGCAGAGGAAATCCGTCTTGTCTGTTATGTTGTCTTGTCTTTCAACAGCTTTTCGCCTAACACCTGGTAGTTATATTCTCACTTTTTATTCCTGTTTATTGTACTGAAATGTTCTTTGTGTGTTCCTTTCATGCCTTTCCTGCCCTAACTCTTAGAAGAATAACTTTGTTCTGTACATTTCTGTCTAAAAATGTTTAATGCTGTTATTTTTTACAGAGGCACAGCGTACATGTTAATGTACAGAAGAGACTCGAAGGAGGGGGGACAGCAACCTGAATTCTTCGGCTGAGTGGATGGATGCGGATGAATTAACCTGAGGTCACTCATGGTGCAATATAGGGTGAACATGGGAATATAACCATAGGAATATAAACATTTATTTCCTTTAAATAATTTATTGTAATATATGTTATATTTTCATGTACATGGTGAAGGGTTTTATATTTATATATTTATATATATATATATATATATATTTACATTATCAGTTTGTACACCAGCACAGTCATTTCTGCCAAACACCAGTAGGTGGCATTGAAGACTGAAAACTGTAAAGGGTTTTCAACTCCACACAGACCACACACACTGCGTAGACTCAGTGATACTGGGGGGTTGGTTTGAAGAGAATGCTTAGCTTAGATATTCACTGTTTGGGGGGAAATACCTGCCATAAGACTCAGTGTTCATTTTCCCGACACTGCTGTATAATATATGAGTCAATAATGGAGAACAATTAATTCATTTTTTTTCTCATTTGGGCTACCAAAAACAACAACAAAACATCTCCTTCAGCATCTGACACTGATTTTATGTATTGCATTTACTCACTACCTGCAGGCCTTTTACGTGATATTACAGAACTGATTTGGAGTGACACACCTTGATGCTTTTTCGCTCTCGTTCGTACGTCAACACCAGCACATCTCCCACCACCACCTGAGCTCAAAATGTACATGTATGCACTCAAGGTCCTGAAAAGTGCCTGCTCTGTATGGCTTTGTTTTGAAAATGTATTGCGGGCACCATCTTACAATAAAAAGAGGTTAAACGTTTCAGTCAGAGCCACAGTTGCTTAAATGCTTGGTATAGGCCGTCAGCAGAGCCTCTAAAGTTCCCACTCGCCTCGCCAAAGAGTCGGGGGACCGTGTGAAATGGTGCCTATGTGCTGCAGAGCTCTGACAGAATGGAACATGTCTGCACAGTGCCACAGGCAGCGGGCCTCATGCTTAGTCATCTCGCTTCCATGTAGCACAGGCGCAGCTTTCTGTATAGGGGGTATCTTCCTCCCACATTCAGACCAAAGACCACGGCTAGATGTGTATGTTATGCGTCTAGATTTGAGTCAAAATATGGTTAGGCGTTTCACACTGAATTTGTGACATGAGACCTCGTCTATTCCTCTGACTTGTACAAGGAAGAAGCTGAGATTGGAAACAGTCACACTAATAAAGACTATTGACATATACGGTGCTTAATTAGCATTTTTACATGATAGCAAATGTTGAGATAAGTGGTCTACAAGCAATATCATGCATTGTTATTATCTGTTACATAACACCGGTGGTGGAAGAAGTGATCAGATCATTCAATTAAAGCAGCTATAATTTATATTTTTTTGTATTAACAGTTGATCAAGTGGTCATGTGTAATGTGAAGGGGGTGACAAACTCACATCAGTGGAGTAGAAGCATAAAGTACCTCAGTAGCAGTTACTTCCCACCACCTTATAATACCCAGTGTTTGTATAAAAGGCACATTTGGTATATGCATTCCCATTAACCAGACTGATTGTCCTGATTGTGAACAAATGAAATTTTAGCCGAAACATGAGAATCTGGAGTACGATAACGCCTCCATTTCCAAAGAACTGATTCTTCTCTTTGTGGGGTTTTAATTAATAATTCATGTCGTATGACCATGTGTCAGGTAGATGTTAGAGGAGCACCTGTCCAGCACCACCCTGGCATTGACCACACTAACAATGCAGTAATATGACATAGGCAGCACACCCCCGAGGGCACATGTATAAAGTCTGACTGAACGTCTGGACGTCTTAGTTTCTTTTCAAGCACGTGTCGCACATGCATGAGGTCTTTGTCTCTATTGTTTGAGGCTGAGCTCTGGCCCCTGGATGTGGTTACACAGACACTTTATGGCAGATCATAATCTCTGCAATTTAGTTTTAGCTCTTTATCATGGTCAGGTGTTAGCCATTCAGCCAAGGACACCTTAAGTTGTATTGTTTTGGCATATCACTTCTCCAGCAGTGATAGTGATTGACACAATAAATCAGTAAAAACCAGAACTGAAGCAGATATATGGTGTGAACATAGTCCCAGAAGGCACGTAGGCTATAGCAGCAGGGATGATATTCCTCAGGCTTTGCACTGTGGCAACACTTAATCTGTTTTCTTTGGAGAATATATCGAGGTTCATTAATGCTTTTTAGTCATTGTTGATGTGTGTTTACCAGTTACTAGGTGAGCACACCACTGTGATGCATCGAGGAGAAAATGGAATTTGGCAATTTGAGAACCACTCTTAAATTTTCCCTTTTTTGTGTGGAGGATTTCACAGGCTTAGATAAATGCCTGTGCCTGACTTTACTTTTTTTTTTTTTTTTTTTCTCGAAAGCGACAGCCAGCCAGCCAGAAAGTATTTCAGCCCTCTGTCTATTTGATGATGATCACCATTTATGTTATTTCACGTAACTTGTCAAAGAATAGCCCTCACGCTGTTCTGCCATACAAAGGCAGATACAAAAGTTATAGTTCCTTCATTTTATGCCCTAATGTCGGTCTGTCAATCTGTCCACTGCATTGTTTCAGACTGAAATATCTCAACAATTGTTTGAGCGATTGCCATGAAACTTTGTGCAAACATTCATGGTCCCCAGAGAATGAATCATAATGACTTTGGTTATCATCAAAATAGGCTAGGTGTGTGTCTGTCTACTACTATATTTATATTGAAGTCAAAATAAAGTACTTAAAGCAGTACAAAAAGCAGTTACTGTTTCTCTGCAAAGCTAGTTAGCTTTAGCAGGAGTTTAGCTAGGTTTTCTTCTCCATCATGAATGGGGTTTTGCTATTGCCTCATTTAGTAATGTGGAATAACGTTATCTAGATGTCACGTCATCAAAATTGATATTTTTCAATTACAGAACAATTACAGAACAAAAACTGATAAGTAAATTTAGTTTTAGCTAGCCATGGCTATCTCACCAGCTAGCTTCCCTCGTAATTCATAAGTACACAGCCAGAGTGCGGTAACTGCGGTTTAGCTTCACTTTTAGCTCCGTTTTGTAGTTACTGCAATTTTTATGGCAATTAAACATGTCCATGGCATACTAACTCTTTATAGGATAAATCAGATGTCAAAATGAAAATAAAGTTACTGAGGTTTGACTTTGTGTTGGAGCTGCCTGTTTCATCGAGAATTTAGATCTTTTTGGTTTTATTTTTACAGCCTTAAAAAGGAACTAATTAATGCACTGTCTCTACATAGTTCCCCTTTTCTGCTCAGGACATACATTGTGAATGGTGGCTGGTCTTGCCTTGTCTTGGTCCTCCCCTATGAGATGATTGTGTAAGGGAAGATGTTTCCCCGTAATCCAAACCCGAGATCCTTTAATAAGCCCCGTCCTGTCCGGACTGCCCTTCATCTGCTCTAATCCTATATAACCTATCTAACAGCAAATCTCTGGATGCTTCAGGGGTGGCAAGGCAGCTCACACAATATCATTTTGTTACATAATAAGGTTTCAAATAGGAAATGATTCTCTTTTGCTCTCTGCATGCCCAACATGCAGGCCTGGTGACCATGGTGAGGTCTGCTTTTGTAAACAGCAAACCAGAAGAACTGAAGTCAAATGTCTGCCGCATGACTTAGATTTTTTACCTCGTATAAAGCAAAATGGTAAATCAGATAAAGGAGCACATAACTGAAAATGTATCTGCATATTTCTTCATGAAAAGAAAATCCTGTATAATTCAAATGACCTAAATCCAGAAGTTAAACCCTAATTAAAGCCATCTTGGGAGGTTTGTCTATGATCTACTTTGATTTGTGACCTGTGATACTCGCCTCTAATTTCAACATGGCTGCTCTTAGGTCATAGGGCAGAAGTGTTTCTTAGCTTTAGGTGTTCGCACATACATTGGTCTGTGAATTACTGTGTTGATTTCACTGGAATTCGTAGTATGAGCGGTCGTGTCGAGGAAGGAGCCTTATCTTTCCCCACTGACTTCATAAAATCTCCTCTCTGGTGGGAGAAGGGGAGTCTGGTCAACACAAAGTTTGCCTCTATTCACGTGTTCAGTTGTCCTCCCCGAGATTCTTGGCAGTCTGAGCATAATAAATAGAACATCTGCTGAATTTTCTAGGAAAAGGGATGTCGAACAGTCAAACTGCTATAAGTGAACAGAACAGAAAAAGTGCGGGTTCAATTTTGGTCTGGACCAGAACTGAGGTTGATTCACTTTCATTTTGGTTGACTCAAAATGGCAAGTGGCACTACTATTTAGTGGCTAATGATATGTATTCAATCTAAGCTATTTTTCAGGTTATTTATGTTTATTACAAAGTGGACTTCCAACCGGGAGGAGTTGGCAGCATGTTACAGATGTTGGTTCTCACAGGAGGTGAGTGGAGGCCCCTTGGTAATTGTGTTCATGACATGCAGGGTTATATGACCTGATACCCCACCCTTGTCTTCATAGCTCTGTCGTTACCCTTCAGTTAGCGCCTTATCTCAGCTCCTTATCATCAGACTCAGGATTCAGAGAAGATCAGCCGTCATCTCAGAAGCCAGGCTGCTCAGGTTACAGGTGAAATGGCTTTACTGACGGGCCCGGGTAATGCTGTCTGTCTCTCAGTCTGTGAGCGTCCTGCCTCAAAGCGAGTTCCTGCTCTGATATGTACACCGCCATGTTTGTGCACCTCCACTGGTGGCCCCTCCACTGGTCCCACTAGTATGAATGTCTTTTTATTTATGAAGCGATATGTTTTCATTTTGGTTAGGTGGTGCTATGCATCAGCTGCAGAATCACAACTGAACGTCACTCAAATGAAAGTGAGAATTAACTCTTGTTGTGACTTGTTGGGAGAAAAACTCATCTAATCATTATCAGATAGTGTGACAGTAAATCCTCGTCTTCACACAGCGTCCCTCAAATTAAAGTCCTCCTTTGCTGGTCTCTCGCTATACAGGAATGAATGGAATTGCACCTTGAGGCTACTACTCTAACCGCTGCCTCACCGTTCCAGGTCTCAGCTAGCGATAAGCTCACAACAACCTGTTAACTGCTGCAGACACACACTTCAGCTGTGCTTGTGCATGCATGCCAATCAGTTGCTACATCAGCGCTCCAGTTAATGATTTGTGTACAGTAGAAGAAAAACCTGACGGGGGGAGAACTCATAGCGATACTGTCCTAGATGCAAACCGTGTTGTTTTTTCACTTCTCCTTGGTGCACCTTGCCATGTTCAAGAGACTTGACCCGGGTTCTGCTGTTCATTCGCTCTGTAATATGGGCTGGGCACCTTGAGAAGTGAGCTATCCATTGTCAAACCTCTTTGACCTGCTCTCTCCTTCAGCCTCTCCTATTTCCGCACAAAGACTCTCTAATGCCAGGTAGCTGGCGCTGGCATTCCTGTTGCATTCCACCATGGGGAAGTTGCTGGGATCAGGATGAAAAATGCCTGAAACAAAGGCCTACTCTCATTCACAGGGTTTAGGGTTCTGTGGGAAAGTCCAGGCTGGACAGAGGTTGGATGGCAGAGGAATGCGAAGCGGGGCATAGCTCACACAGTCTCTGCGGCACAGACGCAAAGACACATTGACAAGGTAGAGGTCTTCTTACAGAGAGGAGCCAGCCCTCGGGAAAGAGGATGATAGGACTCTGGATATCTGCAGTATATCCCTCATTTATCATGTTTACAGACAGTTAAGTCATCCATTCTGCAGACATGATGGGTAAAACTTTGATTGGATGTCTGGGTGGAAGCTCTGACTTTATCTCCTCAAACCAGACACCCTCCACTGCATCTTTTCTGGTGTTACTTGCCTTTATAGCGACAGTTGAGTGAGATGGCATGCAATAAAGCAGTGGTTCCCAACCTTTTCGGCTTGTGGACCCTTGAAGCATTTTGGGAAATACGCTTATTCGCTTTGTGGCGGAGGGTTAAATGAGAAGATTGATACCACTCTCATGTGTAAATATGAAGCTACAGGCAGCACCTGGTTAGCTTAGCTTAGAGCAAAGACTTGAAACAGGAGGAAACAGCTAGCCAACAATGTCCAGCAATAACAAAATCCACCTACCAGCACCTCCAGAGGTCACTAATTCAAAAACTGAAGCGTAAAAATGACGATTTGCTGTTTTATGGGTGGTTATGTGCCGGACTGTTTCTTGGCAACGGCTCCCAGCTAAGAAATAGTCTAATACATCACCCCCATAAAATGGTGAATTGTCATTTCTTACACTGTTGTTTTTGTACAAATTAAACAAACAGCTTTAAAGGTGCTGGATATAGTTACCATTTAGCTACAGCTAGGCTATCTGTTTCTAGTCTTTGTGCTAAGCTAAGCTAACTGGCTGGCTGGCTGTGGCCTTATATTTAACGTAAAGATATAAGAATGGTATTGAGCCTCTTATCTAACTCTCTGCCAGAAAGCAAATAAGCGCATTTCCCAAAATGTCGAACTATTCCTTTAAAATGAAGCATGAAGCATGATCTTCTCAGATCGGTTGATTTGAAGGATTTTTAGAGCACATAAGAGGTAAAGTAAAAAGTGACAGAAATATCTTTTATTTTTCTCTTTTCTCTTCAATCAAATTTTTTTAGGGACCCCTTTGGGAGGTACTGTTTTGACCCCCGGGTCGGGAACCACTGCAATAAAGGTCCCCAGCCAGACACAAACCAGGGACATTGCGATTACATGGTCAATACCTTAAACCTCTACACTCTGAAATAAACAGCTCCTGCTCTTAACCATTCATTAATCATAATTTATTACACTGCTAGTTTTTCATTCGTAAAGGTATGAAGTCCATTCCTTTACCACCTCATGCTGAGGTTAAGTGCCTGACCTCGCTCCCCCCACCCTCCCCTGAGTCGTATCTGAACCTCGGCTTGTGAAGATTTGGAGAGGAATTTACTGTCAAAGCTTTTTCACTCTCCCATAACAAATACCAACAGAGATTCTTGATAATGCATCTTCAGCTATGAGGGAGAGAAAGGCAGTGAGATGAGCAAAATTTAAGGCAGCTGAAATACTTGCAGGCCAGATCTTTCACATTTTATTGGACTGTACTTTGATTTTAGAGCGAATTTGCAAATGTTAGCATGCTAACATGCTAAAATAAGATGGTGAACGTGTTAAACATTGTACGTGCTCAACATCAGCATGTTAGCATTGTCATTTCAAGAATGTTAGCATGCTGATGTTAGCTCAAAGCTCTGCTGTTCCTATGCACAGCCTCACAGAGCTGTTAGCATCCTTGTAGCCTTTTAGTCTTGTTAACCAAATTTGGAAATAAAACTTTTCCTTCTCTCTAATTGTCATATAACCCACACAGAGTAAAACTGGCCTACAGTATATTTCTGAATGTATACACAGCAAGAACGATGCTAACCTCAGTGGTTTGCATTTCACTAAATACGTAACCACAGATCACAACAACTTGACTCAAGCTCAACCAAAGATCTGCTGTCAAACAGGAAGACTTCCTGAGTATTGTTAGTATGAATAGCATCAGTGAATAATCCTGCAATTTCCACATTTCACACATAACGTGCAGCTTGCTTTACCTGTAAACAATGTCTATCTCTACACATGAATGAATGCCTCATAGTTGTTGATAAAACTTTTTCCTCGAAGTTTGATTCTTCTACTCATGGAGATAAAAACACAGCCGAGCACACTTAAACAGTTAAAGCTGCCATTTGTTTGTACTAGTCTGGGCTGTGGCCTGCTATCAGCTCAGGCTGTATATCATCTCCAGAGTCTATACGTAGTGTGTGGTTGTGCGGCGTTGGAGATGAAGTATGTGGGGAAATGAGAGGAGATCTGTTGCAGCCCACATGCCCCTTTAGATTCTCTGATGTGGCTTCAAGACTTCCTAGGAAATGCAAGGCCTTCTGGGATAGCACTTAAGTAGTCTCCAGAGTTTTGTGAGCGTGTGCTTCAAGTGTGAATGAGTGCATGGGCCTGTATTTTAGTGTATCAAAGTATCTTTTCCGCCACTCTCAGTGTTACTGTTAGGCTCTCTCCTTTGATATGAGAGGACACAGTTGGCTGACTGCGGCTTTACAAAGAATGAGGGAGTGTCACTACAAACGAAAGGGCACAGCAAACTATATCACACAGGTGATTTTTCTTACAGGTGGGGCTTGTTGATAACGTGTGGAAGGTTCTGCTTCTGAGACCTCACTTCCGCCTCACATCTGTAAAATGCACAGGTCTTAAAACACAATGATATACCACTGTTTTCTCATGGGCTGTTATCAGTCTTATTCAAACAAGGTGCTCTGGCTCATGAGATAAACAGTGAGCTATTATCTTTGCTATCTACAGTCTGTTGCGCTCCTAACAGGCTGTGATGCATTAGGGACTACTTTAATGGATAATAAGTGAGCTTTGATGAGGAAAAATGTTAATGTTCAGGGATATTTAATACCATTTTGATTTTTTTTTATGCTTTCCTGCTTTTCGTTAAGTGAATAAGGCTGCTGAGAGGCCCACCCCCTCTCATCTGCAGCCTGTTATGGCGGAGCGGGAGGATGACATCATATTGGTCTCAGAGTGGCGGCTGGTAATTGGCCCACTCTCCTCCTCCAGCGGCACAGGCCAAACAGAACACACAAGTGGAGCCAGGCAATGCAAGTCAGATGCACCGGGTTTTTCCAGAGTGGCTGGTGGGGCCTCAGTGCAGACTGAGAGCCAAGAGGCCTCGAAGAGGGGTGCACCGATCCAACTGTAAATGTCAGAAATGAATGAAGGGCCTCAACTCAAAATGAAATGTGATATAATGCGCCCCAGGTCAGCCTGTTTGATCTGCTGTACAATCCACTGCTGTAGTTGTCTGGATAACTGCACCTATTCTCCATGATATGACACTGCAAAAGCATTTTCATGTGGAAGTTTTGTGAGAGCCAACGTCAGTGAGCTCTCAGCCCACACAAAGTTCCATTACAGTGAGACTGAACTGCTGCACCTCTGGGCTGCAGAGCAGTCACAGCCAGTGATTGTGTGTAATGTTAAAATCAGTGCGCAATTTCTCAGCTCTGAAGAAATTCACATGCCTCGCAATGCAGATGCATTACTGATGATAGATGATGCAAAGCTCCACAAGGCATTATTCTGAAATTCCTAGCACATGTGAATAATGGACAGAGGATGAAACATCTGGAAATAAGATTAAACCTCTGCAGGTTCAGATGTGTGTCCTGTAGACAAAAATCCCATCTGAAGGACAATAACATGTAAAAACAACTAATCCCATTAGTTTTTTAACGCAGCGTTTTGATGTGGCAACATGAGTAAAGCCTAATTGGTTGCAGTGGATGCGTGAATGAGACCTGGTTCTACCCTGTGGCCAGTCTCACACAAAGCATATGGGCCGTGCAGAGATGTTGGATACCTTGGCTCTAATAAAGCACAGTCTTTATCTTTTATAGAGGCTGCTCAGTCATACCACCATGTTTCTTGCTAGGTGGTGGTTGTACAAAAAAACAAAGGTGTGCTGATCTTCTGATTACATAGGCGGAGGATTACATAAACCTCTCTGTTATCATCTGAAAGAACAGTTGTGAGAACACGTTTGGTGTCTGAAGCCTGTGTGGGAAAACATGCGTTCCGCTGTGTCAAAAGAGGGTGCAGTGCTCAGCGTGTTGGCACGTGCCCGTCCGCCTGTCTGTTGCCCATTGTTGTTTCCCCACATCAGTGACAGATAAATGGGTGTCAGTTGTGAACAGAAGGTCACATTGAGCTTGTAGGTGGTGAGAACATCAGAGTTCCTGTCATGGCCGAGATGCAACTCAGTGTCTGTGGGCAAAAACGACTGACTGTGCAGAAACACTGCTCTCACTGAAGTCTCTGAATGCTTTCACTCTCAGTGCCCTGCCAGGTACTGCACCGAGCTGTGAAGTTGTGCACTGCAATCACTCAGCGTAGGTGTTGTTACCATGACGAAATAAATACAATATTTGTTGTATGTTCAGTGGATTTCCACCAGCGTCTAAGTGTCTTGTGGCCAGAAAGATGAGATACAGATTGGTGATGCATGCATGCAACAAAAGTCACGAGTCACTCTTTTTAAGGCAGATAGAGAAAATCAAGTTGTGTTTAAAGTCACAGTGAAACAGCAGCATTAATACATTTATTTTGGCCACTTGGGGCAGTGCAACAAGCTGTAAACCCAACACTGACATATTATCACCTTCTAAAGTTGTTGCGGTGAGCATGTTAGCAACACTGTCATTGATTTTGAGTCATGTTTCTGGCCACCTGGCGAACGCAAGTCCCATATTCCCACACTCTCCTTTTAGCTCTGTTTTTAGTCTCCACCAGCTCCTGAGGGAAATATCTGGCTCTTTAGCAGCTAAATGCTCCACTAGGCTCACCAGCTAGTCGCTAACACTTTCTGTCTGCCGTTTGGTGCTGGGCAGATAATGTACAGTTTGTTTATCAGAGCTTTTTCCACTGCAGCTGGAAACAAGGTTGAGACTGAACCAAAATTGTGAAGTTGCAGGACGTAAAACTAAAACAATGAGCTCAAAGATGCTGAAGCACTCTGTAGAGATAAATGGAATTATGTAATAATTCATGTTAGTTCATCACTACGAGCAACCTCTTTCACCTTACACAGTTATTTGATGCATTAATATAAAAATATTGACTAGTGCAGCTTTAACGTGACGTATTTCCAAGTCAAACTGAATATGTGAACAAGGCAGTTGCGAGAGGAATTGAAATAAGATTTGATTTGATTTCTCAAAAGTACGAGTATTGGCCTCCACGCACACCTCCCTCCCCCACTTGCATTGTTAGATCAGGAGGAGGAGGATGAGGGTGAAATAGATAAATTAACAACCACGACCCACAAGAAGAGAAAAGAGAGGGATTTTGGTAGAAAAACACAAACAAAATAATATTTTTTGACATATATTTGGCATATAACAAGCGATAACTGAACAATTAACACAGGGACACAGGATTAGAACTTGGAAATTTTCCTCTTTGAAGTCCCTATTGTAAATAAGCCTTTCAGCTCTTGAGAGAAGTGTTTGTTGAAGCATTCATACTATAACTCTGGTTTCGTTGGTGTGAAACCTTTCACTGTGATAATAATGACTTAGACTTTTCACTTCCTATTGTAAGTCATGTGAGGACAGAAAGCTCATTTTTGAATGGGCAGGTGGCTGTGTAAACCCCACTCAAAGAGCTGGTCAGAGTTTGACTTTAAATGTGAACTTAAGAGGAAAAAATTCCCATGTAGCCTATCTTTCTTTTCTTTTCTTTTTTTGCTGCTGCTGATGCACATTTCCCAGTACATCCTCTCTGTCTCTCAGCTGGTGAGCTAGCTGTCAAGACAGATTCTGCACCGGAGGGAGGAAATGATTATAGCATAAGGGAATGTGTTATCACTTTTTCCCTCTTGTGCATGCTCTCTCAACCAGTCATATATATTTGTGTTTCTTATCTGCAAGATGAGAAAGCAGCACATTTCACAACTCTGGACGAGAATGACACGTGTCCTCTTTTGTTTTTAGATTTGAACACTTCTGTGTGTCACGTCAAGACGATTAGTCCAGACTGGACATGTGCGGTGAAATATCAAATGTCATGTAGGTTGTTGTGTGGCTGCACAGTGGAAAAGTCTATATCATGTTCCCCATCCATCTAACACTGCTCTGGAGGAAGCAGACCCAGCTGTTGTTGGCCATTGATACCTTTGTTGTTCCTCTCTGTTGAACCGCAGTAGTCTGTAGTCGCAACCCTCGGCTGCTGTTAGTTCACCTCATATTCTATCTGTCTGCCTTAAAAATTCCTGCCTCATTCTTTCTCTCACAGCAATGTTAAACTTGAACCCAGCTGGTTGATTTCTGATCGTCAACTCATGTGTTCATCTCAGAAATGTCAGCTAACTTGCAGGTGTAGGTAACGACAGAAACAGTTTGAAG
This sequence comes from Macquaria australasica, assembly GCA_005408345.1. NCBI lineage: Eukaryota > Metazoa > Chordata > Actinopteri > Centrarchiformes > Percichthyidae > Macquaria > Macquaria australasica. The sequence continues at coordinate 2,370,444 of SEMN01000004.1, read as the reverse complement.
TTTGAAGACTCTCAAACTGTGAAACATATATTTAAGTTGCAAAACCTTAATTGTATGCCTTTATGGACATTAATCATTGTCACTTAACATAATACCTAAAAAAAAACATTTAGATACTGCACTATATGTTTGGAAAAGTGTGTAGGGAAAACACAATACAAACAAAATTTGTTCTTGTTTCTTCAGTTTTCTTTTTTTCTCGCTTATGATTAGATTTAGCTACAACCTTATTTATGTGTTGTGACACACTCAACTACTAAGACGTTGGAGCATCAAAATAGATTTTTAATTACAGAATAAACAGGGGAAAGTGGGTAAATTAGCTTAAACTAGCCGAAGTGCTGTCACTGCAGTTTGGTTTTTACATGCTGTTATTCTTATATTTCCCCCTAAATTACATATTTCCATGGCATAATATTTTTTATATGGTAGTAAGATGTCAAAAAGTTAGATTCTGGTCTTAACTCAGTTTTGATGTAATGTGTAGTTAGTGTGGTTTGGCTTTGTAGGGCAGTATGGATGATGTTGCAGAGGGGCGTGATCTGTTGTGATGTGGGAATTAGGTCCACCATCACTGTATTTGTATTAGCCACAGACTGAACTCAGGAAACAGAATGCAAACATATAGTCCCCTTCACATCTGAGAACACATATCAATGTGACAGCTGCAACTGCAAAGGTGGAGAGAGGAGCCGCACCTTGAAAGCCCTGGCAGCTTTTCATGTCTAGCAAACAGCCACATGTGTCAAACTTCTCCTCCCACGCTGCACATTTCACACATTCCTCAAGAATGTTTGCTTTTTTACCAGGTCAAGAGAGTGAATCCAACGCTGCATTGTGTGTCTGATCGGCTTTGTGCAGCTTTTGGAGGTCATTCTATAAGACTGTTTCATCTTGTGCAATTCGTACTTTGCCCAGTCATCAGTTTTTCTGCAGTTTCATTGAAAGTTTTGCTTCTCCCAGTGAGTATTTATGTCTTCATGGGCTAACCATAAAGAGAGCCTCCCTGTGCTTTCATTTCCTCAGTGACAGTGGGAATCCTGACCAAGGGCTTGAGCTCTGGCCCTGGCTCTAACCATAACATATGCCCCACTACTTCCTGTTATCGATGATTACATAATTTTCGGAAACAAAGACATCCTAGGTTGTCAGGGAAGCAGCCAGCTCCCCCCTTGATTTCCATGAGAATGGAATAATTGCAAGTTTTATAGTGACGCTGAAAAGTGGAGTTTCTCATACTCTATTATAGGCTGTTATTGTAGGATATACTGTAGTCCTTTACAGTATGCAAAACTGTATGCATCCTTGTTTAAAACAAGACCACGTATAATGCTGATGTCAGCATGCTAACATGCTCACAATGACAATCCTAACATTCTGATGTTTAGCAGGTATACTGTTAACCATGTTCACCATCTTAGTTTAGTGTGTTAGCGTGCTAATATTTGCTATATTAGCACTAAATACAAAGTACAAATGAGGCTGCTGGGAATGTCATTAGTTTTGCAGGACAAAGTGAAATTTTGACCTGATGGTGGTGCTACATGAAAGGTCAGGGTGCCAAAGTTAATACAATTCGTCCTCTGGGGACCATGAATGTTTTGTGCCAATCCAGTAGAAGTAGATTTTGAGATATATTACTGAATGAGTGAAAACGTTCACCTGTTGGTGGCACTAGAGGAAAAGTCAGAGAATCATCAAAGTCATTAAAATTCATCCTCTGGGGACCACGAATATCTGTACCATATTTCATGGCAATCCATCCAATAGCTGATTAGATATTTCAGACTGGACCAAGTGGTGGACAGACCGACCGCCAGACGTCGCAATACATAGAGCCATAGCGCTAGCTTGGCTAAAAAAAGTTTACAGGTGGTTGATACCCCTCTTTGTTTGCACTCTGACCAGAATGAGTAGCAGCTGTGTTGCAGGACAAGCAGTTACAGGTATACATACAGTATGTAGGTCACTACAATGCGATGCGTTCCCATTTTGGACAGTGCTGAGGATGCAGAGGGACACAGCCGGAACTTCAGCAGAGCTCCCCAGGGACGAGGCCTTGGTCCTGGGAAGCAGTGGCCAAGGATCAACTGGACCTTCACAGCTTCAGCCTGCAGCAGCACTGTGAACCTCCTTGTTTCCCAGCGTGGGCCGGCCCACGACTGACATCTGAACAACTACTAGAATAAGTCCCGTTCCTCCCAGACTTTCAGTGGGAAGAATTGATGAGTTTCTCTACTTTGACTCTAGGCAAAGAGGAAAAAGTTTTTTCCTGGGCGGTAACTATTATTAACAGGCCGGATAGACTATAAACATGGCAGTCTTTGTGGGAATTTTTAGTTGGATCAAATGTCATGTTTCTAGGAGTGTGAAATGATTTTGTGTGTGTGTAGCATGTCGTATCATGATCAGTCTGATCCACCTCTCATAGCTCAGGGGGCTCTTAGCTCGGTAACAAAGCCCTGGTATCTGGTTCTGCAAGCTTGTTATTTGATTAAGACTAATCTCCAGGTTTTGATTTCAACTGGTTTTGTCTGGGGTGGAAGTACTTTTTGCTCTTTTTCTATGTCTAAAGTAAAGCTCAGCCTGTTCAACTGGATTTTAAGTTCTCTGAGTTCTCTGGAAAAGGGCTGCACCCAAAGTAATGTGTAAAGGGAAAAAACATGGGAAAATGCTGTAGGATGACAAATTACAGGAGAAAAATAACGTGTATTACAGAAATAGTTTGACATTATTGGAAAAATGCTTATTTCCTCTCTTTTTGAAAGCTAAATAAGAAGATCGATATCGCTCTCATGTCTGTACAGTAGATATGCAGCTGGAGCCAGCAGCCGGTTAGTTTAGCTTAGCATAAAAGCTGGAAACAGGTGGAAACAGCTAGCCTGGCTCTATCCAGGTAGCAAAATCCACCATCTTTAAAGCTCACTAATTAACATGTGTGAAAGTGTAAAAATGTCAATTCACCGTTTAATGGGGTGTTATATGCCGGACTATTTCCCATAAAACTATAACGCTTCGGTTTTTCTACTGATTAAACAAATGAGATATAACATGTTAATTAGTGAGCTTTAAAGATGCTAGTAGGCAGATTTCATTGCCTCTGGACAGAGACAGGCTTGCTGTATACCCCTGTGTTCAGTCCTTATGCTAAGCTAAGCTAACCTGCTCTTGGCTGTAGCTTCATATTTAACAGACAGACATGAGAGTGATATCAATCTTCTCACCTAACTAATTAGCCTATTTCCCAAAAAGTCAAACTGTACCTTTAATGATGTAATTTGTAGGAAGAGGCTTGGAATGAAGGCAGATTTAATCTTTATATCAGAGGATAGAGCAGTGAGAGATGAGATGATTTCAGTAATGTTGCCCTGTATGTGAAATCCCTTGGCATGGTCAGAGACAGGAATGCCCTGGTGGATACATACTCAAGCTAATGGTCTGTGCACCACCAGGCAGGTTGGCCCCTCTGCTCCACTGGACCTCCATTGGACCCCCACCCATAACAAGATCAAAGCCAGGCTGGATGTCAGGGCACAGAGGAGAATGACGTTGTCATCCACCCCTGACCACGCCATCACCACGCTAACTCATATCATGGCATTTCCTGCAGATAGGCCTGGTATGCCCCTTTTTGTCTTGTTTTTTTTAATCTTGGGCTCTCTGGAATGCCAAATTACACAATATGCAAGGGAAACATTGGATTTCGCCATCACCCAAAGTGTTTGTTTGTTTGCATCGCAAACTGTGGTGGTAAGCTCAGCGCGAGCCAGAGATGGACCAAAAATTGCTTTGTGGTTGAAGTAAAGTGGTTGTTTCAGGACTATATCATGCTATATAGGCCTTGCTTCCTGTATTTCACACACTCTTCCTTTGTCTTCTATGCTTAATTGGATAAGTGTAGTCTGTTTTGCAATGCCATAGTCGGCCAAGAATGCTAGAATGGTTTCAATTTTAAGACAAAGTCGTTACAACAAGAGTTACCTCACAGAAACAATATTTCCCACTCCCACTTAGATCTAATAAACTGACAATGCTTATCAGTGTGCATCGATGTGTTTGGTCTGGCTACAGTTCTCTATCTGAAAATATATGAGGACCTTTGTTGTGGCAAGCTCCAACTCTCATACTGATAACAGGTTGATTTACATCCTTTTGTTTGAATGCATGAGACATTTTGGGCATTCTGAGTCTCCTTGCTGAATTTAATCAAGCAATGAGACCAATGAGATGAATTAAGGCTGGAGCTGACTCAGCCTTACAGAGGCCTCTTTATGCTGTTGCCGAAGTCGAGGGGGCCCAGGGTTAGCATGCATCACACACAGGAAAACACCAGGCAGCTCCCAGACAGTCCAGGCCCCAGCACTCCGCCCCTGAATCCCTCCCTGCTCACGGTTTATAAGGAGCATATCGCCTCACTAGAGCCACTTTCAAAGAGCTTTTCGTTCGCATAGCGAGGCGCCCCATTTCCTCCTCTCTCTCAGGAGGGAAATGTAAGTGTGCAGAAGTGGAACTGTTGCAGAGTCGAAGGGAAGTGAATGGATGAAGAAAGCAATGTTATTTGTGGAACAGTGAGGCCCATTGGCTTAAAATAAACTCACACAAAATGACTTACTGGAAACTGCTCAGTCCTCTGCTGCTGATTAATGCCTCATTTTTTCTATGGGCACAGAGAGTGTTTGAGAGAAGGACATATACAGAAAGACTAACTTTTGTTTAATCCAAGGTCATTGAGTGGCCAGCTGCAAGGCCCTTTATCTACCCATGGGATCTGTCTTCCTATTGGACATCCTGTCCCTGATGAATTGTCACTCTTCTCATTTAAGATCACACAGAGGAAGCAGGACACTGTCAGGACACACCCACTCGTCCTTGCCGGCCAATCAGCTCGCTCCAGTTGTCCAGCATCTTTCACACTCAGATAAACCACCAGCTGCCACAGGAGCTCCTCCACCGGAATTTTTGTTTGTGTCCTTCCTTCCCCAATCTCTGACCACACACACTTGTTCATTTGTGACAGGCAGCCGCTGCCTCTTGGCCCCGGCCAAGTCCCCCCCCCCCACACACACACACACACACCACCCCCTGTCTTCTGCACCGCCCTGAGACATCTGTGTGTTGTGAGGCAAATGAGCAGGAAAGCTGGGGGAACTTCAGAGTCCACTGCTGGAACAGAACAAGGGGGCCCCCACAGCAGAGTTATATAACAGTCAGAAATCTAGCCGTATGCTCACATGAAGAACATTACTCTCTTTTGCAGACACATGCCGAGCTTTCATACTGTGAACATGGACATTGCTTTACATGCATGCATGTCTTTTTACAGTCTGGACAGACGCAAAACTCATCCAGATATCGAAGTGATTCTTTCTAGTCATGAAGTTTGTTCACTGTGAAATGGAGAGGATGTGATCTCACCCAATTAAAATCCAGCCAATGTCGCTTGCCGCTTATGACTTAATCCAGGCTTCCTCTTTGTGCTGTCTTGGAGGGCTTTGGATAGAGATATTGAATCTTACAGTAGATCTGAAAAATTCTCCCAATATTGCAAATTTAGGACATTTCTCACAATCTTAAAGACATTTTGGGAAATATGCTTATTCGCATTTTGGCGAGAGTTCGATGAGAAGATTGATACCACTCTCGTATCTGTCCACTAAAAACATGAAGCTATAGCCTGCAGCGGATTGGTTTAGCACAAAGACTGGAAATGGGTTATGTGCAGCTAGCGTGGCACATAACCCTTCATAAAACAGCAAATAGTTGTTTTTACAATTTAGTTTTTGGACAGATTAAACAAGCTAAATGTTTCCAACTAAGCTAACCTAACCGGCTGCTGGGTTTAGCTTCATATTTAACAGGTAGACATGAAATGGTATCGATCTCCTCATCTTTCCTCCAGAAAGTGAATAAATGCATTTCTCAAAATGTCAAACTATCCTCTTAAAGGAGACTTTATAGCAGCAGTGTAAAGCATTTTGCAGTACATTCCTTTATGTCTATGTACGTCTATGTTCTGGCACCTTATAGAACCCCTTTTGTTTAAAGTGTACCCTCTTCCTCTCCCCTCCTCTGTCTGCTATTACTCCTGAGTGCATGGTGGAGAATAGGGCAATGTTCTCAGAGGCTCTGGTAGGAGTGAGGGATGCAAGCTGCCGGACGTCAGACTTGTATACAGACTTAATGGAGGAGGGGGGAGATTCAGCAGTGACCGAGGCCCAAACTGTAGAAAAGAAAACCTCTTGTGTTCATGACCCAGACGACTAAAGACCAGGCCCGGATGTTGCTATCTGTCCCGTCATTGTCTCCTCAAATGTTGGCATTTGAGTTTGAATGATGGCTTTCAGTTTAGCCAAAACATTCCTAAGACACAGTGTGGGAAACACCCTATTTTTCCTGTGCTGATATGACGACGCTCCATTTGTTTTCTAATCTCACTGCGTAGTTGAGTGCAAATTAGCTGGTTGCACCACAGGGCCTCCAATCACACCTTAAGAATTGATGGTGGGAGTTACTCAAGCATTAAAGGAAGTGGGCTTTACACATCCAAAAAATATAATTATGAGATGCTGGGTAGAGAAAACCACAGCAACTGCTGGGAGCAGCGCTGCTCCAAACAGTTATTTCTCAGATCCTGCACAATTTGCTGAACTTCTCCTGGAAAGCACCTTCTTTCCCACTTTTCCCCTCAGCCACTCTGCAGTGAGTGGCAGTGACAGGACGGCTTTGATGTATGACACTCGCGAGAGAGGCGCAGTCCACGCCGCTGATAGCCTGACCAGAATAGCATGTGAAAGAGCAAGAACATGCGACTACCCATGAACATTTATGTCGCCTACTTTTCATGTTTGGGAACAGGTGTTTAGTCCACTTCCAGCGGGGTGTAATCAGTTGATGTGAAAGCATATAGTATGCAACCATGTGACAAACAGAAGCCACTTTATCTACTCTTCTGGCTGAGCTACACCAGCTATCACTCAGCGCTGGGAGGAGTGTTCACCACTGTTCACACCACAGCATTCCAGCCATAGCATCCTCTTCTCTACTGTCAGTAAACCCAAACAGCCAGCTTGACTCAGAGCACATGGGCAACCTGTAATCAAGCTTGGCCCCGAAACTGGTATGTACAAGTAAATCCTGTGTTTATATCCGAGAGAGGCCTCCCTCATGGAGCCACTTACTTGATCTTGCACAGGAAATACATAAAATGATTTAAGCTTCAAACCAGTCTCTGGGATTAAAGATCTTGACTATCACCCTCCGCCTCTTCTCTCTTTCTCTGTCTTTGTCTCTTTCTCTTGATCTGTGGCAGTCTGCCCATCTCTGGGCCCCTGTGCTCTGGTGGGTTCAGTGGACTGGTATGCAGCAGGAATCTTTGGATCAAGGTGATTTCACGCTCCTCCACGTTTTCCCAGGGCTTTGGGCGCTCTCTGTTACCTCTGTGCAGCCCGGAGTGTGTGATAGCGGCTGACATGTATTATCATAGGACACTTGCACTAACAGCGGCGACAGGGTAAGTCTGCTTTATCTGTCTAACACCTCTGTTTCCCTCAAGTGTCAGGCTTTGACTGTCTGGTATGGTAGGCTTCTTTGGCCTCTTGCAGAGAGACCCCCTTTGGATAAAAACACTGACCCAGGGATTTGTCAGCCTCTCCATGAACAGACAAAGGGATAACCCTCTGACATAAAATCTCAATTCTAAGATGAATCCTCTCAAACATACACCCCCTCCTTTGAAGTAGAACTAATCTTGCTAACCTTGACATTCTCTCAGAGACAGTTCCCACTCTCACTTCACAGTCTGCTCTCATAATAGCTCCACAGTGCCTCTTTTTTTTTTTCTCTCAATGAAACTCCATATCTCATTCAGCTCTCTGGTGGCAACTGTGAAAGGGGGACGTTTGTGAAGTCGTTCCAGTGAGAAGTGGTTCAGTTCAGCTCCTGTCATTCAGCTCAACTGAGAGTTTGCTCTAACTGTGAATATGCTTACACATGATCAGAAGCAGCAAATTTAGATGTGTGGGGAAAAAAATTGTGCATGTTTTGATGCCTTCGATAAGGAATTTAACACTTACAGCTGCACAGAGAAAAACAAACGGAACTGAAATGGCCTTCAGACATCAAAAGTGAAAGGGAGTTGACAAACTCATGACTTCCTCTTCTATTATAATCCTACCTTTTTCAGATTAGATCTTGTCTTAGAAGGACAACATAACAAACACTTTTAGACATCCTGGAGACACCACAAGCACTCTCTGCAGATTTACATGTCCATCCTCATACTTTCATGCCAAAGGACTTCCTTTACGGAAAACTTTTCCACTGGAAAGGGATCAACATGCCGTCCACACCCTTCGCCATAAGGATGTCTGCAACATCACGCTGTGTGCCATGGATCCCAGCTCATGTGGCAGGACCATGACCTGATTAAAAGCACCAATGGTTTCAGAAAGGCTTTGTACTGACTTTAAGCAGGCTATTACACATTATTAGATATATAATATAGGGAACCTGTGGACACACTTACAATAAGGAAAATCTACAAACTAGCCGTTGTGTACCAAGAAACACATCATAACACTTTGTGCTTAAGCTGAATGCTAACGTCAACATGCTAACACGCTGATGTTTAGTAGGTATAATGTTCACTTTCTTAGTTTAGGGTGTTAGCATTGCAAATTAGCAATAAACACAAAGTATAGGTGAGGCTGTTGGTAATTAAGTTTGCAAGTAATTGGGCATAAATCAAAGTTTTGGACAAATTAAAGTTTTGACGTGAGGATGGCGCTATGTGACCAAAGGGATCAAGAGTTTCAATTCATCCTGACTGGGACATAATTGCTGTAACAAATTAATAATTATTAGCTAGCCAGGAGACATCTGGCTAAATTCAAGCACTGTTGCTGTTCTAGTCATTTTATTGATAACTGTTGGATTTGGCTGACGTCTTCAATTATTCGCTCACGGTAAGTTTGTGTAGTTTGTCTTGTGAGTTAATTTTCCTACTTCAAGGGTTCAAAATGACAATAAGGTCAACGAGAAAAAATGTCGAACTTAGAGCAGAACGTGTGCAGATTTGCAGCTGTAAAAAAAATGACAGTAAGTCACAAGTGTTACGAGTGAAATGTTAGTTAAATGAGAGATGTTTCTGCTGCATACATGATCCTGTGAAACTTGAGCAGCAGATAACTTTAATGCAGATGGTAGCCTGAAAGCTAGCCGCAGAGAACTAAATGATTGAGAACTCTTTATGAACTCATGTCTGCGTGGACACTACTAAACGTTTCTGTGTGGTGCATCACTGCAATGTCAGCCGCACTTAGCTTGTTAGCTTTTTGAGGGAGAGGTTCAGTCTTTTTTGCAGTCAGTCCCTGCTTCACTGCATGGTCCTCACATATGTCGAGCCATCTGGGTTGGAGATATACAGGCCTAATGGTAGACAATACAAAGTGCTGATTTGTACCATAAACTGCATATAATAATGTAAACTGTGTATGATTTGTACACTAGTGATGTGGCATTTTTGCAGCAGTGTTCTTGTTGATATTCACTCTTATGCTGCCTTCAACCAAGTTAATATTAAACATTTTGTTACAATAACCTGAACACAAGTTTTGCCGTTTATATTTTGCACGACTTATGTGGTAATTTAACCTACAACCACTTCATAAAAACTTTGACTTCTACTTTGCTAAACATCAGATAGCAGGTAGGTCTGGCACACAAGAGGTGATGAGACCCCATAAAATATAACATCTATTTTATTTACAAGTTGTGGGATTTGGGGGCTTGAGCCATATTTACTCAGGGGGCAAGATCACTGCATTATTAGCGAACTGTAGATATTGATTGGTATTTAATGTATGCTATTACTGCAACTATTGTTTCTACTTGTGTCTTTTCTAGCATTTGCATTGTTTTTCTGTCAGCAGCAATCCACGTATTCATGTATCTCATATCGTTTCTGCTCTGTTCTGATCGATGTATTTGTCATTTTTTAAATTTATTTTTGCCTCATTGTTTTCTACATTATAATTACTTTTTTTTTATGATTCTGCTTTTTTGTTCTTTATTGTTTCAATCTAATTTTAGTTGTCAGTGTTTTTTTGTTTTGTTGGTGAGATGCCCTCATGAACAGGGTTTTTTAATTTTACCAGCAGAATCCTTTTTTTATGATTTATGTTTTATTTTTCTGTAAAATAAATACTAAATACAAATTTTAAAAAAACTAATTAATTATTTTTTTTAAGTTTAACATGTTACTTGTTGTAATGTTAATTTAATATTTTATATTTCTATTATGATGATAATGCTTCTTCTTCTTATTATTATTATTATTATTATACTCATTCGGCATAAACTAGCTGTATCCTTTGATTTCTAGCACAAGCAATTACCCCAGAAAAGCTCTCATAATAACATATATGTCATTTTACATATAATTACTAGTCCATTGTTGTTATTATCCTATATTCCATGCAGAGGCACCTAAAGGCACCATAAAACTAGTCTAAATCAGACTACGTCACGGTCGGCGTGTCTGCCTCTTTCAGAGTATAGTTAAGAAAATAGAGCAGATGGAGGCTGAATAACGAGGCCGGAAGCCAAGCAAACAGCTCCTAGAAGCGCAGCAGCTGAGAAAAAGGAGAGCCGCGGCTTTTACTTTGAAGGCGGCACCCGGATGTTGTCCTCCTCGGCGTGTCCGCTTTGACGCCGAGCAGGCACCACAGAGGAAGAAGCGAGCCGAGAGGCAGCAGGACTGGACCCAAGCAGTCTCAGCCTCATGCTTCATCCTGGGCGCTTCTCCTCCTCCTGTCCGCCGTCGACAATATTGTGACAATATTTATTATTATTATTATTTAATTTTTTTTATTAAAGTTTTTATTATTATTTAGCCAAGAGAAGAGAAAACAGGAGAGGAGGGGGAGAAGGGGGCCGAGTCATGGAGCTTTATTGCCTGGAGTCGGACAAAGCCGTGAAAGCCCAGCCTGACCCAAACATCCTCTGTGATGACAGAGTGTTGCAAAGTTTATTAACAATTGAGGACAGGTTTTTACCTCAATGCTCGTATTTCCAGCGGGTCCAGAAGGATATTCAGCCTTATATGAGACGAATGGTTGCAGGTTGGATGCACGAGGTTTGTGGGCATTTTACGCATTGGTGGGCTAACCTAATTTAAGCTAATGAGAGGTCCTTTTTTATTATTTTTATTGTATTTTTTTTGCATGTTTACACTCGTCTTTAAGCTAATTTGGGCTCATGAACTGGCTGGTTTTAGTTCGTAGAGAGTTGTCATGGATGTTATTTGACAATTGAATGAGAGTGACTCACCAAAGGCGTGGGAGAGTCGGAAATTCCACCACGAAGAAAATTCAGCTTCAAAGAAATAGCCTAGCTGGATATTTACATTGGTTAACAGCTGCAAAGTTTGTCCTTTCTGCTATCTAGCCAGCTCAGGCGTCAGGGGGGGAGTTCGTCTTAATTTACATGATCGAAAACCCGACGTTTCCCCTTTGTAATAATTATTATTAATTTTCTAAAATGACTCGAGCTCGTTGCCTTTGGTCTGACAACGTGCATGCAAAACCACTTTCATTTTTGAAGGTAAAAAACACTTCATGTTAGCAAAATATTCCCTTTTATAACCGTCGGGAACTATTTTAACGCAACTTCTGAACATTGTGCACACGTCTTAAAGCCCCTAGATGGTATATTTTGATTTTTAAATATTTTTTAAAGACGACAAGCCCCAACAAGGAAGAGGAGACGAATGGCGACTGGTCTTGCTGAACGACTTCCTATTGAACTAATTTGTTTCTGCCTTGCCCTGACTTTGCAGCCTTTGACCGAGTAAAGATATACAAAATATTTGTGATTTAACCTTTAACCCAAAGACAACACTAGTATAGAAAAATCACAGCAAAACCCACCCCAATCTTTAACAGCTCTTCTGCTTAAAAGCATATATAATAGTCTAATTTCTTTTATATTTTTCTTCTTTTACATATGACCTAACATGTGTTTTTCTGTTACATTTGTCTCACTTTTTAGGTGTGTGAAGAGGAGAAGAGTAATGAAGACGTCTTCCCTTTAGCCATTAATTATTTGGACAGATTTTTAGCAGTGGTGCCCACAAGGAAGAGTTATTTGCAGCTTCTGGGAGCTGTGTGCATTTTCCTGGCCTCCAAGTTAAAGGACTGCAGGCCGCTATCAGCAGAAAAGCTTTGCATGTACACCGACAACTCCATCACACCACGGGAACTGCTGGTAAGAACTGGAATCTCAAAAGCCCCCATTCATTCATGAGAGCATAAAGATTCAGTGTCATATTTTGGGGATGATTTTGTAATGCTAATAGCTATATTGGTTTCACAGGAAGTATCTAATTTTCCTTATAAGTGGAGTTGTGCACAATACAGCCACATCCTTTCTTTGGATCCATGTGGACTGAAGAGGCGTGTGATGCCATCTAGTGCCAGTTATGCAGTATAGAAGTTGGACATCTTGCAGAACATGGACTTGCTCTGTATTTCAGTTAGATATAGAAGGGTTGATACTAAAACAAAAAGCAACCCAAAGCTCTTTAATCTTACCTCTCCACACGTATATGAGCATTAAACAAGAGGAGGATATCTCTTTATGGCATTTACAGGAATATTTTTAATTATTTTATACTAACATGCGGCTTATTAAACAAACTTTAAGACCAGTGTGTGAGTAATGGACCCACAAACTTTGAGCTGTTGTTTTTGAGACAGTTAGGGATGAAACTAATGATCCTCCACTCAACGTCCACATACAAGCTTGTTCTGGAGCTTTCTATCGTATCACACAGTCCTCATCAGCAGATTAAGTTTTCTCAGTTGCAAATAATAATGTACCTGTAGATGTTCAGACTTTCCATGAATCTGAGATAGTCAGTTTACTATCACAGAGCTAAGATGAAGGGAAGCATAGCTTAATCGATTAGTTGATCGCCTGAAAAATTTTAAAGACATTTTATAGACAAAACGGTTAATCGAGAAAATAATCATTGGATGCAGCTCTAAAGAGAGGCAGCAAATCCTCCAATCCAACGCTTAAAAATGACTTAAACGATTAATTGAATATCAAATTAGATTAATTTTCTGTCGATCGACTAATCCATAAATCAGCTAATTGTTTCAGTTCCAGACCATTTTACGTTGTGAGGTCAGGCCTGCTTCTTATTTCAACCAAACAGCTCCACATGCTCGCTATACATCCCTCTGCGTTGCCTACAGCTGTTGTGGGAAATGACATTCGTCCCATTGGATGCTCCATATTGTCGTAAGACTCCAGATTCCTGGATATCCTGACAGGATGCACAGAGAAGGCAGCGAGAGCCAGTGAAAGATGTTGCAGCTCTTCCTTGTAATGAACACTGCTGCTGCTGCTGCTTCAGCTGGAAGAGAGAAGTTTAAGGGGGTGGAGGGGCGGTTGTGTCGGGGCAGCTGTCCAGGAAGTGAGAGCACCGACGGCAAACCTCCGCCCTTGCTCATCTCACAGTCAACAATTTCCACAAGGGCTAAAATAATGTAAATGCAAGGGTGTGTGTGGCAGGTTATGTACAGGAAACCTATGTAAATGTGAGCGATGGCTGACATTTCAGATGACAGATCAGCGTTTGGTGACGGGGGGGGGGGGACTGTCCCTGTTGGGGTTTTGGTGTTTACTACGTTTGCTTTTTAGGTGACACTTTTCCGTAGAGTGTGATAATAGTTCAGTCTCACAGTTCAGTGGCTTCAGCTTCACTTTTTATGGATGTAATCTTATCTTAACTTTAAAAACCTGAAGCAAACTAAAATTATACTTATTGCTCCTTAGACTTAATACACTTCAGTTAGTCTTTAAATCAGCCTTGTCTTTCTTTTATTTGCTGCTACATATATGTGTCAAATTAAAGGAAATACAAGAATAAAACTTTACTCAGTAATGTAATGGTGCTGTCATCTTCTAGAGAGTTCCTCATGGGTAACACAGTGATTCTGAATCATAATGAAATGATGCCATATGCATAATTTCAGAATGGCCCATCTGGTGACTGAGAAGTCCTCTTCACATGGTAGACATCATGGTTTTTCATACCATGAAGTGACTTAATGTGGGACCAAGATGTGAAATGTCAGGAAATGCTGCAAACTGCAAACCTTTACAGACCTACTCTGATGCTTCACTGCTGCAGGACTTTTATATGGATATTGAGTGGACTGATGAGAAATATGGAAATAAAATCAAGACTTTTATTCTGGAAATGTGTAACAGGACGTGTACAAATGTTTGAGCATGTGTATGGCAAATGGAGACTTGTGATTGTGTACCTCGATTTGAACATGTAGCACATAGGGATAAGATCTCGACATGTCTCCAAATCTCTTGTCTTTGCTTCCGGAGGTCTGAAGAAAATCTGATCAGTAAATTGACATAGCATGACTTATGAAAACGCCGGGCAGCCATTTGGTTGCAGCCTTTTGTTGCTTGGGTACAAATAAGTTCTCCATGGAGAGTTTTTTATTGGTTCTGATAATGACGATGATAGCTTGTTCTGTCGCTGAACTTTTCTAACAAACTTTTTTGCTCAAGTTTCTTCAGGCCTGTGTGATTTTGACTAAAAATGTCAGCATACCAGTACACATTTATACATCTTAAAACACAAGCATCAGTACACGTTGATTTTATTTTCTATAGATACTTAAGTTGCATCCTTCTTGCTATTCTTACTCGAAATACTGAAAGCCAAACCGGAAAACATTAGCGAATTGGTGAATTATAAAGATTGACTCAACACACAGGAAATTAAATCATGAAGTGAGGACTCCTCCCTTGCTGGTGCAAAAGCTGACTGTACTGTATGAAGAGTCGGCTCTGTGCTGCTGCCTGTGCAGTGCAAACTCATTGTAGCTGTTTGAGGCTTGTGACAGGAAGGAAGGGGCTAGCTGTCTCTTTGGCAGGGCAAAGTGTGTCACATGTCAGCGATATGAATACAAAGGATGCGAGGAATGAGAAAGGCATGCAGATAATAAGATACAGCGAGGAGAGATAAAGTGAAGAAATGTTACTCTTCTTACAGAGCCATTTCCTCTGGGAATAGGGACGGACTGTGATGACTTTTTCACGGTCAATGGAGGCATGGCAGCATGCCATTTAACCCTCTGACTAAGTAGATTTTGCCAAGAAACTGAATTTGAACTGACTGACACCTTTTTATATCGTCTCTTTCTCTGTCTTTTAGGACTGGGAACTGGTCGTGCTGGGGAAGTTGAAGTGGAACATGGCCTCGGTCATCCCCAATGATTTTATAGAGCAGATCATGCGCAGGCTGCCCCTTCCCAAAGACAAGCTGGCGATGGTCCGCAAACACACGCAGACATTCATCGCCCTCTGTGCCACAGGTAACACGGCTGCACAACATTTCATGAGCCTTTTCTGACCTGTTTGCTCGCTCGCGCGCTCACTTTGCTGCCTTGTTATTCCCACATCCACCAGAATATTCCCACACACACAAACATTCTCCCATCGTGAGTCATCGGTGACCTCTTCTCTCCGCATGCTCTACCGGCTGCCTTATCCACTTTCTAGTCTCTCCACAGCCCGTAGTAGGTTTTTTAAAAAAAATATATATTTTTTTTATCTCACAGCTGCTAAAAGCTGCTTAAAGTGGTGACATCCACATTTCTCTGCTAAGTTCCTGGGAACAATCCTATCAGTGCTGTGTTTAGATAAGCCACATACACGGGTAATGATGGCGATAGTATCATACTGTATTTTGTACTCTAGCATACACACACTCAGGTGCAGCTGAACTCCTACTCTACTCGCCCTGTATTGTTTGTTGACAGGGAAGCTTCCAGGTTTAAAAAGTCAGCGCTGTGATCCAGTGATCTTCCTTCCTCCTCCCATCCCAGCCTCATGTCCAAAATAAACTCTGGAGGCTCTGGAGAAGCACAAACTCAGATGTCCCCTTAGGCCTCTCCCTAGGTGAATTTTCATGGCATTCCTTTGCCTATACTAGGAGTCCCTCTAATATTTTCATATCCTGGAAGGAACACAACTGCAGGATCACCTAATACACATAATATACAGCGCTCCTCTGTCACAAGGCTGCCTTTCATCTGCTAGCTCCTTTCAGCTAATTCAATGATGGAAATAATACAAAGGAGGTCACTTTAGTGCAATGAAATTCCTCACAAACGCCAGTGCGGTCAGATCTGGCCAATAAGCACTTGTTTACTAGAGCTAGTTATTGGAACCATAGGCTCCTTCAATGAGTTTAATGCCCCGTTTAGCACAGCTTTAGTGTCACTTTTTTTTTATTTTTTATATTTGGGTGTGTTTCAGTGGTCGTCTCTGCTATTCATAAGCAGCTGGTTATATCCAAGCACAAAGCAGCCGCAGTGGAAAAAAAAAAAAGAGGCCTGCTGTGGTTATGCAGTAATGTAAATGTTTGGAGTTTTATATGGAGTTGAGATGTTATTCTTATGATGGAGGAGCTCCTCCTATGGACAGCTGGTCCCTGGAGGAGATGATGGGCGTAGTGAAGCAGGCTGCTCTCCAGGGTTTAATCAAAGCTATCAGGCCACCACGGCTGGTTTGCACTGGGCTAGGACTATGTTCTGGTTTGGATTTGCACAGCACTCAACAACTGTGTGTGCCAAGTCTCTCTGCCCTTTAAGATTAGTGTTGGTCATGTCCATGTGCTGAGACCAGAAGAAGCCTGTGTATTGTACTAGTGGAAAAACCTCCAGGGGCTGTATTCACAAAACATCCTAACAATAATGGTACCCAAAAACCCTAACTTTAGGACTCCTACATTTCTGGTGAGACCTGAGTAAGTCAAGTGCTGCAGGTAATGTTGCGCTGTGTCAGAGTTTTGGAAATAAATGAACTTTCAAAAGCATATTTTGATGATGTGCAAGTTAGTAAGCTTACCAACAAATGCAAACAATCCGATAAGGGTCAGTTTATGCTTGAAAAGAACTGGTTTGTACGATGTGTTGTCTGGCCTCGTAGGAAAATCAAAAGTGTTTATAGTCCGAAGAGCCAGTCATCATAGAGAAGCGGGAGACACGATATTGTTGAAATATGGGGGGGCGTACATTATCAGACGGTCTCTCCAGGAAAACATTCATAGCTCTGTACTCGGTTGTACACAAGCAAAATGACTGTTTGTGTCAAGAATGAAAAAAGAGAGCTAGCGAGATGTTCCAACCCTGGCTCCTTTTTCACCTCCGCACAGCCGACCAATCACAGCGTAAAGTGGGTGGGAATGTCAGATTATCGGCCTCAGAAATTCAAAGTCGGAAAGGTGTACGTGGAGGGGGTTTCCGAAGCTAATCGACTGGCCGACAAGCAGCGCTGAAGAAGCATACCGGCAGCTTAATACCGGAGATGATTTGATGCAGTTTGAACTTGGAATTTCTCCAGTGAATTATCTATCAAATCAAAAATGTGCTCCTCAGAAACCACTTTGTTCGACAGTTCATTAAGTGTACATAAAATACTCACCAACAGCTATAAATAAGACTCCCAGTGGCCATATAAGATACTTTGTGATTACCGGCCCAGGGGTTAATTTCAATAAAATGAAAATAACTGTCGAGGCGAGAGCTGAAATCAGTTAAAGAAGGTTTCATTCACAGCCAGTTCAAAAGCAGTGTCAGCTCAGTACTTTCGGAGGTGTACTCTCCATGGCTGCCTCCTCTTCTGCTTCCTCCATCCAGGCCTGTTGTCGCTTAAGCCTTTAGACTTGGATATGCACCGGAGGGAGTCGTTCCTGGAACTCATTGCGCAGCGAGTAGGAGGATTCGTCTGCTTTTCTAATCAGAGCTGAAGTTTCTATGAAGGAAACCACGCAGGTTACACCATTACAACTACGTCTATTGAAATTCAGACTGTGGGAAAGTCAGGGCCAGCTGTGGAGCATGCATATTGGGGATGATTCAGATGTTTGCACCTCTCATGCATCTCTTATACTTCCTCTTGGCTGATTTAAGTGCTGCAGCTCTTCGTGTCACAGCTACAAATGTGATTTCCGTCTGCCACTATGGCCTAAAGCTGCTGCTTGACTAATTGCACATTAATACTCTTTCCTCGCCAGATGACCGCCTTGCCATGAACCCTCCTTCCATGATCGCCACTGGCAGCATGGGAGCTGCTGTGTGCGGCCTTCAGCTGGACCACACTGACCAGAGACTGAGTCGAGACAACCTGACGGACCTGCTGGCCAAGATCACCAACACAGAGGTGGTGAGTACAACAGTGAAGGAGATTCAGACTTGCCAGAAGTAATTACTCAATAGTTTTAGTGCTACACAACAATGCATTGTTAATAATAATCATTGCAACATCTCACGACAGCAGCATAAAAGGCCCTTTAGTAAACAACAGTGATGACTTCAGTAGTGGCAGATTGAAGCTATTTACTTTTCATGGAGAGAGAGGGAGAGCAAGCTTTTGGCTCTTGGCTGTGGAGCCAGACTGCTGCTATAAAGAGCAGCGGCAGAGGGAATGTCTTCTTAAAAGTCAGAGCCCACATTCTTGTGGTAGCACACATGCAATTTCTTTGCATGGCTCCCACTTTAGCTGTGTACCTCTCCTGGTGGAGGAACATGTTTGTAATGAAGTCGAGGCGCGTCTTTTCCAGAGCTAAGGCCAATGAAGAAACAGAAAGTTGTCCAAGCTGTCCGCATTCCTGCAGACCAACACTTGAGAGTATTTTGGGATGACTTTATAAACATATGAAAACTCATTGACTTTAATGTATTGGCTGAATTATAGATGCGCTGGGAATGTGGAGCTTTAAAATACTTTAGCATTACTGCATGTATCTCACCACAATGAGCTTATGTATATTTGATCAATGTCCAATACTGAGCATTTTGAAATATCAATGGAGTTTGTACTGAATACAGGTGTCGAGTTATAAATACAATGGGAGTCAATGGGTCTCCATAGACTTTAATGTAATATACAGGTATTACCTCATAACAATTCATAAAGTATAAATGTCATCATAATGTCATTATGTAAAGTTGATCAGTGGGCAGTACTGAGTATTTTGAAATATCAATAGAGTTTGTATTGTATGTAGGTGCGGAGTTATAAATACAATGGGAGTAAATGGGCCCCCATAGACTTTAATGTAATATACAGGTAACCTCATAACAATTCATAAAGTGTAAATGTCATCATAATGTCATTATGTAAAGTTGATCAGTGGGCAGTACTGAGTATTTTGAAATATCAATAGAGTTTGTACTGTATGTAGGTGCGGAGTTATAAATGCAATGGGAGTAAATGGGCCCCCATAGACTTTAATGTAATATACAGGTATTACCTCATAACAATTCATAAAGTGTAAATGTCATCATAATGTCATTATGTAAAGTTGATCAGTGGGCAGTACTGAGTATTTTGAAATATCAATTATTTTGAGTTTGTACTGTATGTAGGTGCGGAGTTATAAATACAATGGGAGTAAATGGGCTCCCATAGACTTTAATGTATTGTATAAGTCATAAAACGTACACGCAATCATAATAAGCTTTTGTACAGTTTATCAGTTTGCAATAATAAGCATTTTGATATTCAAATGGTATTTGTACTGTATGCAGGTGCTGTGTTATAAATACAATGGGAGTCAGTGGGCCTCCATAGACTTTAATGTATTATATAACCTCATAACCACTCATAAAGAATAAATATCATCATAATGAGATTATATATAGTTGATCAGTGGGAAATACTGAGCATTTTGAAATTTTATTGGAGTTCGTACTGTATATCTGGCTGAGATTTAAATACAATGGATTTCTATGGTAATTTGGAATTGAATACTAGTAACTCAAAGTATAATATATATCAATAAGAAAAGTCACAGTAGACATGAAGACAGAATTATGCACGATTTGACATGTGATTTAACATATAAATCATTTTTTCTGCTGCACAGCAATCCCACTAACTTAGAAAAATACTATTTATACCACATTTATCCCAGTGTGCACTTTCATTGTCACAGTGAGTCATTGTTGCACCAGAGGTCCAGTTCAGACGCCTAGAAATCCAAAAAGGCCACAGCCAATGGGCCGCAGGAACAACACGGTTGCCTCTTTAGCTTGTGGTTGCGTTGCCATGGCAACGAGGGCCCCGCAACCCAGCCGTCACAACAGGCGCTCCGACTGCAGCCCATCGGGTTCCAATTATACGTACATTTCAAAGGAATGTTGGCCTCTTTGCGAGCCTTGGTTCATTCTTTTAAGAGTCCTGCAGCCGGCTCAGCGTGGCAGACCTCCCACATTTTCCACACAGACCTGCAGAAGGGACGGAGACAGAGGGAAAGAGGATCCCCTTTCACAAGAGAAGTTGTCCAAAAACATCCGGTCCCACTGTCCTATATTCTGTTTTACACCCAAACTCAGAGGGTCAGGGTGCAGTAGGTCAAAGCCATTTCCTCTAGACCTCCACATGGGACTGACCGTGCTGTAAACCCAAGAGGGGGGGGGGTGGAGGAAGGGAGTCCAGAGTTTCAGATCTGCTTATCTGTTCCCTGATAGACCACAGAGCTCTTTCAGCAGCCTTGCCCCGACACATTCCCCCTGAATTCATACCTCAGACATGCGCAGGTCTCGTGTCAGAGAGGATTCCTGTGCCCACCATGTAGCTCGCTGCACTGTGTTGTTGGTATTGGAGTGTGCTGGTACCCATTGTTCTGGTCATGATCCAGACAGGACCACCTACCTCAAGACACATAATTCCCTGCCGGTATGCCATGCATGTGACCAAAGCTGTTAAACAGCTCGCACATCAGATGTGATGAAATGCCGGATTTTTGCCCGCCCGTGTCTGCGTACAGGTGTACAGATTAAACCCCATGATGTCCGTCTATTCAACATAACTTTATTTGTGTATCATTTAGAGACAAGCTGAGAGAACCAGTTGAAAGTGCTGATGTGGGGCTTTCACAATATCTCATTTATCTCTTTAGACCATAAAAACATTTTTTTAAAGATGTTTTTAAAACTTTGATTTTTTCAGTCTGGCACACACAGACTTTAAATGAAAAAGGCACATGTAAATAGACTACTATAATTTTATTTGTCACATTTTTCTGCTGTATTTGTGTGTATAGTGAAACAATATTTCTTTACAACTTTTGTATAATAATATCTTAAGTGATTATGTACATTTTTATAGGCACCTGTTTAATTTTTGTTCTATTTGTGGTTCCTGGCAGCTTTATACTTGGTTAAATCGACAAAAAAAAGTCACACTTATAGCTAAGTTTGTAAATAGGATTCCATGCATGTGGAGTAAGGACTTTAAAAGGTGCCAAACAAAGACAAAAATGTATGCATAAAAAGTTGTTTAAAATGAACCTGTACCTCCAGAGGGTTGTTGGGTTGGTGTGAACGTCTAGCTTGTCCTAAAAGCATTTAAACACTAGCAAAAGTGTCACTGAAGTGTGTGTATGTGTAACAACATCTGACCCTTTTTGTTCCAGGATTGTTTGAGGGCGTGCCAGGAGCAAATAGAGCGTGTGCTGACCACCAGCCTGCAGAAGGGCCAGCAGTACCGGAAGGAGACTGGGGTGAGAGCAGGCAACAAAGCGAGGGAGCAGCAAGACCAGTCCAGCACCCCCACAGATGTACGAGATGTCAACTTATGAACCCCCCATCACCACCCGACTCACACACACCACTCATGCCTCTCTACCAATGAACTAACGGGAGTGACGGGGGCGTGAGCTGCCAGTATCTGCGTCAAGTCTCCACATGAGCGATGGTGTGACAGTCTATAAACTTTTAGAAAATAAGAAATTTCTAGTTTTTCTCTTTTTTGCCCCATTCATACACGGTTGGGTGTACTTTCACCTTTTTGTACGGGCCACATGTAATCGAACAAGCTATTTAAAATACGGTAAATTCTTGAAAAACTTGATAGTGCCTTTAGTTTCCCAGAATGGAAACCTGAATATATTTTCATACTTGAAAGAAAAAAAACAGCATAATTATATGAAATAGACATATTTGAAATAGACATATTTCTTTTGATATAACATAGCAAAAATAAATGATATAAATAATGTATATTTAGCTAGCATTTAGTTATGTTACTCTTTTATCATCTTTAGCGAGAAGTCATCAACTCACAGTTTTCCTGGGTTTTCTTCACCTATGATTCACAATCATTTGTGCAGGAAGATTTCTATAGTAGTGAGTGAAATGCTGATAATACAGTACATGGCATTTAAACCAAGCTGATATCCAACCAGAGGAGCGCTACTGTAGCTAGCTGCTCTCTCTATCTATCTTATCATACTGTGCACCTGTAGCACTGCTTACTATTTATGCTGAAAAGTGCTGGCCAGGAGTGGGCTGGGCCTGCTCACAGAGGAAGGACATGAGGGGCTTTGTGGTCTGGAGCACTGTTAAAGGTTAACACAGAGGACAAAGTCAGTTATTAAGGTCTTGGTTTCACTGCCAAATCCACAGACCAGTACAGTATGTTAATAGGACCATATGTACGTGTATTATAATTCAGCGATTGCTACATTATTATTATTGTTCTGTTCTTGGTCTGGCTCCTACATGTTACAGATCAATTAAGACAGTTTAGTAGTTGGTTTGCTCAATAGTACTGATGTCATGTTAGAAGAAAAAGGAGATTTGGCAAGTTTTTACCAGGTTTGAGAGGAAAATGAATGCAGGTTGAAGGGTTTCTTGTGAGGTTTATTTTTTGAAAGAGAGACGCATGTGGAAAGTGGGGAACTGCTAGAAGTATGGCTTGACGGATAACAGCGAGGAAGTTAACTTAAGCTATGTAATGTTTCTGCAGTTGCACGATACTTGAGCGACACACAGGAGGAAGAATCCCTGGTGATGTCCGGGGGATCGGTTTAGTCGTGCTGTAGTTTCTCCTGTTATAAATTTTTACCATTAACTTTTTTGAGAGTTGGGTGACTTGGAACAATATTGATGCACTTTTAAAAACACACTCCTTAAGATTGGTAAGGGGATGGTGGTTGAGGAGAGTTCAGTGGGTTGTTAGGGTCAATTTTTTTTTTGTTTTCAATTTTTCTTTTAAGTTATTTGATTTTTTTCTGGGCTGGATTCCCACGGGGTAACGCACGTTGTCTTGAAAGCTACTCCCCGACAGGTGAGTAGACGTAGGATAATCGGTGTTATAGTATATAAAATAAGGAAAGCCAAGTCACTTGTAGACTTAGATTTTTTGTTTTTGATTAATTGTGATTATTTAACCGTACTTGAATTTTTGTTAATTCATAGCCAAAACCTTCCAATAGTTCTTTCAAAGAGTTACACACATACTGTGTCCTAAATATTCTTGTTCATGTTTTGCTCTTTTTATGTAAACTGCTCTCTGAACTCTCATTGTGTGAGTTTTCGCCACTATATCCATGGGTAGGTAGGGGTTTACATGGTGTGAAAGACTGTATATAACCAATTTCTCCATGAGCAGAAATTCTAGAAATCCTCATTACATTTTAGAACAGAAATGTAGTTTCTAAATTGTATTCATGCATGTTCTGTTGTGCAAAAAGCCAAATGTTTTTTCCAAAAAAAAGTGCTTTAAACAAAAAATGTTTATGCTTTCTTTTGTCTATAAATTGAAAGAGATAATTCCAAAGTGAGAAAACTAGATAATACTCATCATTCTCTTGCTGCTATGAAGCTTTTCTTTTCTAGTCTTACACAAAGATGCCTTATTGTGATTCACTTGTGTGCTGCTATATTATGAAATGTTGTATATGTAACAAGTCTTCTTTGCTTTTCTGTTGTATGTCTGCTGGTGGGAACGTAACAGTTTGGTGCGGGACTGGAAGTAATTGTGTTTGCCGATGTTTGTGATTAGTATTTTTTATTCTTTTATTGTTTCATTTGTATCTTTTATATTCTATCATATTCTTGCTGCTTCTTGGTAATGTTTGTGTACCTCAGGTTAATTTGGACGGATAGAGCGAGAGCCCATCTCGCATTACCTCATCAAACTTCACATCACACACACGTTGTTTTCACTCTGAATTTGTTGGACGGGTTTCACTTTTTTTTTCTGTCTGGATGAAAAGAAGGACGGCACTTCTCTTTAAATCAGTCTGCCACCAGATTCCACTGAGCAGTTATAAGTGCCTATACTTTAAAATAGGTTCATTTATATATCTAAGTAAAAAAAACAGCCTGTGCTGTATGTTATACATGTATCAGAAAGACAAAAAAAAAAGTTGTTTTTTTTCCTACTTGAACATTCATTGGCATGTTTCAGTCAGTTCATTGGAATAGTGGAATATTGTTTATTTTTGAGGTACCCATTTAGTTGAAGTTTAAACCACAAGAATGTTTCATCATTGTTCAGTGTGGTTGTTATTCCAAACTCCTCTCCCACTATCCCCACATGCAACCACACAGTGTACCTCATCAATTTCTCCTCAATAAATTGGCTAAAAATCATGTGACTGGTATTTGTCTTCCTTCTTTCTGTTGCCACTAGAGGGCGACTAAACCACTGAGAACACTGGCCAGTATAAATCAGTACACGGACCTGCTTCTGCTGTTGGACGCATAAATATATATAAATATAAATGCCAACTCTATTTTCAATTCAATTCAATTCAGTTTTATTTATATAGCGCCATATCATAACAAAGTTATCTCAGGGCACTTTTTCGAATAGAGCAAGTCTAGACCGACTCTTTATATTTACAGAGACCCAACAGTTCCCACCATGAGCAAGCACTATGCGACAGTGGCAAGGAAAAACTCCCTTTTAACAGGTAGAAACCTCGAGCAGAACCAGGCTCAAGGTGGGCGGTCATCTGCCTCGACCGGTTGGGTTGAAGGGGGAAGGGGGGAGCGGGAGAGAGAGAGCAGGAGGAAAGAGAACATACAGCAGCTCAATACAGCATAGATATGGTAATGGCATTGATGTTAACACCAACAGAAACAACACTAAGAGCAACATTATAATAGCAATACTAATAAGAGCAACAACAGTAATAGCAGCAGCGGGTGCAGAGCAGGAGCACGGGGGCAGCAGGTGGCCGCAACCATAGATCCAGACTCTACAGCTCCGGAGGCAGAAATACCTGCAGAAAGCAACAGAAGGAGAGAGAGAGAGAGAGAGAGAGAGGAGGGAAAGCACACAACTACGGGAAGAAGTTGAATTAATAACAAGCATTGATGGGATATGAGGGCGTACAGATGGAGAGGAAGAGGAGGAGAAAGGAGCTCAGTGCATCATAGGAAGTCCCCCGGCAGTCTAGGCCTATAGCAGCATAACTAAGGGGTGGCTCAGGGTTCACCTGAGTCAGCCCTACTATAAGCTTTATCAAAGAGGAAAGTCTTAAGCCTACTCTTAAATGTGAGGAGGTTGTCCGCCTTCCGTACACAAACTGGGATCTGGTGATAGCTGAAGGCTCTGGCTCCCATTCTACTTTTAGAGACTTTAGGAACCACAAGGAACCCTGCATTCTGGGAGCGCAGTGCTCTAGTGGGGTAATAGGGTACTATGAGCTCTTTAAAGATATGATGGTGCCTGACCATTTAGGGCTTTGAAGGTGAGGAGAAGGATTTTAAATTCTATTCTGGATTTTACAGGGAGCCAGTGTAGAGAAGCTAATATTGGAGAAATATGTTCTCTTTTTCTGGTTCTTGTCAGTAAACGTGCCGCAGCATTCTGAATCAGCTGGAGAGTCTTAAGGGATTTATTGGGGCAGCCTGATAATAGAGAGTTGCAATAGTCCAGCCTAGACGTAACAAATGCATGGACTAGTTTTTCTGCATCTTTTTGAGATAGGATGTGCCTGATTTTTGCAATGTTACGTAAATGAAAAAAGGCAGTTCTTGAAGTTTGTTTTATGTGGGAGTTAAAGGACATATCCTGATCAAAGATAACTCCAAGATTCCTTACGGTTTCGCTGGAGGCCAGGGCAATGCCATCTAGAGAAACTAAATCTTTAGATAATGTGTTTCGAAGGTGTTCGGGGCAAAGTACGATAACTTCTGAAGAAAGACATGAATTAAAGTAGGATGGTTAAAATGAATAAAAAGAAAAACATGAATATAAAGTCAGGGTTAGCATTGCTCTAGCTTATAGTAGAGTAATGTTAATATATAAATATATATATAATCTGAAAATTTGATACATCTGTCCAAAACATTTGCATGTTGGGTGGAAATAGAGATGGAAGTTTAAATTTAGGTTTGTCATTTTAATAGTAAAATATAGTTCACATGAAATAACTTTTCTTTTAGACCTTCTTGATAAAAGTGACATCAGACAAAAAACATAATCTAAAGTAATGGGTGCAATAATAATCAATCAATAAATCAATCACTTGATTTGTCCCAATCATATAAATACAAAATAGGAATTAAAAGTAAAACAATTTAAAAGTTAAATTATGAATACAAATAATATATATCAAATGCAATAATAATAATAATACAACTGTGCTGAAGTTATCACAACAGACAATACAAAGAAGTAAAAGTGAAACTATATAAATTACGTTCAAAATACAGGGATATATGTAATTAAAAAGTAAAGAGTTTTCACATATATTAAAGATTTTATGTAATAATACTAATATAAATAGGAGGGAAATGGTTTCTCATTTAATAATGTGCATACATGCATGCAACATTTACAACATAAAATGTGAATATTACTAAATATACAGCAACGTCGACGTATGCGGCTCTGCGACGCGATTTGGTTTGCGTCATGACGCAGGGGGTTACGCATGCTACGTATTCTGTGATTGCAGATGAACCAACCGGGAAGAAGTGCGAGAGCCGCCGCTGAAGATGTTGACGTTTAGTTTGACGCTCATACGACAGTAAGTGATTATCCGCAGGTCTGCTTTTCCTTTGTGTTCTCAGAGGACATGAGCGCGAACGAACTGATCATGTGGCTTTTTGTCTGCAGCAGCAGCAGCATGTCGTGTCTGTTTGGTAGTGAAGCATGGCGGCTGCATGCGTTGCTGTGCGGTTCACAGAAACAAGACCTGAGTTTGGCAACTTAGCGTTGTGTTTACGCCGTGTTTCGCTCTTCTTAGCTGGCTGTCACGGTAAAGCTAATTCAGTGACATTGTTGTATTTTCACACAGTGGGGAAACACAGTACAACAGGGAGAAGCTGCTGCAAGGTACGTTGCTGAAGTCTGAAAGCTGCATCCATGAGCTGCAACTTGATAAACGCTAACCTGCACTGTACAAAGACTGAAAACACTGTTGTTGTGTTTTTTAGGACAAGGTGTGGACACGCTCCTGTCCAAAACAGGTGTGCAGCAGGGTGAGGCGGTAGGACGATGCCTCAGAGACATCACATTCAACAATGTGTTTGCCAGCAACCTGCAACGAGCCGTACAGGTAAGGCAGACTCATTCATTTTTAATTTGGCAGTGTAGTTGGGTTACTGCGACAGAAGCAGCTGACAACTGGGCCATAACAAGTGGCCTACCATCTGGATACCACACACAGGTTAGGTGACGGTGAAAGAAAAATCACTGCCCTCCGGCCACCTGCATGGTGGCTAAATAGGTGGTTTATATTGACTTAATACAGTTTAAGATCATGCAGGTTTGTTATTATACCTGCGTAGTGCTGTTGACATATTAAAGGATAAGTCTGGTGATATATGTAGCGTCCTGCTGCTGTGAATACTCACTAGAGCATCAAATGTGTATTAATCCGCAGCCGAATATAGTCCCCAACAAATGCACTGTTTATGCACGTTTGCTATACGCTACAGTGCCCAGCTGTTTTAGGGAATTATTTATCCTTTTGTAAAAGTGACACTGTGTATATGTGACCCCTTTTTTAAAGATTCAATCCAGAGTAGAAAAGTCGGAAAGTATTGAGAGACAGACGAACGCATTGTTGGTTTTGGTCTTTTCATGGGATTTGTTGACAGTAAGAGAAATCTAGAATAACGGCTGCCTTATCGTTTAAAGTCTTGTATCCACAGAGATTCTTTAATGGATATTTTTGAGGTCTCACTTCTGTTTAAGGATTTGAACGGCTCGAGTAAAGAAAATACACGTAACACTGCCTAATAGAACAATTTATCAGGATTACATGCATGATAACAGCCTAGAGATCTTATAGAGGGTATGACCATGAATTGTAGTGATATTTCCTATTTTGTTGCTGGAACTTCTCATGTGGGTTAATGACATTTCCTAGCAGTAGCAAGTCTTTGACCATTGTGCAACAGCCTTACATCAGTGACCTTTTAAGCAAAGTGGTTCCAGACCTGGCAAATGTCCTCCAGCCAAACCTCACCCATTTTTCCTTCAGTTAAATATCAACATCGTAACTAACTCTTGTGTGATAATTTGCCTCCATAACTCTCTGTCATTATTTATGTAAAACAGTATATTACGGCTACAATGGTCTTAGCCGATACACTGAAAATTGGACTACTGTCATCTTAGCCTTAAGGTACTTTTGGTAAATGGAGGATAAGTAATGCTGAGTACCAGTTTCTGGCATCACTTCATTTAACGGATCACTGACAGATAAAACCTTTGATTACATTAATCTGCGTTAAGCTCATAGGTAGTGTTCATCACCTCTGTATTTGTCTATAAACACACACACACACACACACACACACACACACACACACACACACACATATATATATATATGGAAATCTGTTGAGCCATGAATATGTGTTGCTTGTTTATTTCCCATCAGGGCCAAATAATTCTGTCAAACCAATAAAATGTCACTGTTATTTTCTGCCAATTGTGAAGGGAAAGTGAAAAACAGGATGCATGTGAAAAACTTCCAGATATGAAATAGTTGTGTGAAAATTCATGTCTCTGTGGTCGTTGACTCACTGATGCATGCATCCTGTGTAATGTATTAATTCATTTTTAGTTTGACCACGGCAGATTCTTTTGGCAGTTACAAATGTATTGAGTCAGTAATTTCCAGATTACATTTCCTCTGTTAGACAGCTGAAATCATTCTGAGGAACAACACTCACTGTTCTGGCACAGAGATGGTTTTGGAGCCGTTACTCAGAGAGAGGGTAAGATCTATTATTATACTACTTCCAAATATTAAAGCTTTAAATATAGCACTACAACAGTTTCCCTTCTGAGCTCTAAATTGTGGTTGTGTTGTTGATGCAGGGTTTTGGCGTTGCTGAAGGACGTCCCAAAGAGGATCTGAAGAACATGGCCAACGCTGCTGGCCAGTCGTGTCGTGACTACACCCCTCCAGGCGGAGAGACTTTAGACCAGGTGAGTCAGAAACAGTCAGGATTCATCATTTGGAAACTGACTGTACAATACTGTTAAAAAAAAGTTGAAAACAGCCACTTTGAAACTCAAGGTCAAGACAGTATTGCTTGTGCAACAGCGCCATGCAGTGCCCGTTTTATATATTGCAATTAAAACTCAGACAATAGTTGCAAAAGCCAATGTAGTTGACTTTTTTTATATTGCTTACAAAGGGTGGAAAACCCTGAAGCTAAATCATGCAAATGAGTACATCTGGGTAACTGTTTCTGCTGTGCTGTTGTAATGCACACTCAGCTCACTGTCCTTAACTGTATGTCGTCATTGTTCAATAACAGTCGTGTATCTCAATAATGTCAGTTTCATCAAATAAGAAGAATAACAGCCTCCTTTAAAGCTTTGTGACAATGCATCTTTCAGTCAGTTCAATGGATTTTTTGAGAGTGTTATATTGGCCTAAGATATAGAAAAAGCATTTAATCCTTCAGTGTATGTAACATTTTTAACCAAAAATGGAGATACATGGTTATCATTGGACAGCAACAATGTGTTCCTACTTCTGTTGCGGTTCTAAATGCTGATTTTTTTTTTTTTTAGCTAAAACCGTTGACATCTTCAAATGTCTTGTTTTGTCCGACAAAACAGTTCAAAACTCAAAGATATTCAGTTTATAATGATAGAAGACAGAAAAAAGCAGCAAATCCTCACATTGGAGAAGCTGCAAACAGAATAAATTGTACACTTTTTCTTGGAAAAATTATGTGAAACAATCAATTACTGAAACTGGCTGATTATTTTTTTGTCAATCAAGTAACTGATTAATCAACTTATCAATTCAGCAACATTTTTTATATACAATATGTACAAGGTGAAAAGAATTTTTAAAGAAAACCACAGCTGATAGATGGCAAAAAGAGAGTCAAACAGAAAGTTTTGAATCTCAGTCATTGGCTGACAGTCGATTCGCGCTCTCAAACCTGCTGGTGTTTAAGAGTCTTTTTGGTTTGAACCTTCACCTCTTAGCTCCGGTTCACTGTCACCTTGCTTCCAGGTGAAGCTGCGATTCAAAAAATTCCTCAAAGTCCTTTTCAAGCAAATGTTGGATGAACACGGCTGGTCGGCACCAGACGCCTCTGCGGGAGCATCAGAAGCTGGAGCCTCAGACGTCGCTCTGTGTGGTTCGGCTGACGACGGCCTCCAGGGAGTGTCAGTCCACGCTCTGGTCGTGAGCCACGGCGCTTACATCCGTGTAGCCATCGAGCACCTTGTAGAGGACTTAAAGTGCTCTCTGCCTGCAGGGGTGAAGATGTCGCAGCCGTTTTCACCCTGTCCAAACACGGGCATCAGTCGCTTCACTCTCACTCTGAGCCAGTCTGAGTCCGGCCCGGTCCTCTCTGCTGCTCGCTGCTTCTTTACCAACAGGAAGGATCACCTGGAAAACCTCCCAGCTGCTGAATAGTGTAAAGAGAAAGATGAAAGTTTCATGTATGGAGTACTGTACTGTTTGTGTGCATATGTACACCGTCTGTGATGGATAACGGAACAATCATTATCAATTATTAAAGGGAAATAAGAGGCAAAGCCTCCAAAGTTACCACAGGTAACTGAATGCAACAATGCACATGGCAAATTGTGTTCTCTCAATATTCAATAGTGTTTTACCATGGATCAGTAGTCAAAATTATTGTGCAGTACTGTATTATCAAACTATTTCATTATCCTCCTTACTGAAGGCCAGTAAGGACTCATACTACATTTTTAATATTGTGCATTTTATTGCCTCTTTCATCACGTTATACCAAAGTCAAAACTATTTAATGTATTATTGATCACTGTCAGTGAGTGTGGCATTTTTAAGTTGATGTGTCTCCTTTGTTGCAATTGTGGTGCTGCTCGATTTTACTAGTGCAATACAACATGACAACACTGAATCTTTGTTTAGTTTTATACATACAGAAAATAATACAGGTTGCACATATTACAAAATGTTGTGAAACTACATTTATGACATCCGTCAGTGTATTTGTTGCTGGGTGCTATATATTCATAGTGTTCAACAGAAGTGTGTTTTTGTTTTTGTATTTTGAGAGTCACTTTTTTAATCTCCAGTGAATGGCTGAGCCCATCATGGCCTCAATATTACAAACACAATGTGATCTATTATGTTAACACTGCAAGGTAAAACCTAAAAACTGAAGACTCCCCATTGAACACAAATGCACTTTTACTATTCTGATACATAACAAAATATAACAGTAAACAGTCTCTAGATTGCTGTTTCATTGCATTTATACAGTACTGGGGGGAAGAGATTTGGTGTTTCTGTCATCGCTACTAATTGCACACATGTAGTGAATTGTCAATTAATAGCTACTTACTGATAAGTACACAAGTGGAGTATTTTATTGTCTGGTTTTGCAATTGTGCTGCTTATTTGACTTGTGCAATATAACATGACAACAACACTGATCTTTTTGTATTTTTGCTTAGCTTAGCACAAAGACTGGAAACACGGGGAAACAGCTAGCCAGGTTCTGTCTAAAGGGGTTTAGGTTAGTTATGTGTCTGACTATTTCTTGGCTAACTTCCTGGATTCTCTGCTGGTTGCCTGGCAACCGCAACAGCGGAAGCGGCATTTCCTTAATGTCGAACTATTCCGTTAACAGGTTAAAGGTTAATGGGTGACATTGACCAATTGGACAGCTAGTCAAAGTTAAAATGGCACTAAGTGTATTTTTAGAGCCACAGGACTCAGCTGCAACTCATGTACCTGTTTGCTAATTAAGCGGAAGAGGTGTGAAAGTGCAGGGTACTCAGCTAATGAGCGGAACTGCTTAGTAACTGGGTCAGTGTTAAACACATTCATGGCTTCCTTTCGGACACAAAATGTTAGAACACCAAAGCTTGAAAATTCACAGCTTTAAGGGTTTGCATAAATAACACACAACACTATATACATGTTTCCTTTATTAGTTTATTTTGTCCCAAATTCAAGCAACACTCCATCCAAAACTCCAACTCATACATTCAAAGACAATCCATGTTTTCTTATATGTACATTTAACTGTGAAGCATCCTTATAAATACCATAAATAACAATAAAGGAATGGAATTAAATAAATAAATACTCTTTGGGACTGGTTTTTGTGTTTGCTGGTGGTGCTCAGCACCTGTAAAACCATAGTTTGGATTTGATATCAAGATTACTGCTCTGTAAAGGTTGTTTACCCTGTAGTTATATCCCTTCAAGTCATGATTGTACAAATACAGATAGGCCTACATTAACACAACAAATACTGTAATTGTAGTGTTCTGTAGTTTTGAAAGGTTTTTGGAATTGCTGTTTTACGTTCAAAATATAACAATAAACAAACTTCAGATCTTCTATATCCAACTCGGTAAACTTAGGACTTTAAATATAGGCAAAACTTAACCTTAACTCTACTAAATGCAACTCTTAAGTATATTCATATATATATTGTTGTTTAAAATAATGCCTGCCTGGTTTCACATCAGTAGACGGGGCCTTCATTCCTCCAGAGGTAGGCTAAGTTAGGCTTCTGTCTTGAGATAACATCAATGTCCCTTTTGAAATGTGGGTTTCTCAGACCAGCTGTAAAAACCTCATTGAGAAGAGACCACAGAAAAACAAAAGAAAGTACACATTGTCCCTAGTGTTGGGATTATTTGTTTGCTTTTCTGATGTCCCTGCATGCCTGCCATTTCACATCTAAGTTATAGCTCTGAGAGAATGCCAACTAATTATAATGGATGAGAAATGGATTTGGCACATACAGAACTAAAATGTTCTTTCTCTGTAATCTGTTTCTGAGGGGAAAGTAGTCAGGTGTATCATTTTAACTCCATTTTTAGATGAGGTGAAATCCCTGTATCCACATATCCTCCGTTTATCACCATTTATGTACAAATTATGTATTATTGATGAGATGAATCCAGGTAAAACACATCCCTTATTGATTTAACATATTAAATCTCTAGTGATCTCACAGCAGATGTACAATAATAGTTTTAACACTATAAATTGTGCAAAAGGGGGCTGCAAGTCAAGTATAATATTTTGTACATACAGTGTATAAACACTGCTTTTCTGAATGAGTGATGACTGAAAAAAGACATTAGTTAGTCAGTTTGAAAAAGAAGGAACAACCTAAATGCTCTCCTCTGTCTGATGTCTGATGTTAATGCTTTAATCTCGTAAGATCATAAACTACAAGGTTAAACTTGGACTTACTTAGACAAAGGTTAAAGGAGCCCCCCACCTTGAAACACCCATATCAGTCACCACTAAAATCACCCCATGGTCCCGGTGCTCCGGGGGCTGGCCGGGTTGGACGAGTGCACGTTCCAGGGGTCGTGGGTGGACGGAGCCAACGGCGTCTCCCGGGACACGTTGTGCCCATCGTCCCCGGCCTCCACCTCCACCTCCAGCTCCAGATCGGCGTCGTCCTCCGGCACGGCCCGAGAATCGGAGCCCTCCTCTGTCTGACACAAGTAGACGTTGTGCGGGTCGGAGGGATCCACCACCTGGTTCCTCTTCTCCCTGTGCAGCAAGAGGCGCTCCAGCGGCACTGTGTTCTTCTTGGGCATGAAGAGGGAGGTCTGCGGCAGGTTCTGGCCCGCTGAGAACACCTGCCGGGAGCCCTCCAGATTGAACAGGATGCCGGTCCGGCTGGAGTAGTACACGTCCCGGTTGTTCTCCAGAAGTTTGTGGTTGAACAGACAGTCGTCCCTGAGGCAGATGGGCTGAAAGAGAGAAGGAGAGAGTGAGAAAATTAAATAACTGTATGGGAATATTTTTTCCAAGATGCAAGATGTTAAGATCAGTTTTGTCGGTTATAGCAAAATTTTATTGGTATCAGAATGTGTAATCATCTCCAAATAGGCTACTGCACTTAATATATCAGACACTTGTTAGGCTTTATGAAGTAGATACAATAAAATTATTTTGCAAAAACACACAAGAATATTGCACATAAAAGTGGGGTTGGGATGATTTCCTCATATTTCTAGCGCAAATCAGTTTTCATTAACTACATATCAGTAATTTCCTTATTCTATCTTTGTTCGGTACATTGCATTTCTTTTAATCGTCTCTTTGTTTTAAGGAACTAGTCTACCATTAACAAGTGAAACTGCTTTGGAAACGCGAAATAACGTCGCCGCCATTATCAGTTTATTATTATCAATGAATAAAGTAATGTTCAAACAACCTATAGTTGCAGTATTTTCTGTGCGTAAAAGTGCGTAAAAGGATAGAAAGCGGTGTTAGAAACTATGCGTAAAACCCCACAATGGTGGTAAACATGAACACAAAACTAAAAGTTTAGGAGATCGATTTAGTTCAAAGTAACAATTAGTCAAACCGAGTAATTAAAAATAATCAAATTAATTGATGTTAAGGCATCATATGGTGGCAGTACGTCTGTGCGTAAAATGAAGACTTCTAGAAAGCGGTATCAAAAACGATGCGTAAAACCTCACACGAGTGCCAAGTTAGAGGAGCTCAAAATTAAAAGTTTAGTATAAGGAATCGATTAAATTAATAATAACATTCAATCGAACTAAAAGTAAGTATTGGCTTACAGAGCTGAATGGGTTGCCCTCCAAATCCATACACAGGTAACGGCTACTTTTGACGCCCAGGATGGCAATGCGCTCCCTTGTTTCAGCTTTCAGTAAAATCACACCTGCAGGGAAGAAAAGGCAATGAGCATTAGAGTATTAAAGACAGAACTTCATATTGCCACATTACAAAAATTAAACTGACATTTTTGAGAAAGGGGAACGTATGTCTTACTATATGAACTCCTGACTGTAGTTTTGCGCACAGTGCCATCCAATCTGATCTCCAAGTAGAAGTTGTTGAGGTCTGTGGATGTCTGCAGGTGAACATATCTCCTCGGGTTCCCCCAGTTAGATCCAACCAGCGGCGACGGGTTCGGGACCGTTTCCCCGAGAGGAAATCCCTGGAGGACAGTCAGTAAGAGCACCAGCACAGTGTCCCTCATCCCCAGTCTCCTGTTGACGTACATCCTGGAGCAAACCGGTGGTTTCTACTGCGAGCTGCTGGAAGTTTTCAGATGCTCTGTTGTCCCTAAGTTTGGAGACAGTTCCTATTTAAAGCCCCCCGAGTGCCACTCCTGCTCACATCCTTTGCGTAAAAAAAAAAGAAACTCGCCCCCAAAGCAGATGTGCGGGTTTACTGCAGCGGAAGGGCCAATTCCACCTCTGTCTGTTTATCCCGATGCTCTTGGTCAGACAGGACTCTTATTTTTGGTGACAAGTCTTGACTCATCCACCTTAATTATTCTAAGACTATTTCCTAATAGTCCAAAGTCCACTGGGTCGGGTTTTTTGTTTAGACTGGAAACACGGTGCATTGGGCAATATATAAAATAGACAGAACAAATAAAACAAAAATAAAGGCTATAAATTTAACTCGTGTTAAATTTATCAGTACATCAACACTGATAAAATGTACTGTTAATTAGTTGTGTATGAGTTAAACTGACGTTTCCAATTCGTGCAGAACTCTTGATTAAGGCAGCAATTAGTAATTAATTAAGCGTCTAATTAAATATTTTACCGTTTTGTTTAAACACAATGGACTGGACGCTTAGTCATAGTTTGAAGTTAGTTCAGTTTGCTACTTTTACGCACCTTCCCAACTGAACGTTGTCACCATGTCACCAGCAGAGGGAGCCACTCCCTTATTTAGTGTAGTTTTCCTGGGAGAAGGTATATTCGACTGGCCAAACAATTTCTGGACGCTGTACTCTCAGCATAGGACTCATTAAACTGTATACCAGTATGAAGAATACTCCTGGAAGTTAATCTTGTTTTAGGGAATCCACGAAAACATTTCCACAGCTACTCTTAAAAATAAAATGTAATTTTTCACCAGATAATTAAACTCTCTGTGGAAAATCAGGATCATTTAGTGCAGTTCAATCTTAAATTTGCAAAACACACATACAAAAGGTTACACATGAACCAAAGTAAAGATTTTACATTTACTCAAGTGTTTTACTTCAGTATAATTTTGAGGTTCTTGTACTTTACTTGAGTATTTCTATTGTATGCTTCTTCATTTTGGACTTTTTACTTCACTAAATTTATCTGATGGCTATTGTTACTGGTTACTTTCAGATTTACATAAAGAAGTATATGACAAGCTTATAAAATTCAGCACATTATTAAAATATTAAACCAGTGGTTCACAACCTTTTCGGCTCATGACCCCTTACAAAAAGCAGGTTGGGACCCCTTGTCATGATGTTTCAGATGTCTTCCAAAAGAGTGATTTTCCCTCTAAACTTCTCACATGGTTTCATCAAAATAATTGTTCAAGGCCCAAAGAGGTAAAATTATCCATTATTTCATAAAACAAAAAAGATTAGAGAAAAGTAAAAAAAAAATTTTTTTTTAAATTATAAATTTGTGTAGCAGAACTTTTTCTTCTTCTTTCCTGTCACATTAATAATTTCACGACCCCTAAAATTTATCTTGTGACCCTTTGGAGGGGCCCCGACCCCTAGATTGGGAACCACTAGACCAAACCATATACAGTCTGTGGACCAAACTAGCAAATTGTATCTGAAGTAGTTAAAACTAGCTCCACCTCGAGCAGCTACAACAGTAAAATGCTACTTACACATTGATGCATCAATATTAACAATCTAATAATGTCATATATTATAATATGTCAGTTATATGGGCCATTTTTCTGGAGATCCAGTACTTTAAAACATCTATTCGAATACTTTAAATACATTTTACTGATAGATTTTGCTTTTATTGAGGTAGGATTTTGAATTCAGGGCTTTTACTTGTAATTGAGCGTTTTTATATTGCTGTACTGGTACTTTTACTTCTTCCACCACTGCTAAATACACACATCACATGCGAGTTCAACTGATCCAACAGAGAGAACGACACTTTACCAGCAACCAGTTAAAAAAAACAAACTTTTATTGTTATCTCAGGAATACAGTAGACTGCTGTGCACAGCACATACGTACAAAAATAAAAGGAAAAAACTTTAATATCCTTACTTAGCATTGTCTGTTTTCAGAAACAAATAACTGAAGTTTGTTTCGTCTAAATTTACAGTCATCAGCAAACCAAAACTAAGGCAGAGGGTGAGGTATATGAGAACAGAGATGAGAGGAATACAGTGGAGGCTCACTCCCTTTCAGAGTTTAAAAAAAAAACACACCCCTAATTAAGCTTGGGGCTCAGGCATGCTAATAGTACATTAAACAATATAAAAAAAGATATTCCTCACCTTGAATTAATTCGGATTTGATCTATGAGAAGCCGTGGAAAAAAAGAAAAAGAGACGACAGATAAATCTGGATAAAATTTTTTGGTCAAAGCTGAAAGGAGAGCTTTTAGTTTTAGACGCAGACCTTCACTCTTTTAGGGATCCAGCTCTATTTCTTGACAGAATAAAACTCACGTCTTTACACTAGCGTATAATCAAGACGTTGTTAATAAGGTGCTGCTAGAGACGACAGACATCTTAACTGTGAGGGGGGCAAGAGAAGTGCTCATTGCTGTGCATGCGCAAAGTCCACTTCCACGCCTTCCTCAGCTGAAAATGCCGAAAACGTAGATTCGTTGGTTTTTTTTGTATGCTACCTCAGCCAAAAATGATGACCATTTTCTCCCAACAAGAAATGTACATCAGTGGTATTTCATGCAGCCTCATCTACAGCAGCAACAAGTCTTTTTGTTTGAGCTAAGCTTCCGATACATTTGCTCTGCTGTGTTGCATCTTGGTAACCTCGGCATTCGCAAAAGAAAATGTCCTCTGAACAAAAAGAGCAAGATTTATCTGTGAGGAAAAACAATACTGTTATGAATCGATCTGTGCATCAGAGACAGTTGAGCAGCAGGTGATACTGTGTCAGGATGTGGTGAAAGGTGTTTGGGGTTGGGGCAGTGCCAAGCAGCAGCAGCAGCAGCAGAGGGGGCACGTCCTGAGGATGGCTGGGGTGCCGTCCTGCAGGACTGGAGTGCAGCAGGAGAGGAGAGGTGAGGCTCTGCGTGACTCTGCTCCTCACACACTGCATTAACTTTGCAGATGTCCCCTCCCCAGAAATATCCCAACACAAGTACTTGGAAAGGGGAGGGGACAGCAAGTCATGGAGCTGCATTTTAAAGAGGTGGGGCTCTAAATTCGGAAAGGGAAGTAGGATTGTTTTAAGAAATATTGCAGATTGTGAAGCAGGGAGCTATAAGGAACTATGAGAGGTACCAGTCAGTTGGAGAGCAACTTTCGAGCCATCAGTTCACTAAATTAATTGTGTTTAAGCACAAAATAAAGTATTTCCTGTGTCAAAAAGATACTTCAAATTCCTATTTCATGGAAACAGTACGACCCAGATAGCCGACAACCCCGGCCACTGGGGTTGGGGCCAAGGCTGGTCCGTGACTCTGACCTTGAACTAAAAAAGGCTGAAAGGAGAGGAGGAAGCTCCTGGGTTACAGCTGGAATCCCAAGGTCCTGCCTGCAGCGGGTGAGGGGGATAAGGGATGGGCAGAGGTGTGGGTGGTGAGGGGGGATCGAGGTCAGGGGGGGGGGGGGCACTCAGGTATGTGGGAGGCTGCCTGTCATCCTGGCAGATACACATTCCTGCAGGGGGTTTGACGAACAACAAAGACAGCGGGCCGACTCCCTCGCATACGTCTTTCCTGGATTTAAATAGTCCTGCTTCCTCTTTGAAACACATGAAGGGACGGAGGCTGATGGTGGAGAAAGATTCAGGTTATCAAGTAAACAGCTGCAGAAACTTTGCGGGCAGATGCACGCTATAAGATTCTCAGAAACTGAGTGAAGCAAGAAAATCATCCTTGGAATATGTAACAAGATACTGACTATATATTAGTCCATGTGATAGCAAAAAGTGTACAAAGCATGGTACATCTTTGCCAACAACAACTGCCACTATGCATACAAGTACTTACCCTATTATAAATTAACTTTCTGGCCCATGTTTTACCCCTCAAATGTATAAAATCATGCTAAAAATCAACAGAAGTGATTTCTTATAGCGTGCATCCAGTCCACCATCTGCGCTGTCCTTTAGTGCTTCGGGGCACATGATTGACTCATCCATAATTGCATTTAAAACTATCTGCCTCCAGCTCCCGACACCTCGCTGCCACTGCAGTGCTGCTGCAGAGCACACAGACAAGCGGGGGAAATGGGCCCAGGGCCCGCACACACTCCACCAAATACACAAAGACAAATTAAAAGACACAAACATGTGGGAACGATTCTTACCAAAACATTTAGGCACCATCATCGATGGTTAACTGTGCAACCTGAACTCTTCTTGCCTCGTTCAGGCAACTGCGACAAAGCAGCGTAAAAAGCTCCTGAATTCTTCTTTTACATTTGCAACTATTTACATCGTTTTTCATTGGTTTCATGGACAGTAGACATCATTTTCAACAGCAGCTGAAGCTTTGCGATTCAAAAACAGCAACCCACTATACTGCAGGAGCTCTGTCCCAAGACAATGTGCAGGTACATTTTTACTGTGCGCTTGCGATCTATCCGTTTCGCCGATTCTTGTGCAGACGCAAGCCAGGTCCAAACAAAAATGTTCTCCATGCTCAGATAGATAAGTATTCCACCCTGTTTATTTGCTGGCGATGCCACACAGTCAAACTCATGGCCTCGCGCCAGTCTCTATGGCTGACCGCTCTCTGGTCTCGACCACAGATTGTATATTACTTAATCGATCTAATTACAGAAAAGAAAATAAACCAGAGATAGTCAAACCCCCCCCTCTCTGAGGCCCTCTCCGGAGTGTCAGCCCTATTTCTGACTCCAGCGGGTGTCTCTTACATGCAAGTTTAAGGGGGCCACAAGTGGGAACCACAAGGCACCTTTAAATCGTGCAGCAAAGGTAGTGCATTTAAGTTTCCCCCACTGCCGGACATCGATAATCGAGCAGGGAGCCATCAAGCGCTCAAAGGTTTGAAAGAAATGATAAACTCAGCAGATATTTGAGCAGAAGTCCATGCATCCCTTAATCTAGTAAAGTGGTTCTTTGAGGTAATAAAAAGTATTCATTTCACTCTTTAAAAGCACAGGATATAGCTCATCCTCCATCTCAAAAAAGGAAGTGACACGTAGTTCAGTTACAGCAAGCACCAAGGTAAAGTGAGACAGGCAAAGGCTTCAACTCTCCCCGTCCATAAAAACAATAAGCAGCACAGTACATGTACAAAGATAGCTATCCAAATATACACATATATATAAACAGAATAAATATTTGTGTTTTCTTTCGCAGTCCATCGGTGTGTATATCATGACTATGCGTTTCTATGTTACCTGGAAGAACATCCACATGTGCAAATGACTGAGTTATTGCCAGTTTCTCTCATAGTCGCGGGAGGAAATGTGTGACAGTCATGGCGGTGGTGGCCTTGTTGCCTCTCTTTACGCGGCCATGCTTGCTGAGGGCGATATAGAAGCCCTTGTAAACAAAAGACTCATAGGCGTTGTAGTTGTTGGGCAGCAAAGTCTCCTTGAACTTGCACTCATCCACGAAGACTCTCTAAAAACGACAAAAAAATAAAGAAAGAGAGAGAGAAAGAGAGAGGGGGTCAGTAAATCTCATAACAGACACAGGGTGAACATCACAACATATGCATGGTTTCCACGTGACCTTTACTTTGGCAGACAGCCTGCCTACAAAGCATGCTTTGAGGGAAACTGGAGGAGGTGGCATTTTGTTGCAAAAGAAACGCCCCTTTCGAATGTAGATACCAGCCTCCTGCTTTTACTGCTGGACTCATGATATAATCCCAGTTAGGCCAGCTAGAAAACTATAAATTCAACTAATTCACAGGAGAAATTAGCAACTAAATAAGCTTTGATCAAATGCTAAACAATATGTGCAGCATTAGCAAACAGGGACACATTATAGTTGAGTTAAAGTTATCTGAAAGTTCGACACATCGTACTCCATAAAATGGATATTTCTAACCACATTTGTACAAAATAAATACAGTTTTATATCCTTTATTACAACCATGAGATTAGAGCTGGGTATACTTTAACATTTTTTAATATTAGTGTCAATATGATACCCGAGTTTCGGCGCCAACACCGAAACAATACTTTCTGTTCCTCAAAGTAAGATATTGAATGGACATCATCTCATCAAAGAGTAAGAAAGGAAGAGTACGAGTCTGAGCAAGTACATTTTGGTACTTTAAAAACTCAACGCTACCAAAAATGTACTGATGTTTGATAGCCAGCCCTACATAAAGCTGTTGGATCTTTCATTGTAAAATTAAAATCTAATTTTAGAAGAATACCATCATTTATTTGACTTTCCCCTCTAACAGCTACACATTGGTCTCTTTATAATGAAGCTACATAAACTCGCCCAAGAGGCTCATAATATATCAACAGGACAGTTATTAACCATTAAATACTATATCAAGTACTGTATACACTGTATACTGTATGTGTAGTGTATACACTTTAATATTGTACTGTATACAGTAGTTTTGATTCATGTTCAAAAATCACTGAAAAAATATGTTTTTACAGTATAACGTTGTGTAACTTTAAAAGGATGTTTTACAGTATATTTCTTCAGTGATTTTTGAACATGTACTATAGAAAACTTAAATTTGAATTTTAGGAAATTGATGGTAAAAGACCCACTGACGGCTCCTAAATATACACATACTGTACATTTGTGAATATCGCATAGAGGCGTGCCTTTTTTTCCCTAATGTAAGACGTTTGACTGCAGATCATAACTGGCCTACAGGCCACAGCTAAGTGACATGTTGGTCCTACCAGTGGTTTTAATCATGAAATCTTGACTTGTTGTTTTACTGTTAACTAGCAGCCATGACAGATTAATGTTCACTGTAGGGTAACATTTATTATCTTCTTTGATAGACAAAATATATAAATACTCAGATTCCAGTGGTGGAAGTGCATCTAAAAATGCTGCTTACATGTTAACAGTCACAACATTCAAATATTATATATATTAATATAGACTGACAGAGGCCACTCTACTGCATGATGAGTACTTTTACGTTTTCCTGATATACTTGTGTACTTTTACTTCAGTACAATTTTGAGGGCAGGACTTTTACTTGCAATGCAGTACTTTTATACTGTGGTATTGCTACTTTTACTTGAGTACAGGATGTGAATACAGCAGAAGATCTTGGCATTAAAGCATAAAGCATTCTCCAGTGGGACTCCTTGGACCCCGCTGTGAATCCCCCTATCATCAGAGCATATTAATAACACAACAGTGCTCATAAACCCACGGATGCAGCAGCTACATGAACTCATCTTACACTGAGCAGGATGTGTGTGTGTGTGTGTGTGTGTGTGTGTGTGTGTG
This sequence comes from Macquaria australasica, assembly GCA_005408345.1. Taxonomy (NCBI): domain Eukaryota; kingdom Metazoa; phylum Chordata; class Actinopteri; order Centrarchiformes; family Percichthyidae; genus Macquaria; species Macquaria australasica. The sequence continues at coordinate 2,327,737 of SEMN01000004.1, read as the reverse complement.
TGTGTGTGTGTGTGTGTGCATGTGTATGTGTGTGTGTGTGTGTGTGTGTGTGTGTGTGTGTGTGTGAGCTTCGGGAGTTGCGCACAAACGTACCGTTCCGTATAACCTTCCCCTGCTGTTCATTGCGACAAACAGCTCACTCTTCACTCCGAACATGCTGATCACTCCTCGGTCCACGGTGGAGATCTCTATTAGACCTAAACGAAACATAATGTTAGGACAGCAAAGACAGTGTCTCACTGCGACTGGGGACAAAGTCGCGGAACTGGCCTATGCAGCAGTGATGATGGGTGTAACCTTGCAGGTGCATTGCGACTGGATGATGCTCTCTCTGCTCAATAAGCACTTTGGAATATCCACCTATTTGCAGTTTAAACATTAAGATTCCCTGTGCGTGTAGTTTACAACGTGCTGACTGAGGGTCTCTGTGTGCGTGTGCGTGTGCGTGTGTGTGTCCTGCTGCAGCGGGACGCAGAGGGTAAAAATAAGTTAGCGTCTAAACTGGGTCCAAGCATTCATGTCATGTTTTTGGCTTGGGAGGATATTTCGCACTGCACGGATGTAAGGCTCAGTACACTGTTTTTGCTTTCGGAAACTTTCAACCACGCCGACACCTCTTATTAAATACCATGCAAGACAAGTGACCCGCTCTAACTTTTACACAGCCTGCGCATAGGGTTACACCACCACCACCTTTTTTTTTTTTTTTGCGGGTCCAGTGCTTTGCCGGATGCAACTCACTGTATTGGTTCTCATTGTGTGCACCGCTTATCCTGCCATCCGGGAGCACCTGCAGGTGAAACCCAATGCCCACGTTGCAGTACAGTCGTCGCACTCTTTTGATGCCCTGCAAATAGTCACTCTCCCAGTTCAGCTCCGATTTCCCCCCAGCTATACCCAGATAGGAGCGGGAGAAGAGGGTCTCCCACTTCTTTTCCAATAAAGTCGCATTAGTCCTGCTCGGAATCGGATAAGATGAAACGATCCCCCAGAGAGAAGTCCACAGTACAATAACTGCTGGCAGCGTCCAGTGCGTCCTGGCCCCGCTGGACATACTGTAGAGGCACCTTTGCGCAATGGCCATCCAGTTTACCTTCGGGGCAAGTTACCTGCCCTAAAAACGCAACTCTTCTTATTTTTTGTCCTTTGGCATGGTGGTGGTAAAGGCTTATTTTGGGATCAAGGCAGATCAAGGCCCCATAGCCCGAGATCTGAGCAGGAGGAGAGGGACAGAGCGCGACGGAGCTTGAATTGGTGCCGGTGGCGATGATCATCTTTCGCCGCTCCGCGCCTCTGTACAGGCAACGCTGGCCGTGGAGGGGACACACCACTCACCGCAAAACCAGCTCACCTTGCCCGACTCTCACATCCTAAAATGACATCACTGTGACTTCACCGCTGTACCTCCCCATCAAAAGTAGGAGATGGGAGGAGGAGGAGGAGGAGGAGAGAGAGAGAGTTACAGGACCCCAGCAGCAGCAGTTCTGATAGGAATGATGGGGGGTGCTGCACCTTCACATCAGCGTCAAACAAGCCGGACAGAATAAGAAGAAGCGTTTCCTGTGGTGCTTTTCAAAATAAAACCCTTATCAGTGTGACTGTGTTGCCACTCTTACAAATATCAAATGCTCCAGTGAGTCCCCTGCATCACCTCACCTCCCAAAAACCTCCAAACCCAATTAAATAAACTACACATTTAAGGAAAAACCTAAATAAATGCTTCCATACAAAGCACGAGCAGTCGTTGAATGGTTTGATGAGTATGAAAATGATGTGAATCACACGCTATGGCCTCCACAATCACCAAAACTCAACTGTTTTGGTGGATTACCAACACCTTACTTGGTTAAGTTGGTTTATACTTTAATTTGTCACCCACCAGCACATTTAAAGAAAAAGGTAGATTGATAGATACCTAGTCGTGTTGTAGTTAAAAGTTTAGTAAATGAGGTGAAAAACAGTAAATTAATTAATTTATTCATCTACTGATTATTTTTTAATTAACTGAGTAATTGTTTATTCTATATAACGTCAGGAAATACTAAAAAATAGCATCACAATTTCCCAGAGCCCAAGATGAAGTCTTACAATTGCTTATTTTGTACAAACAGCAGTGCAAAGTCGAGCAGAAACATTTAGTCGATTAATTGATTGAAAAAAATGGAGAGGCAAACATTCTGGTAATTAATAATTGATTAATAATTGATTGATTGATAATTGTTGAAGGTTTTCTTTTTGCAGATTATAGCTTCTCAAATGTGAGAATTTGCTGCTTTTCTATCATTTAAAACTGAATCTCTTTGAGACATTTGAAGACTTTCAGAACATGAACATTTTATATATTTTTTTATAGACAATTGAACTGTTAATGAAAACAGTTGTTAGTTGCAGCCATAGGCAGATTGAGCCTAGATAGAGACCTAGAAGACTGTATTTAAGGTCTATAGGTCTAAATTTTGAATGAAAGTTTAGTTAACTTTAACAGTAATTGAAACTGTATTTTCTCCTTAATGTCATTTTCATATCACAAAATGTATGTACAAGATAGATTATAGTCTATGAATGAACCTAAAATCATCTCGGATGAATTCATTGTTGCAAGTCCTTAAAATTTCCCCCAAGTTGTGGCCTTTTTATAGCTTTTACTTTGAAGGTAAACTAATCTATTTTTTCAGTCTTCCTGTGGCTAATTGTGGCTGACCTGATGCAGCTCTTCCTCACATGGGAGACCTGCAGGAGGGGAGGGTGTGTGTGTGTGTGTGACTTTCATTGGCGTTGAGCAATCATGGGATGGATGGATGGATACTGTGTCCAGAACCCAAATCGGGACGGTGGTCATATGTCCTGGCAGCCTGCTGCCTTATTTAGAAGGAAGGTGTAAAAACAGTCACAGGCAGTCACAGGAGAGCAAATGGCAATCCTGTCTGACACTTCCTTAGCTGTTTGTTCAGGAAGTTTACATAACCAGATATTTTGCCTGGTCAGATTGCGCGTTATTATTGTAAGTAACACACCCTGCAACAAACCTGCATGATATAACCTGCATGAATCAAATACATGGCATTGTTTTGATTACTGCGTTGAGTTCAGGTCCAGAAATAAAGTCGTACAGGAAACGTGGTAAAACACCTGCAGTTGGTGATCATAAGAAGGCAAAAATCCCCATTTTACTTAAGAAAAATTAACAATTTGTGCTTCATTTCCCCTTAAAAGACCCCATTTCCCCCAACAAATAAAAACAAGTTCACATTTTTGTCAGTCTAAAATGTGGAAAAAATGTTGAGCAAATAAAAATAAGCCTAAGCCGAGTGCACTGGGTTCACCCTGCTTTACATCCCTGTTTGCATCCCGTCCTGCAGGGTGCTGGTAGGAGATGAAGACTCGGGGGAATTCCCAGCGCGTCACAGAGCACCAGGCTCTGGGGCCCGAGGTGCTCTTGGCTGCCAGGGAGCCTCAGGCCCACCTTAGCAACCAGAGAGGCCTTGTTGCTGATAAACAGCAGTGGCAAGACAACCCATAATGGAAAATCAACAAACAAACAAAACATTTCATTTATCCTTCAATGTGGAGGTACGAAAATTGTAAAATCACAACAGAACTGTATTTACACATGTTGAGAGTCATTAAAAATACATTTCAAGTTGCAAGTACGTTTTGATACTGAAAGATACACTATATGCTGCATAAATATATAATACATAGAGCATGTATGTAATTATTTTGCATACATCACAATGCTGCAAATGTCGTCGTAATCAGATATAAAATAAATCCAATTAACCCACTGTTAATGTATTACATCACACAAAACACTCCACACATGTAAAAACAGTGGTGGAAAGTAATTTAATACATTTACTCAACTACTGTACTTAAGTGCAATGTCGTAGTACTTGTATTTCTACTTGAGTATTTCCATTTAGTGCAAGTTTATACTTCTTCTTTACTACATGTGAGAGGGAAATATTGTACTTTTTACTGCACTACATTTATCTGACAGCCAAAGTTACCTGCAGATAATATTTTACATAAAAACATGTTTCAGTGCAGTCAAAGTACAGCCTTACAGAGCCGCCAGCGAGGATGTAGACTCTCATTCATTTGGGCAACAGTAATTTGCAAAACAATAACCAATATGATCAGATCACCGGGATACAATCAGAACTTCCAAAGTCTGAAAATAGTTCAGAGGAAACGTATCAAAAAGAAGATTGCAGCAACATCCAGAATTAAAGTAAAACAAATTGAACACTCAACATAATTTCTAGCACAAGTGACATTTCATGTATATCTCTTTCTAGACCTTTGTAGATTCATCCATTGATTATAAATCTGGTTTAATTACACATGCTACTCTTCTTCAGCATCATTCCTCCGAAACATCACTGATAGAAAGAAGTAGAAGGGAAAACCAGGATCTTTTGAGTCCCAGTGGAGCAGATAAACTGGACCACACTGAATGCCAAATTAATGAGACAGCCTCTTGATTTGCTGTGTAAGCACATGGCTATGCAATCCAAGGCAGCCTGAATAGACAAAACTAGTGGGTAATTGACAGAGTGTAACTTCAATCAATGGAGAGTGGGCACTGTTAATGAGACGGTGCTGAGCTCTTGAGATTAATTCAGCTAATACTGTTATACTGACGTGACGCTGAGGCTGCTTTTTTTAGTAATAACACTGTTCTGAAATGCAAAAAACTGGAGCAAATGCACTTTTGGCAGAATTGCACAACTTATTCTTAAATATTCATTTACATATACATTCATATTAAGTCTACTAAATGTGATTTGTCTTTTGTGATAGGGAGAGATAAGATTAGAGATAAGAGATAAGATAAGATTTTCTTTCTTGATTGATTGTTTGGCCTATAATATGTCAGAAAATATTGAAAAATCCAAAGTGATGTCTTTATACGTCATGTATGTCTCATGTCTCGTCCGACCAAGACTCCAAAACCCAAAGATAATACATTTACTATAATTTAGAATAAAAGAAACCAAATTCTCACATTCAAGAATCTGGAACTATCATATATAGGGTATTTTTGCTTAAAAAATACCTTAAAGGGGTACTCCAGTGATTTAGTATTGCACTTCCACAAAGTTGGGGAACTCACAAGAGACAGATTAAAACAAGAATGGTCAAAATTGAGGCAGTAGAGGTCGAGATATTGTGATTTTAAGTGGCCTAGTGTGGGTCAAGCTTCAAAAACACTGGATCCTACATTTCCCATGATGCATCTAAAGAGTCTTTCATTACACCTTCCATGCCTCTTAAATGCTCACTTCTTCTTCTTCTTCTTCTTCTTCTTCTTCTTCTTCTTCTTCTTCTTCTTCTTCTTCAGGGTTAGTAGTAGTAATAGTAGTAGTACTACTTGTGACGAATAAATGTGTAAAAAAACAGGGAAGTTCCCCTTTAAACTACTAATCGATTATCCAAATAGTTGCATATTAATTTTCTGTTGATCAACCCATTGATTAATCAACTAATAGTTTCAGCTCTAGACTGGAGCAAGAGAGAGTCAAGCTATAAAAACTGAAGAACAACGACAACTGCAACTGAGTCACAGTGGGGCAACAAGAGGACAGAAGGAGGTAAGATGGAAACTTAACACAGCAAATGGATTTTGCCTGTAGACTCGCCTTGACTGAATATATTAGAGCTAAAGTAGAAGACCAGAAACTAGACTCCAGTAAGAGAAAAGCATCTGCAGTTTGCTATTATCAGGTCAGCTGTCTTTGTTGCAATTATAGGATCTATTTAGTGCACACACCCACACATCAATCAGAAAAAGGACCAGAGGGAATAGCCATACAAACAGCTTTTGTGCATATTACCAAAGTGTAAGTAACTGGATACAGGAGGATGCAAAGCTCTTTCAATTACTGTTTTATTAACGTGGGGTTTAAAAGACGATATTGAAACAACAGCTGGGGAGACCCAGAGATGGAGGGGGGATTTCTCTGGAATGACATCAGAATCGCTGGCATAGATAGGCAATAATACTCAGTGCAACCGTGTCTGTACAGACGACACATCAAGGCTGCACAGGCCTCCACGTAAAGACACGGGATTACAATTTTAAAATCACAGCAGTTAATAGAAAATGTACATTATTCACAAACAATATTTGCACGTACAAATGCTTTTATATGATAAAATAAGACTAACGAGTGCAATGCAGATCAGTCTTGCCCGCTCGAGCGTCACTGTTAAAACAATTTCAACAACATGTATTGCAAGGTAAAAATTGGCCGAAGCTATTCTGTACTCAGGAAACAAACTGTGCAACAGGAAATGAAAAACTTCCTTGAGCGTAGTACATCAAAAAACAACTATACAGTCGTATAAGTAAGCGTAACAGCAACAGAGCTACAGATTTGTGACTACTTTGAATCTGTATGTATGAATGCAGCGTAAGAGTCTCTCTTTGACCCGCTGGTGGCACTACAGAAAAAGTCAGGGGGTCACCAAAGTTGGTAGGATTCGTCCTCTGGGGACCACAAATGTCTGTACAAACTTTCATGACAATCCATCTGATAGTTGTTGAGATATTTCAGTGTGGTCCAAAGTAGTGAACTGACCGACATTGACGTCCGTAGTGCCAGCATGGCTAGCATGGCTAAAAAACCACTACTGTGCCAACAACACTTTGGCATGAGAAGAGATATTAAATTTCTTGCTGTTCTACGTCTGTCTGAGGCAACACTGACACTTCTAACAGACTCCAACTTAACCCTGATACACCATATATATTTCACAGGATATCATATACCATTCTTCCCCAACCCTCAGCCACTAAATATTTGCTCGAGTAAGAAAACTTTACATTATCGAGCAGATTGCAGTGATGTGGTGATCGATCGAAAACCATTGGATTTCAATCCAAGGGAGCAGGGGCTTGTAAAATAGTAATGGTACCAACCTGAAAGGAGCTTGGGGTTCAGATTTTTGCTGAACCAGCTAATGTATAATTCAACACCCAAAAACTGCACTGGGTTATGATCTTTTCTTCTGCTGCTTTGTAAATTTGTGACACAGGGAGAAGCAGCAAATCCACTGGGAACCTGATACTAACTTACATGCCTTGTAACTAGAACATATGTAGAAGCTAAAATATATTAGAAGATCTGCTCCTTTAATTATTAGTGTCAAGCTTTGAGCTGCACAGAGAAAGACAAAGGAACAGCCTGTCAGAAGGGAGTGTTCCCAGTAAAAATATCCTTTCAAGGGTACAGCTCGTGCACCTTGCAGAGAAAGATGTGTCTGCTGCTAAATCGGGCGTAGAGTGACTAAGGGGAAAAGAAGCAACGCAGAGGTGACTTTTACGCTGGTTACAAATCCCGACCAATGACACAGCAATTTTTATGTTCATGTCAGTAAGATATATTGTATATTATATCTAAAACAGATTATATCTATAAAACAGAAAATACCCATCTGTCATCAGATTGTTTGGATGACTATCAGCAAAACATCCGAGGTAGTTAGAGTAGGTGTTCTACCTCTAAATGTGTACAGACTGAAAATGAATCAGCAACTTCTTCTTAATAATCAGTTAATCATTTTAGTCATTTTTTAAGCAAAAATGCCACTGCAAATGTTAGGATTTGCAGATTTCCATTCTCATCCATCATAGAAAATTTAATAGAGTTGGGTTTTGGATTATTGGGCAAATAAAACAAGACATGTGAATGTATCTTTTTGCACTATGGGCATTTTTCACCATTTTCTGACATTTTATAGACCAAACTATTAATCGATTAATTGAGGAAATATGTTGCCAACATATCAATAATGAAAATAAATGTGAGTTGCAGCCCTAGTTTCCTGGAACAAAAACTTGTGGTTGAACAACAAACTTCAAGTATAAAGAATTCCTTTCCTGCATCCAATTTTGGTGCCAAAACAAAACGAAGGGCTCACAAATCTTTTTAAAATTATTTTGTCATCAAATCTGACAGAGATCTCTTTAGCGACTGACAGAAATATTGGATTTGGGAAAAACGCTAGAACTCGCAGCGGAGAGAGTAAAAGCCACAGATACCCAAGCACTCTGAATGATGGTGATTGCCTCACATCATGGCCATTGATCTCCATTCAAGCTCAGTAATCACATTGCATCCCAAGAGAGCTGAAAGATGTGAAAACGTCTGTTTAACAAGATGTGATGCTCAACAGCTTTGTGAGCCTTGCATGGTGAGCTGTGTTACCCTGAGGTGTGCAAACTCAGCAGGGTTGTCGACTCACAGAATCCTTAGCACGAGGTCCTAAAAACTGGTCGGAGTACTGCCAGTTTTTTTGTTTTACAGCACAGCCAGTTACCTTTATCTGTTTATTTGTCTTCAGAATACCAAGGATCAGATTTAAGGCCCGTTGCTTCAGGGGCCATGAAGACCATTAATGTAATAACACCTGCCAACAAACCCATTATATCAAATACATTTCTGTGTAGTACTGTACTGCTGAGATATTTTTTTTAATAAGTATTAGACTCATAGCTTTAAAAGAACAGTCCTTAGATGTCTTCCATTTAAACTAACAAAATTGCCTTGTTTTTTGGGAACATTGAGGCCAAGGTTTGGTCAGAGCCACATCCTCGCCATAACCGACTGCTCCTTCGAGGCAAAATCTGGCAGACTTACTTGAGGCCACGAGGAAAGCTCTGTTTACGTGGCTGCCTTGCTGAAAAGTCAGACAGTTTGGTTTATGGTTGTAGGAAGAGATAGAGATCAGAGGAGGTGTCAGCTGCTGAATCGGCAGCCGATTCCCCCTGGCTCCTCTTCCCTCGCTCCCAGGAACCCAACACCGAGACAGGCCACCAGGACCGAGCAGGAGAATGTGAGGAATTCTCTCAACACATTTGCTCACTGCTTTGCACGTTCTCACCCCTATGGGATGTAAAGAGTGCCGCCGGCCACGAGGATGCGACCACCTTGCTCTACAGTGGGTGAGCGCGAGGGTGGGCGAGAGGCGGCAATGAGCGGAGGATCAAGGCAATTTGGCTGATGGGTAGAAGAGAGCATCAGGAATGGCAGACCGCTGAGAGAGTGAGTCATCCTGGACAGAGCTGCTGTCATTCGGCCAGCACAACAAAGATCAGATCATTTATTTTTGTCACGGCCCCTGCTGGATGAAATCTAAACCCGCAAGGAGTTGATCAAAGGTTCTGGCATGTTGCCTGTCCTGGAGAGCAACTGATAAATATGATAGTCAGGAATGATCCAGAAGAATCAGTGGCAGGTTGTGGTTTACCCAGACCATATTTCTTAAGAGTCATCAGCAGATTCTACCTTTCTAGTTTGAGCCTTCGTAAAAAAGGGATTCATAATTTGTAGAAATATTTTCATAATCAAATAATTTATTGGTTATTTCAGTTAACAGATTAATAATTTACTCAATAAAATATTAGATAATACTAAAAAATGGCCATTATAAATTCCCAGGAGCCCAAGGATGTGTCTTTAAGACACTAGTTTTGTCAACCAACAGTCCAAAATTTTGTCTATTTAAGACTTTTTATAGTTACAAAAAGTTTCAAACAACATATCTATTACATTCACAGGTCTGATACCTAAAAGCAGGTCACTAGAGGCAAAACAGGTGTGGTAAAAACTAATTTTACAAGGTGAAAAGGCAAGCAGGCAGCAGTCAAAAGATGAGCAGATTAGCCTTTTTCACGTCAGACATTTTGACCTGTCGTAGTAGGAAAAGCACAGCTGTAAAAAAGAAAATTATTGATGGCTGAATTCCATTTAGCTGCTTCAGTTTTAGGGCCCTGGTATTGGTGCATGTGGACTTGTCACACTCATAACTTACTGGGACACTTAAATAGAACTGAGCCATCATTAATGTTATTAGTAACACCTGTGCTTTTCCTTCTATGACAAGTTAAAATGTCTGCTGTGAAAAAGGCCTATGGTTCAACAGAACAGGTAGAACCAGCCAGAACACTTAAGCAACAAGGAACTGAAAATGACCCGGCAGACAGTGAGCGACAGCAGATTTGAGAATGGGGAGGAGTTGTGTGGGCAGGTGAATCGGTCAAGTCATGATCTGAGCGGGAAACTCAGTAGTGACGGCTGGTAGGCAGGTGTGGAACGACAGGGAGAAAAGAGGAGGACGGAGCGGCTGTCGCCATGACAACCTCTGTTAAAAAACAGGTTTTTCTATAAGCAGGATATTACTTTTGTAGTTTAGGTCATCATTCATATTGCAAATGTCAGTCCATCCAAAATTAAAACAACCTGCTTAGCCGTTGTTAAGGTAAGATAAAAAATTGTATTTAGTAAAAAATAATTTGAAAAAGTTGGTTGCAATATTTATGATTATTTAGATTTCTTATTTAGATTTCTCTTGTAAATTTCTATATCCACTAATATTTTATTTTTTTATGGTAACATTAATTTGAAAATATCAATGGTGAAATATAAGTCACATGACTGATCAATGGACTATATGTAAGGAGACCAGACACAACATCAGACACCACCCTGATGAAGGCAAGATAGCCAAAAACATTTGGTTAATAAAGCGCAGTGTACTGGACAAGGGTTATGCAACACGTTTTAATTTTGGATGATAGTCAGAACTGCCACAGAAAAAAAGTCCAGGTTGTACAAAACTTTCCTTCAACACTGTAGAAAAATGCTCCTGCTGCACCTCAACCCACCCCTCTCACATGTGGACATCGCCCTCTGGTGTCAAACAGACGTTAAGACATCCAGTGCCTGCCTGAGAAACGATAACTCACTGCATTGCAGCACTGGGACGCTGGGATGTGGTTGGACTGGGATCAATGTCCCTTTACTTTGAATAAAACTTGTGATAAGTTTTTAGAATAGGAATTCTCTGCATAATATATGAGCACAAAGCTTGACGGTAAACGAAACACAACCACATTATCCGATGCATAATGTGCTGTCCAGATGCTCAGCTAAACATAGTAAAGAAAACTGTGTCATCCCCTGCATTGCAGGTAGTGCGCCACAGTGGAGTATCAAAATAAAATACAAGAACCTCAGGGCATCATTTGATTACTAATAGACCAGATACTATAGATTACAATGAGTTTCTTCTTGATTATACACTTCTTGATTATACAATCACTTCTTGATTATACAATGAAAAGTTGTGACTATTTTTACCAACTGACACAGATTGCGTGTTCACTGAGCTGCATGACTCCTTGTGAGGAAACTGGAGTCCCTGGAATTGCTAGAGTAAGTGCACTGAGAGCCTGCTGCTGTCAAAAGTATGTGGACACTTATTTGTTATCAAAGATGGCCATGTGTTTTGTGCAGAGTACTTTGTGGGAAATGCACAACAGAGAATCCGATACAGCTGATCCATCAACAAATGAGGCAGCAGTGAGCGCAGTGCATCCCAGGCATGACGAGACATAAGTCACTGAGGTCTCATGTGCATGTGTCCTTTTTGCCTGTGACCTCCCTGTTAAAAGGTCATCCTAATGAGACTGCTCCCCGGGTGCCCTTCAAGTGCCACGCTGGAGTGCAGGAAACAATACTGCGTTACGGATGCTATTTTGAATGGTGTCACAGTGTAAAACTGGCAGCGTTGAATTATTGCCGGCCCTTTGATGCTGTTTATATCCCTGCCGTCTTGTCAACACATATAATCATACTGCAGATTCCTGAACCAGGGCCTGATATTGCCAATAACGCTGCCCAAAAACACAAGCAACGTCTTGTCATGATGACTCAGCACATAGGAATTCGTAAAAGCCTTGATTGTTTTTTCATATGGCATTTGCTCTACTCTTGTGCAGTAAATGTCTTACTGTTTTGCTCTAGCCCAGCAGTTCTCAAACTGGGGTCTGGTTCCCAAAGGGGTCCCAAGATAAATCTGAAGGGTCAGCAGATGATCACCAATTTAGCATTGCACTCCTATAACGAAAAGACTCAAGTGACATCACTTGAGTCAATTTATCAGATTTAGCAGCTCCCTCTGGAGCCACAAAAGGCTTTATTATACAATTTTTTTCATATATGCAGTAGTACTCCCCAAGACCTGCAAACAGACATTGGATTGTAAAATCGATGGAGTTGCTCTTTAAAGTGATCTGTATAGAAAATTGTTTATTTTTACTTACTTTTCTCTAATTTTTAATTTTTTCTTGTGAACTACAGGATAATTTCACCACTTCAGACCTCTAAAAACCATTCAAATGAGACAAATCCAAGAGGGAAATTTGTAATTGCGACATGGAAACTCTGACATGTCCCACTTAGCAATTAATAACACAGAAGTGCCTGAAACCCAAACAAATATCGACGCCTCACATCAGCCAACAACCATTGTTCAATGTAATTAAACCAACATTTAATGAATATTCAATGTTATATTGTCAATGCACAGTGTTTTAATTCTCACATGACCAACTCTCGTTAACATGGGAATCTTTCCCATCTCTACCATCCATCCCATATGACATGAACGCAGCATAAGGCCATAGCCTGTGATGAGGGGTCACAAGCCCAAAAAGGTTGGGAACAACTGCTCTAGCATACTCTAAATACCTTTGAATCTGACAGACCAACACTCACTTTGATTGTCAGTCACCTGCAAGACGTTAAACAATCACAATTAACCGTGCAAAAGTCAGATTCATAGCTGAAATCACTTTTTGTATTACTGTGGGTTATGCCGTGTCTTCCACAAAAACACTTGCCAACCTAAGTTTGTGCAGTCACAAGCCCACACTTCCTAAAATCTCTTTGTGATCGTTCCTGTCCAGACTCTCATCTCCCTTGCAATTAGCTTTGTGGCTGCCGCGTGTGTACTCCAAAAAAAAAAGTCAGCGAAAGCATGCACTTAAGAAGACGAGGTCTTAGAAAACAAACTCCGGAAGCCACTGATTGACAGATGTGTCTGCCCACTCTGGTTCCCTGGCTAAAGCCGTGGCTGCTGTGGCTGTGCTGTGGTTGCCACTGGTCCATGCCTAAAGACATCTGACGCAAGGCCATTTCTAGGTTACAATAACAACACCACACCGACACTGCAACGCCGGATATCCGAAACACTTCAAGACATATTTAGTTTGAGGCTTGTAAATAACTGGTGCCCCCTACCAATGAATTTTCTCATTGACAGAGCATTTTTGTCTTCTTGAAGAGCTAAAAATACCTCCAGCCTGCAGCGTAAACAGAGAGTTTATGAGTAGCAAAATGGAGTAAATCACCTCTTTTGGAGTACTTTTATCACATTAACAGCAGTCTTGCATCTTATTCATGCAAAGCATGGCAATGTTTTGCATTTTACCTGAAATATCTCAATAGTAAAGAACCAATCTATTTTTTCTTTGCTCTGCGTGGAATGTAAATAACAACACTGCAGTCTCCGCCTGCGGAACAACCATACAAGGACAACGGCGCTGGACTGAGAGAGTGCCCCACACAAACTACCACTGTGAGATGCTATACAGTACATAATGATGGCATTCACATCAGTGGTTGAGGGGGAAAACTGCCTCCTGACCACTTCCAACTAACAAGCTCAAATTAAGACCACTGATGACCTCACGACTGCCAACTAGACTAGTAAATCCAGCTGGATGTCTAATTCCAAAATAGTCTGGTAATACTGCCTGCTGGTGCCACACATAGAAATCACAGTTATGGGTTTGTTAAACATCTTGAAATACAACAGGTGTATATAATTAAATATTTTGATCTAACAAAGCTAATTAAATATGTGGCAAATCAGTTAGCTATACAAAGACTAGCTTGTATGACCTTCTTTACCAGTGCAGTTAGTAACAACGTTTTCATATATTTACTGTATGACATCAACCAAATATTTATAATTTATATATCCAGTACTTCCTGTACTAATCCAGACTCTTTCCTACACTTCTTACCAAAAGTCAACTGAAACTGTCTACTTGATATGTTGTTTCTGATTGTATTGCAAAACTAGAGTTGTGTTTTAGGAAGAGAACCTCTTAGTGGCAGATTTTATTTGTCGACCTTGGGACAGAAGAAGAAAATCTTTGTTTGTATGTTATACGTAAGAAGTTAGTTTCATATGTGCATGACAAAATAAATAATATAACTTACTAACTAGCTACCTGAATAAGGCTAATATAGGTAAACCCAATTCTGGTAATATAAGATAAAAGAAATAAAGAGACAATTCAAGTAAAATGAAGTTAAAAAAACTCAAGTTAGAGCTCCAATAAAAGTATGTTTTATAAGAAGAGATTTAAAAGAGGACATTACAAACCCTTCTTACTATGGTCATTTCAGGCATCCAAAGTGAATAACTTTGTACACCACTGAGTACAAATGTATATGAACCAAATGTACAATACGCACTTTACTAAATTTGAACACTTAACATCACATACCTAAATATTTTTAACTCAGGACAATTTTCATTTTACCAGAGTCATAATTTGGGAGGATATTTCTACTTTTAGTTAAGTGAAGCATGTATACTGTTCTCCACCAGTGGTCATGTGCATTTGTTTGGGAACATATAGTATAAAAGTGGAGGCAGTGCATACATTTGAATCCTTTCCTGTACTAAGTTAAAAAAAAAGATGTATATATGGAGAAGTGCCAGATGAATGGGATTTAATGGGACCTTAAGCAAAGCAGAAGGTGGGTTTATGATTTCTCAGGTGGTTAACGAGTCACCTATGTCACCACAGCTGTTGTAATGTTGTCTGGAACACAATATAAACATCTATATGTGTGATTGGAAGCATGATGTTGTGACCGCAGTGTTTGCATGACTGGATCTGATATTTTGGTCATGGCTGTAGACAGCGCTGGAGGAGTTTAGGAATGTGTGACCACAGGGCTCTTTGGCCCCACGGCTGCATGTCTTCCTCCCTTGTCTGGGTCCGAAGACACGGACCATCACACCCCTGAACGTCTCCTCCAGGTCCACTGTGTGACAAACCACAGCCGACAGCCACCCACTCACAAACTGGAAAATGACAACCCTCGGGACAGCTGCTGCTCTCTTAGAAGTGCAGTAAAAAATGAACGATTTTGCTTTTAGTGCACTTCAGAGGGAGTCGTGATTGCTTCCGCCCTGAGTGTGGGCGACTGTGCGGCCTAGGACATGTCATGTTCATGTCAATCAGCAGGTCAGACTCTGTACCTCTGTGATCTGAGGCCCTGAAGCATCAGACTCCTACTGCCATCTGCTGGGCTGCCGGCTGCCTGGCTGAACTCACTCAGTGGCATAAACGACGCTGCCATGACCTGCAAATGGAGAAGCAGAAATGTCCTCACAAAGTCAACACGTCAATGGTTTTTCATTATTTTATCAGTTTGGTCCATTTAAAATATTTATGATAAGTTGATGGGTAAATTTTGATATCCAATCTAATGATCAAATGTGTATTAGAGCCACTGCAAGTATCCATATTGACTAAAAACTACATTTCACATTAATATCAGAATATAGTTTGGAGTTGGTTCAAATTTAGATGTATTTACATGTATATGACACTAAATTTAAATATATTTTTGACAGGTGACAGCTTATACTGTATCTGCAAGTACATCCTCAATATACTGTATAGTTAGTAATGAAAATGAATTATTTCCTTTAAAAACATATTTTTAAGTAAGTGCTGTTTATTTTTTAAGTCTGGGCCCCCACACACCTACATGTTCACTCATGCAAACTTAGGTTTGGCAGCCTGGTACTGTAGGTGTGGGATGTGTGTCTAACTGACAAGAGGGAATATTTACTCAGAAGAACAGGACCCACAGGGACCACAGCTGGCAGGTAGCATATGTTGTCCTCACCATTCATTTACTGAAATAAATACTGAAGTCTAGTTTGATAGGTGTAGTCAAAGCTACAGACAATTTAAAAGTCTAATAATGATAAATCAGCTGACACATGCCATAAAGAAACATTTTTGATAAGGATTCCTGAAATTACAAACAAACAATTGTGATGGGCATTTTTCAACATCCATTTTATACACTAAACTATTAAATGATTAATCAACAAAGTATTGAGTAGATTATAATAATAATAAATGTATTTATATTGGACTTATCAAAATCAGCGATTACAAAGTGCTTTACAAGGAGCATGAATAAGGAAATAAAATAATACAAATGAAAACAGTAATATATATATATATATATAACATATACAATAAGATTAGCAAATAATGACAATAATTGTTAGTTGCAGCCCTACATGTTTCACTAAGGTAATTAAATTAAATTGTTTTTTTGTGGTTTGTTGTGTAGCAAACATAGTAATTGTTTTATGTTGCAAATTTTATTTTAACCGAGATGTTTATATATAAATACAGTGGTTAACTGTCTGCTTTCTGGCACTACTTATTATTAACACACAATTACTAATAAGACCCCATATACTTACATATATTATATTTCCTTCAAAAAAAAGTATCTTATTTCCAAAAACACAAAAAAATTACTGACGAGATTGAGCACAGGTCTTCATCCGTTCAGCCCAAGAGCTCCATGGTATTTAACGGAAGCAGATTCGTCACAAATAAAATAAAATAAATGGCACTTGAGTAATTATAATTTTTAAAGAACAAGCGATTTAACAATTTTCTTGGTCAGTTTTAGTTTTTTTTTTTTTTTTTTTCCGAAGAGCCACAAAGATGATATGAGAGGTTTTTTTTTCAGCTTCCGGTGTTCGTCAAACTCGGTTCGGGCGGGCTGCTTGGTTCTCTTCAGCTGGCTGCTGTGCAGCAAAAGTAACTTTAACTGGACAGTTTGACGCGTTAGTTAATTTCACAAGCAATGGACCGACCGTCAAGGTTTGTAACCCGCTTTTTAGACCCCCAGTTCGCCTGATATTGTGAATGTTTGCCGAATGCTAACGCGCTGTGTGCTGTAATGTTTGTTACAGGAAGACGAAGGCTGTGAATTACTGCGAATCCAAGGGTCTGGATGATGGTGAGAAGTTGTGGCCTCTTTATCTACTATGGTTACATTTACAGTATCCAGTTACCACAGCTGCATTAGCCGAATTCTGAATGAATAGCTACAGCTAGTTTCCCCCAATGCCTATCAACTTAAAAACAAACATCCATCAACTGAAATACAGATATTATTACCTCTTAGTTCTGTATTGTGGTGTTGACACTTAAAGAATCCACACATGCCATTCACAAGTAGGAAGCATCTACAAAAATACTGGTCACAACATACAAGAGTGGGGGTTTTTAATCACTAATTCATTGGAAATTTCAGTATTTTCTTTTGCTTCTGGATTGTTTTTTTAATATAATCTGTTAGGGGGCATTTACAAGTCTTGTTGACAAAACTCTTTAAAAGATTGGTGTTTGAGCAATGTTGACCAGACAGCAGATACTAAGGCTTCGCATCAGTCTGTAATATTAGCTGTACTAGTCACAGTCGGCACATTGTTGCCATCCTATGGGCTTACTCACTATAACCAGTCTGCAGCACTTGTTAGGGACAGGAGAAGTTTAAGCCTTTTTTAAATGGTGCCAGTAGTTACAGCTAATTTGCACGAGATTCGAGATGCCCACAGAAAAGAAGGTGTACACATATGCATACATTAGCAGGCTCAGTCTTCTCTCACCACCAACATATCTCCATGTTCCGTCCTCATGTTGTGACAGATGAGGATTTTGCCTGCGCAAAGGCTCCACCCAGCAAAAAGGCCAGGGAGCATGTGAAACAGGAGCACAAGAAATCATCGAGCAAGTCCTCCAGTCAAGAGTCCAACTCACAACCGGCAGCGAGCCAGAAGAGCAGGTAGTGGACAAGATCATGTGACACAGTGGACCATGTACACAACAAGATGATTAAGATGGTGGAGAGCCAGGTATAATGTTACAACACAATAGCCAAACTATTTACATACAGCAGGCACAGCAGCTACATAAACTGTATGACAAGAGATAATCTGCAAAGTAAACATGATGTCTCTCCTTTGTGATTTTAGCACCACTAAAAAGGTTGGATTTTATGGGTGTGTCACCTCGCCCTGATAAATAAACTAGTGCGTTGCTAGTCATAAAATGACATCAGGGACTCTTTGGCTGTTGTGCACCTAGTGGGTATAATTTTCACTCTAATTAGGATATATGAGTTATGATCTTAGCTGAACAATCTCATTTCATAGAGTTACATGATATGGGGAACAACTCTCGAGTCCTCAAAAGTGTAGATTAATCTGACATTGTTTTTTAAGGTATCCAAGTAAAATAAAATTTGAAAATCTTTAATCATGCATACACCTTGGCTTGAATTTCCTCTACATTAATTCTGTTTTTCACAGAAGACCGTTGGATGAGAGGTTGCATGATAGAGATCTAGAAGCAGCCATTACACTATCCCTGCTCAATAATGCAGATGGGATAAAGGACCAGTTTCCCACCAGTAAAGGTATGCTTTGGTTTTGAAAATGTAAATATTGTCTGTTGTTAAAAGAGTCGTCAACTTAAATTTCTGCTCAATTTCTCCAGGAGATGTCAAGGTTCAAGTTCCGGTAGATGAAAACACAGATCCAACTTCTTTGCACCTGTCCAACTGCAGTGTGGATAGTGCAATTTTGGGTAAATCCCCCTTATTTTTGTCACATGTAATTTCCTCATGCTTTATAAATACATTGTCCTTAATTTAATCTTGTTTGATAAGGATAAAAATGGTATGAAAACTGTCTTCGGCTGTTACATTTGTGTTTTCTTTAGGCCTGGATGAAATCACACCAGAAAAAGAGTCACTTGCCCTTTCCAGACAGAGAAAGGAGGCTGCCACTAAAGCCACTGAGGAGCAAAGGAAAAAGCTTACGGATGAAGATGAAGACTATGAACCCAAACTGACACCAGGTTGTCACTCTATCATACCTCCCTAAATATTTGGTTTCTGTTTAATTAAGTTTCTATGTTTTTTTTTCTTCTTCTTGTGTCAGTAAAATATAAATAATGCCTTTCCAGATTCAGAAAGCGATGATGATTTCAGTGAACCAGCTGAGAGCGAAGATGAGGAATTCACAGTGAAGAAAGTCAGCAAAACAAAGAAGGAGAAAGTAACCAAGAATGAGAAGACCAAACAGCCTCCTGCCTCTAAAAAAGAAAAGCAACCGTCAAAACCATCTAAACCATCTAAGTCTAAATCACAGGCAGCTGGTACGTTCTTGAAGTTCGTCAAATAAGATTCAACTTTTGGCTGTGATTGTAGTTTCATTTGCTCATTGTTATGAGATATGCTTTGTCTCACACCAGCTTCCACACCGGTGAGAAGTCCTCCAACAGCCAAACTTGCACCCAAAAGACCTGCTTCATCCTCCACAGTTTCCTCATCGAAACCTGCATTTTCTCTTAGCCCAGCAGGGGGCAGAATACCCAAGTGGACCCCACCAGGTGCAGTACGAGTGAAAGACAGCAGTAAATATAAACCTTTAGAGACACTTGCAGTATGTTTCAGTAAATTGAACCTTAATGTTATTACATTTTTTTTCCAGGTCAAATTGGTAGAAGTCCTAATTCATCCCAGAGTCCAGCAGTGAAGTCTCCAGGTCAGGGTCTGCGACTGGGACTGTCCCGTGTGGTTCGAGTCAAACCTCTTCACCCCAGCGTTGCGAGTCACTGACTGTATAATCATCTGTCTGTGGACGCCCCTGTATGTGTCAGTAAAGGCCAATTCTTGTTGTCCTTTTAGCTTTCTCACTTAAAAAAAAAAAAAAAGATGCTTGTAAATATTCATTTCTAATTGTGCTACTATACATATGAAGCGATTCCCAGGATATATTTTCACACGATGCTCTCAGCTTTGTGCACATATGCGACGTGCACCTTGAGCTAATATTTCATCTACATAGTAGAGGTCATGGAACAGTCAGGGTGTGCTTTGTTGACTCGTCACTGAAAGCATACATTAATGTCATTGTCACATCGTTATCAGTGCAGTAACTGTGTCTAGATTTTCAGATTTATTTGGTCGTCCTCATCTCAGATTGAGGAAGAACTGTTGTTGGTTTGACTGACTTTTATTTTTAATTAGTCTTATAATTTTCTCCCCTTTTTCCTGTTGTGTGCAAATGCTGTATATTATGTACATATATAAAATAAAATTTAAAAGCGGTTTAACTTTGTATTTTTGTGTCTCCAGGAGGCTTTACATTGATTTTGACATTATCTTAATAGAAAGAACAATGAATGGAAGTAGTACAAGTACATTTACTCAAGTACAAATTTAAGTCTTTTCATGCCTTTTTCTACTTCTACTTTGATATGTTTCAGAGGGAAATATTTTCCTTTACTTCACTACAATTATTTGACAGCTGTAGTTACTTTACAAATTGCTTGACAAAGAGCTTATAAAATATGATGCTTTATTAATTAATCTACAGTTTATTCAAGTACAGCTGAAACAATTAGTCTATTAATCGATTAGTCGATTTACAGAAAATTAATTGTCATTTTTCATGCAAACACATTTCATGGTTCCAGCTTCTCAAATGTGACAATTTGCTTTTCTTTTTAATTATTTTAATAATTTAAATGTATTTTATCTCACACATATTTTTCTTGTTCACTGATTCACTGATTGGTTGAGGAAATAGTCCATAATGTAAGGCTGCATTTGAGTAAAGTCTCCAGGTTACAACATCTGCTTAACAAAAGCTCCTCCGAAAAACGGTGAATTGTTGTTTTTACACTTTGCTTCTGTACAGATTAAACAAACAATATAAAACATGCTAACTAGTGAGATTTAGAGGAGATGGTATGCTGATTTTTTTTTTTGTTACCATTGGACAGAGCCAGGCTAGCTGTCTCCCCCTGATTCCAGTCTTTATGCTAAGCTAAGCTAACCAGTTGCTGACTGTAGCTTCATATTTAATGGACAGAAGTGAGAGTGGTCTCTATCTTCTCATCTAACTCCGCCAGCAAATACTTTGATTTCCCCAAATGTCGCACTATACCTTCCATCGTTCCCTTTAGCAGTTAGATACATTTGGACGCTGAAGTCATTATCGTACCTTATAGGAAATGACTGCTCTCAGATTACAGATATCAGCCTAGATCCTCTGTAGTGTCTGATTGGGTCATCTCAGTGCACGGCCTGGGAGACTGTGACCCCATATGAAATCCTCAGTGGCCCTCAGTGTGTTTTTCACATCCAGTATTTTGCATGCAGAGATGAACGCTGGAAACTGAATCTTGTGTCTGGAAACACAAAGCAGAAATGAACTCTACAACTCCACAATCAGCGAGCACCTTTCTGCTGTAATGTTTACCAAAACACTTAAGAACACAATAATGTCCTTGTAGTGGCTCGATTAAATGGAAGGAGGTCCTGGCTAATATTTGCTCAGGTCTGAATGGAGTTCATGATGGCAATCATTTGCAGGCATTGTTCCATACCTGAATACATGAGATATTCTGGACTCTTTCATTACATAAGACACTGAAGTGTTCTACAAAGCAAATTAAATCATTTGTACTCTATAGTGACTGTATGGAAATTGAGCTATATCTTTAATCTGCAGATGAAATAAAGGATGTCAAAATAAGAATGAAGAGATTTGTAGAACGTGTTTCTCAAACAGTACAAAGACCCAATGTACATATTTACCAGCTGACAAAGGCAAACAAAAGGTTGGTGATGTGTCAGGTAGTACAAGGATGCAGGGTCCTGTTTATATATATATATATATATATATATATAATATATATATATATATATATATATATATATATATATATGTATATATATATATATGTAATCCCATGACAAATGAGCCAAAGACCTAAAAAATTGATTCTCAACATTATCAAACCTAAGAAAACAGGCTTGTCAGACTCGCTTTTAGCAGAGAGGCTGAACAATATAACTGCAGTAGTGTTGTACCTGACCTATCTGTCAGTCCTGTTCCGGTTACCTGCAGAGTCCTGCTGGTTTTCTATCCTCCCAGGTAACTACGGCTAATGGTATACACCTTGTAACCCAGGTGAAATGCATTGAAGAGACAGCAGAGTGAAAATCAGGACTGAAAACTATACTTCCAGCCAATCTGGTGTGAACTTCAGGATATCAGATAACACAGCTAAGGTGCGTCAATGTGTGTGTGTGTGTGTGTGTGTGTGTGTGTGTGTGTGTGTGTGTGTGTGTGTGTGTGTGTGTGTGTGTGTGTGTGTGGTGTAGGGGGTGTGTAGGGGGTGTGTAGGGGTGTGTAGGGGGTGGGCAGAAAGAGAGAGGAGAGAGGAGAGAGAGCACTTGAAATTACAGGTAGGGTAATACTTTCTCTTCCCTTTTCTCGTGTGGCAAAACAAAGCTCATGACATGCACAGAAGCACCAAGATGAGAGCTGGCTGGATTAAAGGATCATTTCTGGCCGTTGCCGCGGCCACGGCTCTGTTATACCTCGGTTCCATTAAGAGGGAAGTCCATACCCATTCGGAGAGACTCCAGAGGGCCCACCACAATGACTCCATCAGGGGTCAGGGTATGCTCAAGAGGATGGACAAAATAGAATCAGACATCAACAGACTACGTGAGTCAAAGTCTCAGTCCAACAGCTGATGCTGTCTTTTCTTTCAATCAAAGTATAAAATTAGGTTTCAACAAAATAAACTTGATTTTAAGATACTTACAACCCAGTAAGCTTTGGTTTGGTGATTTGCAAGTCAAAAGATGTACATGTTTTGATCAACTCGGGGCTAAATTTGGCTGAAATGTTAAGTTTTTTTTTTTTTTTTAGACATTCAGGTTAAATATGACCGTTTTGTTTTCAATATATAATTGATCCTGCTTCACGTTCAAATTCAGTAATAAAAATGCTGTTAAAACAATGGTTATATTGAATAGGGCTGCAACTAACAATTATTTTCATTATCGATTTATCTGCTGATTATTTGTCAATTAATGTATTAACTGTTTTGTCTATAAAATGTCAGTTTCCCAGAGCCCAAGGTGGCATCTTCAGATGTCTTGTTTTATCTGACCAACAGTCCAAAATCCACAGATGTTCAGTCGACTATCATATATGACAAAGTAAAGCAGCAAATCCTCACAAAATTAGTGAATCTTTGGCATTTTTGAACTTTAGGTTGGTTAAACATAATATAGCTTGTATTGTGTGTATGTTCTACTGATCGTACCAGTAATTAAATACGGCATGCTACATTTATATTTCCGGGTGAAGCGCTTGTTTGTTCAGCCATCTGTCATTTGCATAGCAAGATAATAAAAAAGGATAAAGCAAATAGTCAGCAGCTCTCTTCTGTCAACAGTCAATCTGATGAATAAACTTGAAAAGAAGGAACCAGAGCCACAGAAGAACCCGGAGGTGAAGAAGGAGAGGAAAGTGGTGAGGAAGCTATACCCGAACTCGGCTCTGTTCAGCAACTGGGGCGATGAGCTGTCAGAGGAGGAGCAGAAGGAGGCCGAGAAGTTGTTTCAGAGATACGGCTACAACGCCTTCCTCAGTGACAGGGTGCCCCTCAACAGAGAGATCCCTGACACCAGGCTCAGCAGGTGATTATAACTTCCTGCTCCTGTAGGAACCAATTAACTACTGATAAACCACATAGGGAGACTTTCTATGATGCACTGAGCTCATCTCTCCTCCTCTTCCTCTCCATCTGTACGGCCTCATATCCCATCAATGCTTGTTACTAATTCAACGTCTTCCCTTGTGTACTTTCTCTCTCTCTCTCCCCCTCTCTCCTTCTGTTGCTTTCTGCAGGTGTTTCTGCCTCCGGAGCTGTAGAGTCTGGATCTATGGTTGCAGCCACCTGCTGCCCCCGTGCTCCTGCTCTGCACCCGCTGCTGCTATTACTGTTATTGCTCTTATTATTAGTATTAGTAATATTGCTCTTAGTATTATTTCTGTTGGTGTTATCATCAATACCATTACCACAACTATTGCTTTACATCCCTATGTGGAACTGTACTGTGCTGCTGTATGTTCTCTTTCCTCCTGCCCCCCCCCTTCAACCCAACCGGTCGAGGCAGATGACCGCCCACCTAGAGCCTGGATCTGCTCGAGGTTTCTACCTGTTAAAAGGGAGTTTTTCCTTGCCACTGTCGCCTAGTGCTTGCTCATGGTGGGAACTGTTGGGTCTCTGTAAATATAAATATAAAGAGTCAGTCTAGACCTGCTCTACTCGAAAAAGTGTCCTGAGATAACTTTGTTATGATATGGCGCTATATAAATAAAACTGAATTGAATTGAATTGAATTGAATTGAATTGAATTGAACTCGTTCACGCACAATGAGCTGCTGTCTGGTTTGAGACCCAAGTCATACACAAATGGTCCGACAGATCCATTCAAAGTGTATATTCCTTTCACACGGATAACTTGCATCAATCTAAATGAATGTTTTCTGAGCAAATATGAATTAAATCATAAAACTTGGAAATGTAAACTGATCTATGACACAGAGATGGAGTCAACATAAGTCAATTTTACTACTTTCCATGAGTATAAAGTAAGTGTGTACACTTAACATTTTTAGGCTGAATGACTGTGAGGTTAGCACCAAACATATGGACATATTTGATACAATTTTAGCCTTTTAATCTGTACACCTTGATTAAATATCTTAAATGATTAGTGGTTGATTATCCTTTTATGGTGACACCTATCTAAATTTCCCTCTGAAATTTAATTAGCTTCTTATGGTCATGATTAAAAACGAGCACAAGTTTGTTATCAAAAAATGAGTAACTTTTTTCCCCCCTCACAGGTGTGCTGAGAAAAAGTACCCCGAGGATCTGCCTACCATCAGCGTTGTGTTAATCTACCTGGATGAAGCTCTTTCTGTCATCAAAAGGGCCATCCGCAGCATCATAGACAAGACGCCAGCTCGGCTGCTGAAAGAAATCATTCTGGTGGACGATCACAGCAGTAACGGTAGGTCCACCTGCTATGACAAAATCGTGTTTCTGGCTCTAAATTTATTTTCAGGCTATGGTTGATTACTCTGATATGTACAAAGCGGTAGTTGGGCTTTTAAAGGGTCAGTTCACCCAAATGACACACGATGTTTGATGTCTTAGCCCTTGTGGTATGTAGCCATGACAATAGATATTTCAGACATTTGCATGTGAGATTTCTGCTGCCAACCCAGATGCAATGGTGGGATCTCATTTGTGGAGCCTAGTTTGCATTTAACAAATCTGGCGGTTTTAGTGAGTTTTTTTAAAGGCCCTGTACACACCTATACTCTGGCTGATTAGACTTCTGCTCAGGTTTAAAGGGGGTGGAGCTATGCTGGGTACTACATGAGGTCACCAAAGTCCAATAGAAATGGTAAATGTGTAAGTTGTTCCGCCCTAGCGTTAGTCTTACATACAACAATAGTTCTGCACTCGGCCCCAAAAATAAGCAATGAGAGAGATGCTACGGTCTGTAGTCTGGTAGGGTAATGTGATAAACAAGATGATGACACACGGCTAGAATAATGAGTTTTCCATTTTCAAACACAGTGCACGAGAACTATTGACTGACCGTGCTCATCAGTGCAGTCAAAGCTGAAAAAGGTGACTTGCAAGTCTGCCAGATCTGGCTGGAGTTCACACCAAAAGAGGAAATGCTTGCTTGAATTAGAGTTAGAAGAGAAGATCTATACCACCATCATCTTTGTGTGTTAAAGGAGACAGTTAGCTTAGCTTAGTCTAAAGACTAGTAACAGGAAGACACAGCTAGCTTGGTTCTGTGCTGAAGAAGAGTCCACAGCCAGCAGCCCGTTAGCTTAACTTAGCATTAGCAAGACTGGAAACGGGGAAACAGCTAGGCTCTATTCGAAGGCAAAACAAATTTACCTAAACCTACCAGAACCTTTTAAAGCTCACTAATTAACACATTATATTTATTTGTTTAATCTGTACAAAAACCAAAGTGCAAAGTGCATGCTAAGCTAAGCTAAGATTCTCTTTAATTTCTGCAGAGGATTTAATGGAGAAACTGGATGACTACATCAACTCCATCCACGAGGAGTGTCCAGGCCTGGTGAAGAAAGTCAGGCACTCTGAGCACCTTGGCCTCACCCAGGCCAGACTGTCCGGATGGAGGACTGCTGTAGGGGACGTGGTGGCCATCTTGGACGCTCACATAGAAGTCCATGTGCAATGGTTGGTTTAACTGCTGAGTGATGATTGTGCTACGGTCGTGATAATCTTGTCATCACACATTTGGTTTCTGGCCTGCCAAGACCTGTAACTGTTAAACTGTGACTGTGTGTTTAGGGCGGAGCCACTGTTGGCTCGCATTAAAGAGGACCGCACCGTGATACTGACACCAGTGTTTGACAAAGTCAATTTTGACGACTTGACTCTGAAACCCTACATACCTGCAGCAGATGCCTTTGACTGGGCTCTGTGGTGCATGTATGAGTCCTTCAGACCCGAGTGGCACGCTTTAAAGGACGAGTCACAACCTGGCAAGTAAGTTTCAGTTTTTTAAACATTCAGTTCACCCAAATCACAAAAAAGAATAATTTGACATTTTGGGAAATGTGATTTTTCATTTTCTTCCAGAGACTTAAATGAGAAGATCAATACAGCTCATATGTCTTCTTTTAATATGACGCTGGAGCTAGGAGACAGTTGGCTAGCTAGTCACACTATAAGCCAAGAAAACGTTAGGCATACAGGTTCCCTTGAGTTGTTTTGTTTTTACAACACTGGTGCAGTGTCCACAGACCAGACCGGCACCAGACTGCTCTCTGCCATGAATCATGCAGGTCCCTTACAAATATTGTAGTTTGCTTTTCAGTTAAGGAGAAAGTCTAGATGGACAGCAGGCAGATTCTGCAGTAGTGTCCATAGATTTATCCCGATGATAAGATTCATACAGCATCCTTTTTCCATATATGCAAAAAGGTGTAACTGCATACAAAGCCTCCATTTTCAAGAAGACCTACAGACAGACTATCCGTCATGGTGATAGCTTCCATCCCTCTCATTTAATTAACATTCATTTTGGACAATTTTAGATATATTTTTGACTAAATGGGTAACATCGGGCTAAAGCTTTGAACTGTTTGTGTGACACAGTATACTGCACAAGCCGGTGCTATTGAGAACATTATTAAACACAATTGATCTATACTTCAGAGTGACATGTCACACTCCTTTGTTTTCAGAACCCTTTTTCCTTTTTGTTCAACTGTCTCATTCTGAAAGTCAGACTATATTTAACAGCATGGAAGTGA
This sequence comes from Macquaria australasica, assembly GCA_005408345.1. Lineage (NCBI taxonomy): Eukaryota > Metazoa > Chordata > Actinopteri > Centrarchiformes > Percichthyidae > Macquaria > Macquaria australasica. The sequence goes on along the minus strand of SEMN01000004.1, from coordinate 2,300,563 downwards.
TCTATTATGTGGCTAAAGAAAAAGCAGACTAGCACCTTTAACTGTATCTGTGGACACTGTACACATACAGTAGACCCAGTGTTGTCAAAACCTGGGCTTTGACTCATGACCTCAGTATTTCTAAAATCTTGTCTAGTGCTGGCAAAAGATTCTCAAGATATCTCAAAACCTCAGCAAATGAAAACGAACATCTATCTGTGGGAGAAAAAAAATTTTTTTTTTGTGATTTTGGCAAACTGACCTGTTAATCACTCTAATTTCTCTCATATCTAAAATGCATGTGAATGTGCTAACAGCTGTGTTTTAAGTTATTGCAAATTCTGTCCTCAGGAGCCCCTCCATCATGGGGATTCTTGTAGCCGATCGCAAGTTCTTTGGCGAGATCGGAAGCCTTGATGGTGGAATGAAAATATATGGTGGTGAAAATGTGGAGCTTGGCATCCGGGTAAGATTTTCAGGATGTTTCAAAGTGACTAAAACACTGTAATTCAAAAGTCCAAAAAGAACTGAATCAAGTTTGCTGTGGATGTGGAATGGTTGCTCAGGGGTTACTTGTTTTTAGCCATGCTAGCGGCGTAGTGAAGGAGAGCAATGTTGGTCGGTCTGTCTGTCTGTTTTCCACTTTGGTCCAGACTGAAATATCTCATGCTAACATGCTGAACTATGGTGAACAATACCTGTTTAGCATCAGCTTGTTGTTGTTGTTATTATTGTCATTGGGAGAGTGCTGGCGTCAAAGTACAGCCTCACAGAGATGCTGGCATGGCGGTAGGCTTCGATTTTAGGTGCTGGTCATTTCTGTGCAGCTGTTTGTTCTCCTTTTTGTTTGCATGGGTTTCTTTCAACAACCTAAACCATGCAAGATAACAGAAGGATCTAAGATGTCAAAGTTGTCCAGGATGTCTACCTGCCCTTTGTCTAATGCATGCTGGGATATCCTAAGGACAAAGACTGGAATGTTTGGCTGTGTACATTTGAGCAATAGAGTGCAACGTTAATCTTTGCTAGAAATAAACCAATTGTGTGTGTTTAAAATCTACCTTAAAATATTTGACCTTTTGTGTTTTGGCAGGTGTGGCTATGTGGAGGAAGCATAGAAGTTATACCTTGCTCCAAAATTGCCCACATTGAACGGGCCGTCAAGCCTTACCTCCCAGACTTGAATGTAATGATGAAGCGTAATGCACTGAGGGTGGCGGCGGTCTGGCTGGATGAATATAAATACAATGTCAACATTGCCTGGAACCTTCCCGTAGAGGTAAGGGATGACACCTCATTGCTCATATAAATCTTCTTTCACCCAAATACACAAATTAGGCTTCATGAAAAGAGTGTTCTGCAGGATATGACTAATAATGCAAACGCTCCTCTTTCTTATCAAAAACTTTTTGTGGCCTTTTATCTTGATGTTTCCCACAGAATCATGGGATAGACATTGGGGATGTGTCGGAGAGGAAAAAGCTGAGAGAGAGGCTGAATTGCAAGCCCTTTCAGTGGTACCTGGATAATGTTTACCCCATGCTGGACCCTCTGAAGGACCTGCTAGGTTATGGAGTGGTGAGTAGAAACAATATCAGATGTGACCACATATGAAGGTGTCACAGTCATCCTTCAGAAGGCTTTGTTTAGGTTTCATTTCATACATTTAAGATGTTTTTTCACTGTCTAAATCATCCAAGTCACAGGATATCTAACAGTAGCAAGTCAGTTGTATTTGGCTTAAGATGTTTTTTTAACCTGTATTTACTCAGGGTAGGTTTTCAGAGAATGCATGAATGCTGTTACAGGAACTCCTGATCCCATCAGTTAAAACACCTTCACACAGGGAAGGGTTTTTTTTTGTTTGTTTTTTAAAGATCTATGTCTTCAGTAGGAACAAATAAGCTTGAAGGCCAATTTGTGGTCAGCACGGACCCCTAGTTGGTTTTGGTGTTTTCATGGGATTTGACAACTACAAAAACAAATATCGGAGCCTCAGAAGTTATATCACTAGATGATTATGTATAAGTTGTTGTGCCACTATTTCTAATGGATGCTTTAAAGGGTTACTTTCTATTTCTGCTTCTGTTGGCAGCTGATAAATGACCTGAAGCCACATCTCTGTATTGACCAAGGCCCAGTGCCTGGGAACACACCTATTGTATATTCATGCCACTACAGCTCACCACAGGTACGTTCTATTCATATGCATGCACACAGACTGATTTCTTTTGTTTGTGGATAATAATTTTTCTTTGGTGTAGCACTGTTATTATAGCTCCAATGGACAAGTCTACATCGGTGGGATCAAATCTCACAAGTACAACAGCAACCGCTGTCTGGTGGACCCCGGCACTGGAGTCTACCCGGGACTGTACGAATGCAAAATAGCCCAGCAGAAGAATTTCCACATGCTGTGGGATTTTAAACAGGTAAATATTACAGTTTTAAAATTCAAATCCACACCAAAGAGGCTTTGGAGAAAAATAAATGTTTTATTGTTGTTTTATTCAGAAAGGACCTATCCAGAACAGAGAAACAAAGAGATGTCTGGAAGTTGCGATGGGTGAAGACGGCTATTACAAACTTGTTGTACAGCAGTGCAGTGGTCAGAGCTGGAAGATACAAAATCTCATCAAAGACTGGTGAGTAAGGCCATGAAGACAAGATAATGACTGAGTCATTATTGCACAAAAAAACTGTCATGTCAGAGAAAGATCTAGAAGGACTGTTTGTCTTTGGGGAGAGTTTATATTTTGCACTGGACAACTTTGATCCACAAGAGTGTGCAAAAGCAAAGTTGTGAAATGGGTCACTGAGAGGATCGTTTTTATTTAATATTATTTTTTTTGCATCATATGTTTTTGACAAATGTAACTTTGTGACACAAAATATGAACTACCATTGAGTAATGTTTGGGTTTTTTTCTTGGTTTTGAATACAAAAATGTCCCCATGAACATTGTTGTAACATGCTGCTACAGTTTTTGTGTGAAATTCTTCCCTAGAGGATACTGAATGACTTGTGAATGGCTTTTCTCATCAGCAGGCTAGTTTATTGTAAAGTTCTTTTGTAGTGTTTCCAGGAAAAGAGAGATAGTTCAGAGACTCCTATGAGAGTTTTAACATTTCTGCATTACCTACCTTCCTATGTCCTCCCAAAAGACCCCAACTCTTTTCAGCCTATCCTTTTTATAAAGATACAGTTGTTCCAGTGAAACACCTCACATTGTTTGCGTGACAGCTGCTAATGGTCTGTAGATGTTTCAAGTCAAACAGGATCCGTTGTGGTTTGGATGTCATGAATGATCAAAGATGAAGGTGTCCCATTTTTTCTGCCACATGACATGTCCAGTGTCCTTCAGATGAGCTGGCAGGGAGCTGTACCTGCAGGCAGAAGAAACTTTTAATAAGCATGAACTCATTGAAATGTGGTATGATTTTTAAAAAAAAGCTTGGAATATTATTGGAAAGGTTAATTGCAGGCTTATTAAACATGGACTTTACTTACACCATAAACTAGAAATCACATTCTTCACTGCTATCAAAGCCTACAGGAAGTTTTCTAACTCCCTACAGCTTTTGAGCATTTATTTCTAATATGAAAATCAACTTGCTGAGACTTAAAACTTGCTTGAGATATGTTATTCATTACAAAATCAACATTTTGTGGGTCTTGTAAGAGGCTGCATTATTGTTGTGCTGCTACAGTTTTAAGCAGGGATCCCTTTGAATTTCTCTTTGCTTCACTGTGATTTGTTACTTTTTCAAGCCAGTTTCGGGTATCTGTGCGAAGCAAATGAAAGGAAAAGTCTGGTGATTGTCTATATTTTTGTTATTGTCAACAAATCCCACAAAAAGACCAAAAACCAAAGAAGTGTCGGTCTGTGTCTCAATACTTTCTGACTTTGCTAACCTGTCTGTGGCTCTCAGCCCCAAGCCCATTCATTCCTACTGAACACTTAAGTCTTTAAAAACAGGTCATAAATATACACTTTAATTTTTAAAAGAGACTAAATAATTTCCTAAAACAGCTGGGCCCTGTAGTTTTTAGTGAATATTACTCAAACAGGAGTAAACACTGCATTTGTTGGGGACTATTTTATTTTTTTTAGCTGTGGATTAATACACAGTATTTGGTTTGGGGTTAGGGTTATTTACAGCACCAGGACAGTGATGGTGGGATAAACCACAGTGCCCATGTTCATTGTAATGAAGGAACATCAATGGAGCTCTGTGGTACAGATAAATAAGATACACAGGTAATGCTTGTAAGTAGGATCAGTTCATTGTTTCATGGGATTTGTTGACAATAAGAAAAACATAGAATATTATTAGACTTATCCTTTAAAACCTATGGCTGCCTGAAAAGTAGACAGTCAATCTAAAAACCATATTCTTGGTAAAGTCTGGCATTTAAATCAACAGGCAGAAACATACAAAAACAACAGTCTGGACCCTCAGATTACAAGCAGGCTCACGATTGCTTTAAAAGCTATAGTATAATAAAAAACACAGACACAAGAAAAATAAAACCAACTGATTCTCACCTGATAGAGTTAACAGCCAGCTCTTTCAGAGTGCCCAGGTTTGCTTTTAACCCTCCGATGCCAACAAAGGCTTGATAGAAGTCATAGGAGAGGCCTGTGGTGCCGAACAGAGACGGGTCATCAGAGCTGATCACCATCGGGTGGCCCTCAGACATCAGCACAGCCGCAGGGTGGTTCCGAAGGTCCGATACCAGCTTCAGCACCTGGAGGTCAGAGGTCAAACACACCGAGGTACGTTATATATGAAGACAGGCACACAGGTGCTGAATCCAAATGTCCAGACTTCACTGAATTTGCAGACTTAACGGTCGTGTTCCTGAGAAGTCCGCAAGTGCTGAGGTCCAAGCCCACAAGGATCCTCAAGCGAACTTTGAGAGTCCGCTTGTTGTGCAGACTTCAGACTTAATATGACAGAATACAACAGACAGAATATATGCAAAGGCTAAAACATTTGGATTTGTTTGTGACGTTCGGCAAAGCTAGACGGGCAAAGCTCATTGTTTTTTGTCCATTTACGGTGTTGCACATTCTAATATCTATTATAGCTACTACTTAATGCTGCAGACCCTGCACATATAAGTTGTCAATATCAATACCATTAAGAAATGTTCCGAAAAATACTTTGAAATAAGTTACAGGGTCCGGAATTTCAATTAATCTCCATGGAAACACTTAAATCCTGTCTCAAAGCATATTTCATCTCGTGGTCCAGCACCCTTACAGACTTCACGTGATGACAGTGAACACATCACAGTATGTATGACAAAAGTCCTCGAGGGCTCAGTCTGCAAGTCCGGAGGGTGGACATTTGGATCCAGCCATATTCTTACCTACTGTTCCAGTGATAATAGGTTATCTGACCTGGTTTGAGATGGGGCACAGCTCCACAGCCACGTTTCTTTTTCTAGAAAGCTCTTTGGCAAGTGGATGGTGTGCCAAAGCATAGGCATGCCCGATGCGTGTGGTGTTGAACAGAAGGGCGTCAAGCATGTTTTGATCCACATCAGTGCCTTCATCATCTGCAAACAAACGCACCCAACTGAATCAAAATTTGTTTTGTAATTATTAATGATGCATTTTACGCTGTTGATCCACCCACCTGTCTCCCCTGCGTGAAAGAAGTATGGCAGCGTGACACCCAGTTCAGCCGGCAGAGAAAGTGCCTCCCTGAAGTACCAAAGAGTCCTCCCATTGTCCTCCCTGCCAACCTGCAAACCATAATGTTAGCTCAAGGAAATAAACTGTCACAGCTGACTATGTCTACTTAAGAGTGTATTGTTATAGTCAAATGAGGTGTTCAACAAGACAAATCACTTCTTACCATGTCAAATCCTGCCACAACATCAGGGAAGTCCTTTTGTAGCTGTATGGCCTCTTTCACGGCTGCTTTGACCTCAGGTACACTCAGAGCCCTGAAGAAAGCAGAAACGATAGTCAGAAATGAGTTCTCTATTTGACTGATACACCAAAAATCTACTGTGCTAATTTATATTAACAATTACATCATAAGATGCCTCTCATGCGAGTGTTCAGCCGATTTCTGAGTATACAATGACTACTCTGGTGCTTATTTTTCATATTTATATCTGTTTGTGCATTGCTTAAATGTAAGGTGACAAAATGATAACAGCTGGTGTATCAGTTGCAAACACAGCAACGTGGCAAACTGTCAAAAATCCTGACATCAGGTGCTAAATACAGAAAAATAGTACTTAGAAACAACAGTACTCACAAGCAGAAAACCAACACTGACAAAAGCTAGCAGCTCTGCGAGGCTGTACTCAGGCACTGCCGGGCTTTGAGAGCTCACAATGACAGCGCTAACATGCTGATGCTAATTAGATACAATGTTTACCATTATCACCATCTTAGTTTTGCATGTTAGCACTGAACAGAGTGCAGCTGGGGCCCATGGGAATGTCATTAGTTTTGCTGGTATTTAGTCATAAACCAAAGTTTTGGACACATTAATGATGGCTGTATTCCATTTAGGTGACTCACTGACATGTCTTATTGTCTGGAACACATGTACAAAATTTATCGGATGTCCTGACTTTAGGTCCCCAGAATCAAACTCCAAAAGCTCTGGATCCTACAATTCCCATAATGCAACACTCAATAGTGTTTCTTAATAAGACCCTTCCTGATAAATGCCCACATCTATCAAACTCCACACCCTCGTTTTTGTAACGCAGGCTTTCCGTTATATATTTGCAATCTCCAGCCCCAAGATGAGATAACATGACATCACTATGACATCATCAGGGTCATATTCTCAGACTTGACAAAGATCCTCCAGAGTACCCGCAGACATTACACATCTGTCTTCACATTAAATTGAAGACTAAATTGGTGGCATGCCTCTTTAATAACTGTAATAACTCTATACTCGTTTCTGTTTCCGGAAAACAGGAAGCCAAATAATTGGGAGATAATATCATTAATTATAGTTACAGAATTAACTATAATTTTTCCAAACTGGGATATTGTTAGTTAAATTAGAGCTTTAAAATCGCAGCACATTGACCCCAGTTTGGTTAATTTGCACGGATTTTCTGTTCAAGTAATTCAAAAACCAACCATCTTATTCTGTGACTGAATATGAAAATATGTTACTAAGCAACTAAGTACATTTAGTCAAGTACTGCACTTTTTGTACAATTTCGGGGTACAATTTTACATACTTTCAATTTGAGTATTTCTGTTTTCTTGTACTTTATACTAGGATATAACAATATATCAGTCACAGGGGCCATCTTTCTGCATAATTTACTTTTGAAAGTACATTTTACTGATAACACAAGTAGGATTTTGAAAGCAGAACTTTTACTTGTAATGGAGAATTTTTAGTTTGTTTTATTGGTAGTTTAACTCACGTAAGGGCTCTGAGTACTTTTTCCATCACTACAATTATGCAACTTTTTTTTGCCAGTCTCTCAAATTAAGCAAATAATGAGTAATTGTGCATTAAAATGAGAGTTAATATGTCTTGTTGAAGTCTCTTTCCAGTAGAGATTCTTTAAACATACAGTACCTGTGCACAGAAATTATCATACGAGCCCCGAGAAAGTCTGGATGATCAGCTATAAATTTCTTTGTAACTTCCTGAAACGTTTTCAGAGTCCAGACCTTATCGTGAATGGTTCCATCAAGCTCATACGTCTGAAACACATAAAAAAGGTTTAGTAAGATTTGAAAATATGCACTATCATAGTCCAGAAATGCAGAAATGTCAGATCTACCATTACTACTGATACAGCTACTGCGGCTCTATAAAAAGAGGCTGGAGCTGGGGATCAGGTGTGAACAAACAAACAGACACAAACCCTTGAGAGACCGCTCCTAAGTTCCAGGTACATGATGTTGTCATGCTGAAGCTCCCCTAGACCTTTATAGAAGTAGTCCGTCAGCACAGGGGCATGTGTGATTAGCCCTGCAGCTACAATGAAGGCTTTCTCAAACTTCTCCCACACCACATCTTGGCTTGGGTACTCACCATCTGGATCCTCAGTGAACAGTGTGAGGTGCTGCATTAAACTGAAAAACACCCCAAAAACAGATTGTCTGGGTTAAGTTCTCACATTATATCTTGACCTAAAATGTGTAAGGGGAGGTGATATCTTACTCCACCTGTTATCAAACCCTGTAGGGTCTCCTATTTTGGCTCTCAAGGTCTTCAGCAGCTGCCAGTAGAAGCAGTCCCATCGCGGGAAGGGCTGGCGGTTGGAGAACAAGAAGCGGACCGAGTTGTCCCACGTGAAGCAGATGTAGCAGTGCGGCCTATAGGTGACGTTTTTCACCAGCCATTCAGCACTGACCAGAGACGAGCTGTGGATGTGGAGGGCTGCACCTGTCACCAAAACAGCAGGATATACACAGTGACATAAAATTTAAGATCTTGGTTACTATTGGGTGCCGTGACCATGGACGGATTATGAGACAATGGGCCCCTGGGCACAGACACGTAAAAGGACCCCCCGCCCCTCCTACATAGGACCAAGATGACATGTTGTTTGTTGTCGTTTTGTGTCTGTGTTCAATTTGTGTCTTTTTGTAATCATTTTGTGCCTTTGTTCTTGTTTTGCGTCTCTTTGTAGTTGTTTTGTGTTTGAAGTTTTTGCGTCTCTTTGTAATCATTTTGCATCTCTTTGTAGTCGTTTTATGTGCTTGTAGTTGTTTTGCATTTCGTTGTAGTTGTTTTGCGTCTCTTTGTAATCATTTTTGTGTGGCTTTGAAGTCGTTTTGCATCTCTTTAAGTGACATTTTGCAGGTGAACCAGAACTCCCAGGTGCTCATCTTGGTATTACAACAGATATTGTACAAAAGCCTACAGCACACAATACAAAATATTACAGGAAATCATCAAAGATTAATATATAATTTACTAATGTTATATTTTAATGAAATGTTCCTGTAGCCTCAGTATGCTGTGAAGCTATAATATGAAGGAAAAAAATCAAATGCCCTGTTCATCCATGCTTGCGACATCACCTTTAGGCATCTTCTGCAGCAGTTTGAAGATTGAACTCTTCTGGATGAGAGGCTTTGCTTTGAAGAAGTGGATAGCAGGGGGGAACTGTGCAGCAGACATCTCTTGCTCCTTTAATCGATGGAGGTAGGCGTCCAGCTTCTGCTCGGCCGCCGTGAGTGTCACTTGGCCTCCTGTCTGTCTGGACGCCTCCTGACGCATCAGCAGGTCCCTCTGAGAAGGGTCAGGCATCCCATCAGTCACTCTTATAAACCACAGAAGGGGCACATACGTGACCACAGCCTGGCAGATTGAGATCACCATGTCCTTATGTACCACAGGAGGGTGCTAGAACATGATCACACACCCTCCACAAGAGCAGGATTTCTGTATTTGGTGATGTAAAGAAAGAAATACTCTGTGTGAGACATGAACTAATGACATTAAAGTCCTTCTACCTCGGAGGAGAGGTCGGTGTAGTTTTTGGGGCAAAGTGGATAAATACATTTGACAAACTTGTTTTAGGATCATCAACATGCTGCTCAGATTGCATTAGTGCCAGCAGAGCTCCTTCAGTAGCCTGACCATGACTGCTTTCCGAGTCAAAATTAGCAAAGACAAAAGTGACAAATAACCCTCGGATCATTCACAGAAACTAAACTCAGAAAGATAGATCCAGCTACTTTAAAACATAAAATACTTACAAGTAAGAAGGAGCCTCTGGTGTCCTGTGTCTCAGCTCAGCCACCTCCCAACAGGCTCTGCTTGTTTTCCACAAGAACCTCCGCTATCTGCAAAATACTCGGAACAACTGGATAATTGGGGCATTTTTGTCTGACAAATACCATGTGATAAACTAATGAACAAAGCATGAATGACCAGTGTTGCAAAATAAATGTGCGCCGCTCAGCAGCGAGGACATTGTATGAGCCAAAAAGGGCAGAGGAGTGATACTAATGATTTATATTTTATTATGTTTAACATTTCCACAATATAACATTTTCAGTTTGAGACACAGTCAAAAAAAAACAACAACCACACATACATATAATTTAATCTGGAAACCTCATATACATACAGTGTGCCCTCTGGAATGATAACCCCCACTCGTCTAATTCATGAAAGAACAACATACAGTCGATGTAACATCGTACATGACCTTACAGAGTTAATTTAATGGTCTTCAGTTTTGTTAGGATACTATTTTTTCCTCTGTGATTGGTTGGAGCAGACAGCCATTAGCAATACAATGCCCCATTAACTTGTAAGGTGGGTTAGAGGTTAATGAAACTGGGAAAACTGTGACACTGATGCTGTGCTTGTCATGAAATCTTATCCAATTAGAGGACAACCTGTTAAACATCCAGCCAACCACCCAATCCCGTCGCCCCTGACTAATAAGTGTAAACTGAGACCCTCAAAAGGGGAAGCAGCAGAGTAAACCAGTCATTACATCTGTGCAGTACCCATGATGCACATCTGTAATGTTGAGTTGCAACGTCTATCATGTATAGACGTTGCAACAGAATAATGCACAGAAAAATACAGCAATACGTCACACAACAACAATGCGTCTCTTTTGCATCCGAAATTGGTTTCACAGACAGAGGAATGACTTGTCTTTCATAGGACAAAATAAAAAATAAAAAATAAAAGGAGTTTTTCTTTAATACAGCTGGAGTTATTCAGTCCAGAAACTTGCGGTTTGGGTTGGCACCAAAGAGAGCCACTCGGATTTCAGGCATCATCTGCAAACACAGAACCATGTGGTTTATAAGCAGGGCTGCAACTAACGATTCATCTGCGTATTATTTTTTCGATTCATCGCTTGGTCAATAAAATGTTAGAAAATAGTAAAAATAATGCTGCACACAAATTCCTAAAACCTGAGGTGTCATATTAAAAGTGTCCAAAACCCAAAGAAACACATTTGAGAAGCTGGAGCTGGAGAAGGTTTGGCATTTTTGCTTGAAAAATTACTAAAACAAAAAATAATTGCAAAATAATTGCAGATTATTTTTCTGTCGATCGACTAATTGTATGATCAATTGTTCGTTTCAGCTTTATTTCTAACTACAAAACTGCAGGAATATGAAGAAAGTCAATTTGCAGAAGACTAGATTGTTGTTTATTTTTTATTTTTTAATCTATTTGACCTTAATTTAACTAGAAAAGCCGTATTGAGACTAAAAATGTCTTTCCTGGCCAAGATCAGAATTAAACTCATACATAAAATTGCCAATAAGAATCATAGATAACCTTAAAACAACCTAAACTTAAGAGAAGTTTAAAACCATCAACAAAAAGAATTATTAGTTATTTATATCAAATCTAAGCTTATTAAATGTATTAATGACTGCACTCCTCATTAAAAGGGGAGCATAAACACAACAGACAAAATCATCAAATATCAAGACCTTTTAAACATGAGATGAAAAAAAAAATGGAGGGTGGGGATTAAAAATAGATGAATAAAATAACATACATACACAATGGGAGGCTAAATATGACACTGGAAGAAGTGTTTATGATATTTAAACAACGTCTGGTCTGAAGGATGAAAAGGGGAATTTGACAATAAGAGCCGTCTCTGTTTAATACCTGCTGAGCCATGAGGTCCAGTCTGCTCTCCAGGGTGTTGGCCACCTTGATCTTCCCGTTACCGTTATAGATCTCAACACCTCCAGAACTGACGGAAGACACAAACACCAAGTCTTTCAGGAGTAAAATTTAACTTGGCGAAGTTTGATTCATGCTTCAAATGTGATGCTGCTTACACGTCTGGGGAGATGAAGTTGTCCTGGTCGATGCGGACCTCCAGGTTGCTCTTCACAGCTGCTTTATATATAGGAATATTCCTCTGGATGGACGCCTGAAAGACACAATACAACTTGAATTAGTAAGAAATACAAATTAAAAAGAGACTACCTACTCACCTAACATGCCCTCTTACACACAATAAATAAGAATCAATTTCTTATGCACTTATATCTTATTACATGAATGAAACTGAGCTTTGTAGCATTTAAACTTGGCCTCTCCTTGAGCTACAGTGGCTTGGGTTGTACCTCATTTGTACGTCGCTTTGGACAGAAGCATCTGCCAAATGCATAAATAGAAATGTAAATTTGAACGTGCACTCTCTAATTTCAGAATTCACACAAAGTCTTCAAAGTCTGGAAAATGCTTAATTTTAACCGTTATGCTTTCAAGGTTAGGAACATGCTTGAATTCGAATATACTCCTTCAAAAATTTTTAATTTTTCAGCATAATCTGGTGTTGCATTATCTACACAATCACTCATGTAAACCAAAAATCTTTTGATATTTGAAATGAAAAAGTCCTGTCATCATATTTGTTTGCCGTCTAATTTTTGCTTAGGTACCTTGACAGTGCTTGAAAAGATCTTGAATTTTCCCCTAAAAAAAGCTGTACGAACCCTGTAATTTACTCACCTGTACCAACTGCACGTCCTGTTTACGACAGCGAACTGTCACTTTGGGCTCCAGAAGCTGATAGAATCCCTGACATGAAAGATTATGAAAAGGTCGTCAAACCTCAGTTTTTAATATCCTTATAAACATGTACACTCAGTAGCCAGTTTATTAGGTACACCTGGCTAAAACTACTGCAGTCTAGTACAACAGTCCTGCAATAAATCCTCCATTCATTAAGGGTATAATTTCAGAGCTTCAACTGTATGGTTAGTTTGGAGGATGTCGTTTGCGGTGCTGTTAAATTATAAATGACAGGTGTTTCTATTATTTAGCACCCTCACCCTCACCTCTCAGCATAATGCAATACAATCAGAATCAGGTTTATTGCCAAGTAAGTAGGTTTTTACACACAAGGAATTTGCTTTGGTGTTTTGGTGCATGACAATAAACATAAGAGAAAAAATGATAAAAATCAAGTACTGCAAAAGTCAAGAAGGATAAATAGAAAATAGAACACTGACAATAAAATGTGAAAAAAATATAAAAAATATGTACAATATAACTTTTTAAAAATGAAAGCTGTACAGTTTTGTGCAGAAATGTGCAAGTTCATAGCATGAAGTATAAAGAATATGTGCAATGTGCAAGATAGAAATCCAAATGTCAACAGTTCAACAGCACCACAAACTGCAGCCTCCAAAATGACCATAAAGTTAAATCAACACCTCTCTAACAGTTTCAACATACCTGAACATTATAAGCTTCATGAATGTAGGGTTTATTGCAGGACTGTTGTTTTAGACTGCATTAGTTTTACCCAGGTGTACCTAATAAACTGGCTACTGAGTGTATAGTATGTGAGAGTATAAACTCACCTGTAAGAGCAATCCGTCCATCAGCGCTGGATACCTGGCCGGGTCTTTTGCGACGTTACCGAGCCGTTGACGGGCCTCATTCAGCATTTCCTGAGGGCACAAATACACACAGGGTTTCTATCATTTACACAGAAGACAGTATTACTTACACAATCCATCTCTCTTATGTACATAAAATATGATACAAAAAAAAAAAAAAAAAAAGGTGCTTACCGAGATCATATCATCCCGGGCCTTCAGCACCTTCAGCCGAGCCTGGTTCATCAGGTTTGACATTTGACTGTAAAGTAGACAAATAACACACGTACTGGGTCTGTTTTGATTTCTAAGTGGGACTGCCGGTATGTTTGCTTGCGGAAACACAGGAGACAGTTTGGGGCAGCTTACAAAAGAGTCACTGTAGGACGAAGCGACTAAATAAAATTACGGAAGCTCTGTGTCACACATACAGATATTTCTTTGTTCTTAAAAAGGGCGGATTAAGGAAGGGAGGACGTGTCCTGTGATTTCTTGCCATGACTCACATTTTCTTCTGCTGCTCGATCTGCTTCTCTTTCTTCTCGTAGTACTCCATTATCTTCAGCCTCTGGGTCTGGACCAGACGGCCCTTCTCGATGTTGAACTCTTCTTCTGCCTGCAGGAGGAGACACAGCTCACTCAGAAAGAAGTCCTCCATCATGACGTTGTTTTTGTGATCATTTATCAGTGCATCTTTGCACTTACTCTGGGGTCGCTATAATTAAAGGTCACTTTAAAAAGGTTTAATTTGTGATATTAAAGACATGTTTTTGGACTTCGAAACAGTGTCATGTGTTATTTAAACTATTACACTGATTGGTCTGATAGTAGTGCTGTGATTAACTGTCAAAATCTGAAGGGCCTTAATCTTTTAATCTACAAATATGGCACAAACTTCCTACACAAATTCAGCTTTATTTACAAATAACTAAGGCTGCAACTGAAGACTATTTTCATCATCGATTAGTCTGTGGATTCTTTTTTTTTTTGCCATTAATCAATCAATTGTTTAATAAAATAGTGAAAAATGCCCACAATTTCCCAGAGCTCGAGGTGATGTCATAAAAATAGCATATTTCATCTGACTAACAGTCCAAAACCCAAAGATATTTAATTTACAATGTTATAAAACAGCATATATCTCATATCTGAGAAGCTAAAAACAGAGATTTTTTGACATTTAATGTACTTTTCCTCTCAAATTAATCTATTATTAAAGCAGTTAGAGATTAATTTTCTGTCAGTCTACTAATCCATTAATCAACAAATCATTTCAGCACTACCAAATACCACTGATTGATGTAATAGGACTGAAAATATTAACAAAACCTATTTTGTAATCTATTTTGGCTCTGTGTTTGGACATCTAAAAATTACATGTTTATAATAATAATAATAATAATAATAATAATAATAACCTTTATTTTGGGAGCACAAAATCAGGTGAAAAAGTGCTTCACACGAGACAGAAAATTAAAATCAACAAATTAGATTTGAAATACAATCAAACGGATAAGATTTTATAATATAATGGACAAAACCTATTCCAGTACTACAAGAATATAACTCATTATCACATATACCCATGTACTATAACTAAAGGTTATATTTAGGTATACTAAAGGTTGTGTTATATAGTATTTTTTACTTTTTCTCAAATGTGAAATACTAAATCTGACACTAATGGTCAATATTGTTGAAGCCAAAAACTGAACTCCACTCTGTCTTTCATTTTTCTTCATTTACAAGTTCTTCCTGCTTCCAGTCACCTCAAACATCTGAAATGCATGAGTCACATAAGGCTGAAAATGTATATATACAAAATGTATATATACACACACGACTACACAAAGATCAGTTTTTATTGTCAGGTTTTATGTGTTTTATGTCCAAATTCTCTCAAATCTCCATCAGTGAAAAAGGTCCACTTGACTGCCAGCCTTATATAAATATTCTTATAACCCAGCTTCCACAGCGATACGTTCAAACAACAGTGAGTTATCTTCAGAGTGCTGCACTGATGTCACTTACATGTTGAGGAAAATGTCACATTTCTAAAAATGTAAGTTATAATTTCAAGGGGTTCAGATTTGATGAAATCTGCCAAAAGAGCCCCGTTCATATCTGTACTTCCTGTGCTTTTAGTGCCCCCTAGTGGACAGTCTCACACAGGACCAGTCTCTTATGGTGAGGACTGTGTTTTAAAACATTACACTCAAACTGTTTTAATGCCACTTTAACGTGGAATCAATGCCTATTATGTACATAAATTATCTGATGGTGTGATTTTTCTGTGTGTCTACCTAGCCTTATCATGTATATGTAAAGCTATAAGTGTACATTTCATAGTGTACATACATAGCTATACAGTATGTCACTTCTCATACATATGAGAACCTTGCTCATATTTTTGGCATTGTGTATATTTTGGATATATTTTAATTGATATTGTTATATTTGCTTATCTTATATTTTTGTGCACTGGCCTCTCTTGAAAAGTGGATATCAATGACACTACATGTTTAAATAAAGGACTAAATGAATACTGACCCTCTCTGGTCTGATCGGGGCACTACAATAAACTTCAAACTAAAAGGCCATAAATTGCTACATCACAGGCCTGATTTTGATTTTGTTTTGTTTTTTAAAAATCTGGAGCAAAAGATACATGTTGATGCTGACTATCCTGGCATCTGTCTGCAACAATATTGAATTTTATTTTTTACATTTAAGACTAATTGATTGGGGTGCCCTAGAGGTTTAAGGTTCCCTATTTCGCTCTCCTCTCATTTCCAGTCATCTCACTCACTAATAAAAAAGGCATAAAACAAAACAAAAAAACCCACACCAAACTGTTTAATCATCCATTCTAGTCATCGACTACAGCCCCGTGTGATTTTACTGCAGTGATTTTACCTTTGCATCGATTTCTTCTGCCTTCTCATTGGCCTCCTGTTCGATGAAGGCCATCATATGCTTGATCTGCAGATAGGAAGAGAGAAACATTCGTGAAAAACAAGACTGGGCTTCCATACAAACAACATTGTTTTAGGGTTTTGTATGCACACGACTTCACCGTGAAGCGTGAACGGAAAATACTGCAAATCCGTCATCTCTCTCATAGTGATTCCTCACCCTGCTGTGAGCCGACTCTGTCACTATGGTGAGGAATGTTTATGTCCATTTGGCACAAACTTATTACTTATATGTGCAGTTGACTTCTGCAGCTTTACACGAACCCTTTTGGAGGTTTATTCTCAGTGTCTGCTGGCTAAGATTTCCCACTCACTCACTCACTCCCAGTTCCTCATCAGGCCCTGGCATGTGTTCATCATGTGATCATTTGGAAATATGACCCTGTACATCTCAGCCACAACTTCCACACAACACTGGCTTGTTTCAGTATAACTAGCGCTCTTAGGCAGCAAACCCCCAGTCAGAAACACCCCAAATGTTATATTCCTGCTTATGTTTGGGTTTATTTCGATGCTGACCTACTGCAGCTCTCTCAATGTCGTCATTCTCCGCACACACACACACACACACACACACACACACACACACACACACACACACACTTCGAGCAAATATTACAGCCACTAAAATCACTTAGTCTGGCTACAGTGGCCGGAGAGCAGAAAGCGAGCGGTGTCATTTCTGAAGGTTAAACCGGTTCCTTACCTGCTTCTGCACGTCGGCATCGCTGAGCGCCATGGTCGCAGCCGTCAGAGATCCGCTCGGGCCTGCGAGGAAAAACAACTGAATGACAGGAGAATTAAAAACACCGAGAACTAAAGGGAGCGTCGCTGACACCAAGGGGGTTTTATTTCTGCAATGCGTGCGTTAAATCGATGGTTATTTACCCGAAAAGCGCAGACGAGGAGGTATGAATTAATCGCCGCAGTCGTGACTCGCAAAGATGTCTACGGAGGATCAGCTGATTTGCGACGTCACATGGTGTTTACTTCCGGCCGAGTAGCCAATCAGGTGCGAGAACGAGAGACGAGCTCACTCTACTGTAGAAAAAGAGGAAACTAGGAAAATGACAGTTGTTCACTCAGTTTTAGTGTTTACTATTTACTTATACTACATATTAATATATTTAGTTAAAATACTATATGTGTACTATTATACATTTTAGGTCTAATTTTTTAAATGTAATTTTAAATTTAATTTAAATTTGATTCTCTTGTGGTTGAGTATCATTGATTTTTTGTTTAAAATAATCTTGTTGTTTTTATTTGCATCTGCTTTGGTTTTAATGTTTACCTCACTTTGTAACTTTGTTAAGAAAACTGCTACACAAATAAAGTTTATCATTCATTTTATTATTCATATATTCAATGTTATATGGAAGTATTTTTGTAATATATTTGTTTTTATGCTGAGAACCACAATTTAATGGGAAAAAAATGTATGACAGGAAGGGAATTTCCATAGTTTGGGGCAGCTATTGAGAAATAATTGTGTGCAAACTGTGTATATGTACACAATATACATGTTGGTGCTGTGCCAGTGTACCACATAAAAGCCTCCTGGCATAGTTTCCACTCTTGTAACACGTCTTGCCAGTAGAGGGAAGTAGAACTTGGAAAGTCCAGCTTTAGAAATAGCTCTTCTCCCTGTCTGACATGCGTTTTCCACTCGGTGTCACCGGCTCACTGCACAATGTAGACTGATAATCTGCTGTTTGGCCGGTGAACATAAAACTCCACAGTTTGTTTACCTGCCTGAAACACTTCTGTTGACCTTTCAGAGACCGTGAACACGCGGGTTAAAATCTGAGAGAGTGTTTGTGTCACTATTTACTTGCATTATTCATAGTCCTTCTCACTCTGAACAGACAGCAAAGTCAGCAGCGACTGCTCTCCGGCCAACTGTTATGTCATGGATTTGGGAAGTGGGGTGGGTGAGAGAGAGAGAGAGAGAAAGAGAGGGAGAGAGAGAGGAGGAGGGAGGGAGAGAGAGACTTTTGCACCACTTGTCCATCTTGTTATTCCTGTACCAGCTACAGCATGCATGTCTGCCTATCTGTTGTTTTGTGGCTTCGTGTCTGAAAGCACATCTCACTTTGATCTCCGGCATCTGCTTCTCATCTAGCAGCTCCCTCGGCACAGCGCCAAGAGGACACAGGTATGCTCGCATGTTGTTTTTTTCTTTTTACAAAGTTTGAGCAAAGCCTGAAATCCGAGGACAGAAAGGAAGTCTGGAGAAGAAGAATGTAGACTGTGGCTTGAATCAAGAATGTGATCAGACTTTTGTTTGGCCATGCTCTGTTAAAAGCACGTTATCTGTAAACATGTCAGTGTTAGAGGGGTCACTATGGGTCACTGAGGTTGTGAAGGGCATAATCTTACCTTGCACAAGACAGAGAAACTGCCACGAAGAGCTGGTTTGTCTTATCAAGCAATTCTCCCGCTTTGACATTGAAGGCTTGACCTTTTGTAAAATCTGCTATCTAATATCACTCTGTCCTCATCACACATTAGCACAGAAAAAGCGCCCTAAGTCACCCTGATCACTTACTACACCATGAGTCTGTTATCGCTGGGATAGGATCAATGGGAATCCAATTACTCAAGTAGGCCAGTAAGTAAAGGAGGATGACAGAGGAGAAAAGGTTGATTGGTTTCTAAGCAGGCAGGGACACAGACGAGTCAAGTGTGTGAAGGGTTTAAAATGTTTATGTGGCCAACTTTAATGTTTCAGGCAGCCGTGTCACTGTGGCTTGAAGTCTGCACAGGTCTGCAGGACACACAGGCTTGGGACAGACAATATGGCAGCTAGCTGGTCATTAAATCAGTGACGTCTGGGAGGCGTCTGTTAGTCAGCATGCTCACACTGGAAGGGGTGGAGTGATAAGAAGTCAAGGATTGTAGTCATGAAAGCATGAGAAAAACAATAACATACAAATCACAAGAAATAGATTTAACAGATCTGAATGCTGAAACACAAACCTGGCCATTAATAATAAGGTGATTTAGCTCTATAAAAGCACAGCTGTGTAGTGGACATATTTATTCAAGGTCTAATCTATTGATTTTGTCAAGCTGCTAGACTCAGAGTCAGAAGGTTTTATTGCACAAAAAGTACCAAGAAGTTGCGTAACAGGGCAGGAAGGGGGTTTGCTTTCCCCTGTGAGGCAACACAAAAGAGCTAGTGTTTTACAAATTGAGAACATACTTTATATTCAGTACTAATAGGATTTACACATAATGTTCAGTTCAGTCGAGATTGCATTGAGGTAGAGACGAATTCCAAAGGAGAGGAGCTAAAGAAAGAAAGAAGGAAATCCAAAGCCAAAACTTATGATATACATGTTTGCAGTCGTATCCAGACACAATCGAGATCAGTGGCGCCAACCTTTTTGGCTCGTGAGCCGTTTAAATGACCCAAATTTCACTCACGACTCCTCATCAAAAGTTTCACATTTCTATGAGCTGTGAGTCCTTCAAGCAAAGATTTTTTTTTTTTTTGCCTTCTCATGTTGTGTAATTTTTATTACTTTTTAGAGGCCTGGAAAAAAAAGCAAAGACAAAAGAAATGAACCACAATTTTATGGAGCAAAAATATGTTTTTGTTCTTTTTTTGAGCCCTCAGATTCCTCCTGCGACCCCTTGGTGAGTCCCAAACCAAAGATCCAGATGTTCTATCTTTAATGACAGGTGCAATGCAAATTATGGACCAATTCAGTAATAATCAGACAGCATACGTGCAGTACACTTATTTTATAATTTCTTGCAGACCTGCGGACATGCATCACCAGCTTCCTTCTTTGATTCTTTTTTGCCATTTTACCTTTTTATTGGTTAATAACGGCAGAGATCGAGACAGGAAACGTGGGAAAGAAAGATATTCATTAGTAAATTCCACAGCTTTTTGCAAAATGAAATACAATACAACTCGTGTTGAATCTAACTGGCAAATCTCTCTCTTTACATGTCACCTCCTGCTGCAGCCAGTAATTATCACTAATTACAACTATTTATTTTGCATACAGTAATCAGCAACACCTCTTAGATTTTGGATTCACAACTTATTGTAAGGTTGAGTGCAAATGTAACAGATATTCAAGCCCTGGAGAGGCTGTCAAAGGATTTGTCCTCATTAAGCAGGGATCTACGCCTGCATTTATTTTTAGGGTCACTGGTTCCCCTAAATGAAAAAATGTAAAAGATAACATTAATGCATCTCTTTCTAACCATTAAAAATGTTAATATTAAACAGAGTATGCATGGGCAAAAACTAACTGGGAGATTACTAAAGAATTATTAAACATAAGATGTACTTTGGACGCATTGTGCTTCATGAATGCATCCCTTTTCAAACAGCACGGACTCTATTAATTATTTTTAGGCTTTTGAAATCAGGGTTGGGGTTTGATAGCGTTTTGTCCAATCTGAATCCAGTATCAAATTCACTTATTTTATCTCTTGATTTATGTTTAGCGTTCAACTTTTGAAACTTACTAAAATTATAAATAACTAAAACTCAACAGTTTTGAGTGGCAGCCCAATAAATGTTCACAACCTGTAGCTACAACCTGAAAATAAGATCTCCAAGACACTTAACCATAACCTAACCAACGCTGTAAGCTGTGCTTATAAGAGTGTCAGAGCTAGGGATAGGTATCGTTGGGATTTGATCAATATTGCTCCTCTTAACTGTCTTATCTGTCCAATAGGCCTAGTTTATTGATACTCTTTTTTTTTAAAGAATAAATTCAGAACAGGATTAAAATGTATTTATATTTTAAATAATAAAATGTTATTTCTAGAGCAGGAACAGCAATTTTTACAACAACAAAGTCACTATATAAACTCAATAATCTCCCTGAAAAAAAACCTAAATCAAATAAATAATATTCCTGATATTAAACACTGAGTGAGCTTTAAAAAGAATGAAGGACATAGAAATCAGTCACTGTCACTTCTTCTTCATGTCCTCCGGCCTCTTACTGCTGACTGAGTGATGGGAAGCTGCTGCTGGTAGAGGGCGGAGTGGAGCTGCTGTCTCAGCCAGAAAGTCTGCCAGAATCTGCTAACTACTTGTATATAGACATTGTATGTTGTTGAATGTATTTTTTTACCTACTTGTATGTACATAATAGTTCTATGTTTATGTTTACCTGTCTTTGTTCAGCTTTGTTGTCCTTTGTTTTTAGCTGTATGTCTATTTCTATCTTCCTGTAAATTGTTCTGTGTAAATCACATTGAGAGCAACTTAAAACTGGAGTCAAATTCCTTGCATGTGTACACATATACTTGACCCGTAAAGCTGATTCTGATTCTGAACGTACTGGTTGAGACTGGGAATCTGCGGCAAAGCAGTAGAAAATATCGCTTTTCTTCAGGTTTATGCCTGTTTAATGGGTTTTGATAACTTGATAATTTACTCTTATTGGCTTTTACTTTTTACTTCTACTTAAAGGTTTTATTGCAGTGACGATGATAGTTAAATTAGAGTACAAGTACTGAGACAACGAAATGCAGTTTAGCATCTATCCAGAAGTGCAGAGTAATGTACATATGTGTAGTGGTATATATATATATATATATATATATATATATATATATATATATATATATATATATATATATAATAGACATTAAGGGGTAGATGAATATGCTAAGACATATACAGTATGAACATGTGCAGCAGTTACAATAGTCAAAATATAGTATATTGAAGGTACAAGTACAAGTAATGGCAATAGTAAGACATTATATACAGAATAAACAGCTGGAGGTATGAAATGAATATGGTGTATACACTATAGTATAGACAGTGGTATAAATATGAATATACTATAAGTCAGATATATACAGTATGGACACGGATAATGGTATAAATTACACCAAAACCATATTTTCCGATCCACTAATCTCCACTAATCCACTAATCTATTTGTGCCCAAATAACGTCTCGTTTTCCCTCACATGCTCGCACTGCAGAGCCCTGTTGAGGGACATGTTCTGAAAGCAGAGGAAACACAGACAGGCCGCATGTTGTGAACGTGATACAACACTGGACAGTGAAGAGCAAGTGTTGAGAGTATCTATTCTGGGGCTGGCATGGGGGTGAATACTTTCTGCAATCAAAGCTGAGACGTGGCACAAGGGGTGAAGAGGGTCACCTTGAGACTAAACTCATGCAAACAGCCATGTATACCATGTGGTCATCATCAATCTGGAAAGTGTTTCTTTCAGATATTAGGATTTTATAGTGTTGAGATTAAATGTTCATATCTCTGTGTTGGTAAGAATGAGAATTTTGGTGTTTCAGCCACAATGAATTATATTTCACTTCCCATTTTATGTTCTCACTCTCACGTCATGTGAAATCACTGAAATAGCTTCCACTCTTGGGTGACAGATGGAGATGTATATAGTGCCTAAACATAGTAAGATATGCAGTTCGAGGCTATAGATAGTCACAGGCGCTGCAATACAGAGCAGCCAGTGAGCAACTTTTTCCAACCACAGCCTCACTGATCACCGCTTCTGCTGATAACTGCTTAATATTCCAGGTATTTTACAACACATCATACTTTATACACTGATGTTTTGAGTAAAAAGTACAATATTTCCCTCTGAAATGTAGCAGAGTAGAAGAACTGAGTAGCATAAAACGGAAATACTCAAGTAAACTACTGAGTAAAGTCTCACCTCTGAATGTGTCTATTTTGTCTCTGCAGCAGCCAGCCTTCATTCTGGAGGGAAAGGACCCAGTCGAGTCCAGCAGAGGGGATGGAGGAGGCGGGGAGGCTGGTTCCCTCAGTCCTGGCCCTGCTGCTCTGCGTCTGACCCAGGCAGACAGCCTCGGACCCTGGCAGAGTGAGAGCCTGCTGGCAGAGTCCTGGTCCACGATGGGCGACGTGGACCCCGAGGACACTAAGAGCCTGGACAGCAGTGACGGGGCGGTTCTTGCCGGGGAGGAGAACCACTCCTCCAACTCTGACATGGTCCACCTGGAGCGAGAGGAGGCCGAGATGCTCGAAGAGGCAGAGGAGGCCACAGAGGAGGAGAGGGTGAGGAGAACAGAGGAAGAGGAGGAAGAAGATGAGGAGCTGCAGACGAGTATGTTGAGTGTTTTAGGTGGGGAGAGGGAGCTGGTTGAGCTCAGGGAGGAGGAGCAGGACCTCCATGCCCCAGAAACTGAGGAGCTCCTGGTGTCAGCAGAGGAGCCCCACCTGGAGAAGGAGCCTGCGGAGTTCATGCAGGTGGTTCCCCCGATGGCCTTGCCTCCTCTGCCTATCGTCAGGTTCGATCCCCCCTCCACTACGTCCACCCCGGTCCCTTCAACCACAACCTCTGAAGCTGAGGAGCTTTATTCTACTCAGGGGCTCCACCCTCCTTCTATCCTCGCACCGATTGTAGCAGAGCCTCCAATAGAGAGTCTTGAGCAACTCAAATTCTCACAGATTCCCCTCTCGGATGTGGAGGAACATTCAGTTGAAGCCTTTCAAGCAGCACCAGAAAAGCCGGAGCCCACCGCTCTACCAAAAACTACCAAACCTCTGAGCTCCACTGAGCTGCTCTGTGGAGGCGCTGCTTTAGTAGCCATTGTGGGAGTAGTGGCATATGGTGCTGTGACCTACTGCAGAAAGTAGAAAACTACTCCTTTAACTCCAAATCACCCTTTCAACACAGGTCTTTTGTTTTTAAATCTATTCCAAATGAAATATTCCACTTCTCTCTCTGAATTCTGGATTTTAGTCTCTAACACTCTCTGTATTGTGGTTATTAGTAAACGCATTCATTTGATTTTTCGGATTCATTTTGTGCTACCTCAGCTCACAGCAGAGCTCATGGCCTTTGTTTTTCTGTGTACAATAGATCTCAGAGGAAACTTAGCAAAAATGTAAACCTGGAATGTAAAATCATGTAAGGTACCATTTTAAAGACTCCTGAAACTTGAAACGTTTGTTTGATGTTTCTTTGTGTGACTGTGTCTCTTATTACTTCACTAGAAAACAACATGAAGGATGACATTAGGTGCCAGTTCCTCTTCTCTACTCTAGACTTTACCAAAGAACTGCGATGTTCAGCCAACAGATACCTTTGGCAGCTTTCTGTATCTTGAGGATCATTTTCAAACATTTTATTAGCCATCCAAATGCCGGTTTGCAGATTTGAATGGGAATATTAGTGTACTCCAGATGATGGAGATGATGAATATCAAATTATCTACACACACCGGTACTTTCCACGTCATGCAACTGCATGTATTTGTGCTGCATATAAGAAATAAACAGCAGGAGAGGGTGGTGAGTGAGTGGGCTGAAAACAACCTTTTTGACATATTATCACCTTTTAACTTGATATGGCTAGCTTGTTAGCAAACAGTTACCTATATTCACATCCAGCAGTTACAGAGCAACACTAGCATTGATCTCTTAGCTCTGATTTTGATCTCTACTAACTCCTAAAGGGAAATATCTGGCTGCTAAATGCTCCACTTTGTTCACCAGTTAAGGTTAGTTTCTAACTTTGTCTGTGTGCTGAGCAAGTTTTTAGAGCTTTTTCTCTGAAAACAGCTGCCTGCAGGGGCCTAAAACGATGCTGTGAGAGCAGTAAACCAAAACAGTAAAGTTGTTGGCCGGAGAACTAAAACAAAGGGTTAAGATGCCTAAAATCTGCTAGAGCTGAATGGAACTGCAGAGTCAGGTGATGAATCTTAGTGGGTTAATCTGTATGAGCGACCTCTTTCACATTCAAGTAGCCATGTGGTCCAAAAATCTTGTACCTGAAACAACACACCAATCACAAGTCAATGCCCTTGCGGTCTGAACACCCTCTTAGTGGGTTCCCAGGTTGGGAAACCACTGAGCTAGATAACCAAATAGCCTACATGTCCAGCTGTGTGCCTGAGCAGGACATTAAACCCCTCCCAGCTGTAGTGGTATGAGCCGTGACCTTTGACCTCCTTGTGTCAGGAGAGCAAGAGATTCGGACACAAACACACAGAGTGAATAGGAAAGAGTGTGAGTGTAGTTCCTTCTACAACTTGTTAAATGTTAAGTTTTGCTTTTCAGTGGCCTAAGTAACATCATTAACTGCCCCTGTGGACATCATGTTATGCGACAGCTGTAAAAGAGTGCTGCCGAGTGACACAGGAAGGGAAAAGATAACGTCAATTTGAGTTAGTTATGTCAGGCTTTCATGTAATAAATATGGTGTTTGTGTAGACCTGCATAGAGTTCATACATATGTAGTATAACAACATTTCCTCCATAGAATTCAATTTCAAATGGCCTTGAACACAACAACACAATAGGATTCCTCCATTGCTGTCACATCACACATTAAATAATCTAATAATACTGCAACCCCTACTTCTTTTGTTATTAGTGCGAAATTATTGTTGGAGTTGGCTAAACATTTTTTATCTCAGTTAAACATTTCCTTTCTCCTTAGGACAGGAATTTGGATGCGTTTGGTTTACTGCTCCGTCCTGCCGTCTGCTGGTCAGTCAGCAACATTTCAGACATTTAGCAAACAGGCCACGAAACCAAATATCAGCCATAGGACAACAGGACCAGGAAATACATATAAAAACTAACAATTAATGAATGATTCCACCTCTATTCTGCCAAACATATTATTTAAAACATAAACCACATGTTTACTTGTTCATGAGGAAAAGGCACTTAGATAACAGATACAAAATAGATTTTAAAACAAGTTACGTACGCAACTTTGTTTTCACTGTAAAAAAAGAAAAGAGAGTGCTTTACTGGGATTAGAAAAGAATAATTGAAAATACATCTAAGAATTAAAAAAAAAAATTGATGTAAAATGTAGCAGAAACACAGAAAGCAGTCTGAACCTATTATCTGCATCATTTTATTTCAGATTGCTCCCAGGACACGAACATGATCTCATGGATAATCATTATAACTCTGCGGTCACACCAGCATTCAGCCTGACAGACTAATTTTATACCAGCCTGACAGACTAATTTTATACCAGTGGCTTTGAAACTTCTTGATTTTCATCGAGTGCCAGTAAATAAAGAAGAACAATGGGGTTGACTGTGCTGTGGTCAGCCTGCCGTTCCCACATCGGTGCCAACATAGGTGCAGCTATTGAATTGAGAAGGGGAAGGAAAGTGCTTCTTTGTTTGGAAAGATAAAGCTGCAGCATGTCTGCTCTGCCAAAAAATATGCTGTACCATCTGCATAGACAAACATTTTTACCTCCCTAACTCCCTTCCCTCTCACACACACACACTTAGCCACATAATTAACATGGATCTACTCACACCCTGACCATTATAATATACAGATCGTAGCAATAAATGTACTATACTAAAGCAAGTGGTGATGTAAGGTTGGCTACATAATGCCAGAATTTGTTAAGAATTATTCTTTAAATATACAAAACATATAGATAGATAATGGAATAGAACTCGACACAATAGAATAGAACACAACAGAATAGAATAGAACGGAATACAACACAACACAAACAATAGAACACAACAGAATACAATAAAACACAACATAATAGAACAGAATAGTGTGAGCTCAACAGGTAGTACTGTACAACAACCATGAAACCAGACCACAGCCTACAGCCATGCTAGCAGCTCTGTGAGGCTGGTGCTTTGAGCTAAATGCTGATGTTTAGCAGGCATAATGTTTACCATGTTCACCATCTTAGTTTAGCATGTTAGCATGCAGGTATTTGGTCATAAATAAAAGTATTGGACAAAGGAAGAGTTTGACCTGATGATGGATTCATTATCACTAGAGGAAAGTTTCAGGGGTCACAAAAGTTATTGCTTTTCGTCCTCTGGGGACGATGAATGTTTGAACAAAATCTCATGCCACTCAATCCAATAGTCGACATATTTCAGTGTGGACCAAAGTCGTGGACCGACCAACACTGACGACCCTGGAGCCATGTTGTTAGCGGCTAAAAATCAGTGATGGGATTATTAAGTGATAGAATAGAAAAGAACAGAATAGAATAGTGTGAACTCGAAAGGTAGTGTGACAACCATGAAAAAAAGTGTCCCACATTACCTCTTAGATGCAAATGAGTGCAGTAAGTGATGTCTTTAGACGTAACAGTGATAAAGACCACTATGAATAATGGTACATGACCAGTGATTATATCATCCTAAAGAACCTAACGTAACACACAAAACAGTTGAAAACCCCACAGGCCACCCTAATGGAGCCAGCTCTGCATCCCACACAGTGCCAACACCAGCACACATCTGTCAGGCCTCAGCTGCAGCCCGACAGGTTGTGGTTTTTAATTTATGGAGTTGATTTGACAGAAGCTTCACCCTGAAAGGAAAGCAGTAAAGACGGAGTGGGTGAAAGGACAAGGTTTGTGGTTCTTTGTTTTTATCAGCACACTGCACAGGCAGGAAACACACAAACACACATGCGCCACACTCACATGCATATTTGCATGCTTGCACACACTGACACTCCTTCCTCCCTCACACACAAAGACAGACACACACAATATTGTAATTTACTGTGACAAGGTGTTTTCCTTTACTGATGGGAGAACGATAAACTGTTTTAGTGAGTAAAAATCAAACAATATAATGATACAGATCACATCAAATCGGAGTCAGCTGAGTGCTCCTGTGATCTAACAATGTAACTTTTGGCCTTGCTTTAATCTGAGCATCTCCATCTCTTTGTTTCCATGAGGTTTCCAGCTCAGCGTTCAGGCCACCATACTTAACCGGGCTGAAAGGGGAACTTCAGGAGCAAGTCAGTTGATATTTAAAACTGCACGCCTGAGATAAATGAACTTCTCAAAAAGCCTGTTTATTTGAACAGGGGTGTTGGCTTTGAGGGGGAAAAAAAGAGCACAGGCTGAGTTTAACAGTGATCACCACATTATTAACCATTAACCTTTACAATGACATTTATCTGAAGCTGTGTTTATGGCGTTCTGGTCAATTGGAAGTTCAAATAGTCACAACTTTTATTTGAATTTGGCTTCAGCTCCACAGTCAGCCCTTATACACCTGTGGAGCGCAGAGTACTGAGCTTGTTTTCAGTGACATGGGGATTTAATGACACTCTATATAAAAATAATTTAATAAAGAGGTTAAATAGGTGCAAAAAAACTAAAATTAACATATGACGACAGATGCATTTAAATGTTTACAGCAACTTTTAAGGACAGTTCAATAACCGTCTCTTAAAATCAAAGCAAGCAATAGTAAAAAAACAAAAAAACAAAACAAAATGAAAGGTTAAACACCAAAAAAATAGATGTAACTGTGTCTCTTTAATGATCATGAGTGATAAAAAAAAAAGTGTTGTAAAGAAATGAAAAGCAGGAAGAAGAGGAACAAAAGTTTGTTGTTTGCAAGATCTGAGAGGATATGGGAGAATGCAAATGCCTTTTTAATTTTGCTTATTATTATTCTATATCAAATTTCTATTATATCTCTATATTAATACAGGCAAACACTAAGTACCATTACTCAATCATATCACATATTAGTCTGGTGTACACTGTTTGCTTAGACTTGCTGACTTAATCACACCACTGTCACTTTACCTTGTACTTTTGTCTCCAAATGTTCTTGTATAGTTTCCATTTTCTATTCTATTCACGTTTTAGGTTTATATACAACTTATTGTTTATTCCTTTTTACTTTCTCTATTTGTCTGTATTGGATTGCTGTCCTTGTGCTGCTGCAGCAACCGAATTTCCCCTCTGGGGATCAATAAAGGTTTATCTTATCTTGTTTTAATATTTTATAGTTTTTTCGTTAGTTTATTACTTTCTGTGGAAAGTAACGGTGGAATTCTATAATCTATAAGTTATTACATATACTGACATATGATTAATGTCCTTTGATTTATTTAAGTTAGTGTTTATGCATTGTTTGTGGTTATTATAAGAGCCCAGCCACAGGCTCAGACCATGAGGACTTTTCATGCAAATATGCATTCAGTTTACTTTATTGCCAGAAAACAAAGGACCACATAGGAAACTTCTCTGCATTTCTATAGGCTCAAATTTCAATTTACAGAAAATCACCGGTTATAGATGTGTATGTTAGACACATATCTCACCCGGTATGCAAATTCCCAGGTTAGGCTGAGAATTGGTGGTATTCCTGGGTTGCAATAAAAGAGGTATTTGTTGTACGTAGATTGTGATCTCCATTATGAGAGAGAGTTTGATGCTCAGATATCTGATCTGTGCTTCCAAAAAAGAAGAAGTGTAGGGCTGCAGTACATCGTGACGTTAACACATTTAAATTGACCGGCCTCTCTACCTGTTCGTGTGGCTGAACAGGTAGAGAGGAGGTCTGCAACATATATATACCTGTCCAAATACTGTACACCTGCACTAGTGTAGCAGAGTTCACCTATTAGGACAGAAATGGCCTCAACTGAAGGCAACACTCAGACATACAAGATGGTGAGTTGTAAGGATGCTTTGTAAGGAAACTTTGAATATATTTTCATTACAGCTATTTGGAAGAATTAGTCTTAATTTTTATTCTTATTTAAAGGAAAAAGTAACAGGTAAGATGCATTTTGTTATAGATTTTTTCCCCCTGTATCTATCTCTTCTAGACCTCCTTGGACAGCGACATCAACCAACACTTCCAGGATGCAATTGATGTGATTCAACAGCATTCAAATAATTCATATTATGATTCAGGTACAGTAAAAAGCTTGCATAATTTCCTGCAAAATACATGACTATAAATATAAACCTTATAACTATATTTATTTATTTTTCAATGCATGACTTTATGCTTAAAAATCTACTATTTTCCTCTCTTTTACCATGTAACAAAAGCAGTTTTGATTGATTGTATTACTTTAATTAATTAATTTACATTTGAGCTGGACAGAATGATAACTTATGTCTTCATGTTTGAATTTATCACTTTTTTTTTTTTTCAGAGTACACATATTGTGAGACTCTGGGTACCCAGCAGCCATCGCTGCAGTGTCAGATCTCCTACCGCTTCGTCACACAACCGTCTGATGTACCAGCTCCCGTATATGACTGGAATGACACAGCTGTAAGTAGTACAAAGAAAAATCTGTATTTGTGTGTTTGCAAAATAGGGGACAGGATATAGAAAGGAGGAGAGTTTTTTTTTACTTTGAATGTGACTTTTTCAGCAGCAGTCTTGGCCTCAGGTCATCCCTGATGTCTCCTTGAGTCACTCTGCGCAGAATGAATCACCTCATTTCTACTCAATCTTACCACCACAGAGGAGCAGCAAAGGTAAGATTTTCAGTACTTTACATTAGCAATTCTTTGGGACTTCATTTTTTTCTTTCATCACTAAAACCAATTCAATCTCCTCAGGTCGTAAGAAGCTCAGACTTTATGAATACCTCCATGAGGCTCTGAATGACCCCAACATGGGCGACTCCATCCAGTGGACGGACAGCGGCAGCGGCACCTTCCACTTCATCTCCAAGAACAAGGAGAAGCTGGCCGAGTGCTGGGGCCAACGCAAGGGCAACCGCAAGACCATGACCTATCAGAAGATGGCAAGAGCTCTGAGAAACTACAGCCGCACCGGTGAGATCATCAAAGTGCGCCGCAAACTTACTTACCAGTTCAACCCAGACATCCTGCACAGGCTCGGCACCGCGCAGGTGCCCATGCACCTGCCCTGCCACCCTGCACAGGAGGAGGTCCACACCCGGCAGCCAAACCCGCCTGAACAGAGCTACTGCGGCTCTGCAGCGGCGGACTGGCACAGCTGGTACGGACACTACCAGCTGCAGGAAGACTATGACCTGGCCTCCAGCTTCACTTCACACAGCGTAACCAAACTCTGAGCTGGAGGACGGTTCGATCACACAGGAGGAAAAATCCTTTAAAAGTTTGACAAGGTCTTCAAAGACTCCTTTTTTCTACTCTCAAACTCTGGGTCCACATTCAGTCCCTGCATGTTATCACATGTTATAGTGAGACTGCTAATGTCTCAAACAGTAACACTCTTCAGTTTAAATACCCGTTATTTTAGAACTTGTGTTCAATATAGGGGACTATTACTGTAAATTAATTTGTTAACACTCAAAATATGAGTGAGAAAAATACTATAAGTGAATCAAGAAATGTGTTTCTTGTAGAAAACCCCTATCGGTGTTTGTGGATTTATTCACTGCTGGTCAAATGTGTTTGATGTGTGAATACACCTTTTTATATTTACTTTCTTGATGTAGAATCACTGTAAATTAATTGTAAATACTTTTAAACTACAAAATATGATCGAGAAAATTATCTAATTTGATCAAGATGAGTGGTTTCTTATTTCGTATTTAATCTATAATAACCTGTATCTAACTAAAAATTAACAAGATTTTGATCACACATCTTTAATTAACATTACAAGCAGCTGATGCTAGGCCTACTTGAATACAAAGGTCTTTGGTCCAGTCTGAAGAATTAAAAGTTAAAGAGAAACTTTAAAATTCAGTGTCTTTAAGTATTGTGGCTTACATTGTGAAATGGCATCTAGAAACATGAAAAAAAAAAACTACATTATGTAAGATTAACGCCAAAATGTTAAATTATAACATACAAAAACTTTTCACTTGCAATGTAGACACACTGTCTTGACTCTGTGGTGTTAATAAGACAGTGGAAGAGGTGATAAAGATTGTATTTTACAACAATAATAACAATTTATATTTAAAAGTTGTCTCCTGTTGTTACAACAAGCAACCAGTAATAAGCATTCTGTGTAATAACATGTAAATCTTTATAATTTTCTTGATAAAAGTATTAAAGAAAAATTAAGTTTGTATACTTTATATTTATTGTGTATGAATAAATGTTTGTTAATATTATATTTCGTTTTTTGTATTCAGCTTTTTCATTTTTTCAATCTTTTGAATACAACCAATAAATCAATGTGTACTCTCACTTGTGCTTGTTTTTACTGACTTGATAACGACAAACTGCAGCCACACTCTCGTCCTTTGTGCAAAAAAAAACAAAAAAACACATCATACAAAAATATAAAGACGGTGTTGAAAGATTTGGCACCGTCTCCATTGTAGTGAAATATTACAACAAGCACACTACAAAATCTAAAATTAAGACACATCCTGTGAGGAAAAATATGGCAGCAAGTGTGTTTTTCCTGAAAAGACAGCTATTTTTTAGGCGTTGCGTCCTGGCCAGGTCTTATCTGCTTCAGTGGGGAGGATGTGGTCAGTGCTGGGAGGCTTTTGTTGATGGGTTGACTGGTGCTGGTATTGGGGCTTTGTTGGGTGGTGGTCATTGTTCCTGTGAGCCCAGGGTAAAAAACGTCTGGTGTTATGCAGAAAGCCCGCTCCTGTGGGGGGTGTAATAGGAGTCCGGGTACTTGAGCGTCTCAAAGTCAGTTTTGTGAAATTCTCCCAAACTGCAAGGACTGTACTGCATTAGAATCAAGCTCATCAGTGATGGTAAAGAGCAGACTCATTAGAATTTTCCTGAAAAATATCTTCAAGGTGTAACATTGAAAACTGTGCAGTATTCAAGGCTGATTTTGAATTATGTATCATCATCAGAATTCTTTCCAGGAGACTCAGTCTGATTTGGAGGTGATCTTAGAGTTCCTAGAGGAGTACCACAAGCAAGCTGGAGAAAATGGTAAGAGGAAAGCCTGGGAAATTAATACTTTTAAAACTAATTTGAATGCACTCTTTGAACATGTTTTTTTTTTTTTTTGCTCTTTACAGTGGACAAGGTGTTCTGGACTGCAGACGAAGAGGCATGTGAGCAGCGCTGGATGTGCTACCAGCCACCTGTAAGCATTAAAATGTTTGTTTTAGTCCATTTTTTTTTTTTTTTTTTACACATAACACACTTGTAAAACACATGTAATAAAATGTGCACCTAGCCTTTAAAGCTGTTCAGCATTCTGCAATCTTTTGATATTGTTTTAATTTCTCCATAATTTCCTTCATCAAAAGAGCATCAAACCTGCACTTCAGCCTTTGCTGGCACACGATGCCCCACCAGCTCTCAGCCAACACACAACAGCAACATTTTCTGAGTCCCTGCCAAACTTCGTATCAACAAGACAACCAACCAAACACTCAGCCACAGCAACGGGGAGTGGTGAGTTCTCCTTTTTTTGGTCACAAGATACTGTTATTGCCTCGGTTGCTAGTAGCCTGCGGGAAACAATACCAAGAGAGCAAATAAGAGACCTTCCCTTTACTGTAAAAAACAATGGAGCTGTGCATGGCTTAGCTCAGTAGCTGTTTTTACATATCTATCAGATAACCGCACTGTTTACAGCTTTACCCTCTCCACTAAATGGCATCCCATTAGTGAAGAGATTTTATGGGAATTGTTGTATTTAAGGAAATGATTTACTGTAACCAGCGCTAACTGTTTTAGTGTGGCGCAGCTGCCGTTATATTCCCGAAATCCTCTTTTAAATCCCTGTCAGATCTTCATCGTGCCACTTCCTGTTTGCTCAATGGTTGCAGGTAGAAAGGTGCGACTCTTTCACTTTCTGTTTGAGATGTTGGAGGATCCAAACATGGCCCACTGCGTGTCCTGGGTGCCAGCAGCCGCCGGCGTTTTCCGCTTTTCGTCCACAAACAAGGACCAGGTGGCGGCACTCTGGGGGCAGAGGAAGGGCAACAAGAGGCCCATGACTTACCAGAAGATGTCCCGCGCTCTCAGGAACTACGCCCGGTCCGGAGAGATCTTCAAGGTGAAGAAGAAGCTCACCTACCAGTTCAGCCGAGACACCCTGATGTTACTGCAAAAGTGTCATCGAGGAGATTCGTAATGTAGACTAGATTTTGTGTAGCTTGTATCGTCTCACATACAACTCTAAAATGTGCTGTTTTTACATTGTTTTTTAAGC
This sequence comes from Macquaria australasica, assembly GCA_005408345.1. Lineage (NCBI taxonomy): Eukaryota > Metazoa > Chordata > Actinopteri > Centrarchiformes > Percichthyidae > Macquaria > Macquaria australasica. The sequence goes on along the minus strand of SEMN01000004.1, from coordinate 2,266,389 downwards.
TTTAACTTTAATTTCCAACACGTTTCCATGATTGGTGTGACAAATCGGATTCACAAATCAGTTGACGTTCGTACAGGCGTTGAGTTTGTGGTGTAAATAATAAAAAAAGAAAAAAAGAAAAAATATTTTACTCTTACAGTTCTGTCCTCAATTTATTGTATTTTTATTTTATCTTATTGTTTATTTAACAGGGACAATGCACAGTACATATATCGCACCAGATACAGCTAACAGCTAATTCAATAATAATAGCAGTCCGTTGAGGTGAATTAAAACATTGAACTTTGAAAACAGACACAACAAAACATCAATATTACAATTAGAATTAGAATCAGTAATCTAAATATCATTAAAAATGTAGTACATGTAGTATTAATTCTGTTTGTGCTGTTTGTGTTATGGTTTAAAAAAAATCCCTCAATAAATCTGTTATGTTGTCACCTGATGTCAAAGGACATCAAGATTTTAGATCAGTTGTACCTAACAATTCACTTCTAAAGTCCCTTAAACTATGAGAAAAAAAAAAAAGGGGGGGGGGGGGGTGACTAAACAGTAAACGAGTTGACTTTCATCCATATTTTGAGATTAATGTAGGAATCAGGTCCATTTTCTTCTAATAATTTCCTAATAATTCCTTGAAGATTTCCTGGAGGAACCATATAGTTTGGCACAATTTTTTTGTTTTGAGATTATTGTTTTATTTAGTTCAATTACTTGTGTTGAGTTTATGATTGATTTCCAAAGGAATCTCATTGAAAGCAGAGCTCACTTTAAACCCAGGCAAATATGTATTCATTATTTATTTAATACAGGGTTCGTACAAAGACTTGAAAGTTTGGAAAATGCTTAATTTTAAACGTTATGTTTTCAAGGTTAGGAAAATGCTTGATTTTCAACATAATCTGGTGTTTCATCTACAGATACTCATGTAAACCAAAGATATTTCAGTATTTGAAATGAAACTATCCCGTTGTCATATTTGTTTGCTGTCTCCTGGCATTTTTAGTAACTATTTAGATGTGATGATAAAGGCTTTGAGAGGCTGGAAATCTTTGGTTTAGGTGCCTTGAAAGTGCTTGAAAAGTGTTGAATTTTACTCTTAAAAAGCTGTACCAACCCTGTTATTATTGGAAACTTTGATCTTTCATCAATGGTCCCCAATTGCTCTTGATTTCTGTCAAAACATTTTTTCTTACTCTCAAAAGGTTGGTCTTTTTTTTCCTTTTTTTTTTTTGAGAAGATTTCCTGAGCGTTACTGAAAATTTCTACTAAAACTGCAGGAATACTTTCTTTCCCCTGAGAGAAAAGAACCAAGCAGCAGCTTAATGTGCCTCCTGACCTGTTGAAAAGTGCATATGTGCATGTGTTTTCCTTCATGCAATAGTTTCTGATGGCTGTTAGGAACCAGAGGGTGTCAGTGTAGTCCATCTCAAAGCCTCCAGCTGCTTACTTTTTCCTTTCCTGTGCGGTGTGACCTCATGGCTAAATCGCCTCAGTGATGTGAACTCTCGGCCGTCCGGGACAGTACCAAATGGTTTTGTGCTCTTTGTAGCAGACCCACATGATACTTCCCTAAGCCTAGTATTTACTGCTGGAGCCCGCTCCAGGTTATAAATGGGCTAACTGATCTATGAGTGTCTGTTACCAAGAAAGGCCACATACTTTGAGCACTGAATTACCAAAACAGTAATTTAAGGAAAGAGTATGTACTTAATTAAAAGCTTCCACATCACATGATATGCGTCACCTATAGATCCTATTTTGTAGTGACAGTGACTCATTTTGAGGATCTTCCTGTATGCAATGAGTGTCCGAGCAATGATGGTACATTTCTGACAGGTGATATAAGCTGCATTCCTGTGCACAGACTGTATCCAAGGCCCTAAAATAGAGCTGTGCCTTGCCTTTACTGTCCCGTTAGGTTGTCTGAGGAATTAATTTCGCATGTTTTTAGTGCACTCTCATGTTGTGATCATTAACATGCTCAAGTGGTTATGTCGTTGTTAGATTCTCTGCAGGAGTTCGGTACAGCACACGTGAAGAAGCTTCAGTGTGTTTGTTGGTTAAAAAAGCACCACGGCTTGTTGTTGCTTGTAAATCCAGCAGCTTTGAACCTCGTTGTTTAATCTTTGCAACCTTATTGGAGACCACACCTCATTTATCACTTGTGTTTGACGTGCTAAAAAGATCAAAGCAGCCACATCAGTGACATAATTCACAGTGAAACCCTCTTTTCCATGTCAGATACACATATCAAATGTCAAGGTTTATGACCACTTTCTAACTATAGGCCATATAACCACCACCCAGGCATCTCCCCAGTATTTATTTGCCAGGTTGGAAAGCTGGCTGTTCTTGGACAGCATTCCCCCCAGATTAAACTGATATCTGGCATCAAGTCGCATGTCATTTCAAACTTTTCTTTCATAATAAATCCACAGATTCCCTGAATATGTTATATATCATCAGGGATTGTCGGAGAGTATTACATCAGCCTCAGACCTGTGACAATGACGACACCTCTCCTTTTTATATCCCACCTCCTCATTTCCCAGTCTCCTCCCTTCTTCACATACTTCTGTTGTGCATTAAGGATACACACCTCTGATGCACAGCTGACAGCCCTCACCCTGATACTGAGGGGGTCTAGTCTTATCTAGTCTTAAATAAATAGTTCGACATTTTGTGCGATACATTTAGTTGCTTTCTTGCAGAGAGTTACATTGATACCATTGTCATGAATGTACGGTAAATATGAAGCTACAGCCAGCATCCGGTTAGCTTAGCTTAGCATAAAGACTGGAAACAGGGGGAAACAGCTAGCCTGGCTTTATGGAACGGTAACAAAATCCACCTACCAGCAGATCTAAAGCTCACTAATTTAAGTTATTTCTCGTTTGTTTAATCCAGAGAAAAACCAAAGTGTAAAAATTATACATTGTGATTTTATGGTGGGTTATGTGCCAGACTATTTCTTGGCCAAAAGCAGTGGTGACATTTTTACACTTTGGTTTTTGGATGGATTAAACAAATGAGATATAACATGTTAAATAGTGACCTTTGGACAGAGCACAGCTAGCTTTTCCCCCGTTTCCAGTCTTTGTGCTTAGCTTGGCTAACCGACTGCAGGCGGTATCAATCTTCTTACTTAAATCCAAAGAGAACAAATAAGCGTATATTTCCAAAAAATTCAAAACTATTACTTTAAGTCAAACAGGCCACTTTGAATAAAGACAAGAATACCATGAAAATGTTGACATTTTGTGGAATTTGTGCAGAAACTGGGCACTGCAGAACTAATATTCAATAATGAAGTCGTATTGCTCCAACTACAAAACTAATTGCAGCCAAAGTCTAGTAAATATAATGATGTCACTTCTGTACACAAAGCAGCATAACTTCATGTTTACTTGTTGTCGCTTCTCATCTAAAAAGCTGGCACAGAAGCCAGTGGGTAGGGGACAGTGATGCAACAGTAGGTGTAGGACAGAGCTGCAGCGTCCACTACAGAGAGGAGGAGCATGCCACCTCTCTATATAAGGCCTTAAAGCCTGTCCCTCCTGGATCTGTCACTGGTCCTCCTCTCCTCCCCCACTGAGATTTCCAAACCGTATCCCTGTTCCCTCCTCATCTCCCATCACTCTGGTCCGAGGGGTCCCAGAGGTTTTTTGTTCTTCTACAGCCCTGTCGTCATCTCTCTCCCTCCTGGGCTACCACACCTTACCTGGCCTCCTGTAGAGTCACATTCATCTGAAGGCACCTACCTACCTGCACCTTTTGACTCCTTGACGCTTTTTTTTTTCTTGGGACGCGGCTCAAGATGCCAGAGCCCACAAAGAAAGGTAGGAGTGTTGACAGTGAGGATGGGGTTCGCATGTTGCCTCTAGCAGTAACATGAAAGCATGTAACAGCCACACAAAGCTGACGTGAGATCCAAAATAAGTACTGCGTGTTTTGATTAATTTGATAGCAAAAAAAAAAGGCTTAACTTTAAAGTAATTTTGTGTTGTTTTTTAATGATTGGCTTGTTTAACTGTAACGTGTTTAGACCAATTATGTTTTTATTCCATGTTTGCCTGTTTGGTATCTTTGTTTGAGGGGAGCAAACAAACAAAGTCAGCCAATACTTGCTGCAGGGAGCTCCATCACTTTATGGCTCGTCTGCCAGCTTGTTCATAGGAATCCTCAAAGTGACTTTGACAGTGGTATTGTATTACTGATGCGTGCATGTTTCTACCATCCCCGGGGGCAAGAGAAGATTTGAGGTTTATGAACAGATACCATTGTTGCCGGGGGCTGGCACACTGGATTTTTGTGTGTGATCCAGCTGGTGAAAGACACGATGATGAGGCGCAGCGGAGGAATGTTGATGAGTGCCGCGCCGGACACAAGCAAAGACCTGTGAAGGATGTTGCAGTTTGGATGAACTGAGTGAGGGCCGGGCTGTATGAGGATAAACAGTAAACTGATTGTGTTTGTCTTCCTGATGATTGATGGGAGCCGAGTAGGAATGGCCAATCTGGACCCCTCAGGCCTGCCCCCTGCCCATAATTCAACACCATATTCAACCACGCCCTCACGTTGGCGGCAGAGGGGACGCCACTCATCTGCACCATCATGTCCATCAACATTCCCTTTTAATCCGCTCTTGTCTGTCATTACGATATGGTATTACTCCCTCCCTCCCCATTAGCGCCGCTCTTTGGGGGTCTGCCGGCGACCCACACATGCCCATGTAGAGGAAGCCTTCCTGATGAGAGCTGATACAAGTTTTTAATAAACTCATTATCCTCCAGGGGATCATTGATCTGTCTGTAGCTGTTCCTGAGACACCGGGCATGATTTGCACATAAACACTATCACAATTCTCTCTACACAATTCATCTATTCTTGTCTGTCTGTCCTGTAGGAAGGATTCCTCCTCAGTTGCTCTTACTGAGGTTTCTTCCTTTGTTTTTCTCACCGTTAAACTTTGGGGTACGTTTTTCCTTATCTGAACCAAGGGTCTAAGGATAGAGGGTGCTGTACAGATTCTTAAGCCCTTTCAGGCAAATTTGTGATTTGTGATTTTGGGCTATATAAATAAAATTGACTTGAAGAGGATGACTCTCCCCTGCCTTTTGGACAGTGTACATTGCATTTTCAATATTTGGTTCATGGGAGCTCTTGAACAACTTTGAACCGCCAGCTGCGAGCTCAAGAATCCCATTCCTCACATCCAAATTTTATCCCCATCCCTTGTTGGGTCATTTGTGGTCAAGAAAGGGTAGGAGTTTGCAAACAGCCAGAAGAAACCAAGGTCTCGAACTGATGTGAAGCTCAGCTTGGCCTTTATCATTATTCACCTTTGTACTGTTGATTGTGTACAGCGCAGTTGCCCCCACAGTGTTCATATCCACTTCCCTAAACATCCCAGATCCCCTCAGAGAGAAAGCTGTGGGGAAATAGAGGCAGCAGATTCCAGTCTGCTACAAACACTTCCCATAAATAGCTGCATAGCCCAGAGCAGCAGATAAATGAGGGTAGAAAAGTATTGTTCTTTAAATGAGTCTGAACAGCTGAAGAGAAGAAGGCCAGCGCTATTGTTTTAGACACCCCACTCTCAAGCCTTTAAAAAGTCTGAACCAGAGATGACGGACTGGCTGAGTCGCCCACAGATCTCTTGGGATGGGGATTCTTGTCCCTGGAATAGTTCAGAATGAGCGCACTTTTAATCCCCATCCCTTGTTCCCTGCCATCTCCCTCCACAACTGTCCAACCCCCTCCTCCTCTCCTGTGCCACACACCAAAACAGACATCTCCCTGCCACCCTCAGCTCGGGATGGATCACTCAGAGGTCAGACACCTCCTTACAGTACTCTCCTCGCTGCTACTCAGTTTGGGGTTTCAGTGGTGGACAAGCCCATGTCTTCACCCCATGATATTTACTGCCACTAAGACCCATCACTCTCCCTGGGCTCTGTCCTCTGACACTGTTGCTTTGTGTTACAGAATACCACCTCATAAATGAGACCCATGGCAAGATACAGGGGGAAAGCCTGTCAGCAGCTAATTGCCACCCAAGTACAGCTCTCATCAGACACTTAAAGTCTCATTAAAGTTCCTCGTTAAAGTCTTTGTCTAACCAGAATTACTAAAAACAAGAACCACAACGAGGACAAACAGTATCATTAATATAGGTTCATCTTTATTAAAGCAATAAAGGTCTATATTAGGAAAAATTGAGCTGCCGACAGTTTGGCTCACGTCGGAGCCTGTATGAGCCCTTCTGTCTGCACGCCAGCAGGGGCAACAGCTGAAAATACCTGCAGCCCTGTCAGCTGCACTGGGAGTCCTCAGAGGTAAAACAAAACCTTTCTCCACTCTCATTATCTCAATGGTGATGAGACAGAGCCGCGATCCTCGGCTGCATGATGTGACCGTGTAGGATTGTGGCCCGGTGGCCAGCGACACATTGTTTTGAAGTGAGGTGGGAGTGTGGCTAATTTTGACAAGGAATTCTCAGAGGGAATCATTACAAATGGGTTGGATATCAGAAGCGATAGGAGAAATGGCTGTTAAAAGTGATGCATACAATGGACAAACATGGAATTAGGGTTGCAGTATTCATAGACTGGCTGGAAACAGCTGGCAGTTAGAAACAGAGACTCTCTATGAAGGGAACAAAGATTTCTCTAAAGCTAAAGATGCTAAAGGAAGAGCTCTCAAGTCTCAGAGTATTGGCCGTGTTATGTAAAAGGATTTCAAAGACACATCAGGGTGGTATTGTCCATGTATTCAGCCATTTTTGGGAGAAAGTGGGACACTTAATACCAAGGATAATGGGTTTTAGTATTGAAATTTAATTTCTCTATATATTTTGGAGATATGCCTCAAGACCTTTATGACTGTGAGTAAAAAAAAACAACAACCAAAAGCTGGCTCTAGAGAATCCCCCTTTTACAGACCTTTTCACTGACATAATTAACTATCTGTGCTCCATGAAATGTATGACTTATACCCTTCAACTAAAGAAAGACAAGGTTGAAATATACAGGATGAAATGGAAATGTTACTCTCAGGAAACAGACACTGATAAAGGGTCTTTTTTGAAACCATTTTTGTTTTGTTTGCACCTCATTCCCTGTTTGAAATGCTAGCCCTCCTGTTCTCATTCTGTGTCTTATGTTCTCTGCAAATATAAAATGTTATCAAAATAAAGGTATGAAGAAGAAGAAACATCAGACTTGGGAGAGAACTGGTACTGAAATTTCCAGTGAAATCGTCAAAGAAACTTTGACATACGCAAGCACACAGACATCCCTGAAGAATTCAGACTATTGTTGATGGAGTTCCTCATGGAGTGCTGTGTGGAACCTGACAGGTCCGACCATCTGATGGCAACAGAGCTGTCAACTGTGGTCACTCCAAATATGCATCACTAATCCCTGTACCCACGTCTTTCTTCGGGCCAGCCCGCTGTGATCCTTCTCTTGTTCTGACAACCGTCTGGTGTTTCAGTTTATTCAGACAGACAGACAGAAACTAAACCAGGTTTTGATTCATAGTTCAGCATTGGCTTTTACCTGCCGATAGCACCACCACAATACTAGATGCATGTATCATACATGCAGAATGTATTGTGCTTTTTTTACAGTCTTTGATTTACTTTATGAAAATGAGAGACAATGGGAAGGTTTGCCTTGTCTCATTACTGAGTAGACTGCCATGTAATTGCCGTGTTGACGTTTTTCATTCACTTTGATGGCGTGACGATCAAGTTGAGCAGAAGGATGTCTCTGCTAGATGTGTGCTACTGAAAAGAGGATTACTTAGCTCTTTCTTCAACTTGCTTAATGTTGACTTGTAGCAGAAAATTCAAGCTGGCTATTCACAGTTCTTGCAGTTCCCACATGGTATTTCTGTAGCAACCATCGCCTCAATGTGTAGTTGTGTTTTTGAGGAGGTGCAAGACAGCTATGGCAGCTGCATGTGTAGGGTCTGAATCTACCTAACCCCTTAACTATGAACCCTTTCATGTCCTTTTAGAGAATTTAAACCAATCTGATCAAGGACAACAAAGCAGGCCGCTCCAGATGTTTCATGACTAGTCTGAAGCTCCCATGAGTGCTACACAACCCCTCATGGCTCTTTGCTTCACTGACCCACTAATAACACAAGAGGTTCATTTTTTAACCCCATCAATGCTTGCCAAGTGTTGTAAGGAAGCTTTGATATGTTGAGGCCTTGCATTGAGTCCTGTTACCGGTTTTAAATGTCGTATCCAAACATGTTTCTGTCGCTACCCACCCACAATTAGTTTCATAAGTCTAGACGAGGCAGAGGGCAAACAAATGGTGCGTCATGGGGGCCTTCATCATAATCAGGTAAGACTACATGGTGTCTAAGCACGAGGAGCCAGTCATCCAACACAAAGACGATATGGCTTAGTGGTGAATGGATGAATAAAATAGGTCAATGTGCACAAACGGAAATACATTTTTGGGTGATAATGTTGTGCTGATTGCATTAAAGAGATGCTGCAAGATATCTTGTTGTCATGTTTGACAGTGATGTGTTTTGTTTTGTTTTTCTTTCTTTAGATGAGATGCCAAATGGCCAGCCAGAAGGTGAGTGGAAGGTGACAGACATCTAATCTCCCACTGTCACCTCACAGTCTAGCAGATTATAGCTGCAAAATGTATGCACAAGAACAGACATACAATCATCAGAATTTTACTTAAAAATAAGGGTAGTAGCACAAGTGAAAGAAGGACTTTTGGAAGAGAATACTTCTGTCAAAGTGTACACATCAAACACCAACTCTTGTTTGCACTAAGGTGTACAGGCAAAGGGTACAACTGAGCACGTCTACGCATGTAACATGACAATCACAGCTCTGAACTGGGCGTGAATGTGCAAACACAGCCGCATAGTAGTGTAAATGTGGAGCCAGTAGTTGGCAGTATGGACGTGCTGCTGTGCTCCAGAGTGTTTTGTGGCCACAACCAAGCTGTCAGCATCTCTGACATTCCTCTCACCAGCCAGCTGATCCCTCTCTGTTGATTCAGCTGACGCCCCGGCCTCCCCATGTGAGCAAGGTGCTGGCATGCAATTGGCTTTTTGCTGGCGCTGGGGTTTGACCTTGGAGATGCAGCATCTTCCATCCAACATGGTTGGGGGGGGGGGGGTCCTAACTAAAAATATTTCTAACTTATAATTTGTCAGATAAATAATGTCTTCATAGTTATTTAAGAATGCCAGTCAGATCTTAGTGGTAGCTTAGGACAGTGGTGCACTGGCTCACAATTTCCAGTGTCATAACCAGTGTTGGGCAAGTAACTTGAACAATGTACTCAGTTACTCCTTACATATTGCTCACTGAAAAAGTAATTATGTTACTTTACTAAATACTCAACATCAAAAGTAATGAGTTACATTACTCGTTACCTCACCTACGTTACTCAGCTACACTCAGTCAAACAACTCCAGAGCCACCACACTAACATGTCATATATTCTGTACAACACATGTAGAAACAGACAGAATAGAAGGTATTTACTGACCATCAACAGCTAGCTTATTGTTAGCCCCAGTGACAGTGATGCCTCACAGTGAAGCTTCAGGGTTTAGACAACTCAAACAAAGCCAGGTGAATCCTACATGTAGGTTTACCTGTGGCCAATGTTAGCAAGCTAGATAAGAAGGCACAACATGTAAATAAGAGGTCTTTTGAGTTAGGTCTCCCTCCACATCATGCCCCTGTGCCGAGCTAACATGTCCGGGACCTGTATCTCCACAGAGAGATGGTACTGATTTTAGCCCTGTGTCAAACTCCTGTTAAGATATCGAACAAGCCGACCCGGAAAATATCGAGAGTAAAGGAGCAATACTTGGATTAGTAACTGTGATGCAATCCCTTACACTACATTTTACTGACAAAAAGCAGTCACATAGCTGTAACACGGTACTAAAAAATTGCATTACTGCCCAACACTGGTCGTAACGTGTACCAACACATGGACATATAAGAGTAGTGGTACCAGTAAAGCCATTTCCAGTGCAATTCCTCTTGTTGCTGATGCCTTATCTCAAAGAGATTATAGCACAATTACTGAAGGTATATAATGAATGCACAACACTGCCTGACAATGCACGATATTTCCAACAAGTGTTGCGGTGGTGCTATAGAAATCAACAGGTAGATCCTACACTGTCTACACCTATGGGCATCTACACTAAACCACCGCAACACCTTGATGGAAGTATCAAGTATGAGTCAGCCTTTAGCCTTGGTACTATTTTAACTTGGTGTGTTTATTAATGTGCATTTAAATTGTGAACCTCAGTGACATTTGCATAATCCTAATCTTGACATATTAACAGCACATTTATAAACAGGAAAATATAGTCTTTCAATAACTTTTTCCTGTGTATGTCTCTGTTGTATCAAATGTGAGAATGGTCTGATTAAAAATGTGATTTATTGTGATAAAGTGTGAATGTCTACGTGCAGGCTGGTGGGTGTAGCTACATGAGTTAGTACACATTTGTGTGTGTTATTTATGTTTGTTTTGGTGTGTATGTTTGAGTGCGAGACTGAGAGAGGCCTTGCAGATTCTGAAGCTTTGTGCTTATAAAAAGCAGCCTTTCCATCCACCACTATATTTGTCACATGCTCAGAAAGTGTTGCCCCAGACAGTAACGGTGCCCTGCCCCCACCTGAGATTTCCCTGGAGGTTTCTCCACCCCCAGGTGGGTAACCCTGATGCCCCCTTCACTTGCCCCAGAATGTTTCATTCTTTTGCACATCACACTCACATCACGTGTTCGTTTGGTGTGTGTGCCATCACGATTTTTTTCCCCACTTAATTCACTTTGAGAGACCTGAAACTGCACTTTTCTTGTGTAGGTATGATTGCTCAACACACCGTATGTTCACACAAAAAGTGAATTAGCTTAGCTGTCAGACCACCACCCCACTTACTGTGCACATATCCACATGCCTGCACTGCTCTACCTGCATTTGCCTTGACGCTTGGTGCTGTCACTTATGCTGTGGCTGTCTTCGTGTTTGTGTAACTGTATGACATATTATATCACACAGGAGGTATAGAGGGATTTGGGAAGTTGGGTTTTACTGACTCTGTTGGCTCTAGTAAAAAGCCAGCTGTCTAAATTTAATTTGGTAGAAGCAATCAGATCCTTTTATACATACTGTGTAAGTCAGTAAACCCTGCCTCCTTCATCACTTTACAGTATAGATATCCAGTGACCAGATAGATGCTCCATTGGTGCACTTGATCAAAATATGAGACACAATGGTATACCACATATTTGCTTTAATACGGTTGAATGATTGATTTGGCTTGTTTTTTTTAGCCACACTAGCAGCATTGCTCAATGGAGGGCAATGTCGGTTTGTCAGTCGGTCAGTCCACCACTTTGGTCCAGATTGAAATATCTCAACAACTAGTGGATGGATAACCATGAAATTTTGTACAGATATTCACGGTGCCAAGAGGACGAATCCTATTCATTTTGGTGATCCTCTGATTTTTTCTCTATCGCCACCATGAGGTTGACATTTGTTTTTTTAATGAAATGGCTAAAAATATGTACAAACATTTATGTTCCTCTCGAGATTAATTGCAATAACTTTGGTGAATTCCCCTCTAGTGCCACCATCAGATCAAAATCTTAATTTGTCCAATATTTTTGTTTATGACCAAATACCATTAAAACTAATGGCCTTTCCATCAACTTCAAAAGCCCATCTGTTGTAAATTGATGCTAATTAGCAAACATTAGCATGCTAACATGCTAAATTAAGATGGTGAACATGGGAAATTTTATACCTGCCAAACATCAGCATGTTAGCATGCTGGCGTTAGCATTCAGCTCAAAGAGCCGCTGTGTCTAAGCCTCACAAGGGCCGCTAGAACTCTTAACTTGAAATGACCTTCCTTACTCAAATGTCACCAATTAGGATTGTGGCTATCTGGTCAGCTATTTATACGGTTTGAGCAAGCATTGTCTTGTAAGGCTGCCAGTGGTTGTGCTCGATGCTTGCTGCTCCAGCCTGGCGCTTTGTCTGCTGTACAGAGGCAGTAGCAGAGGGGAAAGAGCCAGTAGAGACTGATGGGAAGAAACCAGAGCCCACAGAGCCTGAGCCATTACAGGCTGTGGTGGCTCAGGAGCCGGGCCCCACCGAGAATGGCTCAAACCAACCACAGCCTGGTGGGGTTGAGGTAAAAGAGCAAGCAGAGTCCGGTAACTCTGCTCTAAAGGAGGAGGGTCCTTGCTCCCCCCCACCACCTGGTAAGTACACCTCTTAAACATGAATCAGTCCCATGTCTCTCTCAAAATGCATGTTTACCCCTCTACTGTAGCTCTTCGACTTAAAATGCTACTGAAACAAGCCCTGAAAGTCTTACTAGTCATTTTTGTTGCACACTGCATGGCTCAGCAGAATGGCAAAACTGGCCTTTTTTTTTTTATCTTACATGATCTAAAACCTAGATTTACACTGAGTTGAAAGCCAATAGATTACCTTTACCTCCCTGCTAAGAATGCTATGGACTTCACCCTTACGGGTTGGAGCCATGCATTGATTTCTCATTTGCTTTTAAAGCAGTGCTCTAATTCCTACATGGCTTTAATTGCATGCAGACTTAAAAGAAATTAAAAAATATATATACTTGCACCTGAGGACTTTATGGTGCAGTGGCGCAGTAATACTTGGTGCAGTGTCTGCGTTTTAAGATGTCTAAAGAAATAAGAACTAATATAGACTAATAAATAAGGACTAATAGATGTAGTACTGATTAAATCCTGAAATGGCAAACTGAAGGTGATGTCATTTGATAGCAAGGTGAGTCATCAAACTCAATTCTTGATTCTACAATCCTGAAACATGAATGTGTTGGCAGAACAGCAAGGCAGCAGAAACAAACAAACACACATAAACTAAATATAGTGTACTGGTAAGGAGTTTCCTTGTATCCGCTGTTTGTATATAGTCTTCAGTTGAGCTGGAATAAATGTATCTTCATTGTGTAGAAGCAGTGAAGATACAACTCAGGTTACACAGGATTTCAAGCTTTCGTTGGCTTGGTCATGAGCATTTTTTGCAAATATGACTTGCAGCTGCTGCTTAAAGGCTGATTTTTTTTATGATACACCTGTGAGTGTACGTGCGCCACGGTGCTAGAGAGCTTGTGCTTTTGTTTCGGCAGCTTGAGAAGCTTGCAGCAATGAGCACAAAACATTCATGATCCCACACTGCTTTATCTCTCAGAAAGAGTCTAGTTAGGGTCTTACAGGGAAGAAGCCAAATCATCATTGATTTTTTTGGTCTCATATCTTCCTGTCCAAGAGCTGCATGACATGTTCCATTCATTCAAGTCTTGTCTCGCATGTGATCAATGGCCTTGTTGGCCGGCCAGTCTTGTGTCTTGTTGGCCTGCCAGTGATTGGACTTGGAGCTTTTTGATTAGGTGGGTCTATTTGTCAATGACACCTTTATTGCAGATGATGATGATGCTGCAGCCACTACCCCATCCCCAACACCCCAAGCAGGTTGGTATACATAACAACCCTTACTACTTCCTAACTTACACCTCTTCAGCTCACCCTTTGAGGACGGTTGCAATGGAGCACTCACTTTAAATCAGGCTCAAATCAACTCCCATCACCTCATGAGTGCTTTGAAATTTTTGAGAAGAGCGCTAAAGTACTGATAATTTACTGCTATGCTTGTATGGCAATGTTAGTTGGACAGTTATATTGTGACATTTAGGGATCTAATTATAGCAAAATTAAATGTTTAATTCATCCAACAGTTTTGTTTTCTGGTGTGTAATATGCATTTCAGCTTCATGGGTTTAGTGTTTTAGTCTTTAGTATCAAAAAGGCATTGGCTCAAATCTACTCCACATATATTTTTTCGGATGGATTTTCATGTCAAATTCGGTAAATATTCTGATGTATGTCTGTGCACTGACATACATGTAGTAAATGTGTGATTTTCACATGCAAAATTCCTACAAGCACATCAACCTTTATTTACTCATCTCAAATAAAGGTATGGATGTGAAAATGATATTTAACATGTACATATTATACATACAAAATAAATACATGGTTGCTTAATGTGTATATCCGTATTAATACACATGTACACTATTGTTCAATATATTGTCTATCTATTAAAAGGGAATGCTGCTGAATTTCAACTTTCGAATATGTTGTTTTTATGCCCCAGGACAGCTTGATGTTAGTGAACATTAAATCATTGTATGAGTCCCCTCATGCAGCTATTAATTATGTGCATGCTCCAATGTTCAGAATGATTAATTAAATATAGCATTAAATTGAGCTCTGATATAGCTAGCTGTTGTGAGAGAATAGATCATGCTAACAAACGTTACGTTTCAAACTTTTCTGGGCATTGGCATTCCCTTTTATGTTGATAAACTTTCTTTCTTTCTTTCTTTTGCTTTTGTAAAACACTCAGACATTTGGGAAATTCACTTACTTGCTGTCTTCCTGCTATCAATATCAAATTCATCTCTGTGCATCCAAAACCAGCTAGCTCAGTGACGTTCATTAAAGGCAGGAAGCAGAAAAGGGGGAAGCTGGCCTTTGTCTAAACGAAAGGAAAACTCGCCTTCCAACAAATTTAAAGCTGTCTCCATCATATGTTCTATCTTGTTAGCTCCCAAGCTAGTCCTCAATACACCCGAGAGAGTCAGCTAGGTTTTGTTTAAATTTGGTAAAGTGCAATTTCACCACGAAGACTGTGTTCAGCTACTGGGCCAACTTCTCAGTCCAAAAATATCTCCAGTGTGTGGGAAAAGGCTATGGAAGCCCATTTCCGCCAGTAAAAATAAAAAAAAATTATGAGATAAAAAGTCAAAATTATGAGATAAAAAAGTCATAATTATGAGATAAAAAAGTCAAAATTATGAGATAAAAAAAGTCATAATTATGAGATTAAAAGAAGTCGAAATTATGAGATAAAAAGTCAAAATTATGAGATAAAAAAGTCATAATTATGAGATAAAAAAGTCAAAATTATGAGATTAAAAAAAGTCATAATTATGAGATTAAAAAAAATCGAAATTAGGAGATTAAAAAAAGTCGAAATTATGAGATACTTTCAAACAACAATGAGAGTAGCAGCTCTTTGGCATGAGTTCTCCTGGTTTATTTGTCACGGAAAATGGATTGTGAGTACATTGAGGACTTCTTTAAACATGGGTTTAAAGTAGGCATAATTTCGACTTTGTTATCTCATAATTTTGACTTTTTTTATCTCATAATTTTGACTTTTTATCTCATAATTATGACATTTTATCTCATAATTTTGACTTTGTTATCTCATAATTATGACTTTTTATCTAATAATTTCGACTTTTTTAAATCTTTTTTTTTTACTGGTGGAAATGGGCTTCCATAAAAGGCACTTTTGACGGAGCTACGCTAACTTTCCCTCTGCATTTAGTCTTCATGCTAAAATAGGCTAAATACCGTGCCACCTATACTGAACGTACAAACGTGGGTCTTCTCATCTAAATCTTGGTAAGGCAGCAAATAAGTTAATTTACTTGAATGTCAGAGTATTCTAAATCATGTTGCTTATATTTTATTTTAACTTATGTGACACTACAATCAGAGACAATCCTGGATGCTTCCCATTAAAACTTAATAAAGCTGCTGTGCTGTGGGGAAGTTAACCAGACATACATCTGCCAAACCAACAAGTAAGTCCATGTTCTTAAAGCCTTTTGATTTGTAAAACCAAAATGTATGATAAAGCATACATTTCTCTGACCCTACACACACTAAACTTGCCACAAACCACACTAAGGTGAATTTCTTGCATTATTTTAAGTGGTTTCAAACCCTTTATTTCGGTTTTACAAAGAAAGAATGAGGGATATGTGGTTGATTTGGTACATATTGGGTTAACTTCTAAACAAAAAAGACGAGCACACGACTGCTCTCTTAAGTTTTTCAATGGAAAACATCCAGTGGCTAGGCAAACCAACACGGATGTGGACACAATATTCATCAAGCCATCTAAAGTAGTTGAGTTTATCCTGATTAATTTCAATGATAACTGTGCTTTCTTCGCAGAGGATGCCAGTTCATTCAAGAAACTCTCAATTGAGCTGCCTAGTAAGATCCCTCTGTTAAATCCTACCACCATTTTAGCACCTCTGACCAAACCAGTAGTCTGCTCTAAATCAGAATTCACTGTCTGAACGTAGAAAACATGTTGGAGACATGTTTATTTCTAGATATTTTTGTGTGTTTGGAAATTAGCTTTTCAATAGAAGAAGGTGAAGATGTTCAGAATTTCCTTGTTAACATATTACCATACACCTATTAATACAAATTATTTTTCTTTATGTTAATTAGACTTTTGGGGTGTGACATGATCATGTTTTTTGTTTCCTGTACACATAAATTGACATTTATGTGAATACATTTGGAATTCTGATCATAACAGTCATATCTCCGTTTTGCACATTCAATCAATATTCAATCAATATTCAAAATATAGCTTGAAAACAAAAAAAGAGCATAGCATAGATTTTTTTTTTATCAGACTTTTGATCCAGAATTCCTCAGTTCAATGCTTGCAAATCTGTAATTGCTTGTTGGTTTTACTTTTATGAGCGTGTGCTTGCTTCAGTGGACTTTACAGTACTATTTCTTACAATATGCTGTAAATTTCTCTCTGTCTTTGTTTAGATGATAGCGTCCCTGTGCCAGCCATGGGGAGAAAAGACTCAGGTAATAAAGTGGTAGTGAAAAAAAGACTCTCATGGTAATTATGTTCATTTTTTCATCCACTCCAAGAGGCCTTTAGACCGATATCAAGAAAATCTGAATGTTTCCTGTTTTCCGTCATAGCTGGTCAAATGGAGCCTAGCAGTTTATCATAATCCAGGTTCATTTGTCCCAGGACTATGGTGTACGACATGAAAAATACTGGAGCCCCAACTCCTTCTGTCCTCCTCGATGCATGTAGGACATGATGAAAATTAAATCATTTTTATTTGCATTAGGATAAAGGATTTTAGCAGGCAGCATTTGATAGACAATTTTGTCAATGGTCAACGTGCATAAAATGTGAAGACAGGCCCAGACCACGTTAACAACTTCAGCTACACCTGGATAACAACTATATGGCAACGGTGTGATTCATCCACATTCAGACCTCCCATTGCAAAGAAGACCGGAGCATCAGGAAAAAGAGGCGTTTACAAACACAATGGGTTTTATAACCCTTTATATTTTGCAGAAATTGTCCCTTAAATGTGGCCTGTTATGGAAATGAGGCACCCTTTCTGCGTTTCATATCGTCTGTTTCATGCTTTCCGTGTTGCAAAGAGCTTAAATTCTGCTGCTGTGTGAGGTGTGATGGCTGAAAGTGAGAAAATGTGTCTGTCTGTCTGTCTGTATAACTCTCCTCTGGTAAGACTAAAACTTTCAGAACAAAAGTGAAAGTTTTAGTTTAGTGGGTGTCAACTGTATTTTTCCTTGCACAATGACAATGGGGAGCACTGTGTCATGTATGTGTTTCTCCTAACTGAGCAGTGTGGTCTCTGGGAGACGGCCAGGGCCCAGAGGACCTGGACAAACCCATGGACACCCCACCACTGTCCACCCTGCTGATAGAGAAGCCCCAAAGTGCCACTGTCTCTGTGGGTGAGTGACAGCACAACAAAGAGGAGTTAAAGAAGAGTTGAAGATGGTAAAACATAGGGAATTGTAGATATTAATATGATTTTTATGAAGGTGGCACCATAAAGAAATAGTTAGTAATTTGGGGAAATGCGCTTATTTGCTTTCTTGCTGAGAGTTAGACGAGAAGACCAATACCACTCTCATGTCTGTACGGTAAATATGTAGCTGGAGCCAGCAGCCGGTTAGCTTAGCTTAGCATAAAGACTAAGCTAACCAAACAAATGAGAAACAACGTATTAATTAGTGAGCTTTAGAGGTGCTAGTAGGTGAATTTTGTTACAAAATTCAGAGCCAAGCTAGCTATTTTACCCCTGTTTCCACTCTTTTTGCTGAGCTAAGCTAACCAGCTACTGGCTCTAGCTTCATCCATTATCATCATTAAATCACACATATGAGAGTGGTACTGATCTTCTCATCTAACTCTGCAATAAAGCCAATAAGTGCATTGCCTAAAATGTTGAACTGTTTATTTTTGAAAACTTCCAGAGTGACAATAGACTCATTCATTCTAAATTAATGTCACAATAAAGAGGCATAATATTATGTTTTATTAAATCAGCTTTTAGTGTGACGTTAATGGTTTATCTATTGGACATTCAGACTGCTGGACACTTTTCTCTGTGATCACGTTATATTTTCTGTGTCTAAAGGCGGAGACGTCACCTTTGTGGCCAAGGTGGAGGCCAAAGATCTCCTCCGCAAACCCACTATCAAGTGGTTTAAAGGAAAATGGATGGATCTGGCCAGCAAGACTGGAAAGCACTTACAGCTAAAAGAGACCTTTGACCGATTCACCAAGGTACTGTACAGCCAGCCTATCGTAGCACCTACGTGAGCACCACCTCACAGTGCACGCTAATGGAGCTGTTATACCAGTTCTTATATATCACTCCCTGGCAGATCCACACATTTGAGATGCACATCATCAAGGCCAAAGATAACTATGCTGGAAACTACAGGTGCGAAGTCAGCTACAAGGACAAGTTTGACAGCTGTTCCTTTGACTTGGAAGTTAAAGGTTTGTTACAGCATCAGTGCATTATATTCATTCTAATATGTCCACAAAATACAGACTATCAGGTGTCTTATTGCTGTCTTACAGAAGCTGGACAGGGCTCACAGAATATTGATATTCGATCAGCTTTCAAAAGAAGGTAATGAAAGAAGTGTGATGCAACTACAAGGCATGTTGATAGTATGAAGGAGTCAACAGTATGAATTCAGTATTTTTTCCACTTCAACTGAACAAAGGTATTAATTTCAGAAAATAGGATCAAATGATTACTAATAAATGCGCCTGACAAGTGAAGAAAAGAACATGTGCGATGAACATTTCACCTTCAAGTAATATTATTATATGACATGTAAGTGTGATAAGATGGTTGTAATAATGTCATTAACCTTTCTCAAAGGTAATTACAAATCAACCAGTCGACTCAATGTGTAATTAAAGGCCAACTCTTGCATTTTAAATCTCCCTCCAAACAATGTGTCTGGAAAGCAATGCAAAGCATCCCAGTTTCACAATGTTGCTGCTTAGTAATGTTGCTTCAACATTGCAGAAACACTGTGGCAATACTGCCTGGGACCGCTCTTGAAGTGTCTTACACAAAACACCTTGTTTCAAGCTTTTGCTTTGTGTAAGCACCAATTGTGTGTTAGCTTGGAGCTAATGGATCGATTGACGTCAGAGCCTTTGCTTTGTGTTGCTCTTTTAGCATTGTTTTCTAGTGCCTGTAACTGTTTCAACTCTGATTAAATCTTTATTAATCTCTCCTTGATAACAACAGCAGTGAAGGACAAGAAGATGCAGGGGAGCTTGACTTTAGTGGTCTCCTTAAACATAGGTGAGAATCACATCCCGACGCTGAGTGGATTTTGTCCTTTAAAGTATATTTAAGCCCTTTTCTTGGAGGTGCTGCTTTTCTCTTTCTTTCAAATCTTTTGTAAATTTGATTTGTTTTAGGCTACTGTACGAGTGGCAAGTACATTTCAACAGATGATACATTATGCTATACCAGGGGTTTTCAAAGTCTGACACTGTGGGCCCCCCCTTTCAGGCAAAAGTGAAACAAATGCGCCCCCCGAACATCCCTCGTCTACTCTAACGACAAAAAAATATAGTGCAACATGAAAAAAGTTCATATTAATGGATTTTGGTACTCCTATTATTAGTCTTGGTCTTACTTCAACTTGAGGGATAATCATGCTCACAATCACGCTTTGGGAGATGTAAACAGGATGTATAATGTTGCCATGGAGACAGTTAGTTAGCTGTGGGCTACAACTACAAACATTTTGGGTTTTTTTAGACTATATTTGTTAACATTTTGGTAAATTTGCACCAACAAAAGTATGCCGAATTAGCTATTAGCAGTTCCTGTTTCCAGTGTAGCCATGGATGTACAGACAACTATCACTGGATTACTTTGATACTGAAGAAAACCTAAAAACGTGATGATTCTCAGGCAAGTTCTGGAGTTATAAGGAGCGACTTTATGCTGTGATTTCTACACGGATTTATGGACGTTTATACACAATGGACATTGTAGATAATGATATCCTTAGAAAGTGTACGTCACACTGAATCTAAAAATATGTGAATCATTATCTGTGTGTCATTATCAGATTTGACTGAGTTATGACTCTGAGGAGTATGAATTTTGACGCAGATTATGGCAATCGGGTGCTAAGGGTTTTAAAGTAGCCCTGTGCAGCAGCCTCCCTCAACTCTCCCACTCCTCACAGTTTGAAAACCTCTGTGCTATACCAAAGCTTATGGGGTAGCTCAAAATAAACACCATAATGCATATTTCAGATGATACCTTACACAAATAGTCCTAGGCAGTGACACTGTTCACCAGCTAAATTACACATTTATTGTGGGCTTGTCTCTTCTTCTCCCCTACATATTCAGAAATCAAAGGTTAGTAGAGAGAAACCCATAAGTTTTAAAACTATTAGACCTTACTGCGGGTGAGTACTATAATCCTGTAGAGTCCCCAGCATGACATGTAGCTCTAGGAATTGGACGAGCAAGAGTGTTGGCCTACTGTAGTACGGTAACACTTCATTTGAAGGCAGCATTCCTAACTGCTCTGTCAGCAATCATTAATGATGGAAATGGGCCTTGCATCGTAAACACTCAGGTGACAGCTCTTCATTAAGCCGGTGAAGTCAAATGGCACCTTTATGAGGCAGAGTGCACCATTTTGAATCATTAATGATGTGCTAGTGGGCCATGGAGAAATGATGCTGTAAAATAGTGTTATCGCTACATTGTCGTTTTATTTCAACTCAGAAATATAAGGCAAATACCACCATGTTTATTTCAGCTTTCTTCGTAATTGCCTGAAAATAAACAGATAAGAAATACAAACATAGAATGGAATAATATTTTACGCTATTCACCTCCAACCTTTCGGACATTTGGGAAAATGTCTGGAAAGTGCTGACTGAATGTTCTTTATATAAACTAATGGTTACACTCATGTCCAGGGCGATGTGTTTATTAACTTGATTCTCACAAATCTAACATCTCCTAGAGACACTTTCATCATCTAACACTGTCGGAGCATCTCTGAAGTGATCACTCAAACCAACCACAAACAAAGGGATGGGCCAGTTCATGAGAGGAATATGAAAGATGTTAAAATCCTCATTAAAAATCATTAATGCAGGTTCCCCCTAAATCCCTGCATGGTATTACACAAAAATGTTTAGCATTACAATCTGTTGAATGGCACAGCATTTTTCTGTGTCTGCTCTTGTGTGCTATTTTAATCCTACAACACTGATAAAACCCATGTTTCATCTCCCACACTTACTCTTAAGCCTTGTAACTGTGTCTGAAACTAAAAGAACCCAACCCGAATTGTCTCCTTAATTCAGCTCCCCTTTTTATGTTTCTTCTTCATCCTTACATGCATGCTTGAAACCTTAAAAAAGGATGTCTGAATATTATAACAGTGATCATAAGGAGCTATTGAGGTATTAAGGGGTCAAAAGCAAAACAAAGCTCGGGAACCACTGGTTTAGAGGATGGATTGGTCTTTAATGTTCCCCTTTTTTTTTGTCAAAAAAGATCTTCTCAGACTATTTTAGTCTAGCTCTCGCGGAGCTGTGCACTACTTTACGACACACGCCTCACAGATTATAAGTCTTCCTGATTTTTGCGCCATGGTTCTATCTTGAACACTTCCAATTAAATCCTGGTGGCTAGACACATGATGAATAACGAGCAGACACAATTAACCCTCCACAACTTCTTAGCAAACACCTCTGTGGTTTGCATTAATAGTCTTCTACTCCTTTACAGTTAACATTTGACTCCAGAGCTGCTTAGACAGCACACCATGCCCATCCCTTTGTGTGACATGTCCTGAGGAACGCTCTGCAGGGAAATAAGATTTGCAAACCAAAATTGGCAGTGCAGGAACCAAGGAAAACATTAAGTATAATAAACTGTGATTGTAAAGCTTGAGGAGGATCTCCTAACCCTACCAATGCCTTTAAAAAGTCCCTTATTCTGGAGGTTAATGAGTAGTTCCTCAGGACACGTTGCAAACACCAGCCTATGACTCCTACCCTCACATCGTTCCCTCGTATCCGGCACCACTAGGGAGCCGAAACAGCAGGATGAGACCCCGGAGGTCGATGTGTGGGAGATCCTGAAGAACGCCCGACCAGATGAGTACGAGAAGATTGCCTTTACGTATGGCATCACAGATCTGAGGGGTCTTCTGCGGAGGATGAAGAAGATCCCAAAAGAGGAGAAGAAAAGTGAAGGTAAATCAGCGTTTGCCAAACTTTGGATGTGCACCTTTGGTAAAGTTGCATTGTGGCAATATTCACCAGGTGTCTTTATATCTGGTCAAAAGGGAATCTCGATCTTGGTGTTGGTCTTGTCTTTTCAAAGCTTTTGCAAAGAAACTGGAACCAGCATATCAGGCGGATAAAGGTGGAAAGATCCGCTTGGTGGTCGACCTGGCCGACCCCACAGTTGAGCTGAAGTGGTACAAGAATGGACAGGAAATCAGACCCACTCCAAAGTATGTAACGGCATTTTCTTCCTATCTTCTGTGTCTTTCCTCCTTCAACACTGCTCAAATGAATTCATTCATTTGTGCCATCGCCCCTTCTTTACCAGTTTTCTGGTTTTGTGTTTTCATTTTGTCATCACTCAAAAGCACAATGGTTCACATGTTTTACACAAATTCATGCAGTCTTTGTCCAGTTTTCACTAATTTACTTTAGCTCAAAAACAGATCATACGCAACATATACCTACATTTTCACAAATACCCCCATAAAAAGTGGCTTAGTAAGACAGTATTTCTAGTGTAACCTTACATTACCTTCACAGTTTTACACTGCAGTCTTCCTCATGTGCTGCCAGTCTAGCCCACTCTACTGTGAACCATTGTCACTGAACAAATAACGTTCTCTCGACTCTAATGTGGCTCTAATCAGTTTCCACACAGTCTCACGCACACATAGTAGGAACATTATGAATTCACAGGGCTATATAATAAGGCCCCAGAGCTACATTTGGGTGTAAATGCGGTGTATGATGTCAACTGTTGTCTTTAATTGCCATTAACTACTGCATATGTCCTCCTCTGTACAGGAAAAAGGTGGTACCTCCTTCACAGGTCTTTAACCAAGTCTGGCTTTGGAACAAATTTAATAGATGCTAAATCACATAGTAAATAAAGATAAAGATCATGTACTTTAACAAGCGACTACCACTGTAACTTTAACAACAACAATCCTATTATTACGTAGACCTGATGATTTTGTTTTTCAAATCTATTGCTGAAAGGATATGAGTAATGGTTTTACGTGTAGTGCAAGTATTTTGTAAGACTTGGGTGTCAACAACAGAAAAATAGACTTATTCTTGACTTTAGGAATAGTGGTTTGAGAAGACCTTTTGTCAAAGAAAAATAATGTTATGTATGTCCCTGTAAAAAGGAATATATTCTTAAAAAAGCTAAAACTTTAAAGCTGCTATAGCTAATATTTTTTACATTGATAATCAATCAAATGACTATGTGTAATGTGAAAGATGTCACTAGTAGTGATGAACCCACAGAGAATTATCACCCAACTCCAGCCCCAAAAACCATTTAATGCAGGTTTAAACTCAACCACTCAAACATAATAGTGTTTTTATACCTTCATTAAAACATTCCTAATCATATGTCTAATAATTGTAATAATAAAATGCATATCTCATAATAGGGTAGCATATCACTCTTTGCTGATAAGGCTAATAATAGGGTGTCTCTTAAATAGCATCATCTGTATTCTGCAGTGTATATATATATATTATAGTAATACCAAATTGAGAGACAATGATTCGGCAATTAAAAGTGTTCATTTATAGAATCCTATAATAGATATTAGGATTATAGACTTGTAGTGTTGTAAACTAGATAAACACTATGCCTAACCTTACATACATTAGCTGAAACTTCTGTTCAAAGCCACGCAAAGTTAAAGCCATCTGGGAGGTTATTGCTGTTTTCTGGTTTTGGTCTCTTGTGGCATTTTCTCCAGGGCTCCCTGTTACGAAGACTTCAGAATAAAACACTCTTTTCTCTCTTTTGACACTATTGCCGACAACATATACCCCTCCAGGCATGATGTCTCTCTGTCTTTGTCTGTCTGTTTATCTGTCTGCCATAATCACTTCCTGTACACTCCCTGTGCTCCGGCCCCATTCTGGCTCCGCTGCTGACCTTAAGTCAAAGGAAGTAAGTCCATCCGTCCAGTCGATTCTCAGTTCTCCATGTCAGAGTTTTGGTGTGATCCCGCCCCCTCTGTCTAGCCTCACTCTTGGGTTTATGAAGTGCACTTGATGCATGTTGAGAATAATAATGATGTTGCAATTCTTTATTTTGTCAACACTGCTGTACATTTTGATTTTAAGAACCATTTTTGTGGTAACTTTGTCTTTCTTTTACTTAATATCCTGGAATAATATCCATTCCTATCTAAGGAATAGTATATTGACTCGTATGTAGTGTAGATGACCAGTGATGTGACTAATGGACTTCTTGTTTAGGTATATTTTTGAGCATAAGGGCACACAAAGGATTATGGTCATCAACAACTGCACTATGAACGATGACGCAGCTTATTCTGTAGCTGCGGGAGACGAGAAATGCACCACAGAGCTGTTTGTCAAAGGTATCTTGATTAACTATTCACCTTTATTCAACTTATATATAGAGAGATATGACCAGATATGCTGCATATTTGTTAGTGTTGTTCAGTTTTTTCTTCCTCTCTTGTCTTATAGAGTTGCCAGTTAAGATAGTTAAAGGTATTGAGCCTGTGAAGACCACAGTGAATGAGAGGATTGAGCTGGAGTGCGAGGTGTCGGAGGAAGGTGCTCAAGTCAAATGGTAAGCATTGAAAGTTTCATTGTCTAAAAAATTACATATTTTCAATAACTTGCTGAAAGGATTAGAAGCCTCTTTCAGTCTGCATGCATTTTCTGTTGTGTGTCATCTAGTCACGTGTCACAGGTTGCTTTATGCCTCAAATTAATTTAGATTGTGGGTTATGTAGCCTTAATTTTGAAGAACACAACACGCTTTATTTTGCAGGTTCATATTTCCTAGAAAGCTTCCTGGTAAGAAATTTGTAATTTGGTGCTAATAATATAATATTAGGTATAACTGGGGCATATCATTTGGACACTTCCTGTTACTTAATTAATTCCACTCCACTAATTCACTGCAGGTCAAACAAAATAAATTTGTCTACAGGCAAGCATACAATTCAACATATATGAGGAATTAAGTTTCCAATAATATATAAATAAGAATCAATATTTACTTGGGCTTAAATTGAGAGCTTCTTTCAAGGAAACTGTTTATAAACTCAACACAACTGACTAAACTCTGATAAATGTCTCAGAAAGGATTCTCTATTTTTACTGTAATTAGTACCAAATTTAACAGTTCTTTCCAGAAAACAATCATGAAATTATTAGAAAATAATCACCCTGTAAAATAAAACTTTACAAATCATCCTGACAGGAGTTAATGTAACAAGGTAACATTTGATTTAACACTGTTAATGTAACTGTAAAGTTGTTTGCTGCTCATTTATCCATGACATGAGTGCATGTGACTATTTCAAATGCTTCTTCCTCCTTCAGGATGAAGAACGGTGTTGAGGTTCCAACAGGAGTGCGCTCCAGATACCGAGTTAAGTGCGAAGGAACAAAACACTTCTTGGTGATTGATGACGCCTCCAAGGAGGACACTGGGACATACTCCATCATGGCTACTGGTGGCACATCTGAGGCTCACATACATGTTGACTGTATGTAGCATCCCTGCCTTTTTCAATATTTCTATTTGTCTGTATGCTTTTCAAAGGAATCAGTAGTATTATTCCGTTCTATACCCTTCTCATACTTTTAATTAGTGAAACCGTTGAAGGTGTACCAGGACCTGGAGGATGTGACAGTGATGCTGGGTCAACCCATCAAGCTGCACTGTGAGATTTACCCAGGCAACGTCCCAGGTCGCTGGTACAGGAATGGACAGCTGATCCAGCCCAATGACCACATCAACATCATACACAGAAATAAGTATGTAATCTCTGCTAAGCTCTGTTCAGTCAAAACCAATTTCACACGAATTTTAACTAACATCATTTTGGTTTTCCAGGGTCCATCGTCTTGAAATTTTGACCAGCTCCCTGCATGATGCAGGAGATTACACTTTTGTACCTGAGGGATATTCACAGAGCCTCTCTGCCAAACTTCACATCATTGGTACACAACCTATGCTTCAATGGATTGGAGAATTCTTGTCATCATGCTGAAAAAAACAGCAACAACCTAAATGTAATATTTTTATGATGTTGATGATTTAATTTTCTGCAGACCCACCAAGGGTGCACTTGGACAGCTTGAACTTCCCAGACAACACGGTGACAACTGTGGCAGGAAACAAACTTCGCTTGGAGATCCCCATCAGTGGAGAACCAGCACCCAGGGTGGTGTGGATGAAAGGAGAAAGGGTGAGCTTCAAACCTTTTAGTCTTAAACTCTTTTAAAGAATAGGGCTGGTGTTATAATTGTTGTTTTTTTACTGTCAGCAAATCCCAGGAAAAAAACAAAACCAAAGTAATTCCCGACTTCCCTATTCTGTCTCTGGCATTCAGGCCCATTGGTTCCTACTGAAGACAGAAATCTTTAAAAAAATTGTCACAAATATGTATTTTCATTTTTAAAAAATCATTTCCTAAAACAGATGGGCACTGTAGGTTTTATCAAACATTACTCAAACAGGAGTAAATAGTACATTTGTTGGGGACTATTTTCAGCCGCGGATTAATACACATTTGGCGCTCTATTGAGTATTTCCAGCAGCAGGACGTTGTATGTGGGATTGACTCAGATAGACTACAGTGGCCTTGTTCACAGTAATGGAGGAATATGTCACCCAGTGCAACAGTGTGGCCAACTGATGTGTTTTTAATAGTTTATGGACGACAATGGGGGTCTATGGCAGAGAGGAAGAAGATATATCAGGATTTGGATACACAGACAAAAATTGTTCGTAGGATAAATTCCTTGTTGGTTTTGCTCTTTTCACTGGATTTGTTGACAATAGGAAAAATAAAGAATATCCCCAGCCTCATGCTTTCATTGCCATCTGGTAGTCACCAAGTTTTGATTTTTAATTTGCCTTTGTAGTTTACGTGTAATTTTATCTGTCACGTATTTCTTAGGTGATCCTTGAGTCGGGCCATCGTGTCCGAGCTGAAACATACGGCGACCAAACCAGCCTGACAATTGAAGTCACAGAGCGGGAGGACTCAGGCAACTACAAGATAGTCCTGCAGAATGAGGCTGGTGAAGCCACAGCCAGCGTCAAAATCAAGGTTGTAGGTAAGTGTTCACAAAACATTTAAATTAAAAAAAAAACCATATGGAGGATTGCGAATTTGTTTCTTGAATCCTAAACATGGCCTTGTGTTGTCTGCAGACATCCCTGACCCTCCAGAGGCTCCTTTGGTCCCAGTGGTGGGCGGTGATTGGTGCTCTATGACATGGGAACCGCCAAAATATGATGGAGGTTCACCAATATTAGGTAAACGTGGCATCTTACTTATTACCACAGCTTAAATGTATGTGTTGGTGTTAAAGCTTTCTGACCGTCCTCTAAAGGCTACTTCGTCGAGAGAAAAAAGAAACAGAGCTCCAGATGGATGAGACTGAACTTTGACCTGATCAAAGAAACATCATTCGAACCCAAGAAGATGATTGAAGGAGTGCCATATGAAGTGCGGATCTTTGCAGTCAATGCCATTGGTGTCTCCAAACCCAGTGAACCATCCAAAGCCTTTATTCCCCTCGGTGAGTAGCCGAAATGTCTCTGTGAATATCCACTTAGCAGTCTAAACACTGGCCTTTTGAGCTGTTACTGCCAATAATCTGTCCAGGAAAGTATTACACAAGGCTTCAATCTAACAACCGTTTCATAATAATGGAGGAAATTTCAAAGAGTGGGGCTGTGATAGTGCATGTGTGATCTGCCCTTGGTACCCCAGCGACGCAGCTGTTCCCATGCCCCACTATCCCAAGCATTCTAACTGTGACCTCCACTGGACACGCAGGAGCTTTAGAGGATATTAAATATGTCTTTATAATGGCTGCCAAATCATCTGCGGATTAGAGGTTTAGGGGATCAGGTCTGTCAGAGGGTTCAATAGGAGTTAGATATGATTCAGAATACAAGAATAGACGGCAAGAGCAGGGACTAATGTGATCTGACATGGAGACTGATAACATACCAGCCAGATGGAGAGGCGCCTTGGTCACGTGTTCATGAGTTGCCAAAATGGAGGTTTTCCGATCTCATTCATACCCATTGTTGGAATGGTGGCTATGGCTCTTCTGATCTCTTAAACCTTTATCTCCTCTCAGCTGTGACCAGTGAGCCCACCATGCTGGTTGTGGACGATGTTACCGACACCACAGTGACCGTAAAGTGGCGCCCTCCTGAAACCATCGGAGCTGCTGGTCTGGACGGATACTTAGTGGAGTACTGCATAGAAGGAAGTGAGAAAACCTCAAATCTTGTAAAGGCCCCTACAGACTGTGTGTTTTTGTGGTTGTCCCAGACAAAAGTTTACAATTGCGAGAGAAATGTGGTGAAATCTTTAGTCGTCAATCCGAACTAGTCCTACGTCACACTGTGAGACATGTCCACCAACAGCTGATTTGGACCTTTTGCACCCAAACAGCCTGTGGGGAAAGTGTAAAGGTAATTAGAAAGTGGAAAGTTACAGAAATTGTTGGACCCAACCCCACAATTACGATGTTGGAAAGGTGTGGGGAGAGGGGGTTTCAGACGCTGTTTGACCATCCAACACACTTTGACTGAATTATACTGGCGACTTTAAGATTAATTTCTCACAAAGTGACTGCTGCTATAAACCACATCTTACAAATGAACCAATCGGAATATGGCATTAAATGACAGAATACACTGGCCAATGCAACATTGTGAGAGCCCTTAGATAGATAGATATAAACATAAATACCAAATTGCTATCATGGATGCATTGGTATATGTCTATTGTATATAACACCTTTTTAAAATGAAATTAGAAAAAGCAGTGTCAGCACTTTGGCCAAGTGGTGCTTTTGCTGCAGATGGATGACGCAAGTTGATGATGTGTCTCTGCTTACATATTTTTAAAATCTTGGGACCAAGATTTTATTAGACCCACCTCGCACAGTGTGACATCCAATGAACCTATAAGATCACTACTATCGCACAGCACATACATTTTTTTAATTAAACATTCAGAGAATTTTTTTTTCTTGTACAGCAAATGATTGGGTCATATCCAACACGGAGTTGACAGAGAAGACCAAGTACACCATCACTGGGCTGACTCCAGGGTGTAAAATCTTAGTTCGAGTCAAAGCCATCAATGCTGCCGGAGCCAGCACTCCACGGACCCTTCAGCACTCTGTCCTGGTCAAAGAGGTTATTGGTGAGCTCTGAAAACTGCTGTTTTCACAGTATTTTCTTTTTTTCCCTTCCTTTTCTTCTCTTTTTTCTATCTTTTTTTAAATCACTTTATTATAAAGCAGAAATTTGAACTTTTCTGCTGTAATTTGGCTTAAAAGTTGATTGTTTTGGAGGAAAAGATTGAAACAAACATCAGTATTGACTAATAAGATACCTAGAATCATTCCTCAATCACACAACTTCCTCCTCAGAACCACCCAAGATCCGAGTCCCCCGACACTTGAAGCAGACATACACTCGCAGAGTTGGTGAAGCAGTCAACCTTGTAGTGCCGTTTATGGTAAAGTCAGTCTCCCAATCGATTAATATTCGCTCTACCTCTGAGCAGAATGATAAACTCTGTGTTATGTCTGCAGGGCAAACCCAGGCCAAAGGTCACCTGGCTGAAGGAGGGCAAGCCCATAGAGCCTTCACTCGTCAGCATCCGCAACACAGACTGCGACAGTATCATCTTCATCCGTAAAGCAGAACGCAGCCACTCTGGAAAGTATGAAATGACTGTGCAGGTTGAAAACCATGTGGACATAGCCATTATTGACATACAAATCGTAGGTGAGTGAATGGATCTTGCTCTTACACAGTATCTGAGGAAGTCTTAAACAGCGTTGAATTTTGTTTGTTCAAAAAAGGCCATAGCAGTTTACAAAAGTCTTTAAATAGTTTCTATTGCCAGGCTGTCTTGCCTTGATTGTGTGCTGTTGGGAGATGTGATACACCTATAAACTAAAAGTGGAGCTGTTGCAACAGTTGATTGATAGCGTAAATCCTTTTTTGTGGCGTTTCAGTCAGCACCATCAGACCTGTGGCAAACACTGTCATTACTGTTAGCTGCAGTAGCTAGGAAGCTCATCTTCTCATAACGGTGTAAAGTGTTGTTTTTAGCAAGAACTTGAATGAACTGAAATGAATTCATAATTTTTAATTGGTTAATCCATCCATCCATTTTATGTGGCTTATCAAGGTCGCTTTAATTTAATTTATCATATTATTAGGAATACTTTGGCCAGTATGATCGTGAAATAGGTATTAAATTAAATTCTATGTGGTATTACAAAGGTCTTAAAAACTCTAACTTGGTGAACCATGCTGCAACCCTGTCTTAAACCAAATTACTATTATACTTTCATTATTGTTACTACCACTTCTTGAAATAATAATAAGACCAAATTGTTTGCTCACGATCTTTTCTTTGGTTGTCAGACCTACCTGGGCCTCCTCAGTGTGTGACAATTGAAGATGTGTGGGGAGGAAACGTGGCTCTGGTCTGGACTCTCCCAAAAGACAACGGCAACGCCCCGATAACAGGCTACACCATTCAAAAAGCAGACAAGAAGACAATGGTAGAAGATCAGTTTTACAAATATACTAAACTGAAACAGCAAATGATGTTTACGTTGACATGTTCCGATCTGCTTTATAGGAGTGGTACACATGCATTGAGCACTACCATCGCACCTGCATCAGCATCACAGAGCTGGTGGTTGGGAACGAGTACTTCTTCAGGGTCTTTGCGGAGAACATGTGTGGCCTAAGCGAAACCGCCACCCAAACCAAAAAGAGTGCCCTCATTGTCAAAGAAGGTAACACTGACACTGTCAGATTAGCGAGTGAATGTTTGTGTGGAGGGGTGACGTCTGGGAAAGTAGTGTTAAAATGGTTACTAATAATTTCTGATGGGGGAAAATGCTTCCAAAGTCTAAACTCTGGAACAGATTATATGGAATTTACATGTCGAAAATGTCACTAAAGTTGTTGTTTCATTTGCTGACTTTTTCTTTTTTCACAGCTGTTATCTGAAAGGTTCTGTCAGTGATGTTTTCCACCCTAAGGTGGTCAGGATATGACTGACAGGCCTTTAGACAGTGGTGTTGTAGACTCGGCCAATGATAAACAAAAAAACATTTTCTTTCCCTCATCACATAGGGAATTCCCCACATGATACCGCTCAGCACCAGTATCATGCACAACCCCATTCCTTTACCCTTCCCCCAACAGGCTTGCAGGTGAAAGCGCACGATTACAATGACCACGACTTCAAGGAGGCGCCAAAGTTCACGCAGCCGCTGATCAACACTTTTGCCATCGCCGGCTACAATACTACTCTCAACTGTAGCGTCCGTGCCAACCCAAGGGTAGGTGGGAGAAATACAGGTTAAAGTGGTATAGATTATCCATTATAACCTGGTAAATATACAAGTTGATCATGTTGTTTTATAGCACTGATCCTCCTCCTAGGGTGCAAAAAAACAATTTAAAGACATTATTATATCAACTTTTAAAGTATGGGTCCAGTTAATTGCAATTTGAAACAAATCTTTGTAGTTTTGGACATGATTCCTATTTGTAATAATAATATTGTACTCACCAAATTAACTACTGAGATCAGGGAACATCATTAAAGAACTAGAGCACTTAGATGGTTGCACTGTTTTTGACAAAAAATTTGAAATTAGACAACAAAGATGAATGGTGAAATGAAGACCCAAATTGTATTAAACCACAGTTATCCTTGAAGAAGAAATGGATACTAAAACTGAGGGGTTATGTCAGGACACGGTTGCCCATCTGTCTGCTGGATTAACATCATCTTGGTGCTGACATTTCTGTTGTCTGACTGCAGCCCAAAGTGATCTGGATGAAGAATAAGATAGCCATCATCGACGACCCGCGCTACCGCATGTTTAGCAACCAGGGAGTATGTACTCTGGAGATCAGGAAGCCCAGCCCCTATGATGGCGGCATGTACACCTGCAAGGCCATCAACGACTTGGGAGAGGCCCAAGTGGACTGTAAGCTGGAGGTCAAAGGTCAGTGTGGAGCAGGAGGCGAGCTCTGCGTGCCTCACTGGGTACCTGTCTGAATCTGAATCTGGTTTCCCAAAGCCTTTCTAGTTTTATTTCTTATTTCTTTGGTACTGCTTCTTACCAGTCTCTTCTGAATATTTTAAGTTATTTCCTCCCTTTAAGGATCTTTGCTTCTTTATCTAAAAAGACAAACAAGTGAACCATTTTTAATCAAAATGGTTCACTTTGTAACAAGTGTAAAGAAGCAAAGGTGACTTTAGGAAACCAACTCCACTGGGGTACCGTAGTGTTTGAACTGTGTGTTGCAGTCTACCAAAGGGCAGATCACATAGGCGGTGGACATGTAAGTATCTGGACTGGGTTGCACCAGCTATTTGTAAATTCATTACTAAGCTTGTGTGTAAAGACCTTCTGAAGTTCATAGTAACTATTAGCTAGTTTCTGGTGATCTACTAAATCAGGTTGCACCATTAAAACTAAAAATAACGTCTTAGCTAGCGAGTAGAAACATCTGTAGCGCTGTCCAATCTAATGCAGTCAACTATGAAAAGGAAGTTACTGTAGCATCACGAGCTGTGACATAACTGCCGAAAAATAACAACATTAGGAGGCCAAACGATATATTAAACTTACCTGCCAATCATTAGTTAATGTAGGTTTGACTTTACTCTATTTGTATACATGAATAAATATGTGTGTCAGAGTTACTAGCATTTATTTAGTTTGAGTGGGAGAATCTCTATGTAAGAGCTAGTTTGTGTGGTGCAACCTGTTTTAATTTGGTGATGTGTCAATCAACACTTATGTTAAAACTTTGAACATTAAATTTGTTAAATTAAAGTTTGAACTTATGAACAGCTGGCGCAACCGGCTCCTGGACGCCATTTTCAAAATAGATACAAATAATGACATAATAATAATAATCCGTGCATTTGTGTGCAGTGCACATAATATCTGGTGACACTTTTCCATCACCACCACATGTAGAGGTTTATCCCCCGTGTTCTCACACAACTCTATTCTGCCCAGTCCATCCGGTCATCTTCTTCATCATCACAACACACCACCTCGACACACAGTCTGTCACCAGTCACACCTCAGTGGGCATAACATATAGAGCTGTGATGTTTTTGTGTTGTCTTAAACTATTCTCCACAGATCCCAGCGTCCCCTTTATGCCACATAAAAGTTAACTCCTCATATTAAAGAGTTCAGTAATAACTCAACAGTATTCCCTGGTGCACACATATAACTCCATGTAAACATTTTGTTAACCCCTCTTCTCTTCTCTCTCCCCCAGTCCAAACTCAAGAATTGTGAATGTATGTTCTCATATAAGGTAAGCTTTCATATGGTTTTGGCATATGAAGCTTATGTCATTCATTATGCACCTTTCAGCCAGCTTGTAACCTCGATTTTCTCAGTCAGTGGGCCTGTAGCAGCTTTTCTAGCCCAAGAAAGCAGGGCTCAGAGAAAGAACATGTGAAATTGGGCATTAATGAAACAAGGTTTGCGTGACAGCTATTGCCAAATTATTCCCAAGTTCTGCTCAGCTGGCTGAATTTAACAACCCTGTTTTGAAGATTTTAACTGATAGCCATAGTTGTTGGTATGAAATGGTGTGAATTCAAAGACTACCTCTCATGTATTTTGTGCCGCAGATAAGGTGAGTAAAACGTTTTGCAAACTTGCTAGCCTTTGCTGAGAAGATGGAGAGTGGGACTGAGTTTTATGCTATGTTGACATAACGTCTATATAGCCTTTTTCTGCTGTTAAATAAACCGTACAGGATCCAAACAAAGCATACTAACACCAGGTAATTTCCATGTTCTGTTTGGAACTGAGTGATGAAATATGAATGCACAATAGGAGACAGCACAGTTCCTGTTGTATCCCTTAGCTTACAGTGGTGGGAAGTAAGTACATTTACTTAAATACTGTAATCAAAAGAATATTTCGACATTTTGGGAAAAACGCATAGAGTTAGATGAGAAAAACAATACCATTGTCATGTCTGTCCATTACATATGAAGCTACAGCCAGCAGCCAGCTAGCTTAGCTTAGCACAAAGACTGGAAACAGGGGGAAACAGCTAGCCTGGCTCCGTCCAAAGATAACACAATCCACCTACCAACACCTCTAAAACTCACTAATTAACAAGTTATATCTTGTTTGTTTAATGCACACAAAAACCCAAGTATAAAAACAACACATTGTGGTTTTATAAGTGGTTGTATGCCGGACTATCTCTTGGCTGGGCGGGCGCAGTAACTTCCTGGAGTCTTGTTGCCACTGGAGGAAAATCCTGGAAGTTACAATAGAAAACGTAAAACCGTGTTTCCCAAAATGTCATACTATTACTTTAAGTGCAATTTCTAGGAGCTTGTACTCTCTAGTACATTTCAGTGGGATATTGTGTTTATTTTTATGTTATATATTTTTTACTCCACTGCATTTATCTGACAGATATAGTCAGTGGTTATTCAGCAGATTAAGAGTTTATACACAAAACATTTAAAATATAATGATAAAGTGCCCAATGTATAAATTAGTTCAAATTAGCTACAACAGTAATATGCTGCTTACATGTTAATGCATCTGAAATAATAATCCAATAATATAATATATATTACAGTGAAACTCATTTTGCATGATGAATACTTGAATGTTTGATACTTAAAGTACATTTTGCCAATAACACTCCTGCACTTTTACTTAAGTAAAAGTTTGAACGCATGGCTATTACTTGTAACAGCATATACCGTATTTGCACTGTGGTATTGATACATTTACTTAAGTAAAGGATCCGAGTACTTCTTCCACCACTGTTAGCATATTGTGGATGACAAAAGGCAGTGAATTCTTCATTAATCTTGAATTTTTCAAAGATGTCAGACCTGCCTTGTATTTCAGTGGAATCAACTGTGCTTCTAGTTCTGCAGGCCTGAGCAGATGTAGATTTAGAAGTGTGGATTGCGTACATGAGCTATTCTGACCACCTTTCTTCTCTTCTCTCACTCCTTATCCAGTGTGGTGAACTTCTAGCCTCTCTTCTTTGCGTTCTGTTTGTTCTGCTTGATCAGCCTCTTGCTCTTTAGCTTTCCTCCTATTCTCCATCTTCTTCTTCTTCTTCTACCTCTCTGTTTTTCACTCTCCGCATCTGCCCCTGTCCCTCCCAACAATATTATAAGCGAGTTTTTCCTCTTGTCCCTCAGGAGGCTTCACCTTCTTCGAACTCATGCAACGCGGAGTGCCCCTACACCTCATTGACAAGTACATGAACGAGACGAAGATTGTTGAGCAAGAGAAGTAACATCGGACAGAGTGCAATGAGACACTTTAGCTTTGCAGACATCTGCCGCCACTAGTGATCCTCTTCTCTCACCTACTGAGGTCAGCGGGCTGAGGGCAGATGGAGGGATGATAGAGGGATGGCAAGACAGGTGGAGGGGTGTGGGGGAGGGTGTGCTGGTCTGTGGTGTGGCATGCTGTGTGCAGGTTTGGAGCTAGTTACTATAGAAAAAAAAATCCAGTTCACTTCTTTGTCACCCTCTTGTGTTTGAAAGACTGTGTCTGATGCATGTCAGCAGTGTTTTGGTTCTAGATTTGAGTACGCGTAGTGTGTAAAAAACAAAACAATATATAGCACAGTGACACACAGCTACAGTATTTACATGTTGATTCTTGTTGGGAGTGCCTGTTGAAGGTGGTAATTTCTGAAAGAAGGGAAAAGAGAATGTATAAACAAAGGTTTGGTGTTTGTATGGTGTGTCAGAACTTCTATATGGCAAGAAAAATGAAAAAATGACCGGAGTAATGTTGGATAAACCCCTCTAAGATAATTCACATTGATATTTGTTCATTTCACTTTTTTTGTGTAGGTTATTTATGTGAGAAAATGTAGAGGTTTACACACAGCCCATATTCTGCATGAGACATTACACTTTTTGGATTCATATTGGACTTGAGGCTTGATTGATGCTCAGTCATGTGCGCATGCATTTACCTTTGTAATTATGACTCATGGATTACAATAAAAAGTAATGTAAAAAAATTGTACTCGTTTTGTTTGGATATAATAGTATGACTATCTAATAAAAAGAAAACAATTGAAGCTTACACAAAGAGACTCATTCTTGTGGAATATTAACTGACAGATTTATTGAAAGGTGTAAAGAGTGGACCAAAACATGGACTTCTGATAAGAGCATAACCTAAATTTGTAAATGTTGCTTTCATGCACAGACAAATAATTTGCATGTAATTGATCCCCAAATATCTATCTTTGTAATTTAAAGAGTTAGGCTCTATACACCCCACTATGTCCTAAACTACTATATTGGACTGATACAGAATATACTCTTAAAGTGGTGGGCCTCTATATTTTACATGATGGGGTTTGACAATGGCTATAACATATTCAACTACACTTAAAATGTGTGCAGGGAAGAACTTAAGAAATTCTGGGCTCCCGAAACAATATTAAAAGAATCTCTACAGTTCTTCATCAAAACATACTACTGACTTTTAATTTAGTGATGGGTGCATGGAGGTATTAACACGATTTATTTAGCTAAGGAATATGAGTTGCTGAGTGGCATTGTAGCCTGCTTCTGACTGCCAAAATGTCTGGACAGCTGCTATCCTTAGTAGGATATAAAAACATAATAAATAAATATTATATTTATTAATTAATAATAGCTTAAATTAATAAAAATAAATAAATCCTTGGTATTTCCTCTGGGAATGTGGGGGGAGTTCACATTATACAATTAAACACTTGCACATGATGAGTATTTCATTGGCTTATTCCAGTATATTTAGACTTAGATTTGACTCATTTTAGGCCAATAAATAAATAAATTAAGGATTAAGTATTTTTTTCCACCAGAATTTGTTCCACGCAGTGTGGAGAAGTCTTTGAAAAAACATTTAGACTTTCACGTCAGGTAAATTAAATGTACAGAAAATATAACCGTTAACTAAATCAAAATAATTAAGTTAGATAATATGAAAAACTGAAATGAAAAATGAGAATTAGAGGAGTGGTGTCTGGTGACAATTTTATGAAGGGGTTGCTGAGGGGAATCACGACCTCCGTATTTCTTGCTATGGCCCTAAACACATCTTCAACCTATCTTAAATATAGCACTATGAGGGACATTGAAACATGAATATGTGACATTTTTAATGTTTAATTTAATACTTACTGTCATTTAAATATGATGGAATTCCTTGCAGTGATAACTAATTGCTTCTCATGCTGTGTTTGCTCACTTTTTAGTTTTATTTTAGTATTTTTTACGTGCCAACTGACAAAATGTGACGTTAAAGGCCCAGAGATAACCGTCCTGTAACTGATGTCCCTGGCTCCATATGGCCACACCACCGTTACGGTAGTTCATATACTTTAATACAGCTCATTATGGGTTAAATAACCTCGTAGTTTCCAAACGTGTACATTTTTAATTTAAAACTCCCGGTACACAGCCATATTATTCCCTTCCGGAGCCCCGCTTCCTATCGAGACGCAAGTCGATCAGAAACGTACAGACTATCGACATCTCATGGTTCCGCTGTGGAAATGGCCTCGTCCAGTCACCTAGCTATAAATGCCAAATGAGCTACTATTTTCTGGAGTCGGCCGAAAGAAGATAGCCCCTTTTTGAGCCACTACCCGGGACAACTGGGAGGTTTGTTACCGTAATTTGAGGAGTGACTAGGCAGAAAAACAATGCCACATTTCTTGTGGCCAGAGCCGCTGTCACCCGCTCAACTCAAGCGGTTGGAGGAGCATAAATACAGCGCCTCTGGTCGATCCCTGTTTGAGCCACCGTGTCAGATCTACTGGAACTGGCTCATTCAGCAAATTCCCACATGGATCGCACCAAACACTCTGACTATTGTTGGACTGCTGGTCAATATCCTCTCCACGGTGGTGCTTGTGTATTATTGTCCCACGGCAACAGAGGAGGTGAGTAAAAGCGACCTTGGCCAAAGTTTCTACACGGAGACTAGCCCCAATTAGCTGCCCTCCTCTAGTGTGGCAAGAACACAAATCCACCATTCAGAAATTGCTTGAGTTAAAGTTACGTGGTCACCTGTGCAAACTTCACATGCCTCAAAAGCCACAATTTCAGATATTTTCTGAATAAGCAGAGTCTGCTTGTTAATTCGGCATATATTTGCGCCTCATAGCTACTCATATTTTACTAACATTTCCACTTCATTAATGGGGTCACAACGCCCGCTAAACGCCCACGGCGGTGTGTTTTGGCAGGAGGTTCGTGCAAAATCAAACGAATCACTTCGGAAAGGATACGTTTTATTGAAGTATTGGCCTGCTTTATGTATGGCAGTGTAAGCCGAATTGGAGACTGTCTCTTGACGATTCGGAAAAGATCTTAAATCACAAGGTATTAGGTTTGCATGGCCAAATACAAGCGAGGACGCTTTAAATTGTCAGATTTTGATCGGATTATGCGTGACATCGCTCCACCTATGGGAGTACTGTATCGGGAATTGACGTGTCCGTCATGTGGTCTTTTGCGTACCTTCTTGGAAAGTTTACAGCTTTGACGTGTTGTCTGCTCGGGCTCATGTGATGCGGTGTTACTGATGGTAAAACAGCAATTTTAAGGAAAATTGTGTTGCTCTTGTTCAGTTCACCGTTTAGTAACACTGTTGAATTAATATAATTAGCAAAAAAAATAGCTGTTTAACGTTAGATGAGCAATGTGAAGTGGCTCCAGATCTGCTTTTAATGTAATCTCAGCTACATTATTCCTAAAACTTTTACCTCAAATACAATAATAGGCCTTGCAACAAACAGTTGCCCTATAATCCACTTAACGTGTGTCCCCAGGTTCACTGTGGAGTAATGACCCAAGCAGGAAATGCATAGGTGTGTGTTTACCAGATTTGTACACTTGTCCAATCTATGTGAACCTTGCAACTAAGTCCACAGTCCGTGCAGCATGCTGTTACTGTCAGATTCCACATGTGCAAATGCCTCCCAGTTTCCCATATTCATTATTTAGT
This sequence comes from Macquaria australasica, assembly GCA_005408345.1. Taxonomy (NCBI): domain Eukaryota; kingdom Metazoa; phylum Chordata; class Actinopteri; order Centrarchiformes; family Percichthyidae; genus Macquaria; species Macquaria australasica. Next base: position 2,226,726 of record SEMN01000004.1, on the reverse strand, counting down.
ATTGACCAAGGCAAACGTTGCCTATGTCCACTCTTCTTTATGGACTGTAAAGGTATGAAAGTCCCCATGCCAGTGCAAACAAACATAGAGGAACTCCTACGAATCAATGGACGCAGTTCAGAGTTGTCCCTAAAGTGACCTCTGATAACCCTAAAGAAAGCGGACTCTGTCCCCACCAGTCAATGAGGCATTTAGGACATGGACTTTGAAGAAAACAGCGGGGTCTCTGAATATTAAGGACAGCATGGGATTCTTGATCTCTCTGGAAACACTGACTGTCTTTGTCTCCCTCTCTCACACACTCACAAACGTACACAAATGCTCACAAGCACACATTGTAGTGGTAAACACACTGTGTTGGCCGGCTCTAGCGTCCAGATGGTCTATAACCTCCACCCTAGTAAGAGGAACTGAGCCACATCAGTCAGCTGGAATCCCTCCTTCTCCATACTTACAGTACACACACAGATACACATAGTGTGTGTGGATGGTGAGACACTAAAATACACTTCATTTAAATCTCACATCTCAGATTACCTATATATCTTTGTACTACTCACAAGTTAGCTAGTCGTGAGGGTTTCTGCAATCTGACATGCATGTAGGGCCTGTACAGTGTAGCCACCCAGATCCCGACCCTTCTTGTTTTGTAATAATTTAAAAAAATGTATATTTATATCTGGAGATCAATTACAACAGATATACAAACATTTTTAACTTTTGGATGCTCAACAGCCCCGCCAACCTCTATATCTACATAAATAAATACAGAAATAATACAAAAACAATTTGAAAAAAGTGGGGAAATACTGGTAATCAAGTTAGTTAGCAAACAAACAAAAATAAATGCATAAGAAAAAAAGGAATAATTTTCTGTGTAAAACAGCATGTCTGCTCTTCTTCCCTGAGGGTTGATGTTTTATAACACTGCAGGAAACTCTGCATGTGATATACTATGTGTAAAATAAGACTCATTTCCCTTTTTTATAATATTTTATTTTATAACATCTGAAATATCTGTATAAGATATCATATTGATATAGTTTTGAAACAGACTCCGGTTGCAAGTAGTTAACTGCCCTTTGCTTTTAGGGCTGCAACTAACTATTGACTGATCGATTACTGTCATAATTAATTGTTTGGTATAAAATGTACGAAAAAAGTGTAAAATGTCCATCCCGGTTTCCCAGAGTCCAAGGTGACGTCTTCAAATATCTTGTTTTGTCTGACCAACTGTCAAAAACCCGAAGATATTCAGTTTATATAAATTGGAGAAAACCATCAAATATTCATAATTGAGAAGCTGTAATTAGGAAACCATAACTTGAAAAATTACTTAAACGATCAATCAGGAATTAAAATAGTCACAGATTATTTTTCTTTCGGTTTGATATGAATAATTGATTAATTGACCGGTTGTTTCAGCTCTACTTTGCTTTTCCAAAGTGTGCGTTGCTTCAAGTTCGTGGTCCTTCTTGTGAGCAGGGATCCTTAAATGAAGTCTCCTTACCTCCCCACCCACAGGCTCCATCATGGGCCTTCGTCATGAGTGCTCTGGGCCTGTTCATCTACCAGTCTCTGGACGCCATCGATGGGAAGCAGGCGAGGAGGACAAACAGCAGCTCAGCTCTGGGGGAGCTCTTTGACCACGGCTGCGATGCGGTCTCCACAGGTGCTTTACTGCTCACTGGACAACTGAAACCAAACTATAAAAACAATAAAAAATCAGCTGCAGTGCATTGGTGGATCAGGGACAGGCTCTGTCATTTCATTAACAAGATATTCATTATTTGTTTGCCTGTTCTGTCTTTCCCTCTTTCTTCCTTCAGTCTTTGTTGCTGTGGGAACATGCATTTCATGCGGAATAGGACAATACTCAAACTGGATGTTCTTCTGTGGTTTCATCGGGATGTTCATGTTCTTCTGCGCCCACTGGCAGACCTACGTGTCCGGGACCCTCCGCTTTGGCCTGTAAGACACGCGTTCAGTATCGTCAGGTTTTTCCAGTAGTAATACAGATGCTGTTCTGTCAAACCTTTACATTGTCACTGATCTCACACTTCTCTGTTACTTTCCTCACAGGATTGACGTGACGGAGGTGCAGGTCGCCATCGTGATCATGTATTTCATGACAGCTTTCGGAGGCGTGAGCCTTTGGCAAACCACGGTAACTGAGAATAAAGTATTTTGTACAGTCACATGTACAGATGCACAAATACTGTGTATATACACAGGAACACATTCATTTCACCTTGAGTGTATCTAGTCCACTAGTTTGTACAGTAAGCAAATCATCTAATCAGTTCCTAGTTTTTAGTCGTCCTTCTAGTCTTTAAATAGAATTTGTGTTTTACTTTCACTCTTTGCTGCCTTTGGAGGCTTGACTTAACATCACATGAGAGAAGTGAGAAGGTAAATATGGGTAGCTAACGCCATGGCAACAGGTCATCTATTGGACATGATCTGGCTCAAAAAGCTGATGATGTCGCCCGCATTTTTATTTTATTTTTTTTGCTTTGCCCTCCCATCGCACTCGGCATGTCTGCAGCTTTCATATAAGCACCTTTCTTCTTTCTAGAAGGAGAATGCTTTGTGTCTTCACATTGATTTGACCTTCATGTGTTTCCGTAGTTGCCCGTCATTGGACTGAAGATGTACGCCTTCCCCATCATGGGCATCATTGGGGGAGCCCTCTACTCCTGCTACAACTACTTCTATGTCATTTTGAATGGAGGTGTTGGCAAAAACGGCTCTACTGTGGCTGTAAGTCAACACACACATTCACACTTTACACACTGTACGCAAAGTCTGGAGATAGACGAGTGGCCTGAACTTATATATATATATTAATATATTGTGAAGCATGCTTAAAAGCGTTCCCTCTGTTTAGGACACCAGTGTGCTGAGTCCTGGTTTGCACATCGGCCTCATCCTCACCCTGGCCTTCATCATTTTCAAGAAGTCGTCCAGCCACCTGTTTGAGCACCACCCCTGTCTGTACCTGCTCACCTTTGGCATGGTCATCTCCAAGATCTCCAACAAGCTGGTGGTACGTTCACCTTGGCTTACAGTTGTAATCCTTATGATTTCGGTCCTTGTTGATATGGTAACAACCGCGGTTACCGTGGTAACAGCAAGTGGAGTTTAATAGTACAGCAAACACTTGGTGAGCAGCTACTTTGTGTTTACAGTGCAGCCAAATAAACTCACGTTGTTTTTAATGTTTTTATTTTGTGGAGTCATTTTTGACAAACGATCGCTGTCAGTGCTAAATATATTGCGTTTCCTGTGGCTACTTCACAATAAAAAACACCCCATGTTTCGTCATTTGAAGACTTTTTTAATGTGAAGCAGCAGTGGGAAATGTGTGGTTTGCATTAGCAGTAACTTAATCCAGCTCTGATACAGTTGTGGAACAGTAAACAGTGAGTCTGATATCAATGAGATCAAATTAAAAACTGTAACACTGGAGTGAATCCCTCCTGCACGTGAAGGCAATTTGAGTCCAGTGTGGGAGCTAGCAATGAAAATAAGTATGTGCAGAATTAATACCAAATGTCAATACATTGATCATGCATACAAATACATTCTGACAATAAATAGTATCAAAAACAGGGTTTGTTTTCATGAAAATCTTAACGATTTTAACTTTAATCACTCTAAATGAATTGCATATATATTGGACATAGTTCATTGAATTATGCTCCCACTGTTGCATCTGTGTGAACCCATTTGTAGGCCTGTTGTTTCTCGTGTTTCCTGTGTTTGTATTTAATCAGGTAATTGAGTACAGAATGTATTTAATCAGTGTATTCTTCACCTCGTGTGTATCCCCGTGTCTCTGTAGATAGCACACATGACCAAGAGTGAGCTGCACCTCCCGGACACAGCCTTTGTAGGCCCCGGCCTCCTCTTCCTCAACCAGTACTTCAACAGCTTCATCGATGAGCACATAGTCCTCTGGATCGCCATGGTCAGTGTTTGACACATTTATAGTAGTTTTAACAGTTACTTCTTTTTTTTAAAGGAAAGATTTAATATTGAAATACAACCCTTGACTACTCATCACCACTCAACATGTACCAGTTTCAACCACATAACTGAGCTACTGTTTAACTATTATAGTATATCGCTTGGTGGTGTATAGTCAATCACGTCTATTTGAATATTATCAGTAAAAAGTTTAGAAGTTTTTGAGAGGTTGGCCTGTTCAGTTTAGCTTGAAAGTAATGAAATTATAGACCTGCATTGCATTCAGTGCTGCCCAAAACGAGGAAATTCTCAGACATTGAAATGCTGGGAGTAAACATCTAAATACACATTTGATGGTGTGAAATGCTCTCTGTTTGGATACTGTGGTGTTGTACAAACTGTACATGGATGCTTCATGAGGCTGCACCAAACAAACGGAAGCAAACGTATTGAAAAACAACTGCAGAGATTAACCGACCAAACATTTTCATAATTATTTTCTACTCCATTCTTTGCACACCTGATTCCATTAAGAGCTATACATTTTCATGACAGCTGAATTGAACAAGGTGTGGAGGTGTGCAGAAAAAAACTTGCAGGACAGGTGTGGCGTGATGACTATTAAAGACCAACAGTTAGGTCTATGTACACGTAAGCACAGTTTTCAGTCCTGTTTGTGGGACTCTGTTGGGTTTCACTCTAGCCATCTAATCAGCGACTCATTACACCTGTAGTTCAAGGTTCAGTTCACAGCTTCTTGTAGACTAATTTTTAAACCCTCCTTTGACATCTATATCTTGCTTCTAATCAGGGTTTAATGCTGCCCAGCTTCGATATGAAAGGATGAATGTGGGTTTTATACTATACTTATACTACTATACTATTTTATACTAACTCTATACTTTCTTTAGAGGCATCTTATTGCCATTTCAACCATGAATTCCACTCTGTTTGATCACACTGATAGAATGGAGAATCTTTTGCATTAAGTTTTTATAAAATCAAGTAAAAAAAAAAATGGAAATATGACTTTATCTGTACCATTTGCAAGCTTAAAACAGATTCATATGTCTGGTATTATATTAGCTGAGGAGTATGGAGCTGCAACAACAACATGCAGGTATTTTTTTTCTGACCAACAGTCTGGTATGAATGGTCAGAAGCAGGTTGAATTGCAGAGTCATAATCCTGTGTGGTGCGCAAGGTTTATGTGCGAAAGTAGTGCTTGTTAGGACAGAGAATAAGCAGTTCTCAGGGTCACGAGGAGCAGGACCAACAGCTTTAGTGAACAATATGTTGATTTAAGATAGACCACTAGCATTATTATGAGGAAATTAGGTCTTGTTGCAGCCCTAAAAGGCCCTGAACCCCTACACAGGTGTTTCAAGTTATTCTGACAGATTAAACCTCTGCTTATATTATAGTTGGCAGTTAAGTTGAGGGAAATTTCAACAAGCCTTTTTAACAGCAGACGTTTTTACTTGTCATACTGTAGCAGGAAAAGCACAGGTGTTACTCATACCATTAATTACACCTGGTTTTGTGCACACTGGCTCACTGGCTTTACTTTCTGGGACACTTAAATGGAACAGAGCCATCGTTAATGTATTTATCTGTGCTTCTCCTACTATGACAAGTCAAAATGTCCGCTGTGGAAAAGGAGAGAGATGTCAATGAAGTCTGCTCTGTGCACACCCACACAGTCCTGAGATAAGGTCTAATCAGGGAAAACAAGTGAGAACACCTGTGTGGGTGGACCATGCACATGTAGTGTAGCCTAAATGACGGGGCCTACAACTTTACATGCAATATGACGTAAAAATGATAATAACTTTATTTGTATAGCACCTTTCAAAACAAACCTAGAAGTGTTGAGTTAAAGGCAGCTGGACTTGCTTTAGAGTCTTTGGCTTTTATAGATATAACATGACCTGGATGGCACTTTCAAAACAAAGTTACAAAGGGCTTTACATGGGAAAATCTAAATAACTAAATAAAAACTAAAAATCAGGCAAATAAAAGTACAGAGAATGACATTAAGTAAAATACCCAACAATAAAATAAGATAAAAAGAGTGTAAGTCATAATAAAATAACTGCTATAGTTATGCTTTTGCTGCTTTACTTAGTGTAGGTGGTGGGTGGGTTGTTTACATCTAAAATGTATTAGTAAATGTGTGGTTATTCAACAGAAATTGTTCTGAATACATCAGGTAAGTTGGTCAGTGAGCCTAAAACCTGGTGCACTCTGTTTTTAAAGAAGCACTTTATAAAAGCCATTTGAAATGGTAGTTAACAGATTTATTTACTGATTGTTTTTTAGTTATGTTAGTATTTCTTTATGCGTCCAGCACAGAGTTTCACTGTGTTATAATTGCTGCTCTTGAACTTTTTTTACATTTTTTTTTTATCCAGCCTTTGATGTTTGATCCTCTTCGTCCCTCTTTAGGTCTTCTCTCTGCTGGATCTAACACGCTACTGTACGGGCATGTGCCTCCAGATCGCCTCTCACCTGCGCATCCAAGTCTTCAGCATCACGCCGCCGAGCCACGCCCACCGCGACTGACGGCTTGCCCGGCGGGAGGAGGCAGGGGGAGACGCGGATCTCTCCCCGCTCCTGAAAGCAGACGACCACGAGGAGACGCCCTCAACCCCGAGCCAATGCAGCCTTGACAAAGTGACCACTTCTGATTAAAACTGCCTCTCCCACCAGGTGGAAAAATAAAACCAACTCGAATACAAACCAAAAACAGAAAAAAAAGGAAAACAAAAAGGTTTTGAAAAAGCATGGATCTATTGAATGGAAAATTACATGGAACCAGAGTTTCCCTTGAATTCCTCAGTGGCTGTTGTAGCCAATTAGCATTTTAATTTAAACATTAGTGCATATTGTTAGAAAATAAAGTTTAGATTTTTGCATCAGAAGGAAACTCATTACATTTCCTGCTTATTCAACTCAAATACCAAAATGTTTGCTTTAACAGGTACTTTATAGTTTGAGCAAATATCAAAGCATTTTTAATCTGCTTTAAATTTACAGACGTGCGTCCAGTGTGCGGGATTGTCACATATTTAAGACGCATAAATATACGACAATTTTAACTGCTCAATGAGGTAAATTTCTTTGATATATGTCCAGACTAAATGGATTACCTGTTTTAAAGTTTTCGTAATCATTTGTTTTTATTTATTAAATGAATGTGACTCAATCTGACACGAATCAGGGTTTAAAAAATGCAGATTACATTTTTTAAATGACCTTTAAAACCTCAAATTTTCCAATGAAGTTTGCAATGTGGAATGGCAGGTTGTCAACGTGCTACATGGAGGGGTAACAGTCTGTGTTGGTGCTGAAAACGACGACAGGTTTTCTATAAGGCTTCTCTCACAAACACCTTTTTTGTTAATATTTTTATTCCCTGTTACTCATCTCATCCTACAGTCCTGGAAAATGAAATAAAAAACACCTCACCTCCGGCCTTGTAGAGCGCCTTCGACTGATGAAGCATTAACACACGACTTATTCTGCTTTCTCTGTTCTTCTCCCTGAAGGGCTAATAGTTAATTATTTGTGATTGTACAGATTTCAACTGAAGACGCCTTAAATATTTTTGTTGTAATTACTGTTTAACTTGTGAATATTTAAAACAGCTTTGTACGTTTTGTTTTTCCACTGAAGTATCATACCAGATGCAACAATAGTAATAATACAAAGCTACTGGAAGTTTTTTTTTTTTTTCTTAACTGTTCACTCATGAGGTTTCTTGACTTATACAAAAATGTGTATTATGTATAGGTGAGTGATTCACTTTGTTGGATTATCAGTAATTTTGTAATGATTGATTATTACTGAATAGTTGTGATCTGATGTACTCATTATTCAGGTTCATTGGGATCAAAAGGGATGTTTCTGTAGTGCCGGTAAACAAAGTAAGCGTAGAAAAACAACTGTGTTGAATTTTATTTGGAAAAATAAAATGATCTTCCTCTCAGATTCTGCTCCTGCAGGATTATGGACATTACAAAGGGGCATGTTCTTAAAACATGATTTTGCATAACTTACAATGGACTTTGGATCTATGCATTAAAATGTACAACCTTGATTTCAACACCATGTTGCACTGTCCGATAATGTAGTAAAACACCTTTCTACTAACAGATGAGTGGATAAGATTGTAATAAAGAAAATATTTTTCATGCGATTTGTTGTCACTGTCAGTGGTGAAAGAAGTACTTAGATCCTTTACTTAAGCAAAAGTCTCAATACCACAGTATAGAAATACTCCATTACAAGTAAAAGTCCTGCATTCAAAATCGTACTTAAAGTACTCGTTCTGCAGAAAAATGGCCCCATGATTTTTGGGATATGATATATTTTGGGGTTTTGAGTGAAATATCTCAACAACTACTGTATGAATTGCCATGAAATTTGGTCCACACATTCATGTCAAACTAATGACATTCCCAACAGACTCGGCTGTATTTTGTGTTTAGTGCCAATTAGCAAATGTTAGTTAACAAGCTAAACATTATACCTACATCAGCATGTTAGCATTTAGCTCAAAGCACCACTGTGCCTAAGTACAGCTTGCAGAGTTGCTAGCATGACTATATACTCAGTCTTGTTTTTGTGAAACATTGGATAATTTGACCTCTTTGGGCATCAAACAACAGATTTTAATAAAACTAAAAAGTTTAGAACTGCTAACAGCTTATAGATATCTGAAATGTAACAAAGGCCCCAACTTGACGCTCATTTTTATGTACAACCTTAATTTGAAAAGTAACTATAGCTGTCAAATAAACGCTGTGGAGTGAAAAGTATACTAATTCCTTCTGAAATGTAGTGGAGTAGAAGTGGAACAAAATGGTACTTATGTACTTGAGTAAATGTACTAAGCTACATTCACACTCAAAAACAACACCAAGATGACTGAACCAAACCATTTTATTTCAGTCAGAGGAGCCACTGAACTGATGCAATCTGAATCCCATTTCCAGATACGTTACTCATTGTCTCGCCTAACATCACATGACTTCTCTGACAGCGGCCAAATGCTGACAGTATCAAGTAGTCACTTCCACTTTTGTCATTATAATAAAGAATTTTGTAAAACCGACATTCAGAGGAAAAAGTTGGAGCAGTTGACGAGCATTGTCTGAGGCTGTGTTTATATTCTGCGGCATTCAAATCAGATGCATCAGTCCCCGGTGCCACGGTCACAATAACACAATCAAAATAAGTTACAGAACATGCTGAGGGGGTCTGAATTTCAGACAGTAGCGAGCCTGTTGAGTCCCACAGGGACACACATACAGGTGGCTATGAAAGCTGTAATATTACTTACATGTAGCTCCAACAATCAATTCCATTTGTACCACATTAAGAATCATTATCCTATATCCCATTCATTCTCATTGTAAATTATTAGGGCATGATGCAGCTAACATTTATAAGAAGACATTAAATTAAAAAAACAACAACAGGAGATAAACAAAAATGTTCAAAACAAGCAGGAATGAACAACGAAGGCACTTCAAGTTTTCATGTTTTTAAAGACAACAAAGATATAACAGCCAACACTGAAATTAATTATCTTGTTCATCCTCTATGTCCTCCATTTCTGTAAAATGAAGCCGTAGCGGTAAAAGCCAAACACAGCCAGGGCTGCAAGTACTGATTTTTTTTCATCTGCCGAGTATTTATTCAATTAATCAATTAATCGTTTTGTCTATAAAATTGTGAAAAATGCCCATCACAATTCCCCAGCACCCAAGGTAATGACTTCAAACCTTTTTGTTTTTGTTCAACCAACAGCCCAAAACCCAAAGATATTCAACTTAAACAGAGAAAAGCAGAAAATACTGGTACCAGCAAATGTTTGGCATTCTTTCCTTGAAAAGTGACTAATGGATTATCAAAATAGTAGCAGATTGTTTTCGATTGACTAATCAATTAATCTGCTAATAGTTTGAGCTTTAAACACAACAGTTTGTGGATGTTATGGTAAAACGTTCTTGCTGCACGCTGACACACACACACAGACGCTCAATGAGTCCTGACCTGCTGCTGTCAAATGTTTCACACTTTAACAGCACCATCAATCAATGAAATGGTGAGGGCAAAATGTGAGGAAGGTGGTAAAGCGTGGAGGGAGTGTTTTGTGTTCGTTTGTGTACGTGTAGCTATGTGTTGTACAAAAGTCTCAGATGCCCCCAGCGGAGGAAAAGAAGATTTACAGGCGTCTTCTTTCTGGCTGCCATTCCTTTCACCGGCCAGCCCCATCCATCATCTTCTGAAAAATGTTTCATCACCATCTCACATGAGTCTCTATCCTCCGTCCGGACTCATGCAACACAAGCACCGAGGACTTCAGATTCCCGTTCCCACCCAGTTCCCCCGCTTTGTCCTCTCCACTGAACAGGAGAGAAAGGGTGGAGGTTGAAATGCAGAAAGGACAGGAGAGGGAAGTCTTCCTCTGTCACACCCGCTCAGGGTTGATGTCCCTGTTCACTCTGCGTCTGGGGAACAGCTTTCGCTTTAGCAGAATCAGCTGCAAGGAGAGGGAAGAGAGGAAATGGCATAATTAGAAACTGCATGCAGCTAAGGAAAGACAAAACAAGCATTGTGCTGTCTGTTAGCGAGAGGATGACTGTGATACAGAAGGATGGGGATGTTTACAGCTATAGTTAAACATTTTGGGAAATGCACTTAGCTTATTCGCTTTCTGAGAGTTATGTGACGATCAACACCACTCTCATATATTGTTTGTCTGTTAAATGTGAAGCTACCATAGATATATACATTTAGATCGCAAACCCGGCTTGTTGAATTGTTGTACATGTATATATCTATGCCTTCAGACAGAGCCAGCTAGCTGTTTCGCCCCGTTTCCAGTCTTTATGCAAAGCTAACCAGCTGCTGACTGACAGAAAGCAAATATTTCCCAAAATGTTGACCTATGTCTTTCAGATAATTGGGACTTGGTTACTCAAAAGGACTTTGACACCAATCCCCCTCAGACCTTTTGTAACCCAAGAAAACAAAGATAATCTTAGAAGCAGGGCAGCAGAGTAAAATCACCTCCCTCTGGAGTGAAGACACTTTTGATCTCTCTAATCTAAACTGTACAAAGCTGAATCACATTTCTCTATCTGGTGCCAAAAAGACACCAAAAGTCTGTTTGTGTGGTGACAGAGGCACTGGACAAGTCTGACACATTCCTAACTGGGAACACTGGTCCCCACGGGTTGCTGTGGGGGGAAATTCTCCTAAGGTCATTGCAACTATTAACCTTTCTTTAGATTCGCTGAGGAGAAACTGGAAACCTTTGGATTAGGGGAGTGCCTCAGAACAGCTCAATGTCAAACCTGGGTCGAGTAGTATTTGTTAAACAATTCCTGCCATTTATTTGAAGCCCTTTCCAGTAACAAATTGGAAGAATTTGACAGGAAAGTTGTCCAAGAACACTATCCTGATTTTAAAATTCTTTGCTATAATGTTCTTTGGACGTTCTTCCAGCTAGGTATCCCACTTATCTTGCAACAAAGAAGGTTAAAGTAAATACTAAGCACTGTATGATCCAAGTCAACACAGACAGACAAGTCTCGCGTTTCACAGAGGATTGCTGGGGGTCTTTCATTTCTGTAAAGTCAGGTCCTGGCTGAGCTGGTTAGACTAGCGCAACACATGAGACAGACGCACCTTTGAGTGGAATTTCGGTAGCAAAGGCCTGAATCATAGCTCAAGTGTGAATCATGGAAATGGAGAGGTGTGTGAGCGAATGTCCTGTGTGTCTTTATCTGAATGTGTAAATAAACTGTGCGTGATCCGAGGTGGACACACTGACCTGTTCGGCGAAAAATGACATGATGGTGAAGATGACGAGCGTCACGAGGACACAGTGCGTCCAGAACTTCAGCTTGTCCCGATACACTCGCCTAGAAAAAAAAGAAGCACACTTCAGTCACTTATCATCCTTCATTACCCCATCCAACACCAGCAGGTACAGATGCAGAAACTAAATGTATGTTTCCTGATTGGGTGACAGTAACGTTTGAGGTGGCACGTCTCGCTGGAGGGGAGACCAGTTGTGTTCTGATGTAACAAGAAGGAAACATGCAGTATGCAGAGGGCAGCAGGGCAACAGGGTGACAAGGTGACACCACCCAACGCCATCTGCCTGTTTCTTTATCAACTCACAGACAGAGCGGGAGGTGGAGAGGCAGGGGAGGAGACGGGAGGCTCAGCTGTGTTGATGATCTTGCAAGTATCTTACAGCTAGCGACTGATCTGAAGCGGCTTGGTCTAATTTTAAAGTCTCTTATGTGAGGCTGCCATTCTCCAGCTGAAGCCCCCTGATACAGAAGCAGGATCCCTGATAAAAACCCTCTAAAGCCCCCCGAGGGATTCCCCCTGCTCCAACCTGGCAACATTCGGGCCCATGTGGTGACAGCCACAAATTCTTAACTTAAGCTGTTTGGGGGAAAAAATAGCTTGATAAATTACAGACTCACGTGCAACAAGGACTCTGGTACAGTGCTGGTATGTGTGCTTTAATAACAATGCTGTCTGCAGCTAATTTATAAAACGACTTAATTAGTCGACAGAAAATTCATGTTCAACAACTTTGATGATTGTCTCTCCTTTATATCATGTAAACGGAATCTCTTTGGGTTTTGGACTGTTGGTCGGACAAAATAAGCATGCTGAGTCTGCCTTGGTCTCAGCAGGTATTTTGGTCATGAAGCAAAGTAGTGGACAAATTAAACTTTTGACCTGATGATGGCGCTAGATGAAAAGTGAATTCACCCTGAGGTGAACACGTATGTCTTAAATTCCATGGCAATCCATCCAATAGTTAGTTAGATAGAGACATTTCACTCAAAAACCATAAATGTCAACCTCATGGTGGCGCTAGAGGAAAAGTCGGGGGATCATCAAAGTCATTAAGATTTATCCTCTCGAAACCATGTGAGTCTGTACAAAAACTCCAGGACAATCCATCCTATAGTTGGGATAAACGTCTGGACCAAAGTGGTGGACCAACCATCATTACTATCCCTGCTGCTCACGTTGCTAATAATAGTTGCAGCTTCAGTAGCAACTCGGCTAAAACTCTTTCAGTGACCTACAGGTTGTGTACAACTGATCAAAACTTTATAACCTACCATTCCTGGAGCTCGTCCATATGCAGGAACCTGTTGCGATACTCTCTGGGCAGTTCAAACTGGGACGGCAGCGGGAACATGGATTCATAGAAGTCTCTCAGAACAGCTTTCACTGTGGCAGCGTCCTTATGGCTGTGGTCGATGTTATCATTCAGACAGATGAACTTCCTGTTGGGGATTAGTGAAAATACAGACGTCAGTACAGTTTAACAACCAACATGGTAAAGAGGTCAACTTTAGTTATTCCCACCTGGGATTCTTCCTAATGTCATCTAGCTGGCCGACCACGTGGGACACATTTGTCCGCACCATCTTGAAAGCTATCTCCTCCTCCCCCATGATCTCAAACCTGTCCAACAGAGGACATGTTAGCAGCAGCAACTTGGCAGGGAGAATATCTGAACTTGAATACATCGTCAGACTGACTAGTGGTACATAATAATCTCACTTGTACTTATTCTGGTCTCTGAAGGCTTTGTGGATGCGTTCTGTGATGGCCTTGCAGTGGAGGATGAGGCCTTTTGTGACAGGAGGCTGTGGATTAAAGAGACAGAACATCAATCAAATAATTCAGCTTATAGAACAAAGAAAGAGATTTAACAGCTATAAAACATCAATTTGGGGTTTTCTCTTTTTCCAAGCCATTCATTTCAAGTATGGCTCACCATGCTGGGATCATAGTAGGCCTCCTGAGTTGGGTTCATCAGGTGGAGCTGAGTCAGGTTAGTCGGGAGAGTCTTAGAGCAGTTTATCAACATCTGCTCCAGGCCTGTCAGGTCCTAGAAAATGCAACAAAGAAATATTTCACACAGGAACTTCAAAACCACAGGGAAGAGAAGATATATCAAAGCCAGGACCGACCTGGAGGCTTAGTGGAAGCTCGTGGATCCTTGTGGCGAGAGTTCGAATCTCCCGGTCGGACAGGATGCCTGAGTGGTCGGTGTCAATCTCGTCAAACACCTCAGACACGTTGAGCTGCTGCTGAGCACTCATCAGGAAGTAGAAGTATGAAAAGGCGAACTGCATGTCCTCTGGGTGACGAACGCGATGGACTGACGTCTTGTCAAACTCCTCTGGAAATCTGAAGGGAAGAGCACAGAGCACTTTAAGATGTTGCCTCTTGAGGAATACCTAAGCATCGTAACATAGAATCTGTAACACACTCACATGTCCTGCAGCTCCTGCATGACGAGACGGTCGATCATGTGAGGCATGTGTGCGGGGACTTTGCGGGACGTGAATCCAAACTGGCCGTTGAGCAGCTTGTTGACGTAGCGCAGCGAGTCAGCAAAAGTGTCCTGCAGCCTTCGGCCAGTGGCGCCATCATCGGTCTCGTATGACAATTCTCTCTGCAGACGCTCCTCTTCCTGTCAGGTCAACGCAAAGAAATTAATATTTAAAGAAATGAAAATGCTTGACTAGAAAAGTGGAAGTTGTAGGCCTTATTACCTCAAGCAGTTTCTGGAAGTATTTCCTCCTCTCCCATGGCAGGAAGCCTCGGTCTGAGGAGGTGAAGTGTTGGAGTCTCCTCCCCACTGGAGCTCTTCCTGCAGCGTCGGCTGGCTCTGCCCGACTCTCGGTGCTCTTGATTTTGGAAATGCTGCTTAGCAGTTTGGAAGTCAAAGGCCTCTCGATCGCAGCATTCAGATTATAATGTTTGGGAGTTACAAAGTCTTTCTTAATCTGGTCATCAATATGGACTGGGATAGGAAGAGTGACATGTTTTTCTTGGATAGCCACGTCTTTCCTGGACATTTCTTCTTTTGAGATTTGACTTTTCTGAAAGATGTTTCCAATTTTATCTTTCACAGGCAGTTTTCCTTGCTCTCCCTCCAAATCTTTATAGGGCTTTCCCTGGACCTTGGCTGCACCCTCATTAGCTGGATGTGAATCGATGACCTGCTGCTTTTGAGCCACTGTCTTGTAAGGTTTCAGAAGCTCAGCCTTTGTGAGGTTATAACCCTTCATGGTAATGTCACCAATCAGAAGCTTCTCCTCCAGCTTTTGCAGCTCAAGGCGCACAGCAGCTGGTAGAAGTGACGTATTCAGTGCAGGAACTTCTATGATAACCTGAGGTTCACCAGGCTGCCTCTTCTGGATCTTAGGACCCCGTTTGTCCTCAGGAATGTCTGAGAACGGGAACGCTGGCTCTGGAGTCAGGGTCGGCTTTGGCTCTTTGCCGGCATCTTTGCTCGCAGCCTGGGACACGTTAGCCTGAGGTACCTCGCGGGTGTCGACAGCTACTCTGAAGCTCATTGTGAACTCTGTGCTGTCTTCTCTCTGGAAAGTGAGATTGTACCAGATCTGGGTGGCGTTCTGGCCAGGATGGAGCAGCAGGTGAATGGTCTTCCACTTGTTGGCGACGGAGGTGTGGCGAACCACCGTGTTGTCGCTGACGTGGGCCTCGGAGACTCTGCGAGCCAGTCTGTCGAAGCTGAAATATGGCCTGATTTCACCTACTGGGAGGGTGTACAGGGTCTGATTCCTCAGGAGGGTCACACGGTGCAGCTCACCAAAGTGCTCTACAGCAGAAATGAATACATGTTAAAGGAGAAGGCTGCCAATATTCCTTTACCCGAACATGTCCCAAATGGCACATTAAGTTATTGTTATAAAGCAACTGTGGCTAGAAAATATCAACATAGTATGAATTTTTATTTAGCTCACCTTGGCCACAGTCTCCCACATCAAAACCACAGGAGAGGACATTGCAGGCTTGGTCACAGAACTTGTCTGCCAGCCAGGAGTTGGCACAGCCTTGATTACAGTACGACGTCCCCCCAAGACCTCCTAGACCACCTGCAAACTGCCACACCGGTCCACCAGCTCCACCGGGCCCGCCACCACCGACCCCAGCCGCAAACCGACTGTTCCCCGCTGCACCTGTCAGGAAAAACAAACAAACAACGTATTAGACATGAATAAAACTATTTATCTTATTTATACAGGAGAGATGATGATCTGTGTTGATCTCTTTACCGAGGCAGTCTCCTCCATCCCAGTCACAGGCAGAGTTGTTGCAGGCTTTGTCACAGTACCCATCTTTGATCCAAGATCCTGGGCAGCCCTCAGCACAGTTGGGGACAGGCCAGGTGAGATACACCTGCAGGGAAGTGAGGAAAGAACATTTTTTACATTGTATTAAACCAGCAAACTGCATCACAAATTTGAAAATGAACTCCAGGTGAGCATTTGGATGTTGCAGTCTTACCTTCTGTCCTTTCGAGTGGCTGTAGAAGTCGTCCGGCCAGACGTCTTTGCCAAACATCACGTCATCATTGAGGTAAATGAACTTTTGGGAGAGACCTGGGATGCGGTGGATGTGGGTCTCTATGGCAGGAGAGCTGAAAGTGGGAAGGTGGCTGTGGTTCTGGAAGATATCCTGGAAGTCAAAGATAAACATATTTACATACATATAATAATAAGCTAAACATTTAATTTCCAACCAATACAAAGCATAGTTTCTGTGACAAGTTTGTGTGCCTCGAAAAGAAAGACTTCAGGAAATTTGTTTGCTAATTTGACTGTAAAAGAACATAGAAATTGTGCTCAAATAAAATCTGAATTTAAGTGTTAAATAAACATTTTTAAAGTTCATTAATATAAATATAACATGTACAATTTAATCATTATTTTTCAGTAGGGGTTCTTTCCAATATGACAAAAATACATACATTGTTTTGGTCTGTTTCTAATTGGTGTTTAAGACATTACATGGGGTTAGGAGTCAGTAAAAATAGGCTGAGCACCCATCCCATGTAATGAGTGTGGGAGAGGTCGAGGCTTAAATTTTACCTGATGTGTGACAACTGTAACTCTGGGGTTATCCAGGTTGAGCCAGGAGGGAATCTGCCCGTTAGTGACGATGAAGATGTGACGCACCCAGGGGGCGTGTCTCTCCACAGAGCGCAGCGAATAGCGGAGCTCCTCGTTGTCCTCGAATCGGCTGGCTGAAACATCTTCATCCTGTTTGGACTGGAGAGGAAAAACAGAAAAGAGAGGAGTGAACGATAAACATTTAGACTGTATCTGAGGGGATTTTATTGCTCATAACAGACATGGTTTCAGCCCAACCAACATATCTGTTCTAAAATCAATAAACAGGAGGAGGAGGACCAGTTTTACCTGTGAGATGGCGGTGAGGTCCCAGAACAAGTAGCCAGGGCTGATGGTTAACTCTTTTCCATCCAGGGTCAGGTTCTTTTTAGCCTGCTGGGTCAGATCGGTGAAATCCTGCGGGGTTTTCAGGTGGAGCAGAGCGATGCTGGCCTCAGAGTATAACTCAAACTGAGGGACAAATAAACAGATCAACAGTAAGGTGTTAATTGCTTGGAAGCATACTCCAGTGATCTGGAATTGCATTTTAAGTTGGCGTTATAAGTATTAAAGACTAAATAAATAAAAAAGAATAAAAAGAATGGTAAAAACTGACGCAGCAGAAATCGGGATGTCCTGACTTTTAGTCCCTGGTGTGGGTCAACCTCCGAACACACCACAAACCCACAAGGCAATTTTTGACACGACAAGGTGACCTCTGACCCTGCAGCTACAGAGGCCAAATCAAAGCAGCTATGATGCCTGTGTTGAGGCATCTGCTGGCTGCTGCAGCCTCGAGTCAGAGTGTGTGTGTGTGTGTGTGTGTGTGTGTGTGTGTGTGTGTGTGTGTGTGTGTGTGTGTGTGTGTGTGTGTGTTTAAAGAGGTGAGAGTTTGGAAAGTTCTGTGATGTCATCTTCTCCATGGGGGTCACATGGAGGTGGCTCTCCGTCTGATCTCAGGACAGCTATGCGAAGCATCAGAGGACTCTGTGTGTGTGTGAGAGTGTGTGTGCATGTGTGTGTGTGATGCATGTGAGAGAGATTCCCCTGGCCTTGTCCCGCCTCTCCCATCTCTCAAGCTCTGAACCCAAACGTCTCACATGAGCTCGTGTTCTGCCTCGCCTCGTTTGTGTTTCTCTGCTCCTGTTTTTAGGTGAGGAGGATCAGCTGTGTCTTATAAGCCCAGCGGGGAGCAGCCAGGAGACAGTGAGCCCCCAGATCACATTGCCATCTTTATTATAGCTCTCTTTATAGTCCTCATAATGCTCTAACACACGCACACAAAGCAGAGGTGTGTGGTGGCCTTGCACAGACACACGTGTGGCACATAAACCTGATTATTTACTTGGTCACAATGAACAATTTTACTAGTCCTGAAAGAATTATTTTATCAACCATTTTTCTCGACCGGTAAGGACTTTTATTTATTAAGTGAAAATGCCAAATGTTTTCTGGTTCTAGCTTCTTAAAGGTGAGGATGTGCTGCTTTGTTCTGTTTTATATCATTGTAAACTGAATATCTTTGGGTTTTGGACTGTTGGTCCGACAAAACAGCAGTTTAAGGACCTTCACCCTCACTCTGGGACAATTATCTGACATTTTATAGTCTAAATCAAGGGTCTCAAACTGCCGGCCTGGGGGCAAGATCCGGCCTGTGAGACCATTTCATAAGACCACAACATGTTTCGAATTTATTGCACGCAATTTTTTTTATTTTTTATTTATCCAGTTTCCTTTTATTTGAATGTCATTTTCTAGCTAGGCTGTAAAATCTGAGCCCAAAAATTGGTCGTTTCTTTCCCATTTAAAGGAGAATAACTTTTGAAAGAGGAAATAACACATCCTTCCTCTCACAAAAGTTAAAATCATAAGCAATTAAACACACAGCTGCTCAATTTGGTACTTTCAGGGGTTTTGTTGCTACAACCTTCCTTGATCTGGTATGGTCAACAGCTTATGTTAGCTAACGTTAGCAAACTTTAGTCAAGTTCTGCTGCAGAACAAACATTACTGTGTGAGTTTGCTGACTTTATGACTCCTCTCCATTTGTGCTGCAGTTACAGCAGGTTTTTGCATTTAGCATTTTCACATAATTGTCACTTGTAGCCTCTGTTCAGCAAAATTAAACAGTCTTTCTTTAACATTTCACCGCTTATCAGCATTAAAACGTCAGCTGTGATCCAACAGCAAAATGTTTCTAAACCCAACAGAGCAGCTGACCTGGAGGGAGAAGAGAAAGTTTCAAGACAAGTGGACATTTGATTTATTTTTTTGCAGGTTTAATGGGACTGCTCCCTGTTTCATTTGGAAGCAGAAATATGGAGCAGTATGCCAGCCATGAGGGAGAGAAGAGAGTCTACATTTTAAGTTTTACTACATTAAAGTTGAAAAAGAAAACACTGGAGGGTTCGTCAGCTAACTGTCATGCCCTCCAGGCAGAAGCTAAACTTATTCCTCACCACAGTATTAACATGTCCCGTGTGAGTCTTGCTCTCGACACATTATAAACTGTGATCGCCGTGGCCTGCGTGTCACTGCAGAGGCAACACAAAATGTAATGAGTCTAGATAAAGTTGAGCTGACATGCTGGGTAAACATATTAACCCTGTGGTGAGTGATCTTTTTAAGCAGATGGATTGGCGTGCGGCACAACATCTGAGCTGGAGCTGCATCACCTGTTGGGTCGGGAGGTCAGGCCAGTCTGACAACCAGAAACTGGCACCTGAACCTGAACCTATCCAGGTCTTTACGTAACGTACTAAACATCGTCAATATAACAACGTGACATATGAGTGACGACTGTGCCTTTGACCGATTCAACAGTGTTGTTGTTTTTTTTTCTTGCATACTTTTAAGATTGAAGAAGACATCCAGTTGTCTGTTGGCAGATGTCCATGATATGAGTGTGACAGACATAAAATCCACATATTAGACTTCTTTCTTGTCAATTCTCAATGAAGTGAAACAAAATGGCAATTCAGTCTCATTATTATGCTAATATTAAAGATCTTAAGACAAACTGGGTTACTTTGACAGAGGTTTAATGATCACATGCCTGACAAGACCATTTATCCTTGATGAAAAACAGTACAACATTGCTTTTTTTTTGCAAAGCAGGGAAGGAGAGCAAACAACTTCTGTGTGGAACCAGTTTACGGCTGCTGGTAGACATTTAAAAGACCCTGTGAAGGGAAAAGACACTGCTTGGATTATGTTTGAGGTGTTATGTAAAGAGAAGAGTGGTTATTTCACATTTTTCTTTAAGTAGTCAGAAAGAAGTTAACTCATTTCTCTAGCCGACTTGCAACAATGTTAATAATTGATTAATCATACGAGTCATTTTTAAGCAAAAAATACTGGTTCCAGCTGCTCAAATTTGCTGGTTTATTTGTCTTATAATGTTAGTAAACTGAATATCTTTGGATTTTAGAGTGTTGGTCAGACAAAACGAGCAATCTGAAGATGTCACCTTGGGCTCTGGGAACTTGTGATTGGGAAGTCTTCACTATTTTCTGACATACACGATTAATCTAAACTAAACTAATCAGTAGATTAACTGATGGTGAAACATATCATTATGGTAAATGCACAGAGTTTTCATAGTTCATTTCATCACATCTATACAGAGGCCAGTTGTGTACAGTTTTCCTTACAACTGTGACATATGTGCATTTTTATAATCTGGAAAAATGCACAGCCCACCTACACATACACTTAACATTTTAATACTTATATTACATATTTGTATAATTTTTTAACTTTGCATTTGTATCCTTTTAATTCTTATTTTTACTCTTATTGTAATTATTAGTCTTTATTGCACACCAGCCTTTTCAGCACAGCCTCGCGAGTACGGATGGCTCTGCAGAAATAAAAACCTTTGAATCTTGCTTCGTAGTGGAGATGAGACACCGTGTGGACAACCGCAGGCTCCTCAAACACATAAAAATACACGCTAATACAAACACATCAGCAGGCTTGTACACAAACACCGGGGACAGGACTCGACAAGCAACAGCGCGGGCAGATGATTGGGGTTGTGGGGCAGCTTTCATCACCATGGCACTCGGTCTAACACCAGCTATAAATACCAGCCGCCGCTCACTGCTGAACCTCTCCCTCTGCACTATGCACATCATCCCTCTTTCACAGAATAGGGCTTGGCGACACCAGGAAACACCTTGAAATCCTAACTGTGCATTGTGTGGTGGGCCGTGTACCTAGAATCCCTCCAGCGTTAAATGCCACACACACACACACACACTCTTTCCAACCTCTCTCCTGGGCTCTGTGTGGCTTCACATATCCCAGTATCATCTCCACTCCCACCGCATACCCTCCATTTTAACCCTTCAGCACCCTCTTCCAGCTTGTTCCACTTATAAAAGATTAAACCTGGACTCCAAACAGGTAAAGCCAGGCATAAATAAACACGTGTGAGATGACAGGGCGTGTCATAGAGTGCAGGGAAGGTCAGTAAAATCCTTGTGACCTTCCAGTGTGCTGGCTGGCGCCGCGCCACTCCAAACAGTTGTTCTAATGTTAAACCCCCGCACTGCCAGCTAAGGTTACAGCCCGAATGCCGCTGGTTATTTTTTATTTTTTTTTTTAAAAAGAAACAACTGTGCAGATTGTGCCATTTTTGGAAGAAATAAATAAATGTATTGTTGATTATGATCTTTCTTTGTGCCCTATGTGATAGTATACCTACTGGGTATGTTTACTGGTGTACAATGAGGGGGAAAAAAGACAGTATTGCAAATAAATTGCAGTGTTCTGGGAAAGCCTACAATAACCAACTCTCCGCCAGTGGTTAAAGGGATTATCAGGCCTCCTTGCTGTGGATAAATTTGCATTTGCAATAAAAGAAACCTTGAAAAGATGTTAGGATCATTCATAAACTAACCTCATGGAGGATTCCCCAACACAAGACCTGTATCTGTTTTAAAATACAAAGAAATTACTTAAGATATGAATAAACTGAGCACCTTTAGTATTTATTCATTTTGTTAATTATTTTATTGTTTATGCTGTCCTTTTTTATTCTCTCTCATATATATATATATATATATATATATATATATATATAGATAGATAGATAGATAGAGATAAATAATTTTATTTATTGTACAATGAATAATTGGCTTAAAAGAAGCAAACATTATTGATTTGAAACACTATATAATTGGATATTGTAATATAACCTCTATGTAAAATCAAAGACACACTGCAGCTTCAATAACTGTATTCATAACATAATATGTTTTATATCACAGTGTGTTTTAAATACAGTAGGGCTGCAACAATTACTTTCATTATCAATTAATGTGCTGATCATTTCCTCAATTGATCACTTAGTCTATAAAATGTCAGAAAATAGTGAAAATAAGCCTTTTTATAATTTCCCAAAACTCAAGTTTATATATTTAAATTGCTTGTTTGGTTCTGGCCTGCAGTCCAAAGATGGTCAGTTTACTCTCCTAGAAGACGAAGAAAACCAGCAAATAGTCACATTTGAGAAGCTGAAACAAGTACATTTTTGCTTGAAATATTACTTGGTGGCATCAGCCGTCTTGTATGGGGTGGCCTGTTGGGCCAGTGGCATCTCTTCCAGGGATAGGAAGAGACTGAACAGACTGATTAAGAAGGCCAGCTCTGTCCTTGGATGCCCTCTGGACCCAGTGGAGGTGGTGGGAGGCAGGAGAATGGTGGCCAAGCTATCATCACTACTGGAGAACACTTCCCACCCCCTACATGTCACTCTTTCAGCACTGGGCAGCTCCTTCAGCGACCGGCTGCTCCACCCGCGGTGTCTGAAGGAGAGGTACCGTAGGTCCTTTCTGCCTGCTGCTGTCAGACTCTATAATCAGCACAACTCCCGGTAATCTACATTGACTGTCAATAAGCAGGCTGTTCACTACTTTACTTCATCTGCTGCTGTGCAGTATCTTTATACATATTTTTTTATTCATGATGTTATTTACTTCATCTGTTGCTGTGTAATACTTTCATGTACATGTATATTATATATGTGCAATATTTTTATTTTTATCTTATCTATTGTTCATACTTACAAATGCACTCAGTCACACTATTATTATTACTGTCTTTACTGTGTACAGGACTTTTTTCTATTTATTTTTATTGTATTTTATTATATTTTATTATTGTATTTCTATATATGACACTTTTTCTGGCTGTTGTAACGCTGAAAATTTCCCAGCTGTGGGACAATTAAACGCTTATCTTATCTTATCTTATCTTACTTAAATTGATTCTCTTGATCCACTTATCGATTGAATAATTGTTTCACTTCTAAAATACAGTAATGGGAGGTTTTAAGAATTCATTTTAAGGATTGTTCAGGCTTCTGAAGAGTTCACTGATGCCGTAAAGTTGTTGTATAACACCTCTGTTTTGTATTTAGTATAATACAAAGGCAGTTACAAAAGACGTAATCTGTCATCCATTAATTCCAGTCAGCCACGTGAGTGTATATTCGGAAGACGGGACAAACAGTTGACTCATGCCCGTCCTGCCTGTCTGCCGGTGTGACAGGGTCACTCAGCACCAGGCTGCACTGTTTTGTTTTCTTTGATTATTTCAGAGTAATCCACGCTCGTTAGTGGCATTCCTCCCTCTCAAAATATAAAGCAGAGTTCTGATTAGAGAAAATTATTAGATACACAAGCCGCCAGCCACCGAGCTAAACAGAGGCCCTTTATCCACATCACAACATAACTGTTTAAAATAGAAAAAGCCCGTATTTAGCAGGGCAATACAACCTCCTCTCCAAGGAGGATTTGACATTTGTGTGTAGCCTTTTCTTAGATTACGCTGCTATGATGTATAAAAAGATCGTAATTCGTGCACACACAAATATACAGTGTATGTCTGCAGTAATAATGATGTAGCCGCATCCTTCAGCACTGTGATAGCACACTGTGAGAGTGACATCTGGTGGCAATAGAAAATAGAAAAAGCCCGTATTTAGCAGGGCAATACAACCTCCTCTCCAAGGAGGATTTGACATTTGTGTGTAGCCTTTTCTTAGATTACGCTGCTATGATGTATAAAAAGATCGTAATTCGTGCACACACAAATATACAGTGTATGTCTGCAGTAATAATGATGTAGCCGCATCCTTCAGCACTGTGATAGCACACTGTGAGAGTGACATCTGGTGGCAAAGTCAGTTATGTTAAAGCTGCCTTTTTACCTCGTCACTGACACCACTTCCAAAAAAACCTTAATGAAATAATGCACATTCTCTGCATCAAGTAATTCATGCAATTAATAAAAGAAAGCCTAAAGTCCACAGTGTCTACTGTACATTTATCAAGTGTGCAACTCTGCCACCTGCTGTTCAGAAACTGAAATATCCTCCTTATCAAACACCTACATGTGGTGGATTTTCAACATCTTATCTGTTGTGGTATTTGACCAAAATGCAGTATAATAAAGACGCAATAAATAAGAACAAAAGAATGATTTCAAAATAAAAATACCCCAAAGACACAATGGATGAATTGTGTAGATGTTGACAAATACAAAGACAGAAAGATTCATATGATGAAAATCTCATTACAGTACCTCTGGATAAAAAAGAAGCAGCTAGTTGCCACAGTTTCCACCAATAACTTCTTTTGCATCTTTCTTTCATTTTTCTCTTATTAACAACAAACATCACCACCACCAGGAACTATTCTATAATACAAGGAAACAAGTTTTGATTCTTGTAGCTCACAAACTAACAATTAAGTAATAAGTTGAAAGGTGTTTCCAAAGGATCGGTTTCAGGGCTGATCCGGGCATATTTTAATGGATCGGTATCGGCTAAAATAAAGCTGAACCAGGACGTCCAGTATTTGGATCAAGTAGCTCGTGAAAAATAATGTGAGTCAGATGTAGAAGTGCTACAGCTGTTATTTAAATGTGTCAGATAAATATTTAAATCAACATTAAGGCAAATATGAGTATTGAATCGGACAATATTAAAGGACTCGGATCGGACATCCCTAATACCTAATAATTTAGTAAGTAATGTCTGTTTTACCTGTTTGATCTTATTGGTTATGACAGAGGGCAGTTTGACTCTCAGCTGCTCCGTTTCCTTAATGGATGCCGGGAAGCCGCTCAGATAGGCCAGGGACTGCATGCGGATCAGACCCGGAGCCTCTTTATCCGTCGTCTGCAAAACACACAACAAAAAAAGGTTAATTTCAACATTCCATAAAAACACCTTCTGGTGTTTAAACACTTCGGCCTGTCAGTCTGTGATCACGAATATGGCAGAAGCTTACATGTACAAAGAGGATAGGAAGATATCTTGAGGATATATGTCAAATCAGACAGTTTCACACGCTTCAACATGCATTTAACAGTTAATGTAACAGTTATAAACTCACCAGGTAACATCTGAACACAGAGAATTTCTGGTCTTCCTTAGAGACATCTGTATAGGCTTTATCAGCTGTAAAAATGGATGAATAAATAGTGAGCAAAACAAAATCTTCAGGTAAAGATATATTTTCATCTTTGACACACACACATATAAAGTGGCAGTAGAGTGAAGGCACACTTGCAATCGAAAACTTGCAGGTTTAACAAACCAGACCGACAACAGAAACTGTGGGTGGACTGAAAGAATGAGTAACGCTTTCTCACCTTTGTTTTCTTCTCCTTCCTTTTTTTTTGTGTGAATATTTGTATAAGTGTGTATGTTGTTTATAACAGAAATCAACGACCCAATCTCACACTTTAACTGTATTGATCGTTCATGCTGCTGCTGTTACTGGCAGGTAACAGATTTCTCGCCCCACCACTGCAGCATCCTCTAGTTGCTCATTAATCACACTTCAACTAACATCTTCTACATTGTAAATTATTTGTCCATCTCTCAGTGATAATCTGCCCCTCTGTGGTTTTTTGTTGCTCTCCCTGGAGAACCTCTCACATGCCGCTTGGAATCATTTACATCCTTTCTTGCCAAATTCTGCCCTCGTTTGTTGCGTTTCTGATTTTTTTTTTGTGTTTTTACCGTCAGCCTGCGAGTGGAAGACAACCACAGAGGCGGAGGTGGACGGGTGGAAGGGTTTGTTCATCAGCAGCAGCTCTTTGGCAGCGGAGAAGGAGGGAGAGAGCGTCGGCAGCTCTTTGAGTGTGACGTTGGCTGGCAGAGCGGGGTCCAGGGCGAGCATGGGCGCTATGATGCAGTGGGACAGCAGGCATTCTGGCTTAACACTAAAATCAAGACAAAAATAATACCTTACTCAGTGCATCTTCACCTTGTATTCTTACTCAGATGACCACTTCCTCTAACTTTGTGGTTTTGCACTCGCACGATATTAGTCAAGTTCACAGGTTTAGCAGACAGCTTCCTTTGTGGAAACGTTGCATCGAGTCGCACTGTGTGTTTGCGGTTAAAACTCACAGATGGGTCGATGATCTTGACAGAAAGGAGCAGGGAGAAGACAACACAGGGTGACCCTTTTATCAATCTAATACTTTGGTGGTGAACGCAGGCAATACCTACCCCGAAGTCAAATCTTCATTGTGGTTCAGCATGCTGTTCTTTAAGATGCACATCGCCACTCCACCTTGTTAGCTTTGTCTTTCAAACCGCTACATACTTGTTTCACATAAAAAATGCCAGAAATTTTATACAATTTAGATTCTATCTTCATATCCCATTGCTTTTTAGCTCCTGGAAAGCATACTGCATATGAAGGCATTTATAAAAAAATCTCCAAACTATAAAACAAGCAGCTATTAACAATGCTGGCCCTCTTTTGCCTCCATCAAATAAAACTAACTTTCTCTACCCAACTGTTATCCCACTGGTTTACATTAATTTTACCTCCTCGTGGTATAACCCACCTCAACTTCCTGTTTCAACATCAAATTCAGTGTTCTCACAGCGCTGTTTCATTGTCACTTTAACCGTCATTTCCCAGTGTTTTGAAAGGCCTACAAGTCTGAGAACAATCTCTAAAAACATACTTTAAATAAGAGGCTATACTTTATTAAAGTACACCTGTAAAGCAGTAACTTCTACCTTTACAAAAACAATAACGTTCAGGTTTCGACTGACACTGTCAGAGAGGAATTAATCTATCTATATGTTTATGATTGAGGTTGTAGTTTGCAGTGGTGTTGAACTGGACTGCATCATACTGAGAGGTGTTTCTAGTGTTTTTATACAGCGGAAGTTATCTCTTTCATATTTATTGCTGTGTTACGCCTTTGTGGGCAATGGTGCAAATCAATGAGCATACAATCTTTATGGAAATATTAGATTTACATACGATTTTTGTCAGGGATTTGGTTTTCTGAATTAACCAAAATCACACACTCAATCAAGTAATTTTATCCAGAAACTGTTTCGCAGTTTATTTTTTGGAAAATAAACTATATCACGATATATATTGCCAGGTTAGCAGGCACACCTTGCTAAAACTAATGCAGTCTAATGCAACAGTCCTGCAATAAATCATGAAGGTGATAGTATTCAGTTTTTGTTTTGTTTTGTTTTGTTTTAGAGAGGTGTTGATTCCACTGTATGATCATTTTGGAGGATGTAGCTTGTGGTGCTGTTGAACTGTATTTTATTATACAGAGAGGTGTTTCTGTTATTTAGCCTACACATGTGGTGAACAAAATAAACTGGCAACCTCTTCTCAAGTATGTGCTCTAACTTTGCGACCTACGATGACCATCACACACCCAACACATCTTCAGACTCACCTGTCTTTTGGCACTTCAGTCGTCTCATTTGCATTTTTCCCCAGGCGTTCCCTATGTGCAACAAAACAGTGAATTCATATTATTTTCATCATATACTGCCTCGAGTAACACCACTGTACAGCACTGCATTGTTTGCAGAGACCAGTAGAAGCCAGTAAACAGAATAACTGCAGAATAACTTTCATTCTAACAGTTGAAAGAAGAAAAGTTCAGAGACTAATGAAACATTTCTCCTCAGTGTTATTTTAACCTTTGATCTAAGATTCCCTGTTCCTCTGGGGCAATGTCTGAACAAGCCAATCAGAGTGAAAATGATAATGCTACATCTCAAGCTTGTATGCTAATTCTGACTGTCTTCAGGTGAAAAACTGAAGCGGTTTGAGTGTGTTTGCACTCTATGAGCATATACTCCAGGACAAAGGTTTCTTTTTAATTGCAGCCTACATTCATTCTATCTAACCATCAAACTTCACAGTGGAGGCACAGCTACCTCAGAGCTCTTTGTTCCTCCTCCAGTTGCTCTTTGACCGCCTTCAGTTCCTTCAGCAGAGCCGTGTCTGTGCCGTTCACCCATGTGTACACCACATCAATAGGCATGGGCAGACAGAGCCTGCAAAAAGAAACGCTTATATCACTCAAGACATGTCCTCAAACTGCAAAGCCGTGACCCTGTTTCCCACCCTGGCGCACACTTTCCTCTAGCGAGTCTGAATTTGTTTTCATTCACGCATGGTTACACCTTTCAGATATTTCTCAAGGGAAGGGTACAAATAGTCTGAGAGTGGCATGAAGGAAGTTTTTTTGCAGAATGTGGGCTAACGGTTTCCACACTTTTCTTTACATTAAGATTTGTGAATATGATAAGATTTTTATCTTCTGAATCCCACCTAGGAACATTTTGCACTTGTTACTGTAAGTGCAGAGATAAAATTTAAAAAAAAGTCAGCTGTATACAGTATCCTATTTGTCTAAATGAGGGAGTGACACAATAGTGAAATTATTGTCTATTTCTTTTGTGTTGTGACGGGTTCAATGCACCCTTCATTGGGAGCATAAATGCTGTCTTTTGCTCACCTGGTTTGGAATGACTTCCCACCCACATTGTCTCTGTAGGAGTCAAACAGCACATGATACTGGTCCCGACTCCACTCCACCACCACCTGTATGGACAGGAGAGGGCATTAGATGACACAACCCTCTCGGACAAGTAGTTGCTTATGTTGCTGCATCCCAAATATCACACACAGCCAAGGCAAGACCCACACCAAACCAAACCACACTCAAAAACTGGGCAGTTTCCTTGTTCACACATTATCTGCACAGGTAGATACCCTGTACAATACGACTTTCTGAATGTTTTAGGAATCTTTAGGAACAGATCTTCAATTTAGCAAATATTCAAACATCACAACAAAAACATATTATAATAAAATCCAAATTTTTTTAATAGCTTTGCGTGATATTAACAAATCTTCCTTGACAAACACGGGCTGCCAGTCAGCAAGACATGGGAGTCCATCCTTAAAGAAATTTGAGACTTTCCTTTAAATTAATAAAAATTAAGTGATGTATTAGTATGCCGAAATAGCATTAAGACCATAACGATTCATGAAACGTATCAGATAAATATATAAAAACACGTAGGTTTAGTGACATGTTAGATCACTTTAAAACAGCCGATTTTTTTTGCAGAATCTGGTGAGACGGTGCCCCAATACAGCAGAACGAGGCTGCACTGGAAACAGCTGTTGAGCTAAACCAGCGTTAGCTAATTATTCAACAACAAAACTAGTTGCCAGTAAGTGACTGGAGTTATGAAAATGGAAGAATCTCACCTCTCCAAACTGAAAGGCGGAAACTATCATGAGGACCAGCCCCCCAAAGCAGAGGTAGAGCCCGTATCGATGGGACAGACATGTGTAGGTCTGCCGCTGTAACAGCTTGAGCACCGAGTTGACGACTACCATGGTTCTCCTTGGCGAAGCATGCCGCTGCATTCATTCAGAAAGAAAAACGCAGGTTAACGCACTAAACGAAGAAAGTAAACATCACAATCGACCCGGATCCGTCAGCTGACCGCCAACCACACTGCACGAGCGTGACACATGACAACCATGTATTTCTCGCTTCCTCGGCGGAGGTGACGCCGCTGTCGCCGACTCGTTGGCGGCGCCCTCTGGCGGGGAGGAGCAGGGCCCGTGATGCATTCAGGGTCTCCGCTCGTGTACGCCACCGAAAGCGCGGGCCCACCGGGCACTGGCGCTGCCTCAGGGGCCCAAGAGGTCACGGTGCCCATTGTTAGAGCCCGTTTAAGAAGTGACGATGACACAAGTTGTGCTTGTGTCCAATATTCATTCTCCTTTCAGCTCTTTTGCTCTCCACCAAGTCTTGAGAAAAATATCTGTTAGTTTACTAACAGTTTAGTTAATTCACCACCCCTGCCAGAGAGGCAGGCCTGTCAACAATCCAAGTACTGACACCTAAAGTTTGCAGAAGTCAGAAAGTGAAGGTACTTTGTAAAAAAAAGTGAATAAAAAACAAAACTACAATAAAGAGGCCTACTGTAATGTCATTATCAGTGGTTGAAAGTAAATAAGTACAATTACTTAAGTACTGTATTTAATTCATTTGACTTATTATCATTTTAAGCCACTTTAAACCTCTACTCCACTTCTTTTCAGACGTAAATATTGTACTTTTTACTCCATTACATTATTTTAATAGCTGCTTTACAGATTGAGATTTTACCAAAACAATATGTGATTTTCTATATAATGCTTTATTGTTACAGATAAACTACCCAACATTATATAACGTAGTTAAAATCAGCTTAACCAACTATAAAATGCTGCTTACATGGCAATGCATCTAAAAGTAAATAAATAATAATACAATAATATGACACTGAAGGGGGCCATTCTGCACAACCTCAGATCAAAAGTATTGTTCTGAGTGCAGGAAATAGGAACTACTTTCATGCTGTGGTATTGCAACTCATTCAGTGAAAGATCTGAATATTTCCCCACTGCTGATCATTGCTGGCACTCACGCACTCCAAGGGAATTTAACAGAAATATTGTCTTTGATGTGAAAGAAAGAAAAGAAAAGATAAAGGGAGGGAGGACGCGCTGCATGATCACACCGGTTGGTTTTATTTGCGTAGGCCTGCCCACGGGGCGTCGTTTTTGGGGAAGAGGTTACTGTATACTGTATATCAGCTTATTGGCAAACGCCAAGTTAATTCTTTTTCACACACACCACCATGTGACTGTCGGTAACAGACTTCATAACAACCGCAGCAGACTCAGCCCTGTTCCTGGACCAGCATTTTTACCCGAATTTCCTATTGTATGGCACTGTTTTACTGCGCTCGTACGTGCGACGGCGTTTTCTGGCAGTTCTGCGTAAAATCTCTCCCAAGATGTTTTGGTTCATGCAAGGACTGTGCTTTCTACCCGCGTTTTTGGTCATCTGGTCCTCCAGCACTTTCATTGTAACCTACATTATTGCGCTTTTCAGACAAGATGTCGACCTAATCTTTCCATACATAAGGTAGGCTATGTTTTATTCATACATATGTTTTAGAAAAGTGTCAGAGTTATTCTTTGAGCTTTAACAAGTCATATCTGAGGTGTAAAAAATGCATGTTGATCAGTGATTTCAGTGAAAATCAGAAAAAAGTTGCGCCGAACTTTAGTTTCGTTTTCCTCCGTGTTGACTTGGCTGGTACCCAAACTCCAGCTGCACATCTGTTGATTGAAGAGACTCGTGCAGCTTTAGACCTCTTCTTTTCACTTCTCCCTTCTCAGTTAGACTTTTATTTTAAGAAGAGACGACTAAACTTTATAATTTAACAAACTACAAACCTACATAATAGTCTCAAACAATGGACACACACAGTCATGTCTGTAATGTGAGGGCTAAAATGCAGATCTCTCTTTTCCCTTTTCAGTGACACAGGTGCGAACCCCCCAGAGAGCTGCATTTTTGGCCTGATGACATTCATTTCTGCATGCGCAGGTATTTTCACCCCTATGAACATCTGCGGTGTCACCTCTGTAAGCTGACTCTATTAGGCAACTTTGGGCTTTCCCAAGGGAGAAACCATGCTTTCCAAAGATGTCAGTCACACTTCCCTTTTTTAAGAAAATGAAAGCAGAATTTATTTGTTGGGATGCAAGAGGAATTTTTTACTTAGTTTTGTGTCATACCTTCACAAAGCTTTGTGGTAAATGCACGATTTGACCTTTGCACAGGAATAGCCACCATGTATGCCAGGTATAAGTTTGTGGAGAAGCTGAGTGAGGATACGAGGGTGGTGAGCCCATGTCTCAATAAGTCTGCTCTCGTATGTGGGATGATCTCCTGTTTGGGCATGTGTATTGTTGCAACCTTCCAGGTATGTCCTCACACGGGGTGCACTTTTGAATCGCATGAAAATAATTTAATGTAATGGCTTAATGGCATATTTTTCTGCTTTCTGGTTGCAGGAAACAACGGTGGCAATAGCTCATGATGTAGGAGCTCTGCTGTTCTTTGTCTCTGGTGTCATATACATAATCCTCCAGTGCGTTATATCATATCATGTCTATCCATTTGGGTCCTCCATGTGTTTGTGTCGAGCACGTTTTGGTATCGCCATCATTGCTACTTTGGCAGTTTTCCCCAGTATCCTTTCACAGAAGTCAAATCTGATAAAATACCCCCAAAAAGTTGCT
This sequence comes from Macquaria australasica, assembly GCA_005408345.1. NCBI lineage: Eukaryota > Metazoa > Chordata > Actinopteri > Centrarchiformes > Percichthyidae > Macquaria > Macquaria australasica. The sequence goes on along the minus strand of SEMN01000004.1, from coordinate 2,194,304 downwards.
GCTGTTCTTTCTACTATGTTAACATGAATGACATGCATTCAACTTAACAGGAACTTAGCTTTATGATTGCAACATTATTCTCTTGTTGATATTATCATTGGTGTCATTACCCGTAAATGCACATGATGCCTATATTCCTTACACATTTACAAGTGCCAACCATTGTTAAATGGCATTTTCCTTAATGGATAATTCAGCTGTCATCTGTGCGGCCTTTGTGAAACAAACCGAACTGCACAGAGACACACATGACAAGGTAGGTTTTGGACTAGTTGGACAAAAACAGCAATTTGAAGACACCACCTTGGACTTTTTCCTACATTTATAGACCAAACTATTAGTCGATTAATCTAGAAAATGATTGTCAGATTAATTGATAATGAATATAATTGTAATTGTAGCCCTTCACCCCTCACATGTTGAACGTGTCCCTCTTTCACAGGACTATCCCTTCCAATTAGCCAGCGCTGTATGCGAGTGGATCGTTGCCTTCAGCTTCATCTGCTTCTTCCTCACATACATCGACGATTTCAAAGTGAGTATCACACCATCAAACACAAACTTTTTTTTTTCTATTTATTGCTGGAAGGGGTTCTTATTTTTCTCTCCACTTTTTATTTCCTACAGCTGTTTACCTTACGAGTGGACACAGAGTACGAGGAGTAGTCATAATCAGTCTTCAGCTGCCAGCAAACTGTTGTATGAATATCAGTATTTTTAAGTTTAAAAATGTGCTATCTATTTTTGTAACGCTTTTATGCTCATACATTTTTGTACACACATTTTACACTGCAAAGCTTTTGTACAATTTTGTGTTTTGTACCACCTGAGTTTGTTGGTAGAATACAGTAGGTATTTTTTTTTACATAGTTATTTATACATTTTGAACAACTGGCTGTCAGGTGTGAGGTTATAGAGGAAACAACTGACCAGTCTGTATCTTTATACTTTTTATACAATCTAAAATCATTTTATAGTGTACTTATTGCTGCCAGTGTTCAGCCAAACGTCACTTTGCACTTTGCTCTTGGTTGTTGCGTGACACGTCCTGTCAGACCTGTGACTACTAATAAGAGAAGTTCATCACACAATGAACACATGACCGCTACACGTGGTTAGATGAGAATACCATTCAAACTAATAGCAAGTTTGTCTGTGGGTACATGGCGGTTTAGTCAGTATTGTAAGAAAATGGTGAGACTAAACTGAGTTATCGCTCACTGATACTGTATGTAGGTGCTCATTTTAATACTTCAAATGGGGTTATTATAAAATGCTGCCAGTTCCTTAACCAACGTTGTTTTTTAATTTGCTTTTAGCATTTTCCAATTGTTTTCTTTGGATTGCTAAACTGATGTGACAACCAGTTAGGCAGAAAAAAACTCTTTCTGTGAATGCTCCAATTCAAGAGTTTTGGTTCTGGTACTTACTGTATACGGTTCATGTGCTTAAATGGTTTCAGCTGATGCTGCTACGTGGTTCTACAGTGCAGCCGTGGATGTGAACTTGCATCTATCTACAGCCTGTAGACAGTTCATGCAATGGGAATTAGGCTACTTAGTCGAAGGAATTAGGCTATTATTTAATTAGTTTGCTCAGTACAACTGCCAAATTTAATTGCTCTAATGAAATAAACTGGAATTGAAGCTGATTAGAATTAAAAACAATTTTTCAGTATGCTTTCAGTGGGCTAAATAAAGCCTTTTTTCTCTGCCTTAGGGCAGTGGTTCCCGACGTTTTGGCTAAATGTCTACTTGCGACCCCTCATCACAGGTTAGTGTGGACAGCAGATCAACCAGAGTGACTTTTCCTTCGCAAATTGTTTAATTTGTAGGATTTTCAGGGGCCTTAAGAGGCACGTTTCCAGCATCTCACACGTAAAATGTAATGATTTGAGAAAAGTCTGGAAAAATACTATTATTTTGTGAAACAGAGATATATTTTAACTTGTTTCTTATCTCTTTAGAGTCTGACCCCTTAGATTTTTATAGATTATCAAGCCCCAGGTTGGGAACTACTGCTTTAGAGCATACTGCCAATACTGTAGATATTATTTTTGCAGTGGTACAAGTAACATCACTGGGGACACTAGAAAAACCAAGGGCACATGGGTGGAGATTGTGAAGTCCTTAATACATAAAATTGACTCGACACATGGGAACTTAAATTAATACTCTGAAATACTGTCAGGCTGCTTGAGTTGTTTTTAATCACCTTCGACATATTCAGCTCACACGCTGAGAGAGAAGGCTCGTGACATCTGAGAAAAACAGTCCGATTTTTGTGTCAGTGTTGGCTGCTGTATTCACCGTCACTATCACTTTTGTATTTCAGTGGCCAGCACTTTTTAGATCTTGTTCATGATTGGTGATTAGTAGACGGGACCAACATACAGTATTCGAAAGAGAAAATCCTGTGCTGTAATGTGTAAGTGGACAGAGTGGAGGTCACACGAACACAGATCATTAACCTGTTCACTACAGATACTGTATTTACAAGGGAAACTATTGTTTGTAATTCACTGACTTTGTATTGGTACCGTTTTGCTTCTGACATAATGTACTGTATAGATTATGATGCACTGCTGAGCTGGAAAATAAAGATACACTTTTTTTTTTAATGGAAAGTGTTTGAGTGTTTATTACAGATCCAAAACAAAGTAGACTTCTCCACACTCAATATTTCATAGTCATTATAGTCTAACATCCATTCATAGAAATCTCATGAATACAGTCTTTTTTGTGCTGAAGCGTTCTTGACACTTGACTTTTTTTTTTTTTTTTACATTTTCATGCATATAGTCACAAGTCCTGATCAATGTAACGATGAAGAGTCTAACTACAACCAACATGGTCGACCTCTTACTCCAGCAGAGGTTAGTTATTCCAGGCAAAACATTAAAACTCTACAAATCCAACTGAAGATTAAGAGACATGTCAATGGAAAAATGTTAGCTATGCGAGTACCAAAAGCAGAGCCAGGAAATGCATTATTATTTATTCTTTATTGTCTTTCATTGCTGACATATAATGGAGGTTTTTTTCTGCATCGTAAATCAAGACACATGCAGCAGCTTGGGAAAGCTTTCAGATTTCGTTTTTTTTTTATTTTTAATACATTTAAATTTTGCTTTGACATTACTGTGATCCATCTTAGATCTATAACACAGTAAAGTGGAAAAAAAAGCGAAGGGGTCTGACTACTCTCCGCAATTACTGGAATTTAGTCTAAAATTAACAATACAAAGCAACAGAGGCCTCACACTGAATGTACTGTAGTTTTTGTTCCTCCAACATGGCCACCTGTAACTACTGATGATCACTTTGAAAAGAAAATATCCACACTGTGTAGTGGTTAACAAGGTAAAACAATGGAAAAGCACGATGCTTCTCAACTGCAACTTGTTCACAATATTCTGTGATAAGACACCGATTTATAACTTCTGTTTTGATATTATTCATGTCAACATATTAAAGTCACATAAAAATAATAAAGAAAATAAATAAAAAGAAAGAAAGAAAAAAAACAGGTGGTATCAAGTATTCTGTGAAAGGCCAACAAGTCAAAACATTCCTGGAGTTATTTTAATGAAATACTCCAGAATGACAGCTGATTTTTAGGAAGGAGCATCACATGTCTTTCAGCATTTGATTTTCCTTCCCATCAAACTGGTATTGTGATATACAGGAAATCAACACTGAAAGATTAATGTAATATTTTTCTCGTGTTAAACATTCAAAGTATCCAACATTTTTTCATGCCTCTCTTAAAGGCATTAGACTGATGGTAGTGCGACAACCAAAGAAGACAAATGACTTCTACAATATGTAATGATTTTATGCTACTGCCATGTTCTGGCTACTGCTAACACAATCAACAGGGAAAATGATTCCCTCTTTTTGAAAACCATTTCTCAAAAATGCTTAAATGCATCAAAATCGAGGAGGTCACTGACCGGCCAAAAGCAAAACAATTTCAGATCTTTTACACTGAAATTACAATCACTCTGGTTGGATTCTCCTGTTTCAGGCACTTACATTTGCACCTTCTCGCTGGTACCCTTTTACAGGCACAGTGCATCCTACTTCTCTTTCTGAGTGCAGGCTTACAGAAGCTCAGAATAGCGATGGATGGCGCTTTGCAGGAAGCTCTGCGGTGGCGGGGACAGATGTCAGTCGCTGAAAGATGATTCGCTGTCAGAGCTGGTGGCGTTGGCATCTTGATCCCCCGCGCTCCTCGTTCCTCCGTCGGGCACGGGGGCATCCGGTGTGCTGTCATGAGCAGTGAAGGAAATGTTATTGGTCAGTTTCATAATATATCCACAAGAATGCAGAGATTAACATGTGATCACCACCAGTAAAACACTCACTCAAGCAAGCTAGGATCCAACCCCTCCAAGACCATTTTATTCCTTATAGCCATAACTGGAACCCCCTGTGACAGATAAAACATGTATTGAGATACAGAACACAGATTATTTCTTATCCCTATCGTCCATAAGCAGCTGTTAGTGACGTCTTACCACTTGAACCATTTTCAGGTATCGGGCATAACGTGGGTCCTTTGCCACTGTCAAGACATTCTCTGCAGCCGCTTCTGCTTTTTGTGTCGCTGCAGGCTCTGGTGCTGCCTGAGTGAGCTGCAACATGAAATATACAAATTAATAAGACAGTGTGAAGTAACAAGTGGTTTAGATGGCACAGGATATCAGATGTGGTACTTTATTTTGCATTTCTGGTGAATGGAACTCTTTTGTAGGTTTTAGACTTGCAGAGTTTGCAAGAAATTTATGATTTTCTAACAGGCGTTTATCTCATGTTGGAGAGTTTAATACCGATCATCGATGAGCTAGATCTGTGTTGTTTGCATTTCTACTTTTTTATAATGCTTATGTTTGTCTTTGCGTCGTTGTACATTTCATTGAAGGAATAGTTGCTTATTCGCTTCCTTGCAGAGTTTGATGAGAAGATCAACACAACTGTCTGTATGCTAAATATGAAGCTACAGCCAGCGGCCGTTAGCTCGGCTTACAAGCCCCCTTGTAAGCCGAGCTCTTGTCTGTACATCAACAGAAGTGTAAAGTTGTGGTTTTACGGGGAGTTATCTGCTGGAACTACTTCTCTCTAAGCACAGTGACTTCCTTGAGACTCGTCACCTTGAGGTTGCCAAGTTCAGTAGCAATTAAACAAACCAGATATGACGTGTTACTAAGTGAGCTTTAGAGGCGCTGCTAGGTGGATTTTGTTACCTTTGGACAGAGCTAGACCAACCATTTCCCTTTGTTTCCTGTCTTTATGCTAAGCTAAGCTAACGATTTCCCGCCTTCTCATCTAACTCTAAAGCTAATAAGCTTTAAGCACAGTGTACACTTCGCCAGACTTTTATAAAGCACTGCACTGGGAACTGGCTGGTACATCTACATAAAATGCACAAGCATGGCACGGTACAGTGTGGCTGAAAAACACTATATGCTCATTTGTGTGCATGTCAGTGTATTTACCTTTGGTGGAGGAAGAGTCTCTGCTGGTGGAGCATCTGTTTGGCTCTGACTAGCAGCAGTGGGTCCATTGGCCTGAGCAGGTTGCCGCTGACTGAGTCCATCTATTGTGACGTCCTCCAGTCCAGGAATGGAGGACAGCTGCTCAGAGTGTTGTAATATTTCATATAAGATCAGTGCATGGGCGTGACATGTATATAGAGTGTCATAAAGCGCACAGAGAATGACTGGAGAGGCTTCAAGAACTCACCTTGGCTTCCAAAATGCACAAGGTTGTTTCAATCTGCTGTATGCGAAGAGATATGTTTGCAAGTTTCTGTGGGAGAGAAGTCGGACAGTTCAGGGCATGATCGAAGCGCTGCAGAGGATAAAAGGTAAAGAGTACAAGAAGATGTACAAACCTCTTCACACACTGTGGAAAACCGGTTCAGGAACCGGACTGTGTGCACAACAAACTGGTTGAGATGGGCGACGACTCTTCTCTGTTGAATAGCGGGGACCTGAAGGAAACACAGACAAAGCTTTCAATTTTAACATAGTAGATATTGTAAAATCACTGGTTATTTTACTACAAGTTTGATATGAGGTCAGTCATTTAAGTAAGTCAGGTAACCGACAGGGAAAAGACCGATAGCAGGGCCAAATATTGACCACCAGTCTCTGCTGTTATAGCTGTCAAATCTGGGAATGTATCTCCGTCTGTTGTGGGCAAAGTTTTGAGTTTACAGCCATCAGGATTTGAGACCTAACCAAACTCTGGCGTTGTGGCAACACGTTAACAGCTGCAACTCTAATCAGGTTAACTGTTAACAGCTGGATTTGACACAAAACTTAGCGTCTCTATTACTGTCCGACTTGCTGAACGACGACCGTCCCGCGGCGCCGCTAATGTTAATGTCAGCCGGCCGAGACACCAACCTTGGTAAGATCAACGCCAGACCCCACAATCGGCAGCCCGTCCTCGTCCATTATTTTGATTTGTAATAAGCAGTTTCGGCTTCAACTGCGAAGATTTCGACCGCGAAAAGACCGAAAGACACATAAAAGACGTGCGAAGTGTTTCCACGTGACTCTGGACCGCGTGATCACGTCGTCACGTCACAAACGGCAGCCAATGGGATTTGTGATGTCAGCTTTTATTTTGAAAGTCTCCCGTCCCGCCTGTGGAAAACAACAACATCCGGTTAAGTCTTCCAGCTACAATTTATGACTTTTTTTAAAATTTTTTATATATATGTATAAAAGCTGCACAACTTTTCATTAAGTGTTAATGAAACCAGAAGTTTATGTCAAAAGGCCTGTGAACAATAGAGTGATGTCGAGAGAGGGGTTACAGTGCAAACAGCTGTAAAAACCTAAAGTACCTGTACGTTAAAGTATCCTTGTTTACATAACTGTAAATTTCCTGGTATTTTATGTACTTAATACTTAATAATGTTGTGGATGGATCATAACTTAAGAGCAGCAACAGCTGAGTTGTGAGACTTTTATTTTGAAAAAAGGAAACGCGGGAGACGAGTTGAGGAAACGGGCGCTTGCGTGCTAACAGCGCATGTTAGCCAAAAAAACCAAACGACTTTATTTTACATTTATTTCTCAACGCTACAGGAGACATGATGCACTAATGGAGGTTATTGGGTCAACAGAGAAAATAAACGGTATGTATATTATTAATCTCCTCCCGCTGTAATTTAAAGCAGGCTATGTTTACGTTAGTCAGACGGTTAGCGGGACCCGTCTATTTAAAGGAATTATGATAGTCATAACCTGTCGGACCGATGCTGTTGCATTAGAAATGAACTTGTTATATTAACATTTATATTACATATAAATAATAATATCAAGTTATACAGTTAATTGTTGCGAGATCTTAAACACAGCCGCAGACACATCACCAGGTTGCAAGTTTGTAGCTTCAATTAAATAGGTTTGTCCAGCAATTATACTGGTTCATAGGCTTATGGCAGGTTGGTTTACACATAGGAAATAAAGTATAGATCCATCAGTAAATTTGCCATTGCTTTGATTTAGCAAATTATTACCTCGATTATATTTCCATTGTGAAATAGCTAATTTAAAGAAGATTTCTGTCCGAGTATGTTTGCAAGTCCTGTCTTCAGTTTAAAGCTCACCGACGCCTTCAACAGACCATCTCTCGCATCACACCTCTGTGTTTCAGACCCAAGTCTACCTCTTCCGTCTCTTCGCCTCCTGGTGCCCCCGTTGCAGCTTCTGTCTGCTGCCATGTGGCAGCTGGCGAAGCAGAGAGATGTGATGAGTTACGAGAAGCTCCAGGAGTTTGTGTTCGTGGTGACTGAGGCGGTCCCCGGACTGATCAACCACAGGCAGAGAGCCCAGCTCATTCTGGGTCTAAGAGCAAGGGTGAGCAGAAATTACATTTACTGTATCATATTCATGCATGTTCATTTTGCTTTTAATAGTTTTGCCGTGACGAATTTGTTGGTATTTCAGTTGATTCTGGAGCTCTGCAAAGGCTCAGCTCGGGGTGCTGTTGATACTCAAGTGATCCAGAGCTATTTGGATAGACTCCCAATAGTTTCTGCAAACACAGATGTAAGTACAGAGAAGGAATACCTGTTTGAAAACAAATAATGACAATCCTTAAATGACATGAATCCTATCTGTGGCAGTGCAGGGATGCAGAGGTGAAAACAACAGAGTCCACTTTCATTGCACTTGTTCAGAGCCTGCTGAAGGATCCAGTTGAGAGAGCATATTTCTTCCAGGTCAGACATATTTTAATCAGCTTGAGAATACTCGTAATAAGTCTTATAGTAAAGTCAAATTTAATTATCTCTTACAGGAAGTGTTTCCGGTGGAATATGGGCCACAATATGATGCTGCTTTGCATGTGTTATTGTGGGAGCTGCTCTCAAAACTGGAAAAACTGCTTCCAGTACCAGACTTAAAACAGGTATTCAGTCCGTCCATCCAGGTGTTTTACCTCTGCAAAACGTGCCATTTACCACAAACTTTAAAACACCTGCACTGTGATTACAGACTGCAGCCTGGCTCGGCTCTGCTCCTCCTGTGTTGGATGAATGTGTTCAGTCCTCACCTGAAGAGCTGAGCCTGATCTACGAGCACTACAAAAGTTCAGGACTACTGAAAATGCCGTGTGAGTAGAGCTGAAATGATTAGTCCATCGACTGAAAATTGTTGCAGTCAATATAAGTCAATCATCAAGCAAAAATGCCAAATATGCTCTGATTTCATTTTATTGAATGTAAGGATTTGCTGCTTTTCTCTTTGTTATATCATTAGGACGGTAAAAAACAGACTTTCAGTTGTATGATCCAATATTGAGCCTTAAAAGTCCAAGAATGATCTTTGCATATGTGCCTTTTCTCAGCAAATATGTGTACATTTGCATAAAATGTTGTGCGTACACTTGGTTACTTGTTATACATCTTATAGTTTAATATACATGGCTGCCTATTTAGGGAAATGTGTTTACAATTTAGCTTATAATTGTCACTTTAACCAGTTTTATATTCAAAAGAAAACACCGGTGTTGCTTATTTGTGGAATAAAAAGAGATTCAAGTTCCCTGAATAAATTCTGAGAAAGCGCTTCTATATTAATGCAATATTGGTATTTATCTGATGCAACTGAATCCTCAAGACTCAAATTAAATCGGGAGTTTCTTAATTGAAATGTAATCAAATCTGGAGATCATCATCCAGCCCTATATATCGCTATAAGTTAAACACCTTTGGGTTTTAGACGTTTGGTCCGACAAAACAAACAAATTGAAGATGTCACCTGGGCTCTTCTTACTATTTTCTGATGTTTATGGACTAAACAGTTAGATGATTAATCGACAAAAGTAATTCAAAGTAATCTTTAGTTACAACACTATGTGTCTTTTAAAAGTATAGTTTTTCAACCAGTGACTCCTTGTTTTCTTTTTTATAGATGGGCCTTCATCCACCATTGGTAGCTGCATCATGTCTGCTCTATCCATCCCTCCCTCGCAAAAGACAAACATCTCTGTTGGACTGGAATCAATCCACAACTATGCTAATGTACTAAACCCCGTCGCTTTTGTCGGAACGGACCAGTACAGCGTCGTGGCCGTCTACACCGAAGTGGACGTCAGAGTGTCTGAGGTAGACGAGGAAATGATCGAGTCAGCTGAAGTGCAAGTTCAAACGGATTTCTATGAAGAAGAGATAGTGGCTGTTAGCGCAGATAACACCGGTGGTGACGAGGCTACCAGCTTGAGAGCAGAAGAAACAAGTGAAACTGTGGATGTTGCTAAAGCTCTGGAGACTCTGACGAAAACTTTTGCACTAAGGAAGGAGAGCCTTGGTCAAGACCTACCAACAGGAAAGAGTAATGATTCATCTCTTAATGATGAGCTTGGGTCAGGAAATGCACCAGGTGAAGGAAAAACCCATGAAGGACATGAAACAAGTGATCAAACTGACGAGAAAAGAGAAAACTTTGTTGAAGAGGCGAACGAGGGTTTCCTACCTGGAGGCATAGAGAGCAGTATGAACTCTTGTACAGACTTGAATGATAACCACGAAACCTTTTCTGTCCATGAAGAAATGACACATGTCTCCAGCGAAGATCCAGTCTCTGAAACGCAACAGTCTCCCTGTTCAGCTAATGTGCGCCGATCCACTCGTCTACAACTGAAGACGTCACCCAGTCGGCAGGAGACGTGCAAAATCAAGAGGTCATCCAGAGAAATGAGTGAAGGACCAAAAATGTACAAAAAACATTTATACTCTTAAGTTATAATTGCTTCCTCTTTTAATTTAATTTAAGTAAATCGATACCACTAATTGGACCAGTTTTGTTTCTTTTTTACTTTGTGTAGAAAGTAAAAAAACTTTTGAAGGAATAGTTTGACATATTGGGAAGTACACTTCTTTCTTGTTGAGAATCTCATGTTTGTACACTAGAAATGAAGCTACAGCCAGCAGCCTGTTAGCTTAGTTTACCATAAAGACTGAAAACAGGGGCTAAGAAGTAGTTAGTTAGGCACTTAACCCCCGTAAAACAATGTGTCGTTTTTACTTTTTGTATGGATTAAACAAACAGGAAATAACGTGTAAATTAGCGAGCTTTAGAGGTGCTAACCGGCGGCTGGCTGCAGCTTCATGTTTACCGTAGAGATATGAGAGCGGTATCAGTCTTTCCATCCAACTCTCAAGCAAGAATGCAAATAAGCATTTTTCCTAAAATGTTGAACTATTTCTTTAATTGATATCTACCTCTTCCTATTCCTTTACAATTTCTTCAGAGAAATTACAGAGATAAAATACCACACGACTCATAGGGAATTCATTTCGTAGCATTTGTTTACACTTTACATACCAGTATTTCCACAAATGTCAAAAAATATATGAGTGATCCACATTTAAAGATTCTTTTTTATTTCACCAGGAGCAGGGCTGATGTATCAGTTGCCCCCTCTGTTATAGCCATCAAAGGAATCGATAAAGGTAATATTTTGGCAAGAAGTAGGGAAACATTGTGGACCTTCTAAAATGAAATCCACATATTTTACTCGCACCTATGTCCTTTTTTATTTGCAGGTGGTTCAGACGAGATGACGTCTATCATCTTCACCTGCTCACGGTGTCCCTTCCACAACTCGGATTCAAACAGCCCTCCTCACTTCCACATGCAGAGTGTTTCCACTGAAGTATACCAGACTGTCTCGGGAGCCAAATTTACGCCATCTCCTTCCAGCACAGATGAAATTTTTACATCTATTAAACTTTTCCACAAAGGAAACACCGAGCAGAGCAAAGCAGAACAGCCTGACAGTCAAAGCAAAGTAAGTGCGTCTCAGTCCCAAAGCAGACAGAAGGCCCTCACATGCGAAACGTGCGGTAAGACGTTCACCCGGACGTCGGACGTCAGGAGACACCAGCTCACTCACACCGGAGAGAGACCATTTCATTGCTCGCAGTGTGACCGAACCTTCCAGCACTCGTGGGATCTGGCCAAGCACGAGAGTAAACACCACGGCGTGGCTATTTCTTTCTCCTGCCAGCTGTGTAGGAGCTCCTTCGCTAACCTCCGCGCACTCACCATCCACCACAAGAAGTCTCACTCACAGGAGAGCCAGCTTCCTCAGATCTGCTCCATCTGCAGCCAGAGCTTCCCCACTTCCTCTGAGCTGCTCGAGCACAGGAAGTCTCACGTCACCAGTAAACGCTACATCTGCCAGCAGTGCGGCGAAGGCTTCGACACCCTGCTCGCGCGCTCCCAGCACCGGCAGATACATCAAGTGAAGCGTCAATTTAAGTGTCCACATTGTGAGAAGACATACACTCGGAGGTCTGATGTAAAGAGGCATCTATCTACCCACACTGGGGACCGACCTTACCAGTGTGACCAGTGCAGCAAACGCTTCTCACTCCGCTTTATGTTCATGAAACACCTTCGTGTTCACACAGGCGAGCGGCCTTTCCAGTGCTCCCACTGCCCCAAGAGGTTCACCCTGGTGTCTGTGCTGGCCAGACACGAGAGGATGCACACCGGCGAGAAACCTTTCCTCTGCTCGCAGTGCGGGAAGGCCTTTTTGTCGCAGGGAGAGCTTTCAAAACATCACAGGTCACATGTGGATGACAGGCCTTATTCCTGCCCTCAATGTGACAAGCGCTTCAAGAGCAAGAAAACCCAGCAGGAACACATTGTCTCCCACGCCGGCGCCCGCCCATATCCCTGCACCTACTGCGGGAAGGGCTTCACCAAACCGTACGCACTGACCAGGCACAATCTCATTCACACAGGAGAGAGGCCGTTCCCCTGCGGACACTGCGAGAAATCGTTCCTCACCCTGAGCGAGGCACTGCTGCACCAGCGTATTCACACGGGGGAGAGGCCGTATCCCTGCAACATCTGCGAGCTCAAGTTCAAGAGCTCGTCGGAGCTGGCGCGACACAAGCGCAGCCATTCGGGGTTGAGGCCGCTGAAGCCGCACTGTGAGCAGTGCATGAAAACGTTCACATCCAAGGCCAAGCTGAAGAAACACATGGAGACACACAGGGAGGAGAAAGAAGCAGCACAGTCTGTAGACTCTGTACAGCCTGAGGAATCAAATAAATAAATGAATAATAGAGATCCCGGTGGTTAAATTAGTGGAATTATGAAAAAGAGTAAATATTGTTTCTGGATGTTGGAGTTTAGATATTTAGCTTTATCAAAGTTCTGATTAAGAGAGACTTAAGAGATTTTTTAACTTCTAACTAATCATTTTGACATATCAGTGTTTTATATCTGCAGCCTTAGTCTCTCATCTCCACTTTGCGTTTAAGTTTGCAACAGGGAAATTACAATTATGTTTAAGTCATTAAACTGGTTGAAATCACAGGTGAACAAAATTGTTCATTAAAAACATATTTCACTCCTTATACTGTCTCTTTCTTTCTCTGTACCATAATGTGTGTCAGTGGGGTGCGCACACAGTTTCAAACTGAAAAAATGAACACAAAACATAACTATAGAAAATATAATAATAGGCGAAAAAGAAGAGAGAAGACAACACCTGATTAATAAGAGACGGTGATAAATCTGTATATATTAAATATACTGTGGCATTCACTCCAGTCCTTAAGTCTCATGATATAGTGGCTGTATAATTGGGAACATGTGGATAATGTCTTTTTTTTTAAAAAGCTTCAAGTTCTACACTAGACAGGGCAGCAGTGACATAAATTCAAGGCTATAAAACTGAAACCTGGATAATATAATCCAATGCCATGCAATAAATGCTACTTTTATGAAGAGTATAATCAGTTTTTGCTGAGGCCATTGTTTCTGTGGTGTTGTATTGCATTATACTTCAGGGCAATGGTTCTCAACTTGAGGTCAAGTGGTCCCAAGTTAAAATCACCAGGGGTCACTGGATGATTAACAAGGACAGAAAACCAGAAAAACATATTTATGCGCAAAATGAGATTTTCTGATCTTTGCTTTTTTTTTTTTTCCTCAAGCGCCACTATCAGGCTGTTTTTAGTGAAATGTCTCAACAACTATTGGATGGATTTCCGTGAAATTTGGTTCAGACGTTCGTTATTTCCTCCAGCTCCATCATCGGGAAGAACAGTTTGGTGCTGATGAGCAAATGTTGGAATTCTGACATGCTAAACTGAAATGGCGCACATGGTAAACATGTTAGCACGTTAGTCCGTAGCATGCCGTAAACTCAGTCTTGTTTTTGGCATTTCAGGCCAGTAAAAATTAATCAAATGTAACAATTTAAGAAGAAATAATTTCTATTTTGTTGAACTGCTCAACTGTAACAATGGGTTTTGAGTAGACAGCTTTGTTTTAAGGGTAAACACTGTTTTAAGGCAGCCACAAAAATGCAGTGGTTTCCCCGCGGCTGAACTTCGGAGGTGCCTTTGACATCTCATGCTGCATGTGTCAGGTGATGTATTTCCTTCATTTCTGTCCAGGCTGCATGTAAAACTCGATGATCTGATGGTTTTAGCGCAACGATTAATTATAAACATCATAAACATAACCTCATTTCCTCTACAGACCTCCACCTGTCCATTGTAAAATCTCTCTGTCGTCGCCCTGCTCACTGTTGTATTCTTCATATACTGGAGAACAAGATGAAATCAAAACGAGATATTGTGGTCAGCTTTTTTTTAATACAGAGAATATATATATATATATATATATAGCTTCAAAACTATTCTCTATCCTAAATAGGCAAAATGTGGTATCTAAGGCTGTAGTGTAATTGCAGTTCTGCACACTCTTCCTCTTCCACAGCCAGTCTGTCTGGGTATTCCCCTCTCTGTCATCATGCCACTGTTATGCGTGTCCTTATAAAAAATTTAAAAAAAGAGCCATCTGAATGTGTTTAATTAACAGAGGCTTTAATTAGCTCTGATCCAGCGGAGGGTTGATGGGAGGGAAGCCGATGCAGAGCAGGAATCACCAGGATAAAACTGGCTGCATCATTTAACAGCGGACCAACAAAGTGCAGTTATAGTGCAGTCTAAAAGGAGGGGTTTTTCAGTGGCTTGAAATTGGTTATCTATTTTTAGCATTGCACATGTTTTGTAAATGTATGTTAAATTAAAAAAAAAAGAATATTTCTAGATGAGACCATACATAATACAGTAACTGGGTTAGCATAATGTGAAACAAATTTGTGAATATGTATTAATTCATGTCTATTTCTTGGCCACTTTGAATTTTATTTGAGTAATACCATGGTGATTGAACATCTGTTTTTGAAGGGAGATGTGGCCAAAATCCACGCTACATACAAAGTAAACATAACAGGCATACTTAACCAACACAAATTGAAAATGTGGTTCGATTTTCTAATAAGGAACCCTTTATAAAAAAGTTCATAATTAATAATTTAATGGCTTTATTTATGTTAATTCATCCCATTGGCTGTTTTTTTTGTGTGTTTCTGTTTGGTAATAATGTAGTTATATGTTGGTTGTCCTTTGAAAAATGCTTGCTGATTTCGCAAAGTTGGTAAGTCTTTAAATGTTAATACGTCTTTTATAAAGGGTGATTACAATAATCCATCCAAATGGATTTTGGTCGAGATTCTCAGCAGCCTTTTGGTCAAATGGTCAAATGGATTATTGATGAAAAACTTCAGCTAATGATTCTATAATGTTAATTTAAATTAGCTTGACAATTGTATTTAATTGCAATTAAGACTTTTTATAAAACGCGTTCAGTTAAGATGAGGATGTTATTTTATGTACTACATCATTGGTGTTCTGCAGGTCTTTATATAGCAATGTATTAGGACCACAATTTAAAAAAAAGTTTTTATTTAATTGACTTTTAAATAGACGGCACACATAAAACTTATTTTCACATCCAATTTCAGTGCTATAAACATTCACTTCAGTCACGTCCTTGACTGACATTGTTCCACAAAAAATATGTAGGCTACTTGTATTTTCATTTGTCAATATATCATTAAAGTGAAACATCAGTAAGGTTTTAACATTTTACAAACACATCACATACACTGCATAGACAGTAGTAGAGGTTTTCCCCAGTTCATTTATTCCACAAATGTACTCTCGTAAAACTCAAAGGGATGTCTCCTCCACACCGAGAGAGGGTGTGCATCGGTGGATTTCAGGTCCTTCCCACTGCAATCACCTCTCGCCTTGACCAGAGCGAGGAGCAGCAGCGAGCGAGCAGATGTCGGGATGTGACTATCAGTGGAGGAATTTTGTGACCATGCAGGTGGAAAGAACGCCCGCAATAAACACATAAATAAGGTGGAAACAAGGGGGCTGTGGATGCAGATAACGGCACGACGCGACACCCATCAGTGTGATTTACAGTCCAGCCGGCGTTGGTGGTGTTGGTGGCGGATTAATAACCAGTCATAAAGTGGGGGATTGTGTGTTGCAGGAGGACGAGAGTGAAGGCACTGACAGAGGAAGGAAGAGAGAGGAGGAGTGCGTAAAAAGAGAGAGAGGGGAGTAGATAAAGCCGGAGCCGGGATCATGAGCTTTGCACTGCCTTACGGCTCGCCGTCAGCTCGGCCGAGTCCCAGCAGACGAGCTTTGGACTGGGAACACGAGCAGCTGGCTGTGCGACGACTTTCCTCTCCGCGGGGTCTCGACCTGCTCACTCCACCTCCTCTTCCTCGGCGACCCTCTGCAATCCCTGGCTACCTGCTGTCACCCTACCAAGAGCAGGAAGAGCAGCTCCAGCAGCAGCAGCAGCGACTGTCCATGTGCTCGGAGGCCTCCCTGGCGCCCCCTGCACCTCCACCTGTGGGCGCTGCCCCACCCTGCTGCCGTCCTGTGGGAGTCATGCACCTCCTGCGCCTGGGTCTCCTGGCCTTCAGCTGCCTCTTCTGGGCAGCCGGCTTGGCCATCTTCACCCTGGGTGTGTGGGCACAGATTTCACTGGCAGACTACATGCTGCTGTCTGCCAATCGCTACCCCAACGCCCCACTCATCCTTCTGTCCACAGGTGCTGCCGTCACCGCCTGGGGCTTCCTGGGTTGTCTGGGGGTGGCTGCAAACCTGCCCTGCGTGCTCAGGGCTTACGGGTTCTTTCAACTTGCTGCACTTATAGCCGGTTTGGCAGCTGGACTCTCAGGTCTCTTCTATCGTGAAGACATTGCCGGAGGATTTCGCAGCGGCTTACAGCGAGCGGTGGCCGGCTACACAGAGGATGAAGGCCGTGCAGATGCACTAGATAGCCTGCAGAGGGCCCTGGAGTGTTGTGGAGGTGAGGGTTGGCGTGACTGGCTCACTTCGGACTGGGCTATCCAGCATATGACCTTCCTGCCCACCGAGAACGGCACCTCGGTGTCCCTGCCAGACAGCTGCTGCGTGAGGCGCAAGGGCTGCAAGAATCGACCTCTTCTGTCAGATGATAGCGAAGGAGTTGCAGCTGCAGGAATCCATCCCCACGGCTGCTTCCGCAAAGTCTTCAGTTTGGTCAACGACAACGTCTTCCACATTGCCGCCACTGTGTTGGGATTGGCCTTCACCCAGATCGGAGGCATTGCCCTGGCTTGTCTGCTGGCCAACAAACTGGCACCAAGACAACATCGACGTGTGGTGGCACATTAATGGTCAATTAAAGAAATTAGGCAACCTTCACCAAGGACTGACCAATTTGTAGATAATTAGGATTGGGAATTAACTATCCCCCTAAAGAGTAATAGAGTTGCGAAGTGGGGGGAGTTATTTTGAGCATCCAAGTCCCGTTCATTTTCTGCATAGACAATGTCAGGTGACATTTGGAGGCCTTCCAAGGCTTGGATGGGCATGAAAACTCTCCCGATCTAAAAATTCAGCAACTGCTTTATGAAATGTCTGGTTCTTTAACAAAACAGTCAAAGGCACAAGCCTGCATACACAAAAATGTAATGAGAGAAATCAACTACAACTCCTGTTGAGCATTTCGGAAAGAAACATCAAATTACAGAGTTTTAACTTTTGTTGCGGGCGTCACTAACAGCGAGCTGAAGCTAAAGCTAAAATTTAGTAGAGGTCTGATTCTGATCACACGTTCAGCACTGAAAATCAAATTACTTTCAGTTTCTGGGTCAATTTGGAAGAATTGAGCGACTAAAGCGTGGTGTTTTGTTCCCAACTGCGAACAATAAAGTGTTGTGACTGGCTTCTCTATGTGTTCAGAGCCAAAATCTCAAAAACTACATGGCAGTAGGCTACAATGAGACTTTGCTCCCTGATTTTGCAATATGATTTTGTCTCAGAAATGTTTAAATATTGGCATGTATTAATATGCTTCATTATATAAAATGTATTCAAAAATGACATGTTAAAAAATGATTATTTAGGGTTAAACTACTCTCATTTTGGTTACCTCCTTTAGTACATCTCACCACTGAATGCACAGGAATGTTCACCAGCAGTTTTCCACCTCAGATGATTTAGTTTGGCTGTGTTCAACAGATGTTCATATCTACATCATTTAGTTTTCCCATCACAAAGACTACACTGTGCTAGAATGGTGCTTTTGAGAAGAGCTTAATAATTTATTGCTGTCTGTGGTATTTTGTGCTGTTCAAACATCTGACAGGCTGCAGTTATTTCCACTGTGTTGAGGTGTTTTGGTAAGATAATGACTGCTTTAAAATTCTTCCACATGTCTCTGTGTTGCTAGAGTTTGTATATTCTGAAGCACAAAATGTTTTAAATCATTGTGAATGACACTTTTGAACAACGCTCATGTACATTGGCATGACCCAGATGTTGTGCAACCCACTAGCATGAAACAGTGAGCAGAAGTCTGGATTTGAATTTCTCTTCTTCAACATCAAACTCAAGTTGACTTTAATAGTTCAACATTTTGGGAAATATCTTTATTTGCTTTTTTGTCAAGAGTTAGATGAGATGACTGATACCACTCTCATATCTGCACACTGAATATTAAGCTAATGCCAGCAGCACACTTCATTTTTGTTTAATCCGTCCAATAAGTGATATAAATATATGAATAAACAAGAAACTGTATAGGTCTTGGTGGGTGTATTTTGTTACCATTAGACAGAGCCAGGCCTGTAGCTAGCAGCCATCCTTATGATGCTGTAAGTAAAAGTCCAAACCCCATGTCCTCCAGAGAATCAAAAATGTTTTATGACTGTCAAGTTTATTATTTAATGGCGTTTTTCAGTCTATATAATTGCAATAGTGGCATTACTGATGCGTTTCCAAATAGGCTACTGAATGCACCCTCTCTAATCATAAAAGTAAATAAAAAATATGGCCGTAGGTTGTAATAATGCAAACTCACTGTAACTGTATACAGTAAGTTATTGGAGTTCCAAATGTCTGTATTTCTCAGGCTTAATCATAAATTCAGCTAATAAAAAGATATTGTCTTCCATTGTCAGGATATTTGTGATTATGTTATATTAATATTTGGGTGTTGTATTATTGTATTTTGGGATTTCACTGTGCCTCACTGAGGTTTTTTTGTTCCTCAAATACACCATTTAAAGGGTCAGATCACCCATCTACAGGGGTATCGATCTTCTCATCTAACTCTCTGCAAGAAATCAAAGTATATTCCCCAAAATGTCTAACTATTTGATGAATGTGTTCGTGTTTTTTTTCCTCATATAACTTTGTTATTACAGGTGTTTTAAGATTACTATATGCACTGAGATAATTCAACATCATACATCCCATCCTTCCTATTCAGGATAGGCCTTTTTATTGCTCTTGTAATTGTAATGTATGACATATTTATATATATATGTATATCCCACATTCATTAACATATAATGTCTTCTAACAATCACCAACAGTGCAGACAAGCATGACTGAAACTGTAAACTATATTTGTCGACAATAAACAAAAAATCTTTGCCTCATTACAGGATATGATATCGATCAGACACTGAGGATGGGAACGTCAAGGTCTGTTGCCCTTGAATATATTAAATATATAAATGGCAACAGCATTCTTGTAATGTAATGTTGATGTAGTCTAGAATGTAAACAACATACAGTGCAGCGTTAGTAAAGGCACATCTGAAGTATGTATTGTCTAATAAACATTTTGTGAATCACTGAAATCTTGTAAAGAGCACTTTTTTTCCCCTCTTTAAAGTAAAAATAAGCGGAGACTATATCCCTCATCCTGACAGGTGGCAGGTTCCAACCTCATGTCTGCATTTTAAAGACCTTTAGAAGCAGCTCCAGGTCTTTATTTTTACGAGAAAGGCCATGTTGGAGGTGTGCCAGAGTGGTAAATTCACAGCGCTGGGAGTGTTCGATCCTCACTGGGACCTCTGGACGGGCAATTCTGAATTATGGCTATAAGTGAATGACATCTCACACCTGAGACAACGCTGATTAGATCTGACCTTGAAGGGGGAGACAACAGATACAGACGCACTGCTGAGTGTGATGAAACACAGCAGCCTGACCCAGCATTGATCAGTTTATGGAGCAGGAAATCATGAGCTATACATCCTCTGCTCAAATTGGGTAATGTGAATTCATAATTTAGCACAATGTTTACCTTAAAACCTACATATATCAACGTTTAGAGTTAGAGAAGCTTTGGGCTGTGGCCTCTAAACAACGACTACCATTTTCATGACCTAATTATGGTATTGATTAGCCTACATTATGCCCCAATAAGGCTTGCGGATGCTTTCTGTCTGATTACACTGTCCTTGTTTAACTTTAATTTTGCCGGAGGTTGCTACATCCACTGCAGCTGTTTCATCATACAAAAGATGAGCTCTGAGAGATGTTCAAGCAACACCTTAAGTCAGGAAAACCACATGGGGCATTTTGCTCATTATACCTTTGAAAACTATTTTGGGTTGGGCGTTTTAATGTGCACTATTTATGGATTCTATTCTACCAAACCAAATGCTCACCAGAAGGGACACAAAATTATAGTTACTATGAGATCTCCATAGCCCCAAAAACACTCTCTAAAGATGAAGAATGACTTGTTAGGGATATTAAGCATCACAACGTAAATTAATTAAAGGTTTTTACATGTGTACTAACCTACATTACACTGTATTTTTGGGTTACAACCTTGAAAACACACTTGATTCATAAAAAGCATGGAATTAGCTCTCCAATTTGTATGGTAATTGATTTAAAATCCTTAAATGTATAATAAATCCTTTAATATATATTAAAACTTAACTTCTCACAGTTGGCAGGTTATATTTCGTTCAGAGATGTTTAAAAGTGTATTTAAACTCAGATTTTGAAGCTTCTATAATAAACATGGCTTTAGGCTCTCTACACAAATGGGTGTGTCTCTAAAGCCTCGGTATGCCTCCTGAATCTGATAACTCGGACCCCTCCTATTTGGATTTTGGATGGCACTTCA
This sequence comes from Macquaria australasica, assembly GCA_005408345.1. Classification (NCBI taxonomy): domain Eukaryota; kingdom Metazoa; phylum Chordata; class Actinopteri; order Centrarchiformes; family Percichthyidae; genus Macquaria; species Macquaria australasica. The sequence goes on along the minus strand of SEMN01000004.1, from coordinate 2,173,465 downwards.
GGAATTCAGAAATCCACCCTGTACTGTCTGGGTACATGTCTTAGACCTTGGAAATGTAGCTTGGATATGTCTAAATTAGCTCTGTAAGTTTGTCCATTTTAATCAGATACATGCTGTTAAGACTATTATTATTATTATTATTTATCTAACATATATTGGGAAGAATGTAAAGCAGACTTGTATAAGTATTTGACATTTGTAAAATCGTTTTTAAACATATATTGTGGAGGAAAGTGTTGGCCTTTATCTGTACTCTCCGCCTCTTTAAGTCTGCCCTACATCTGACTCCTTTTGGTCCTTTGCAGTTTGCACAGCAGCCTGTACTCTGCCCCGCACTTTATTTGGCGATTCTCACCACCACTGCAGCTCGCCCGTCGCTGCGTAAAAGCTGCCGCGCTGCGCCTGGAAATGTAGTTGTTTTGCGCACAACGAGCTCTCCAAAATGGACTTAAAAACCGAACTCCTCAAGTCCATCTGGTACGCTTTCACATCGCTGGACGTCGAGAAGTGCGGGAAAGTGTCCAAATCGCAGTTAAAGGTAAGCAGGGAAAGTATGCAGTCATTTTAAGATCAGGAAACTCACACCGAGGGGCGTCAGAAACAGCACAGAAATAGACTTTAACAGCGTTATTTGTCCTTTAAATTACTTTTTCTGGCTGAAGACAAACCAAAACTCCTCGGTCTCTCTAGTTGTCTTTATATATTGTGAAATATTAAATTGTACTGTTGTAATCTGAGGAACAGCTAACACACAAACGCCCTACTAGCTCACACACAAGTCCAAATATTTGAAAAAGCTTTTAGCACTTCTTCCAACAGACACGTAACCTGCTCAGATTGGAGGTGAGGTATGAGCCCAGTTCTACCTTCAAGCTCAAAGTCCAGCCTTTTCTCTGCAGCCCAGAAACACAAATAGTGACATAACACCACCTCTGTCAGAGTTTCAAATCAAATAAAAAGGCAAGACAGAGAACAACAAGTAGACATCTTATTTTTGCCATCTTTCCCCCTCAGTGAGTGTTACTTTTTTCTGTTGTGCTGCTTTCTGTCCAGTTCCTACATGTCTGACTGAGCCCCCACAGGGAAATAGCAGAAAGCTGTCCTGACATGCTCAGTCACTGAGGACTATTATAGCTGCCTGTGCTTGTGTGTGTTTGTGGATGTATGAATAAATATGGAGAGCACAGAAGAGACCTTGACACTATGTGCTTATGTGCACATATATCTATATGTAGGCTACTGTGTATGACTCTGTGTTACTTCTTCAGGTGCTTTCCCACAACCTGTACACAGTGCTGAACATCCCACACGACCCGGTGGCTCTGGAGGAGCACTTCCAGGATGATGATGATGGGCCGGTGTCTAATCATGGCTACATGCCCTACCTCAACAGATATATACTGGATAAGGTACTGTGACTGTTGAAATCCCCTCTTCAGTAGCAGCTATAGAAATACAGAAATGTTATATATCAATTTCTGTATTTATATTTTATTTCTTTTATTGAGAGTTTACTGTTTTTATGTATACTGTATTTGTTTTTTTAAAATATGTTTTATGTTTAATATGTCCTGTAAATGTTTGGACCTTTACCTGTAACCTTTGGAAAGCACTTTCTGCTTTTTCTATGAATAAAACTATTATTATTATCATTATTATTATATTACAGGTCTATATGATGTAAATTAGTGGCACAAAAAAATGCCGGTAACATAAACACTACAGTACATGATGGCTGACAAGTGTCAGTTTTATTTAAAAAAGAAGTTACTCAAAATTCACCACTTTAAAACTGCTTTTAATGTTTGAGTTTATATCCTGTTGTACTTTACACCTTGATTGTATTTTAGTTCTATAGGTTCTATTATTTTATTTGTCATATAAAGCATCTTTAAGTATCTTAAAGAGCTCTATAAAAAAAAATTACACACTTTAAGTCCCCCTGTTTAGCATTTCTAAGCAGTATACCAACATTTAATAAATGGTTTTGTGGTTACAACCATATATGAGGACATTTTTAAGTGTTTATTAATGTTTAGAGTTTGGAAATTATGTTCTACAGTTTCATTCTTGCTTGTGGAAGCAGAAATAATCTCACTGGTTAAACCTCCGTAGGTGGAGCAGCTTTCCATGAATCAGGGTTTGGGTTAGGGGAAATACATAACCACGTAGGTTGAGTGATTTATCATACCCATTATGGCTGTTATTAAAACCATCACATGAAGCTTTAATCCAGTTTCATGAGTCATCTCGGGTCTTTTTCTGTCTTTTCAGGTCAAAGAGGGGATGTTTGACAAGGAGAAGTTCGACGACCTGTGCTGGATGATGACCATGAAGAAGAACTTCAAGGGGGTACCAAAGGGGGCACTGCTATCTGAAAGAGACTGTTTCAAGCTCTTCTGTTTATTCAACCTCCTGTCTGAGGACCGCTACCCGCTGGTGATGATACCAGAGGAGGTAAAAGACGTTGATGAGAGAGGAGACGTTAATGTGTGAAACAGGAAACAGTGTATGGGAGCGACTTGATTTTAGGGATTTGATTGAGACCTGATTGACCAGGGGCTGGCTGAGAAAACTCAAATCCATGATAATTTTATTTGATGGCATTTTTAAGCCTCAGAGTATAAAATGCAAACATTTTGACATTTTACAGCAAGACAAAAGGGTCCAATTTCGATATAAAATATGCAATAAGTTCAAAAATTCCTTCCTTAACATTCACAAGGCAAATAAGGCGTTACATGAGGCACTTTTACTGTGGCCGCCTAACTGCTAGAAAGAAATATATTGCTTCATATAAACCCAGCTTGTGTCCCAACAAAGTCCAAGACCGTTTTACATTTTTTCACAGCAGAAACAAGCAAGTGCAAGTAAGTAAGTTAATGGGTCTCTTCCTTCCTGCACTTCCTCCGTAATGCTTTTGGTTTCCTGTCGACAGAGATAAAAATAATCTGCTTTTGTATCAGCACAGTAGTTTTCCTCTGTAAAGGTATACATTGCAGAAATACAATATGATGCAATATGCCAGCATACTCAGTATCAGCAACAACGGTGAAGCTCTAGTGTTATTTTTACTGTCTATCTTCTCTGCAAACATTTACAGTATACTTATATTTTAATGCTTTTAGGTGGAATATCTCATCAAGAAGATCTCCACAGCGATGAGCCAGGAGTGGGATGGGAAGCCCTTGGAGGACTTAATATCTCAGGATGCCACAGTGCAGGAAGAGGGCATGTCTGTATGGAGCTTCCTGCAGCACATGAGTGCAGGCCGGCTGCTGAGGGTCACCAGTGCCGAGGCCTTCAGTCTGGCTTTGGATGAGGTCTTTCTGGAGATGTATCACAATGTCCTCAAGAGGGTGAGTATCCTGTTTATCCTCCCCTCTGTTTCTGTTGTTGTTTTTCTCTTTCTTTCTTCTTCACTTCTGTGCCTTGTGTCCAGGGTTACATGTGGAAAAAGGGGCACGTACGTAGGAACTGGACTGAGCGTTGGTTCGTGCTGAAGCCCTCCTCCATGGCTTACTACGTCAGCGAGGGCTTGAAAGACAAGAGAGGGGAGATCCAGCTGGATAAGAGCTGTGTCATAGAGGTGGGTGAGGAAAGGTGATGTAAACACTGCATGTTTAATTATATGATATGCAGGCAAATGCTGTGCTCCTTGTATTTTGATACCATGATCTAATCATCAAGCTAAACTATCTGAAATGTGTTATATTTTCTGAGTCTCCTCTTTCTGTTTCAGCCTATTTCAGACAGGGAGGGGAAGCGCTGCATGTTCTGTGTGAAAACCCACAATAAAACCTACGAGATGAGTGCACCTGACCAGAAACAGAAGGTGGAGTGGACTCAAGGTGTGTTGGTGTGTATAAGTATTAGCATACAGAGTCAGAAATTAGATTTTGACTACAGTCATTTATCGTGTGTGGCTTCTGATTCAATTCCCTGGTTTCAGATGAGACATTTTAAAGGAATAGTTAGATGAGACGATTGATACCACTCTCACGTCTGTACGATAAATATGAAGCTACTGCCAGCAGTAGAGATTTCTGGTAGAGAAGAGAAGAAATACTGCTCCTTTATTCATTCATCAAAATAAAGAAACACCAGTAAAAGTATCTACAGGATCTACAGTTTGTCTTATTCCAAGCAAAACAAATATAAGATTTGTGTGCGTGTGTTTGCTACGTTTCCAGCTATTCAGACAGCCCTCCGTCTCCAGAGTGAGGGCAAGTCCTCCCTTCACCACGAACTCAAACTGAAGAGACGGGTCCAGCGGGAACAGAGCCAGCGGGAGCGCAGCCGGAGCGCCCGGAGCAGCTGCAGCAGCCGGAGCAGCCAATCGGACGACTCCAACATCCAAGAGATGGAGAAGATGGAGAAAGAGAAAGACAGACAGGATTTAGAGATAGAAAGCATCATACAGGTAAGGGCGGACGGAAATAAGTGGACGGACGATTAATCGTAATGTCGGTTTTTACTTTGCTTTATCTGCGTCTTGCAGCATGCACGTGAATTGGAAACCAGACGAAGGGAGGCAGAGGAAAGAGAAAGGAGGAAACAGATGGAGGTGCAGATGGAGCTGGAGAGGCAGCTGAAAGAGGCTGAGACGGTAAGAGAAAGTTTTCCAGGTGATGTTTATTTACAATTCGCAGAAAGGGGAGTTAGAGTCCATGCCATTGACTTTGATCTTTGAAAACAGCATGAAAACATTGGCATTATAAAACTCAGGCTCAACCTTCAGTGATTTGTAGTGGTGGAGAAACGGTAATGACATTCCTGGAAAAGGTGATTCAGGAATAGGTCAGTTCTTTCCACCCAATTGGTGTGTGTGTGTGTGTGTGTGTGTGTGTGTGTGGGTGTGTGTGTGTGTGTGTGTGTGTGTGTGTGTGTGTTCTCCTAGTTGAGAGACAGCATGCAGGCAGAGATGCAGGAGAAGGAAAGGGAGGCTGAGCAACAGAAGAAGAGGATCCAGGAGCTGGAGCTGACGCAGCAGAAACTGGAGGGTGCTCTCAACATGGAGATCCAGGCTCGGCTGGAGGAGGAGAGGGCCAGACAGGAGCTGGAAAGGTAACAAACACTGCATTCCCCTTTACTCTAAACCAGGGGTTTCACAAAGTCTGGCACACAACTGAGACTACTGTGACCCCAGTTTTCAACACAGAGCAAATATCTGTATATGAATGGATAGATGAGAATGTCAGTATCCCATAAACATAAGCACAATGTTGATATTTAGATTATTATAATTAATAATAAATAATTATATTATTATTTATTATTATGATTATTAATATTATTATTATTATACTATTATTTTTCTTTGTCTTATTTATGTTTTAGGGATAATAATGCTTTAAGTTTTGGAACAGTAACAGTTCCCATAATGTTTTGGGGGAACAGAGAGTATAATGTTGCCAAGTGTTAAGCTAAAATTTCAGCCCCATCGTTTTTAGCCTATATTTGTTTACATATTGGCAAATTGGCACCATTAAAAGTATGCCGAATTAGCAATTAGTGGTTCCTGTTTGCAGTGTAGCCATGAGTGTACAGACAAATCGTACTGGATTACTTGGATACTGAAGAAAACTTAAAAATGTGATGATTCTCAGGCAAGTTCTGCAGTTATAAGGAGCGACTATGATTCCTGAATGGATGTTTATTTGTGATGGACATCAGAGATAATGATATCCTCACACAGAATCTAAAAATATGTGTATCATGTCTGTGTAGTTACTTGATTTGAGTTCTTGCTTCTCCTCTGTCTTCTTTTCTTCTACAGGTTGCTGCAGGTGGAAGAAGAGAAGAAGAAGCAGTTCCAGCTCCTCCAGGAGCAGCAGTGGGCCTTGCAGGGCCTCAGCCCCGTACAGGAGGCCTCGGATGGCAATAGACAGGAGGATATCCCCTCAGCTCTTGACTCGGCCTCTCAGGAGCTCCTGCATCTGCGGGCTTCTCGCCAGAGGAGCCACCAGCACCTGGAGGTAAGACAGAGACAGTGTGTTGGATTGACTCAGTGTGCAGCATGTTTAATACGATAAAAAAAAAACTCTTGTTTTCTTATTCCAGGAGGTACAAGAGAAGCTGAGGAGCGCCAGTCAACACGTGCGGCACTGGAACGTCCAGCTGAACCGCCTGATGACACCCGTCACTCCTGGAGGTGCAGTACGCTCTTAATCTGGTCTGTTGGGTCTGATTAAAGGGGCAACACAGCAACTTTTAATTAAGTTGCTTTAAGGGCTGGAGTCATGCCCCAGTGTCAGTAAATATCCACCCTTCTGAAATATCAAGGAGTAAGAACATCTACTTGCTCCAGGGGTAATAATAACAACAATAACTTTAATTATATAGCACTTTGTTAATCAGAGTTATAACCCTTTTGGTTGTCTGTATAACTTTAAACTTTAAAACAGAGTAAACAATAAAAACTGCTAAAATAATTAGAGTTTCAGGAAAATTTAAAAGTGGAACACAGATAAAAACAGCAAAACAATGACGAGCATACAAAACAATATTACGAAAATGGGTTAAAAACATAGTTGAAATGTAAGAAATGGCTTTATTGATCTGTAGTTGATCCTGATCTCTAATCTGTCTGGGTTTCAAATAAGCATTGCATTATTTTCTATTATTGTTGTATTGATAAATATAAAAAGATAGGTGTGAAATCCAGTTTACAGTCACTAGAAGTGTTGGAATTGCCATTTGTAATTTGAAATTCGAAAGTTAATAAAGTTTTATTTTTTCAAACAGTCACTGATAAATAGCAGCATAATAATTTATTTCATATTAGTAAGATCCTTAAAAAGTGGAAAAGATTTTTCCACAGTAAACAGATTATAGTTAGTTTAGTATGTACTTACATCTCTGTCCATTTTGACTAACTGTACAGATAATGAAACTAGAAAACATTCAGAGAGTGTTTAAATCTGCCAAGGCTGCATTAATAGTAGAAGATATTTTCTAATGTTCATCTGGATCCAAATCTGTATTTAAATACAGTCATGGCGTACATATGCTTGATGAGTTCATGAGAAAATATTGAAATGCTTTAAAAATGGATCTGGACCTGCATCAGAAACTAAGCATTTGTTCCATGGACCATGGTGCAACATTACACTAAATTTGATTGAAAACTGTAAACACATTTTTGAGATATTCAGCTAACAAACCAACAAACAAATGGCACCTAAAATATAGCCTACTTTTACAGCCTTGAACTAAAACTCAAATGTATCAGTGAACTTCACAAAGATAAGATTTTGTTGTTAATGTTTTTTTGTTTTTTGTTTTTTTTGTAGAACGTTTGGAACACCGCCTATCATCAAATCGCAAGTGTCCCAAAAAGCAAGGAGCGCTGGCCAGTAACGAGTTTATCTCTAAATTCAAGGTAAGAGCCGGCCCCAACAGCCAGATACCAGAGGACAGCGAGACACTGGAGGAGCAGATGGAGGCCGCCAACCTGTCGGATGGATCAGACGATTCACAGGGAAACCCCAATGGACAAATGTGATCACCCTCGTTGACGGTTAGGGGAACAAGTTTTCACATCTACAAGTTCAGAAATGATAAAATAAATTCTTTTCAGAGTGGAAAGTGTAAGGAGAAAAGTCATTTACAATACAGAAAGCGTTTGTATTATATTTATATGTTGAAATGCACACTAAGATGCGACGCGATGATGACAAAGCACAATGTAATGCAGGATTTAAAGAAAACACATTTGACTAAGATCAACAGAGATTTGCAGTTTTGTATAATAAATGTCATTTTGTGATATTTGTCTTTTCTTTTCATGCCACATGCTACTCCACTACATTTCAGAGGCAAATATTGTACTTTTTACTCCACTACAATTAGCTTTAGTTGGTAGTTACTTTACAAATTAAGATTTTTGCCTACAAAACATACAAAGAGCTTATAAAATATGATGTTTTCTTATAAATCGAACTACCCAACAGTATATACAAGTACAGCTAAAACGATTAGTCGATTAATCGTTTGACAGAAAATTAATTGCCAACTATTTTGATAATCGTTTCAGTCATTTTCAATGCAAAAACATTTCATGGTTCCAGCTTCACAAATGTGAGGATTTGCTGCTTTTCCTTTCAGTTATTTAATTAATAATTTGCATTTATTTGTAATCATTTTGAGGTTTGTACTGTTGGTTGGACAAAACAAAGCACTGTGAAGGAGTGATGTGGGAAACGTATTTTGTGTATGAAGTAATTAATCAATAAAACCACGAGATATTGTGGCCTGGAGGTGGCGCTGCAGCAGGAAAGAACCGAAAAGTAGCCCGGAAGGAAAAAGAAATCAACCCTGTAGACTTCAACCAATATGGAGGCTCTCAGGACTGTAACGTGCCGACTGCAGTAAGGAGGAGCGTTAGGCACAAAATTGAGTTTTCAGTTTATTAATTGACAGTTTAATTGCACGTTATGGGTCTGTGTTGACCCGTGAAGACATCTTTAGGTTGAGGAGTAACGCCATGCTGGCTTCAGCCTCCAGAGGGAAGGTCAGGTCGCTGGCGTCTCTGTGCAGGAGACTGTCCACCAACCAGCCAGGCTCCCCGGGTGGAACTCACCACCCTCCGCCCGAAACCCCCGCTCCTCTCCCGGACAGCGAACCGCCCGCCGTGGAGCAGCGGAGACCCAGGCAAGACCCCAGCGGCTGCTCCGTCCTCCTCTTTCCCGGCCAGGGCAGCCAGTTTGTGGGCATGGGAAGAGGACTTTTGAAGTACCCTAACGTTAAAGAAATGTTCACGGTAGCCCAGAAGATCCTCGGGTACGACCTGCTGGCTCTGTGCCTGGAGGGGCCCGAGGAGGAGCTGATGAAGACGGTTCACTGTCAGCCAGCGGTGTTCGTCACCTCGCTGGCTGCGGTGGAGAGGCTCAACCACGAAAACCCCAAGGTGGTTTGTCTTTTCTGAAGGAAAAAATCCCCAAAATGTGCTTGATCCAGCCTCTCAGATGTGAGGGTTTATAGTTTTTCTGTCTTTTTACATAATTGTAACTTTAATCTTTACATTTTGGTCCCCCCCCAAAAAAACAAGCAATTGAACGTCTCACCGTGGACATTTTAATTTTTGTCTGACATTTTGTTGACTGAATAATGAATCAAAAAAGAAACCAACATATAATGATCAAGACAAAGTTACAGAGTGCTTTACATGGTTGAACCAGGGTTAAAACGTTTAAGGACTGCAATGAGGCAAACAAAATCTGACTATTAAAAAAATACAAAAATCAAATGACATAAAACCCCCACAATAATATAAGATTAAAACAATAACAATAATAATAAAACAAATAAGACATGTTGTAAATAAAACTGTAGCATTAATAAAAAGCTTTTTAAGAATAAAAACATGTATTAGTTGCAGCACTAGTCCTTTTTAATAATATTTTGTGAATAATATTTTATTGAAAATGTCTTTGTTTACATAGTTGTCAACTTAGATTACAAAGAAAAATATATGTAAAACATTACATAATAAATAAGACATATTTTGATCTGCTAAAGTAGCAATATTGCATCATAAAAAGTACATAAGTTTTTGCAGCAAAATGGCAAAACTAGCACTAGCTCTAACTAGAACAAGTGTGTGTGTGTGTTCATGTTTTTACACTTCTGTCTACAGGCCATTGAGACGTGTGTTGCTGCTGCAGGTTTCAGCGTTGGAGAATTTGCTGCCCTGGTTTTTTCTGGTGCCATGAACTATGCAGAAGGTAGACATAACAAATTTCTTAGCTTGTACGTGAAAAGCATTGTGTTAGTCAGTATGTCGTATTTACCCACTCTGTGTCTTCCAGCTCTGTATGCGGTGAAGGTGCGTGCAGAGGCCATGCAGGAAGCATCAGAGCTGGTTCCTAGTGGGATGCTGTCGGTCATTGGTAGACCACAGGCCCAGTATAAGTATGCCTGTCTGCAGGCTAAAGAGCACTGCACGAGCCTGGGGATCAAGGAACCGGTCTGCTCTGTGACCAACTATCTGTTCCCTGATGGCAGAGTCATCGCAGGGCACCAGCAGGTACGGAGCATTATGGCAGCTTTGAAAATTTTGAATCAAAAGAATCCTTCATATCCTGTCGCTTTATCTAAATTACAGTGATGTAAATCTGCGTAAAAGTGTGATGAAAAAGGTCTTAAAAATTTTACACATAGACTAGTCTCAGTCAGAGCTGCTCTGGACTCCTCTCGTGATATCTGTCCCATCATAACTGTGTTGTCTTCCCAGGCTCTGAATTTCCTCCAGCAAAACTCGCGACGTCTCCAGTTCATGAGGACCAACCCTCTCCCAGTCAGCGGGGCTTTTCACACCGAGCTGATGGAGTCGGCTACTGAACCCCTCAGAGAGGTGCTCAGACAGGTGGAGGTCAGTCAAACTTTTCATGTTATAAGAATATATTCTTTTAATCCATTGCTTGCTGTGAGACTCACTATTGCTGACTGCTGTGACATGGAAAACTGACATGCTGGAAAGCATAACTACATATTTAACGGGGTTTTTAATATGATTTCCATGTTTATTGCTTATTTCTTCCATTTTGATATGTTTGGAAATGTAATATAAACATGGAGTTAATGTAAATGTTGTTTTGTTTTTAACATGGTGAAACAATATTGAAACTGTACTGTAAAAAAAACACATGAATGAATAAGTCTTGTGGCACTCCTGGCCCATCCCTAAGGCACCCAGTATTGAAAGCATATTTCTAAAATAACAATCAGTCTGAAAAGAGTCCTAATTTACAGAACCTGTAAGGCAGAGGTGATTTATTTATTTTTTAACATCACTATTTGCATAGAAATCAACAAGGTAATGTCCAAAATAAAGGACGCCAACATGAAAGGTGTTAAAATTACCTATGAAAACACAAACTAGAGCTGCAACAGTTAATCACTTAATTATTTAGTCAATCAACAAAGAATGTATTTGCAACTATTATGATAATCAAATAATTCTTTTAGTCATTTTTCAAGCAAGAAAGCCAAACATTTACTTGTTCCAGCTTCTCAAATGTGGAGATTTCTTTGTCATAGATAGTAAACTAAACATTTTTTGCTTTTGACAGCTGGTCCAAAACCCATTTGGGGCATTTTTCACTATTTTCTGACATTTTATAGACGAAACGATTAATATATTCATTGAAAAAATAATCTGCAGATTAATTGACAATGAAAATAATCGTTGGTTGCAGCCCTAAAACAAACCTATCATCAACCTACCATTTTGTACTATGGGAGAGTAAATATTATGTTCACTGCCCCTTTTTATATTAGTTAATTTCATCCACATCTCGCGTAATAACTTCTAAGCTCACCAATAGCCAATTTGTTCAGCTCCCACTCTTGGAAAAGTTGCACACCTTGACTGACTTAGAACTTGTCAACTAACACCTAGATTTCTGTCCCATTCAGGTCCGTCGTCCTGAGATCAACGTGTACTCCAACGTGGACGGCAAACGCTACATGAACGAGAGCCACGTGCGCAGGCAGCTGGTGAAGCAGCTGGTGTCGCCTGTGAAGTGGGAGCAAACTCTGCACGAGATCTACGAGAGGACGCAGGGAAAGAAGTTCCCTCACACGTACGAGGTCGGCCCCGGAAAGCAGCTCGGTGCCACACTTCAGAAGTGTAACAGGAAGGCCTTCAAAACGTATGCACATGTGGATGTCACTGCTTATGAAGACTGATCATGCAGAGATGTGGACTCAGGACCAGCAAGACCTGTTAAACCTGCAAGCTCCTGTGGTTGCTTCTTATGGTCTTGTGTATTATTACGTAATTAAATAATGTTTGTTTGTTTTTAATTAATGAGACTACAGAATTTCATCATTTTGAAGTTTATTTGCATCACATGAAAAAGCACTTTCAAATCTGAAACAGAAAGTCCAGCTCCCTTCATTTTATATTAAGCCAGGCTACATATCATTTGTAAAAACTGTGGCCTCTTAAACCAGTAAGAAACTAATCTGGACTGCAGGCCAGCAACAGTCCAATCATGGAAAACAGGCTTTTAGACATTAATACAACTGTGAACCAACATGTCACTGCTACAATATGCTGGCCAACTCCCTGGGCAACACTGTAAAACCGATTCAAACAATTTCCAAATGCCCTGACAAAGTACAATGTATTACAATGTATTTTACCCCTGTTTCCGATCATATAGCGTCAAATTCAATACCGCTCATGAAAATAGTATAAAAAGAGAAGTCAAAGTAAACAGCAGAAACAAATCAGTTAGCAATAACTATCACTCATTTGCAAACATTTTTGGTCAAATATATGATGGCCAAAAAAGACCTGCTTATGGCTCTTTAGGCTTTCCATTCCCTCCACAGTGCACCGAAAATGGTCACTGCAGCCACCAGTGCCACAGTCACCAGTGCTCCTCTGGTCCAGCCAGTGCAGGTTACTGGTTTCAAATTGGACACCTGTGAAATGAAAGTCATATTGGACTATTCTTTTGATAATTTACAGAGACATGGGATTGTAATTGTGTCTCAATTCTTATTGAGACATTTTGAGCTCAGAAAATGATTATATTTTATAGAGAAATGATCGTGCAAAGAATAATTTCATTTGATCAAACAAAAATCTATTCTGTGCTCAATACATATATTAAGTGTCTGCTATCATCCACGCAAGTGCACAATAATAACCTCTCCCACTCAGCTTTACTCATTTCCCTTCTCACACTCCCTGCTCTGTGCGCTCTCAAACCGATTAATCTGCCAATAATTTTCTCGATGAATCGATTATTCACATGGTCTATAGAAATGTAAGAAAAGCAGTAAAAATGCTCATCACAGCTTCTGAAAGCTCAAGGTGAGATCTTCAAATGTCTTGTTTTGTACAAGCAACTGTCTAAAACCCATAGATATTGAATTTACAGTGTAATAAAACATTAAAAAAAACTGCAAAAGTTCTAGTTCTAGACTGGAATGCTTGACAAGCATAGCAACAGTAACTAAAGGGGGGTGGGGCTTAGCAAAAGGTCACTTGAGATATAATACAATGAGTGTTACCCAGACTGCCCAGGCGTCAGCTCTGAGGATCCCCTGCCCAGGCGCAGTGCTCGCTATCCAGGCCTTCACTGCCGCAGACAGGCCCTGGAAGGCCCATAACTGACTGTGGATATCCCTGGAAGAGAATGGCGCCAGGTTACACTCTTAACCAGTTAAAGTTAAATAAAAGCTGTACAGAGTTGCAGTGAAATAACAGGGAGAGGGATCTTTTTTAAATGATTTTTTACCGATAGATGGTCCTGGTCAGTGCCTGAGCGGGTCTCAGCATGTGGAGAGGAGTTGGTAGCCAGTTCGGCTGTCTGCTGGCCCATTCCCGGTCCAGCTGGTCTCCAATTACAGCCAACTGCTGCCCAAAGGCCCGTGCAGCCCTGTCATTGATCCTGAAGGATTAACACATGACTCTGGCTCAGTTATCAAGATTTTTGACAATGTTGCCTTTCTTACACAAGCAAAGTGCTGGTCAAGTCAGGTGTAAAACACAACAAAAACATAATCCTACACCCAAGTGATTCCCCAAACAAAAGCCTTTATATATATATATATATATATATATATATATATATATATTGTTTGTTTTTGGTACAACTGATCCCACATGGTCTGTTGCCTGAGGCGCAGTCTGTCTGAGCTGTATGTTGTTGTTATTATGAACAGTCAGTGTAGTGTGGGGAACGGCCTGTAGGCCTACTGTACCTGAGGTTCACGTCAAACAGGGTGTCAGTGTCCACCTCACCAGGTCCAGCCTGGAGGGAGACGACGCGACTCGGCTGTCTTGATTGTTCCACCATCTTGTTTTCTGAGAAGAGAACCAGTATTATGCAAATTATTCATATTAGTACACGTGAGAAAAAGTTCCAAGAACTTCATTAGCCATGCAGGACAGATAAAGGCTCCATGGTTTTGGAAGTGTTTGTGTGTTATTCTTGCTCTGCTTCCAACGTTCATAAACGGGCTGTGTAAATACTGGATCATGTGACCAGGATAGGTGGTGGCTGTGTTATCGGGGCGAAGCTCAGGTAAATAAAACAGGCTCTCCTAGGTTTGAAGAGATGACATCATCTGTTGGATTAAGTCCAACGGCTGTGGCTCACTTACAACTGTATATTGCAACAAAATATTGCAACAAAAGTGTGTTTAAGTTCCCCCTTGGATGTTTAAACTAGTTTATGTATGAAACTGTACATCTAATCTACCTTTATTACTTGATTTATGACTTGTTATGTTATGTTTTGCCGTAACAGTCAGGTTTCCTCCTACGTGCACCTGTCTCCAGACCAGTTCCTGTTGTACCTGCACTCGTGCTTTAATGCAAATGCTCCATTTCCATAACTCAAATCAACCAAACTGCCTCACCAAGAAGAAATAAAACATCGCTTGTTCCAAAGAATCTACTCATAGGCTTTAAATATTTGTTTGTTTACATATCCTGAGTTAATCTACTATATAGTATTGAAAATGGCTTCCTTATGTGTAATTACATGGATTTATCTTTACACTGTTTATTACCAATTTACCATCAAAATATAGCCCTAAATGTGGGAACCTTATAATATAATCATAGCTTAGGCTCCAAAATAACACCCAGAGGACAGTTGTTGAGTATTAATCATGTAATAGCCTGTAGTCCTTTGCCATATTGTCATAACAAAGAGATGAAGTCATCCTTCTCACCCAAAGCGAACAAAGGTCGTTTTGAAGATCACATATTGGATTACACATTAAGCCTGCAGACATCAATACATTTACAAATTAACTTGAATGTAGTATCATGTCGGAATAGTATAATGTTAGATTATTACCTTAAACAAATATAAATGCTTCTGCCAAGACAAGTAAAACAGGTGCATGCACAATAAAAAAAAAAGAAAGTAAACCTACCTTTTGTGTAGATTAAAGTAGACGCCGCCCTGTAATAAATATAAAGACATTATAATTGAAATATTGGGTAGAAATGGAAATAGTAAAACAAAGAAATATTTATAAGGTGTTTTCCTGTACTTACAGCAGCGTCCTTTAATCTTGCTGCTCTTAGGTAACTGCCACAAATATCGTTGGCCCCGCCTTTAACCTGCTGCTGGCAGAGTGACCACCAGGGGGTCTACTAACAGAATGGTTGATGACTGTATAATACCTCTTTGTCTGCAAGGGAAAATTATATTCATAAATAAAGAACATCAAATAATGTTCCCAATTTCAGACTTTATTTTAATATTTAAAAATTATAATATATTTAACCTATTATTATACAGCTATGTATACGCTGACTTTTGTCTGATTTTCACCTGTTCTGAGTAGTTTTATTTATTTTGTCTTTTTTAATCTGTTTTTTTTTTTTTTTTACTTATATAATGTGTAATTCTAAGTACTTTACTCTTTTATATATTATAATAACAGAGAAATTGTCTTTCTCATGTTTCAATAAATTGAAATAAAACAAAACAAAACAGAGGATATAGAATGACATCCAATATTTCTTTACCTCCTGTTGTTTTAAATTATTAATGGGATAACCTTGTAGAATGTATTACAAATGCTAGTCATTTTGTAACAATGTTATTAAAACATTTTTACATTGTTGACCCAATAACCTCTTTTCTACACCTGAGATGTCATCAAAACATTTTTTTTTAATTGATTACATGTAATATCTTTTGCGGTAAAATTACGTTTGATCGGTTTTCATACAAAATTAAAAATGTGTGACAAAGTTATAACACTTCAAACTTTACATTTTCTGGTTCCCACACTTGTTGTCCTCGAGTGTACCAAATTTGAGGTTGATGTGTTAAAGTACTAAGGTCATGAGACTTTTTTTAAACAGAAAACCTCTTGAAGTTTATGGAAAATGTATGTAATGTGGTCCAGTCCAACACTGACCCCTGCTGGTACGCGGTGGTATCGACATCCTGCAATGACATCACTGCGTCCTCCGTTGCTAGGTAATTCTCGCGGAAGGACCAAACCCATAGCGACGTCGTTTAATGTTCTTGAGACATTTCTTGTTTAAAAATGACCTAAAACTGCAATGGTAAGGTTATCGCATGAATATATGTTATTGCGTTTCAATAACCAAGACTTTTATTGTGAAGCGTACGCTAGTTTGACCGTGGTGGGCGTTTCGTCACCGTGTCCAGCTTCACGACGCTTTACTGGATCAATAAATGTGGCTTAGCTAACGTGGGAGCAGTTATTTGTTGTTAGATGGAGCTATCAGTGATGCTGACAGACTGCCCCGCCGCTGTGTTCCGCTATGAGTTTAAATAACGACAGTGCGGTGAGATTGCATCGCTGACTGGATGATGTCCGCCCAGCCTCTGCAGCAGTCAAGGGAGGATTCAGCAGCCTGCTAACTGAGCCAGCCCGGCTAGCTGATGCTGATGACTGGCTGTTTCCTGACATTGATTTGCAGGTAGGTGGGCTGCTTTGGTGCATGGCAGCTGCATGCACTTTTCTTTTCTCGTTTTCTGTACATTGCCCTGTCTGTTCGTTTACCTGCTGTTTTGTGCTCCACCCTAGTGGGAGGCACCATGGCCGGTAAGGTGAAGTGGGTGACAGATATTGAGAAATCAGTGCTCATCAACAACTTTGAGAAGAGGGAATGGACCCAAGTCACAGAAAACGACGACTGGAATTTCTACTGGTAGGTTTTCCATCTACATTGCACCTGGTTCTGTAGTTCTTGGACACAGTACTCTGCAGGAACCATGTATAGGCAGTGGTGGAAGAAGTACTTATATTCATTGCTTAAGTAAAAGTACCAATACCATAATGTAAAAATACTCCGTCCTGCATTCAAAATCCTACAGATGTAATATCAGCAAAATGTACTTAAAATATCAAAAGTAAAAGTACTCCTTTTGCATAAAAATGGCCATTGTGATTGATATATTATTATATATTAAATTATTACATTATTATTACTGATTCATCAGTGCATAAGCAGCATTTCACTACAGTAGCTGGCCCAGGTGGAGCTAGTTTAAATACTTTATACAGTATACAGTTAGGTAGTTTAGTCCAGAGGTTCCCAACCTGGGGGTCGCGTGGTTGTGAGATTATTTATGGGGTAGGAATAAAGAAAAACCGAAGTTCTGCTACACAAATTTACGTTCATTTTTTGGACGTTTCCCTAATCTTTAATCTTTTTGTGTCATTTTACCTCTTTGGGCCTCGAACAGTCATTTAAATGAAACCATCTGTAAGGTATAGATGGGAAATCACTCTTTGGTGGAACATAGACATCTGGAATGTAACAAAGGGGCCCCTAACTACACACTGCTTTATTGTAAGGGGCCAAAAAGGTTGGGAACCACTGGTTTAATCTTTAACAATGTATTATATATTATAGGCTTGTCATATGTTTTTTATTAAAATTATTAACCTTTAAAGTATTTGGTAGCTGTCAGATAAATGTAGTGGAGTGGAAAGTACAATATTTGCCTCCGAAATGTAGTAAAGAAGAAGTATAAAGTAGCACCAAATGGTGATATTCTGGTAAAGAATAATTGTCCTAAAATACAGTAGTTGAGTAAATGTACTCAGTAACTTTCAACTGCTGCACATAGGCTGCATGTTGATCCTATCTAATGTCAGTTAATGAGTAATAATTATATCACCAAACTTATTTCTAGGCTCCAGACTCATTAGATCACCATAAAGCAGTTTTATTTGTACCCACATGTAGGATGAGCATCCAGACCATCAGAAACGTGTTCAGCGTGGACACAGGCTACCGCCTGTCAGATGACCAGATGGTTAATCACTTCCCCAACCACTACGAGCTCACCAGGAAGGACCTGATGATCAAGAACATCAAACGCTACCGCAAGGAGCTGGAAAAGGAAAGCAGTCCGCTGGCAGAGAAGGACGAGAACGGGAAATACATTTATTTAGGTATCTATTAGAGTGCTGACGGGAGGGATGAGTGTAGAAATGCACTCCTCCTATTCCTCCCTTTTTTCCTCAAAAAACATGGAGAGGCACGCTGTTCTGAATATGTTTAACTCTTTGCTCTATGATTTGTACAGATTTTGTCCCTGTGACATTCATGCTCCCTGCCGATTATAATCTATTTGTGGAGGAGTACCGCAAGAACCCATCCAGCACTTGGATCATGAAGCCCTGTGGGAAGGCTCAGGGCAAAGGCATCTTCCTCATCAACAAACTGTCCCAGATCAAAAAGTGGTCCAGAGACAGCCGCACCTCCACGTGAGTAACACACAGCCAGTAAACACTTCCTGTGAGGAGGTTACTCTTTACAAATATTTACATGGTGGATTATATTCTCTTTCGTCTTTCTCTTTTAGTAAAAATGAAGCAAAGTGTTCTAGTCCTGTTCTCAGCTCAATCAGTGAAGAAGTCTTATTTGAGTGAACTGCTTAACAATAAGTTCTCAGCACATTCTCTCTCATGAAGAAGGAGTGAAATATAAAATGTAGATTTGGTCAGAGGTTTGTGGTTTGCTGATGTTTGGCTTCTTGCTTCTTACCTCCAGGTTTGTAGCAGCATCTAGTGGCAAGGAGGCCTATGTGATCTCCCTGTACATCGACAATCCTCTGCTCATAGGAGGGAAGAAGTTTGACCTGCGTCTCTATGTCCTGGTGACCACATATCGGCCTCTGAAGTGCTACATGTAAGCCCAGAATTTACATGACGTTTTTCAGTGTTGGATGCTAGCGCCATCTAGTGGTAATGAATTATTACCTGCATGTCATATAAGGCAGTTTGTTACATTTGGCTGTAATCGGACCATTCTAACAGTTTTGGAAAGATTTTGTTAATAGATTAATCATAGATTCATGGATTAAACCAACATAGAAAACCTTATATACTGTTATTATTACTTAAATTGATTCTGTTATTGAACTTGCTTATTGAGTATAAAGCTGCACCGATTAGTCAGTTTATTAATTAACTGATGGACAGGAAATTAATTGGCAACTATTTTGATTTTGGTGCTTTTCTTTATAATATGAAAGTAAACTGAATATCTTTGGGTTTTGGACTGTTGGTCGAATAAAACAAGCTATTTGAAGACATTGCCTTGGGCTCTGGAGAATTATAACAGGCATTTTTCACTATTTTCTGACTAGTTATAGACAAAACGATGTATTGATTAATTGTTTAATTGAGAAAATAAGAGGCAGCGGAATCAATCATGACAATAATTGTTTGTTCTCTCTCTGTGGTTTGATCCTCAGGTACAAGCTTGGCTTCTGCAGGTTCTGCACAGTCAAGTACACACCCAGCACCAGTGAACTGGACAACATGTTTGTTCACCTCACTAATGTGGCCATCCAAAAACATGGGGTAAGTCTGTATCTTGTCTGGTATGGCTAAGATTGTTGTCAGAGCATAGTGTTTTAAATCAGCTTTCAGTGTTAGTAAGTGAGTTCGAAGTTATATTAAATATTAAAATGCATGTTAACACGTAGAGTTTAGTTACTATATTTTTCCATGTTAACACAGCAGAAAATGACACGTTACGCATAAAAATATATGGTCTAGTCTTTCCAACCCCAATTTGTAACACAGGCAAATCTTAAGCCAAATTCAGACTTTAAAAATCTCTCTTCAGAGCCACAGAACACATTATACAGCTGTTTTCACAGGCTGAGTACTGCTTATGATGAGTATACTGATGTTCATGTGTAAAATCAGTGGAGTGCCCCTTGTAATTGAAGCGTATTTTTCAAGTTTTCTGTTGGCTGCATTTATAGTTTCACAAAATGCTATTACTTCTGCTGACTAGATCCAAAGACACTGCCTGATAAATTTCAGGTAATAATATTTGTCTCAAAGCTCACCTGTACTGTAATCTTTTTGCAACAGAACTCCATGCAAAAAAACCCCAAGAATTTCAATATCTAGTTAGACTGTGTACCTTTAACGCAGGATGACTACAACCACGTCCATGGAGGCAAGTGGACGGTCAGTAACCTCCGTTTGTACCTAGAGAGCACCAGAGGGAAGGAGGTGACCAGCCGACTGTTTGACCAGATCCACTGGATCGTGGTGCAGTCGCTCAAGGCCGTGGCTGTAAGTGGACATGCATATCAAGTCTTTTCACTCCAAAATGACATTTTCAAAACATGTGACGATTACTCCTACATGCTAATTGACATCGCAGAAACACAAGAGTTTTAGGAAGTTTGACCAAATTATAGTACAATAATAAACTGAGTTTCCTGTAGTGGACATACCAGACATCATTAAGTCGCTGGTTCAAAGGAGTGACTTTTAACTGTGTGTTGTGGAACATGTTGTCCAATATCACCTGAAACCAGGACACCGTTTCACTGTAGAGGTTTGTGCTATACTGAAATGGGAGTAACTGAGGTGGCTTGTGATTTCACTCAGACGTGGAAAAAGTCAGATTAAGTTTATCGTGTTGGTATTTTTTAGGTGTTAAGAGTGGCTGAACAGCTGGTATATACAACATGTTTTTTTCTCATGCATTATTTTAACAAAAAAGTGAATACTTTACACTTATTACTGCCTCACAAGATAACTATATTATGAAAAGACTACCTGAGATCTGTTTACTCCCACTACATTGATATTTAAACAGATGTAGCTGCAGAAAAATCATTGGTTGCCTTTGAAGACAGTCATAAAATGCCCTTGTCTTCTCCAGTTACAATGCATTGCTTCCTTTTTTTCCACACTGAATGACATCTCCCTTCGATAGCTCAGTTGGTAGAGCGGAGGACTGTAGTGGGTACACCAGGCATCCTTAGGTCGCTGGTTCAAATCCGGCTCGAAGGAGTACCTTTTAAGCATTAAAGATCCATACTACACAGTTGAAAATACTTTACAGTTACAGTACTACAGTAAAAACTGCACTTGCAGTCACATATGGTACAAAAACCACTACACCGCATGTGTTGACGCCTCCAGTGATCATGTTTTACTTTGTTCCTTTTGGGATGTTGTTTTTAGTATTGGGCCTTCAGTGACTTTTAAACACACAGCTGTAAAGACACCTCTGTGTGGTGATTTCTTTTTTGTTTTTAGCACAACGGTGAACTCAACTTAATGCACACTTCCCTTTTCTACTAAGTGATCTGACTCACTTCTCCTCTCAGGCCTCTACACACAGGCTACTTTTACTCTGATAATTTGCACCTTTCCCAGCTGAGTCATTCTCTATAGCAATTTCCCAACATATCATAATCACCCACAATGTAGGTCAGTTCCTCTTCCGAACTCAGTTTTTTTTGTCTTTTCTCTCTCTCCCAGCCTGTGATGAACAACGACAAGCACTGTTTTGAGTGTTACGGGTATGACATCATTATTGACGACAAGCTGAAGCCATGGCTTATCGAGGTGAGTAATTTAACGGGAGGAGTTATTACATGCATACATACCTACAAGCTCACCTTAAAGGGTTTAATTGGCTAAAAATGAACCTCTGCTGTGTAAAAACAACCCACATCAGTTCCTGAACACACCAGTTGCATATTTTGCGTATGTTTGGACGTGTGCCTCTCTGTATTCAAATGTGTGCTGAAGGTGTGTCTTTTACCCTCCAGTGCGTTATTTCAGCTGAAAAACATACTGTTTTCAAACTGAGTATGCACCAAGTAATCCAGGCTGATACAGGCTATTTGCTGGCTTGTTTCTAACTTAAAATAGGATACCTCTGTCATCATTGTATTGTGTGTTTGTTTTGTTTTTTTACATTCTAAATATTGTGCTTGTTATGTGGCTGTCATATTTTACTGCACTCATTTTGACAGCCGTACAATTGATTTCTGGGTTTCCAGGCTAGGTCTGAACTATTTCTGTTAACAGACACCAATCTGATCTATTTTGGGCGACATAAAGGTGGTTGTAGGGCACAAATGGTCCTCAGTGAGGGACTGAAAAAACGTGTTCCACAAACCTAGTCAGGAAAGCTTTCCTTTGTTCATTATACCTGCAAGTATGTGTGCAAGTAGCCAACTCTCATTAACAGGTAATGCATAAGAAAAGCTGAGAGGCTAAACTATTTTTGTTTGTGCTATCTACTCAAGGAATTAAGTGTGTTTGTGTGTGTGTGTGTGTGTGTGGGGGGGGGGGGGTGTAGATATGAAATCATCTCTCTCTCTCAGCACTCATTTAAGTTTCCCAGTGTGTATCAAGTGTTCTTCTTTGAATGTATGTTTATGAGCACAGCTGTTATAGCACATTAGCAGCAGAATTTCCTGCCTGATAAGAGCTTCTATATGGGGATAGGAGGAAATTAAACAATGTGCTCATGCCTGTTTGGATCCTACACTATTAAGCTCTTCCTGTCTCCATGTGCTATGATGAAAAAAAAAAACCACCCTTCTGTTCAAATGTAAATGTCACTTTCTTTGTCGGTGTCATTCTCAGGTCAATGCCTCGCCCTCGCTGACCTCCAGCACAGCCAATGACCGCATCCTGAAGTACAACCTCATCAACGACACTCTCAACATTGTCACGCCCAACGGGGACATCCCAGACTGCCGCTGGAATCGCAGCCCGCCCCGAGAGGCCCTGGGCAACTATCAAGTCCTGTGAGTAACATTCAAATCTACCAGCCAGACAAACTCAGCAACCTCTAACAGCCAAGGAGGGTCACACGGATGCTAAAAATATCAGTCAAAAGTGAAAGATTGCCTTCTACAGTTACTAAGCTCAAGTTATTGCCTATTTTTAACCTTGTTTTGCTCATGCCCTTCGATAGCTCAGTTGGTAGAGCGGAGGACTGTAGTGGACATATCAGATATCCTAATGTCGCTGGTTCAAATCCGGCTCGAAGGATTTGCCTTTAACTGTATATTGTGGAACATGAAGAACCGTCCAATAGTACCTGAAACTAGGACACTGTGGAGGTTTGTTCTATACTGAAACTAGTTAACTAGGAATCGGGGTAACTGAGGTGGCTTGTGATTTTGCTCCAATGTTAAAAAAATCTATCATGTTACGTGCTTGTCTTCACCAGTTAGAATGCATTGCTTCCTTTTTTTTCATGACTCATTGACGTCTCCCTTCGATAGCTCAGTTGGTAGAGCGGAGGACT
Source organism: Macquaria australasica (assembly GCA_005408345.1). NCBI lineage: Eukaryota > Metazoa > Chordata > Actinopteri > Centrarchiformes > Percichthyidae > Macquaria > Macquaria australasica. Next base: position 2,150,403 of record SEMN01000004.1, on the reverse strand, counting down.
GTAGTGGTTAGTAGGTATCCTTAGGTCGCTGGTTCAAATCTGGCTCGAAGGAGATACTTTTAAGTGATTAAACCCATACTACATAGTTAAATACACAGTACTACAGTAAAATCTGCGCTTGTTGTACATAAATACCGGTCAACGTTCAGTAGATAAAAACAGGGCACACCAATCAGCTCTATACTCTTCTAAAATAGGCTGTAACTTATTAACTAGAACTAGTTAACTGGTCAACATACTATATGTGCGTTTCTAACTTGAGTTAATTTCAAAGGAGTGGCTTTTATTCGTAGAGCTGCTAGCATGGCTGTAGACTCTAAGTGTTGTTATTCATGCGACTGCCAATAGGTAATGAACAGCTGGTAAATACTGTAGGTGAAGACTGGGTTGCTAGGTAGGTTTTGTGCTTTGTCTTCCTTCGATAGCTCAGTTGGTAGAGCAGAGGACTGTAGTGGTTCAAATCCGACTCGGAGGAGTTGCTTTTTAAGTGAGAGACTTGCCTCTGTGTCATGTACTGTATATTAAAAACTTAGATTGCGTAGGCTTCAACGTAGAGCAGATAAAAAAAGCATCACGTATCCTACTCTTAATTTCCAAAATATACTTTAACTGATTAACTAGTTTTTCAAACAATAGAAAAAGCTGAGTTAAAGCTATTTTTAATTATTTAACTATTGTTTAACTAGCTTAACTATCTTTTATGATATCTTTATTTCAGATCATTAGTCCAAAGTTTAGTAAAAGTTGACTCTGAACCACTTATTCTTCCCCTTGGTTTGTATCATTATGCTCTTGAGACTAACCAGAGACCTGAGGATGCCTTGCATTTCCATTACAGTCCTCCACCCTACCAACTGAACCATGGAAGGGGTGGTGCTGTTATGTAATAGACCAGTTACTCGTGGGTCATACTAACACTATCATAAATCAGAGATCGTTTGACATTAGGTGCCCCATTCTGAACACAATAGTGAGGATAGTGTGTGCTTTAGTACCTTGTTTAGATAGTGTATCTATCTATGTTATGATAATATATAGATATTTGTGGATGACGAACAGCAGGTATGTACAGTAAGTTTTTATCAGTCTTTCTCAGTGGTGATCACAGGAGTCCTTAGGTCGCTGGTTCAAATCTGGCTTGAAGGAATAGTATTTATTTTTGGCACAGGTATACCTGTATACAGCACCTCATTATATTTTTATACAAACGTACTAACTTGTTGGTCCAAAGTCTGATAAAAGTAGACTCTGATCCACGTATTATTCTCCCTGGTTTGTATTAGTACACGATTAAAAAGTCATTCCTTCGAGCCGGATTTGAACCAGCGACCTAAGGATGTCTGACATTTCCACTACAGTCCTCCGCTCTACCAACTGAGCTATCGAAGGGATGTTGACATGTTGTGACAGACAGGTACCTCATTCTGAATTGTTCAAACACAATAGTGACGGTAAAGTGGGCTTAGTGCTGGTAGGGGGGTATTGTTTGAGTAAAGCACCTTGTTTACATACCTCCATAGTCCCCGCTCTATCAACTGAGCTATCGAAGGGGCATGTAAGGCAGAGCATGAAGAAAGAGCATGACAGGCATTGTAACTGGAGAAGACATGCGCATAGTATGACTGTCCTCAAAGGCAACCAATGATTCTTTTGCAGCTTCATCAGTCTAAATATCAATGTATTGGGAGCCAAAAGATCTGAGGTATTGTTTTCACAATATACATATGTTATGAGGCAGTAATAAACATTTAAGTGTAAAGTATTCACTTTTTTTGTCATGATATACTTTATCTGAATGTTTCACATTGGAGTGAAATCATAAGCCACCTCATTTACTCCCATTTCATTACAGCACAAACCTCTATAGTGAAAGAGTGTCCTTGTTTCAGGTGCTATTTCACAATATGTTCCACACCACACAGTTAAAAATAACTCCTTCGAGCCAGATTTGAACCAGCGACCTAAGGATGTCTGGTATTTCCACTACAGTCCTCCGCTCTACCAACTGAGCTATCGAAGGAATGTTGCAATAGTGTAACAGACCGGTACCGCATTGTGAATTGTCTAAACACAATAGTGAAGGTAATGTGAGCTTACTGCTTGCTTGGCAGGGGGGTATTGTTTGAGTAAAACACACACTTGTCTACATACTCCATAGTTCATGTAAAGAGCGGGGGCAACAGGAATTCCCTCACATGTATTTCTTCACTACATGATTCCTCTGTCTGTGATTCCTTCTGTCTGTCACCAGGTACGACGAGGAGCAGGCGCAGAGCGAGAATGCCGAGCGTGACCTGCGGAGCCGCTCGGGTCAGTCCCTGGGGTCAAAGGGCGCTAAGGGGAGTGCAGGCGTTCGCCCTGCTGCCGCCACCTGGAAGTAAGGTGATATTGTTGACTCTTAATGACTTCCTGTACATTATTACAGGGTCCAACAGTGGGGCACGGGATAAAAAGGTGAACCACCTAGACTTTTTTTTAGCCCAACTATTTGATGGAGGACTGCTCCCTGTCCCACATTTCACTGACTGAGGGCAAAGAGGGCAACAACTCTACTGCTGGAGGGCAGGAAAATCAGCAATGTGGCCATATTTGGAGAGTTTAAAGGCCGGAGTTTGTGGCTGTTTCTATGAATGAGTAACTACATGTAGAAATTATGTCGGTGGGGCTGAAGGTCAAGCCCAATATCACATACAATCTCTCAACAGCAGCAGCAACAGCAGTGCCCACCCGAGCCCAAGCTCCCTATGAAGATGAGGAAAAACTTCCCAAAAAACTTGAATGAAAGAAATAAATAAAACAAAGTGGATTCAAAAAGATCCCTCCCCTTTGGATGGCTCGGGGTGCAGTAGAAGCTGCAGGTGGGAAAATGGCAACCACACAAATGAAAAGAAAGTTGTAATTTGTATACATCAATGGGATTAAAACCCAATGTGAACAAGGAGGATTACAACAACCTGAACTATGCATGATTACTGAGTCCTGACATTTTAACTTGACCCCCCACACAGGTGCTAAAAAGAAGGAGCTCTGTGAGATGAAGTGTATTAAGTGGCATGGAAAAAGAAGATAGACAAGAGTTAATGCAAAGGGTATAAAGATATTATTTACTGATAGACAGAATTAACATTACTAGATGTGTATAGACCCCAATATAGAATTTAATAATGTTTTTATATGTTCATTATCAGTATGCAAAGGAGGTTCGTTAAGATTGATTGTGTTCAGTGCTGAACCCTATTGCACTTTATTACTTCATTGTTTGCTTGAATATTAAATAGATATCACATGTTGCATTTTGAGTTGGACCGCTGACATCATATGTGCTGCACATCTGAAATCTCAAACACTAAAATGTGCTGGGAATGTATGCATTCTTAGCTATCAGCTGTTTATTTTCTGCAGCTACTGAAATGTTGAAACACTGATGATTGATACACTGAAGGAGGGCTGAACGGTATTGGAAAAAGACTGCAGTATGTTTTTTTTTCATTTGCAGTATACGTTGTGGTATTTTAAAACAAAGTTTAAAATAATGTCACCAGATACTTGCAGCTTTATCTTTTAGAACCATTTGGAAAGAATGTATCACTTAAATAATGATTAGGATGATTTTAAAGAAAAAAGAGAAGGGTTGTTCATTTTTTTAAATCTAAAACAAGGGGCGTCTCCTGTCAATGGGTGTAAGAAATGTGGTGAAAGGGTTCCAGAGAAAACATTTATGTAACCAAATTGTGATTAAATCAAGCTGTTGATGAAGAAACAATATCATTCAGCCCTACTCTGATAAAGAAACCCATTTGGTGCTTTGTGAAATTAAATTCTTGATGTGAAATAACAAACAGAGGGAACAGGCCTCTTTATTTGCTTTCTTTACCCACTTATACAATTTAAATTTAACCTATTTGAATAATGGAATTAGGTTTTTTTGTTTCTTGTCACCTCACTGTGGTAAGGGGCCCTTTAGCCTTTTATGAATCTAATCTGTCTGGAGATTTAGATTAATCAAAGGTCAATCCTTCAAAAGGCAAATGACCTTTATGTTCTTGCTGTTACCACGGCAGTAAAGTAAGTCTCTGCATTGCACCATTCCTTGACCTTGAAGGTTTGACACTCCCCAACCACCACCACCACCACCTTGTTGTGTCCTAGAGCTGGTTACTACATGCAGAATAGCAGCTTATCGAGGTGTAGACGTGTTGGTTTGTAACCAAATTCCCCTAACCATCTGATCTGTATTAGTCATTGTTTGCCAGACATACACATCCTCCTGTGCTAGAGATCAAATTTACTGAGAGATGAATTCAGCAGGAACTGGGTTGAGTTGAGGCTAGGTTCCCAACTGCTGTTTTTCTTTACTGTGGTTATAAACTGTGCTGCTTATGTACATGACACAACGCTTTTCTGTTTGTAGCTTTGCAGTACTGAGATCTCCCTGTATGAGAAATGCATTGTTTCCTTTTACTTTTCCTTTCAATAAAATATCCATATTGGTGCTGCCTTGACAATGTTCATTTTAAAGGAAGGGTAAGTGGGAAAATATGTTGTTGTGATTTGGGTCAACTGGTCCTTTAAAAATGTACAGAAATGTGTTAATTTACATCATTTTTAAAGTGTTTAAGTTTCAATTAAGGGAAATAATGTTTGGACAGTCACGTCCTCTCAAACTGCACGTGATAAAGCAAAAATAGCTATACATATTTTATATATTTACACAACTCTGCATTAAATATATCTATATTCACATTAAGGAATTAGTTTATAAAAAGGCACCTGAGTCTTTTTCCTTATCTTTCAATCTTTCAGACACTGAATTTGTGTTAACATACCATCATTACCATTTGCTTGACATATTTTTGCATGGGGAAACAAGCTGTCTTACAACACCACCACTTTAGTTTGCAGCTAAACATGTGCCTCAATTACTTATAATATTGATGAACTTTTATATGACCTGTGACATAAATAACCTCTGAATTTATGAACTGGGTTGCCATAGATTGGCATATTTAAGACTTTAATTAAGGCTGAATTACCAAGCAGGCAGCTACTCCAGGGCCCCAGAGTGTCAGTTGGTTTGTAGTAATTTGTTTGTTCTCCAAATTTAAGAATATGCACCACTATAGCACAACATCACATAGAATGGTAAGGGCCTTATGACAAGTCCTGCATCATAACATTAGATCATTATATCAAATTCTGATATTGTCCTTACATGGTGCTGGGGCGCTGGGTGAATTACATTGTTGTAATGTGTAGTCTGCAGTGTGCACATCAGAGAGCATAAGGAACTTTTTTGCATAGTATATTAATCTGGCTCGGATTCCCAAAAAGACCCCCAAACAGCATCATGTTTGGGGGTGACCATGACCCTTGACACCACATCAGACCTGAACTAGAATCTTCTGATGAGTGCATACTTTTTAGGGAGTTTTAAGAGAAAAAAAAAAACTAATCTTCATTTTACTGACGACCCTTAGAAACTTCTCTGAGGCCCCTGTAGGGCCCCAGACCTCACTGGGGAACCGGTGCCTAAAGGGGTGCCTCTGGGTAAAGTAACCAGATAAAAACTTTTCAAGGGATGTGACGTCAGACCGCCGCGCCTCCTCATAGTTTGCATAAAGCTGATCAGTTTTAAATATTGCAAGATCGGAAGCTAGGTAATTACAAAATAAAGGTTTGGACACTTCATCATGAAGGGCTCATTCTTTGGTATCATGGAACAGCTGTGTCTCTTCTATTGCTTAAACAGACTTAACCTAATTACTAGAAACCCTTTCATGTTGTCTGGAATAATTTTGATGTTATATTTATGTAAGCCGTCTTTAATTACAGAACACTCTCAGATATTTTCAGCTACTTACATATGCACTTTGCAAAGGTGGAAGATGGAGCATGCAACAACCATACAACAATGTAGAAATACTCCATTACAACAAGTTAAAGTCATACAGAATGGTCCATGTTGATGAATTAATTTGTAAGCAGCACTTTAATGTTGTAGCTGGTCGAGATGGAGCATATTTTATTTATTCTTGAACAGTTTAATCTGTGCCAATGCATCGTATTTTACAAAGTGATCATATGTTTTGCATGTAAAAGCTCAATCTGTCTAAAAAGATTACGCCAAGTAGCGTACATCATTTCCCTCTGAAATGTTGTGGAGTAGAGGTATAACATAGTATGGAATGGAAATACTCAAGTACAGTCCAATTACCTCAAAGCTGTATTTCATTACATGTACTAATTTACTTTCTACCACTGATACTGTGTATTGCACAAACAAAACACACGCCTCCCTCTCTGCTGGTTTTATTCTGAAAATCTTAACCGGACGTGCTGCGCCGTACTGCGGGCAGCTGACGGTTGAGTCGGTCAGTCAATCGGTGGTGCCGCTGCTGAGCAGAAAAACGGGCGAAAAGACTGGTAAATTGGCACCACCGAGAGAATTAACTCTTCAGTAAAACATAAACCCTCAAGAGAAATAAACCCGTGACAGGTAAGCTTCAACCGAGACTTTTACGTTGTACCTTTTAACTTTTTTTTACTAAAGGGGCTGTGGCTAATTCGCTAACATCAGAGCTAGGGGCTAACGTTAAAGTTAATTTACTTCCCGATGGGAGGAGGTTGGTACTATGAACTTAAATGATTTAAATGAAGTAAAAGCTACAATAAGGTGAGTGCTTGAGTGATCTCGGGTGCGTAATAAGATGTAAAACTGAAGTTTAACAAGTTCGGTTGCGGTAACTAGGGTGTTAAAAGTCCAAAGACTTAAGCTAGCGCCGTTAGGTCGTAGTTTACAAAAAGCTACTGTTGTAAATTAATGTCGCACTTTTGGTTGTTATGAACCAGGTTAATTCACGTGGTTGGCCCAAGACGTTTTACCTCAGCTGTCTGGCTTTCACAGGCAGAGACTGGTGTTTCATTGCATGCAGTGATAAAGGGCGGGGCAGGTTTCACAAGTAAAGATAACTCCCTGGTCCAAGTCGTATCTCCCCGCATGGTATGCCTACAACATTGCGTACTTTTGTCGTTTTCTATGGTAAGAGAGGGCTCAGCTCCTGCTGGCTGCCTGTGTGGTTTCAGGGCTGCCCATGCTCCGTGCAGCTCGGTCCAGCCAGTGCTTTAATTTGCGCAGTGCCAGTTAGCTGCCAAGTTCAGTCCTGACTCCTGTACTGCACATTTAACCCAAGTTACATGTACAGAAAACAAATGTTAAGTTTCAGGGCGTTGGTGGCTGTAATACTTTGATCTTTTACAGTCAAATCCTTGTCAACACGAGGTGATTTATCAGGTGAGGCAGGGAACAAGGAACCCACCTTCTGAGCATGACAAACAGCCAGTGGTTATGATATTGTCATGAATCAGTGGAAGTTATCAGTCATCGCAGTCATGCAGCTGTAGTATTTAGGCATGCCTCCAGTATATCTATGTGGTTTGTGTTTGTTGGGGGAGTAGTGTTACCAGGGTAAAGCAGTAGTGAAAGCTCTGTGAATAGGCTGCTGGTTCCTTATTTCTGGGGGGCCATGTAAACTGATTGCTCCACCACAGAACCGAGCTAAACTTAGAATGGGTATTCCACTTCAGGCTGAAGGCACAGCTCTCCATTTAGAGGGATCTTTAGTGGCGTATTCTCCAAGAGCACACGTGAAGCAGTGACAGGGATGTGAGCCATTGTCCAGCAGAATTTAATCATGTAATTCATGTAGCCTGTCAGTATGAGTGAACATGAACTACTCCCACCAAAGCTAGAATCCAAGGATCTGAGAAAGCACAAAGACTGTTTTTTACACTGCACTAAGTAGATCACTCAGCTGAAACATTCAGTCGATTTATCAGTCGATGGGCAGAAAACTTTATAGACTAAACAATTAATCAAGAAAACAGTCTGCAGATTAATTGATGAAGATAACAGCTGTTAGTTGCAGCCCTTATTCATAGGGCTCCTGGTTATTGTAAATACAGTAAAGCAGCTCCAGAAAGTTTCAAATGCCGAAGTCAAGTTTTAGGTTCTTCTGTGATCTCTGACTTTGTGAGAGAATTTGCTAATGTGTACATAGCAGATGAATTGTGTTCATGGCACTTTCCTGAAAAGTCTGCAGCTTTAAATGCATCACATGACGAGACACGGTGTGCAGGACAGGGGCTTCCACAGGAAAAGGTGCCTGTCGGTGACGTCAGGATCTCCCCTTCCCTGTCATGTAATACTGAATTTCCCTCCATTATGTTCCTCTATGCTGCTGGCGTGTCCAGTGGAAAATGCCTGAAAGTGTGGAACAAATGCCATTGTTTCTCTCTGACCATGGAGCAACAGGCGGACTGGTCACTTATGTTGAGGCTACAGTTGACCTGGTGTTGATGGACCAACGGTTTCATTGTGTGGTGTTTTGGAGCCTCTTAACCACAGTATGACGCTCTGTCAGTGATCGCTATAAAGGCTGGATAGGTGGGAGTGAGTAATCGAGAGGCTTCACATCAAAAGGCCATATTCCTGTGAGATTAGCAGTCCCGTGCAGCTGTCGAGCCCACATGAGGAAGGAGGGCAGAGGTGACTGACTGACGGGGAAAGAAAATCAAGGTCATGACCTGCGATTGCCATGGAAACTTTTGACCATCAAGCTTGTGTGCAAGTGTGCAACAAGAGAGAAAGAAGCAAAGCAATGACTGTATTTTTTTTCCTCATAGCCCAGTCGGGATTTAGCAATATCCTGCTGTGAAACTGCAATATTGAGGGATAGATCAGCTCAGCTGCACTCCCTGCCTTTGAGATATTACAGGCGTTTTATGCAGCAAAAGAAGGAAATGAAAATGGACCAAAAAAAATCACCCCTGGTCAGATAAGCAGTTTTCATGTGATTAAGACATTAAGGCATTGGCAAAGTAAAGCAGTTTTTAAGCTTGCTTGTTATGTAATCACACTCTCTTCCTTCAATCACCATGTTTAGCATTTGTAGCCTACTGATTATTTAAGTGAGTTGAGTGTTACTGTGTTTTGTTTCTTAAATTTCAAGCAATGGTCAGTAAAGCTACAACTAACAATTATTTTCATTACGGATTAATCTGATGAACATTTCCTGGATTAATTGTTTGGTCTATAAAATGTAAAAAACAAAACAAAAAAATACTGAAAAGTGCCTGTTACATTTCCTAAAGCAAAGATCTTCACTTTAGAGCTGCAACAATTAGTCAATGAATTGATTAGTTGATCTACAGAAAATTAATTTGCAGCTATTTTAATAATTGGTTAATTGTTTAAACCATTTTAAAAGCAAAATTCTCTCGTTGCAGCTTCTCCAATCTGACAATTTACCGGTTTTCTCTGTTTTATATAATTGTAAACTGAATATCCTTGGGTTTTGGATTGTTGCTTGGACAAAACAAGACATTTGAAGACATCAGCAAGGAAAAAAGGACTAATTCTTTCAGCTGTAATGGTCAGCAGAAACACCTGCCTGGTTTTGACCAACAGTGTCTTTCCTGAACCATAAAAACAGCTGGAGAAAAAAAAGGGACAAGTTGTTTCGTCCTGTATTTGAAACCCTGGAGAAGTAAGTCAGGCATTCTCATTTAGACAAATCCTGTAAGCACTGTGGGTTTTTCTTGCTTACGACAAACATGCAGACAAGGCTGGGAGATCTCAATATTTAGCATGAAACTAAATATGACACAGCAGCCCTCAGGATAACTCCACTTACTGTGCACACATTCCCCTCTCCAGCAGTTGCTGATTAGCGGGTGGGCCAGCCAAATTGAGGCAGAATGAAATGTTGAGATTGTGTGACATTAATCTGCTGATGTCCTTGCTATATTCTGTTGATAAGAGTTTGTTCTGAAGTGACCTGCCTAAATCACTAAAGTTTCTGTGTGCAGTCGAAGCTCAGACTGGTTTTCTTGGCGCTCTGATAATATTTTTTCACCCACGAACATAAACGCACACGGCTTCAGGGCAGGTATGCATGTGCCTGTCAGTTGTGTATGAGCTCATCCCTGCAGTCTGTGTATCCTCTGTTGTTCCCTGCTCCTCAGCTCCATTCATGACACTGTTTCTGTGTGAGAAGCCCCAGAGCACTCTGGGAAACATAAACACGGGGTGAAGAGACACTTGGCTGATGTTTGTGGGAAAGAATACGCTCTTGTACACAAGGGCCTGTTTTGTCTGCCATCTTTCCAACATTTTGCATACCCTGTTTCTTCTTCAGGTTGCGTCTTCTTCATCTATCTCCAATTTTCTCCTCCCTGCGCCGGTTGTAAAGGTCATTGCTATGATCTCATGTGTCTGTAGCTTCGAGATGACTCAGGTCTTCTCGTATCCAGCAGCATAGTACAGAGAGGTTTCATGTGCTTTTAATAACACACTCATCTCTTGCTTTTGCTCTCCTCTATCTTGCAGCTGCCGCTCTCTGAATCATTATTCACAAATCTACGAAATACCGATACATGTTAATCCTACTTCTACTTTAAAACATCATCATCTGGGAAAATTTGGTACAAATGTGTGTGTTTGTAAAATGAGTTCGATGAGTAGTGGCAGTGTGGGAACTTGCCCAACATGCCAAGGGTCAGTTTAAGCATACTATCATTAAGCAATGCATTTGTTCACTTCTATCTTAAGGCTGTTGTCAGCAACCAAATTCCAGCATACTCAGTACATTTGCTTATCAGACTTTAGGGGATATCATTGTTGTGTTTGATGATGTAATCACTAAGCCTGTAAGCTAAGAAACCCAATTCAGCTGAGCTTCTGCAGACTTCATAATGCATTTGTTGGCAAGAATGGCTGTTTATTTGTCACTTCAAATTTAGAGGACAAAAACACAATTCCTCCATCTTACGTTCTCTACAAATTCTCATTCTCATGTGTTTTTTGGTTGTGCATGGCAGCACACACAGTGTTGGATTTTCCAGCGTTCTCCTCTAGAGTGGCAGATTGAGTGGACTTCAGACCTCGACTTAGTCAACAGCGTTGTTTACAGTTCTGGGTCAAGCCTCGTTCAATTGTTTAACACAGTCACCATCATGTCCTACAGAGCCAAGGCTGTGCAGACGGTGGTTCCTGTTTGCTCTTGATTACATCAGGCCTGGGAAAGAGCATTTGTGATGAAGGAATTCCCAGTACATTGTAGTGGCTTAAGATTCTTTGGCTAATCTGTGTCCTTTCTGTTTTAAATGTAAATGTTGCTAGCAGAGAATAGATCTAAGGACTACAAAACATGTACCTTGATGAAGAGCTGGGTGATACTGTACATCAATATAGGATCATTTTATGAGTAAGTGGATCTTCATGATATAGTTTAAATGTTGTCTTTTGTTTGTCTTAATGGCTGCATTACATTTAGTTGATCCACCACATGATTAATTCTCAAAAAGTTATTGTGTGTAGATATCTTCTAAAAGTATTGTCACGTTATTGATATCAAGGTAAAAAGTAAAAAAAAAAAGTCATTTGTTTCTGTCAGTCTCAGCCCTGAGGAACATGTAGAGATGACTAAAGTTGTCATTTGTTCAAACATATTTTATGCCGCTGCGGTCATGCTTGTTGAGACTTGTTGCCATGTTTAGAGTAGATATTTGTGGCTCGCTCCATGTGTCCCTTGTGTGTCCCTCTCTTGTACTGCAGCAGTGATTGGTGAATGAAGAACATGGACAGCTGGTAGGGCAATGCAGGAGGGACAAGAGGACAGCACTGGGCCGGATAATGTGTGTGGCTAATTGTTTCAGCTCTAAATATTATAAGGAGCCTAATGGAATACTAGTTTTGACTGCTTTCTCTGCTTTTGTTAAAATAATAATAAAAGAAAATTCTCTAGATTTTCCCCTCCCTGTAGATTCATTATTTTATTAAAAACATTGTCATTAAAAAAATGTAATCACATTAACAATATTAAGCTACTGAGTCACAAATATGATGATATTATTGTAGCATTTGATGCATACAAGATGCTCTACACACACAATGGTGTCTATTACCAAAGATATGATTCAGGAGGAAGTTGAGTAAAATTAAACATGTGATTTTCTCTAGAAATAGTGACAGACAACATCTGTTTGTGTGCATGTGGCTCTGTGTGCATGTGTGTGTTTGGCTGTTTGACTGACCTGATTGTAAACTACAAACACAGTTAAAGGGAGGACTGTTCCCCAGCTAGCAGTGACCACAATACCACCCTCTGTCCAAGTCCTGCCCTGGAGGACACGGTCCACTGACCATTGACCAACACACACACACATACACACACACACACACACACCAGCCCTCATCCTCTCGCTGTCTCACTCAGCTGAAAGAGTTCCTGTTTGTTCACACATGGCACTAAAATGCATCTTGTGTGATCCGATCACAAGTAGACATCACCAAAGAAATTAGAGATGATATTATTGATGTTTGAATGAGTGTAACTGACTATCAGACTAGTTTAAAAGATAAAAGATGAGAGTAAGTGATAGAGAAAGAGACAGAGACTTTTTTTTATCGGTATCAGCCAAAGGATGGGTGACGTGCCAAAGTTCAAAAAATGTATGTGCTTACACATACACTATTTCATAAAATGTTTATTAGGCAATTTTACAGACTGCATTTTTATATATTTAAATCTTATTTATAGTTATCTTTTTAGTTTATTTAGTTATTTAAACAAATTTAATTCTGAGTGAAGTTTTCAGTTTAAAATTTACATATTTGTTTTTATGATTTTGACTAAGGCTTCAACTAACGATTACTTTAATTATCAGTTCTGCTTTTTGTCCACAGAAGGTCAGAAAATAGTGAGAGATACCCATGACAATTTGCGTAAAGGCTAAGGTGACTTGGTTTGTAAAACTGTCCAAAACCTAAAGAGAAAGGAAGCTGTAACTGAGGAATGTTCTGGCATTTTTACTTGAAAAATGACTTTAACAATTAATAGATTATCAAAATAGTTGGCAAATGACTAAGTTCATTTTTAAACTCTAAAATGTCCAGTTTATATCTTGGTCACAACTCTAATATCCAAATTAAGCAATCCGTATCAAACAAGTTTGCATCTGTTATGTGTTTATGTTAAATAAACGAACATCTGTGACTATATTATCCGATTTTTTCATCTCTCAAATATCAATATCTTTATTGCCTCAAAAATCCTGCATCACTCGGGCTGTAGTAGCATGGACAGATGGTCATCACTAGTTGAATAATCGTCTTTTAAATGACTAATCAATAGCTTGTTTAAGCTCTAATGAATTCAAATGTTTGTTCCTTCCTAGTAGTGGTTGCAGTTTTCCTAGAGGTGCCATTGAATGCGAGCTGGAAAGTAAAATCCGATCTTGAGCGGCCACTTGAGATGCATTTTAGACGAGTTCTGATGCCTGCAGTCTTGTCTCAGCTGAATGTAACCACAATCTGAATATATATGGTTACAAGAAGATACTGGATCTGAACAGGGCCAGTCAGGCTGTAGAGAGAGGAGACAGACACTCCAGGCTGATGGAGTAGGGAGGAGAGGAGTGAGCAGACAGGAAGAGGATGGAGGAGAGGAATAAAGAGAGGCTGTTGAGTTTGAAATGATGGACGTGAGGAGAGAAGAGGGGGAGAGGAGAGTAACAGAGGACTGACTGTGGTACCCGTCTGAAGGAAACGGAAGCTGCCCGCTGTGTGCTTCTTGACACTTTCTTTTTCTCCGTCTCTGTCAGAAAAACACACACACACACACACACACACACACACACACACACACACACACAGACATATAGTTTAGCTGAGACTCGGTGTGCCGCCAGCAGCCACTGTGGTTTCAGTTTGTCATGTGTTGAGAGTAGTGAGGTTATAGAAATGGATGAAAACACCCACCTGCTGCCTAGATTATCAAACCAGATCACACACTTTCACCCCCCCTTCCCCTTCCATGTCTCTCTGTATCACTCCTCTGAACTATTTCTTCTCTCACTCACAGTATGCACCCTCTTATCAGCGTCTGATCTCCAGCTGTAACGTCTGAGGAATGTTGTTGTGACAGAATGATAAAATTGGCTCCATGTTGTTATTATCCTTCAGCTGCTGGTTTCATAGTGCACTGAATTAAACGCTGTGTTTCTCTTCCTGTTTGCTGTATATATTTAATAAGTCAACTTCCTTTAATGTTGGCTCATTCCAAGCTGTATTTTAGAAGCTTAGCCTGAAAAAAGTTGAATAATACATGTTAAGATGTTTTTACTATGTATCTACATTTTAGTCAGTTGTGTTCCCTTTCATTTGTTCACGTTGGAATGGAACCTGTAGCAATTAACGGGAGTTCAATTCAAGAAGCTAGAAACATCAGATGTTTCCAGCTGTTCAAAAATGACTAAACAATTGTTCAGTTATCAAAATAGTTGCTGATTAATCGACTAATTGTTGCAGCTCTAATTGAAAGCTATGTAGCTTTAAGAAAATAGAATAGAAAATGGCAAATTACAGTTTTACATCACGCGTCTACCTATTCTTTTGTGTAACTATTGTTTTGTAAAGCTGTAACCAGCAAATGGTTAATATTTCGACTTGATAAATGAGTAAAATGATTAATAGTTTATAGTTGATTAATTTTCTCTCTGTTAAACAAAAGATTAATGATCATGGTCATGATATGATACTGACTTTTTCTTTTTGCTTGTATCCCCAAAGAAACTTCTGTTCTTTAGTTAGTTTAATATTTGGCATTCGTAATGAGTGAGCTTTAATCACATTCATTCATTGACACTTTATTTGTTTTTATGTGTCTTTCTAGGCCCCACACACTGAGTGTAACTCAGGGCAGTAGAGATGTCGGGCTCCTACGATGACTCCATGATCGATGTCTCCAGTGACAGCTTCTGGGAGGTGAGACGCATGAAGTCCTTCCTAAAAATCTAAATCCAGGATCACAATTCTTCCATAGTGAATTTTTGTTGCTGAAAACTGCTGTGTTGAGATGACATCTACGTCTCAGCTGCAGCTGATGATATAAATAGAATAAATAAAAAAATAAAAAATAAAAATAAATATAACAACTTAACTGCAACGCATCTGCAACACAATAATGCTGCTGTAAATTATTCTCTCCATAACTATCATTTTTGACGTATTTTCTATTTTTGTTGCTGGTTCTCAGGTTGGTAACTACAAGCGAACAGTGAAACGGGTAGACGATGGCAACCGACTCTGTAATGATCTGATGAACTGTCTTCATGAGCGGGCGCGTATCGAAAAGGCCTACGCACAGCAGCTCACAGAGTGGGGGAAGCGCTGGCGGCAACTCATAGAAAAAGGTAGGAATCTAAAAAACTCAAGCTATACATTAAATTATATGTATATAGCAGTTTTAATTTCCAGAGTCAGTACTTGTGTAATATTGACAAAAAGATAATATTTTATTAATCATAGTAGAAAAAAGTCCCCAGGATTGTGCTCCTTGCTCTCTTAGGGATAACGCATTAAACCACAATAAAAATCATGTACTGTATTTTTTCCATAATCCCAGAGAGCATGACTTTCACAGACACCGACTCTTTCCTCAGGCCCTCAGTATGGTACGTTGGAGCGGGCGTGGTCCGCTGTGTGCACGGAGGCGGAGAAGGTGAGCGAGCTCCACATGGAGGTGAAAGCAGCACTGATGGGAGAAGACTACGAGAAGCTGAAGAACTGGCAGAGAGACGCCTACCACAAACAGATGATCGGCGGCTTCAAAGAGACCAAAGAGGCTGAGGACAGCTTCCGCAAGGCTCAGAAACCCTGGGCAAAGAAACTCAAGGAGGTGTGGATTTCAAACCTGTCAGGAACTCACAGGATGAGAGATGAGAACAGTATGAGGCGTAATATAGTGGTAGCACCTTTTTGAAGTATAAACAGCCAAGCAGTCATAAGCAAGTCATTTTTCAAGTGACTGATTACAGCCATAACTATCAATTTTACCCTTCAGTTCACATGATCACATATTCCTGACTCACCATTGTTTCCCTCCATGACTACCTGCTTACTAAACAACAGCAGAGCAGAACCACAATTGCAACTTCTTGATCTTGAATAAGAAGCTGTTGCCAAACATTAGCCACAGTGTGCCAAGGTGGCAGCCAGTTATTGCATCCTGTAGTTATTTGACTGTCAGAGGAAGGGAAGGAAACACTGAGGGCTTGCAGGGAGATTGGGCACCTCTTAGTTCAAAATCAGGTCAATGTATTTCCTGCTACTGCTTTCATTTTAGCAGCCTGTTTACTTGGCAGAACACACATTCCTTTCTGTTTCTGTGCATGCTCATAAGAGTGTACGCTTGCAAGTATTTGTATATTCAAAGCCACTGAACGTTTTTGCAACCTAGAGGCTCCTTGCCCCCATTTCCTGTGTGTGTGTGATGTCAGCAGGGGGTGGTGACATCCTGGCCCTGTCATTAAGCACTCCAGGACAGAACAATACAGTTTTGTAGCCATAGTGATTTATTGATGGACCAGACAGACTGGGACAAGTGGGAGAGGGCAGAGAGGAAATTAGGCTAATTAACTGGTCTAGAAAATGAGTAGCTGACATGGGTGACGTGGGCAGTATGTCAATAATAGACACATACATGCTAAACTGGATAAAGTATTTGACTCATAGTCCTAAGCCCTTATGTGTTTTAGTGGATTGACACACAAATAGAGCAACCCGCAATGGCCTGATATATGAAATTAGAGAGGAGGACAGGCTGCTGTACTTGTATTCAAAGTGCCCTCTACTTATGACCTCATGGTTTGTTCAATAGGGACATGGCTGCTCTGGCCTTGGCCCAAGTTACACTGGGCACTGCCCAAGACACTCTTCAAATAGAACCACCATGGATAAGTTTGCTTTCTCAATTCTTATCTGTTGGAGTTTAAATATAAACAAAGTGATAGAGGAGTGGTTAATTCCTGTTGTCATAAATGCATCACCTAAAAGAACTTCTCAGGGATCAGTGTTTCCATGTTGCCTCCCCTCACATGAGTATATGATGTTTCATCCAGGTTATTCATCCATTCCAGCATTCGTATGTCTGGAGCCTCAAATTTCCAAGCTTCTCTGACTAGGAAATTAGTTGTAATGATTTCAAATGACAAATGACACAAATTTAGTCAGGCTTTTAGGCACAGAAGTGAACATGTGTCATCAACCTTACTAACAAAGAGAAAACCAAATCAAATTTCCTCAAAGACAAAATGGCAATGAGGCAGCAACATGCATGTACATTTTGGGAAAAGATGGTTATGTTTAGGATAGCTGAAAACAAAGATCTTACTAAACGATGATGTTATTAGATTAAAAATATAATATTTTTAGTGGCTGACTTTGGCCAATTAAACAACTTAATCCAAAAAAAGATGTTGTAATTTATGCTTAAATCCCTCTGTTAGTCACTTGATTGCTTTTTCTACGCCTCCACAGTGAGTTCGTTCTAAGTTACCTTTACAAGACTGCTGCCATTGCCTCTATTTTATTTTATCGGTTGAATCCACAGATGGAGACGATGAAGAAGTCTTACCACTCTGCCTGCAAAGAAGAGAAGCTGGCAGCCAGCAGGGAGACCAACAGCAAACTGGAGAGCAACAACAACCCTGACGCCCAAAAGAAACTCCAGGAAAAGGTGGAGAAGTGTCAGCAGGAGGTGCAGAAGGTAGGGATTCCTTTGGAAAAAGACTAGGTTGGGTGGCAAGACTGTGTTGTACCTTGGCTTATGAGAGTTCAGTATGACTGTGTTGTACCTTGGCTTATGAGAGTTCAGTATGCTGTGAGCCCACTGGAGGTCCAATTTTTAAGTCTAAATTCTAGTTCTAGAAAGTAAGAACCTGTGTCTTTTTGACATTTCATTTATAACTCGAGTAAGAACCATAGTGTGCTAAAAATGACATCAGCACTGTTAGAGATTGTGTTGGGCTACATCATCAGGAATTCATGTTTTTTAATGTGTTTTAATTGTCACTTCATTCCCCCCTTTCTCTCAGACTAAAGAACGCTATGATAAATCCCTCGAAGAACTCGACAAGTTGACTCCTCAGTATATGGAGAACATGGAGCAGGTGTTTGAGCAGTGGCAGCAGTTTGAAGACAAACGCATCCGCTTCTTCAGAGAGCTGCTGCTGGACGTTAAACAGCACCTGGATCTCTCATCCAATCACAGGTCAGACACAGGAAATTGTTATTTTTTTAAAATAGCAGCCTGTCAGTCAGACAGGCCATTTAATGTCTGAATACATAAATGGAGCTGTTGCAGCTGATGTGAGAGATGATTGAGATGTCATTTATCACCTAGAAAATAATGTACAACATTGTCTCCATAGATTCCAGACAATCTATCACACGCTTGAAGACACAATCTCTGCTACTGATGCTGAAGAAGACCTGAAATGGTTCCGGTCCAATCAAGGCCCCGGCATGCCAATGAATTGGCCCCAGTTTGAGGTACTACACCCTTGATTTATACTAATAAAAGAGGAGGAATGGAGGAGAACCACCCAGAGTGGCTCCCAAAAGGTTTTCATGTCACAGACCCACAAACAAGACACACATTAGGTCATGGCCTTTCACTTTATTTAATC
The DNA here is from genome assembly GCA_005408345.1 of Macquaria australasica. Lineage (NCBI taxonomy): Eukaryota > Metazoa > Chordata > Actinopteri > Centrarchiformes > Percichthyidae > Macquaria > Macquaria australasica. The sequence continues at coordinate 2,131,875 of SEMN01000004.1, read as the reverse complement.
ATATCATGGACTCTTAAGGAAGGATTTTTGTTGTTGCTGACTTGAAGACATAGAGTAATAGTCCACATATATTATTTATTGATGTAATCATGAATGAATTACAGTCCTTACTTATCTTGAGATGCTTTTATGTCCTCTTAAGGGCAACTGGTGCTCTCTCAGGCCCAGCTGTGAGAACCACCAGTCAAGAAATGGAAATGGACTAATAATAAGTCATACTGAAAAATGTTTAAAGAAAGAAAAAACCATCAAGGCTAGCATTGCCATAGTTTTTTGCAATGTTACACATAGCCCAGAGAAGGAGTTATAGCCCAGTGTCATTTTTGTCATTGAAGTATGGTGTTTGGCAGCAGGGGTGGAAGTAAATCTTTCCTCAGCAGTCAGAGTGGCAATGAGCTGCATACGCTTGCCATGCAACAATTTCTGGTGCTGTTGAGTGCTCTCGCAGGCATAGCTCTTCCAATGGGGCGCCTTCTTCCACTTCGATCATTACCAGGCTGTTTTTCTTTCTGAGTACCGCTTGTTTTAAGGCTTTTTTTTTTTTACAAAGGAATAAATCTTTTCTGTGACAAGATACACAACAAAAAAGAGCAAGACATAACCTGTCAGACAGCTCCAACAGGGAAGAAACTTGAATGAATAATGAACTAAATGTCAAAGAGTAATGTCTGGCTCTTTAGTTCATGTAGTTTGTTAAAATAGCAATCCCCAGAATCATTTGCTGGTGTAAGTCTTTGCTACATTCACAAACTAACTTGTCTGCAGCTTACAGTGTGTATACGCTACGGTTTTAGGTTTTTGTGTTGTCCGCATTAACCCTGTTCTACACGTGCTTCCCTTTCCCCATGTCTGACAGAATTTGGACTGGTCACATCCTCGCTCCTTTAAGAGAAGGTCCATTGTAGTGAGTTCTGCATGGGAGGGCTGTTCTTTTCACAGCAGCCATGGAGGGGGGAGATCTTTTTTTCCAATAACATTCTCACTCCTTACTGCTTCCGTGTGTGTGTGTTTGAGGTGGTTGTGTTTGTATCCTGTATTCAAGTTTCAAAGAATATTAATGAGACAAAGATGCACGTGGTACATGCAGACACCACATGGCTGTCCACAGCACTGTCCCCCACCAACTGCAAATGTAATGTGTGACATGTCCTCCTCTGTTGTTACCTGGTAACTACAGGATGTTTACATACCTTTTCCTGGATATCAGGATTTCTAGAATACCACTATACCACTATTAACACAGCTCTGACTTTTATCTGTTCTTTATAACCTTTGAGCTCTGACCCCTCAGTGGCCGTTCCACTCATTATTCTGTCCATGTGAACCCTGCAGTGTGTCACATGATTCCACCATGGCCCAGCAATGTCAGAGTCTCAGAGGTCATGAGCCAGACTGAAAGACCTCTTGATCTTTTAAAGGTTTGAGAGGCCTGATAAATCAGAGGGGTCAGACAAGCTTTTAGGAAAGCTCTGAGGTTGTACTTACTAGTGTAATATATCATTCATATGAAAGAGGGACAGTACGGCTGCTGTCTGAATTATTTCAATTTATTTGAGACGTCCAGCTCCAACACAAGATTGATATCATGCTGTCATGTCGTGATAGATACTGGACATTTCCTGTATCCTTCAAATAAGCCAAGTACAAAGTAGGTCTGGTTCACCAAAAATAAAAGTCTAGGAATTAAACCAGTCATGTGTGGGGAAAGAAATTTAGAATTTTTTTGTATACAAAAATACATTTTCTTTTCTATAACTGTGTTGCTGTTACGGTACTGGACCTTCTCTCTTTTGCTCCACTCTCCCTGCTCAGCCTCTGGTGGAGGGGAGACTCCTTGGTGCTGTGTTTCTTTCAACAGGTGATTGATACTGTACATGGTTGTGTCTCTCATTTTATCAGCCCTACGCTGGACTGTATAAACACACATGCATGTACAGTTTCAAAATCCAGAGTCGGTGTCACAGCCTGAGAAATGTGTCACAGATTTCTGGACTGTGTTGTGTATGTGTGTGTGTTTGTGTATATTGCTGTGCACATTCCTGTGACTTGTTCTCCCACTACTAGCTGTGAAGGCATGTTTTGAACCAACTCAACCACTCAGTTGGCCAGGTTTGGCACAGTTGTAGATGTAATACTTGGCTCTTAAATGTATGTCTGTGTGTCTCTACCAGGACTGGTCCATAGACCTGAACCGAACCCTCAGCAGACGAGAAAAGAAGAAGCCATCAGAGGGCGTCACTCTGACAGGCATCAGTCAAACTGGGTCAGACCAGCCTGTTCAGCCTGCCAAAACCAGCAGCAGGTAGATACCTGATCACTCACTGACTCACTTTTTCTGTCTCTAACACACAGAAAGCTGAGCATCTGTCCGTAAAGCACACACAAACACACTCACTTACTGTCTGTCTTCCTCATCCAAACTCCCCACATCAGAGATAATCCAGCGCGCCGCACATGGCGTCTTCCCCTTAAAGAATGCTTGTAAAACGTTACATAAGGGAAGCTCCGGGAGTGACGTCCAGTTGTACGGCTTTTTCCATGGCAACGGTAAACATTTTGTTACAGCTTGTTGGGAAAGAATTCATCCCCGCAAGACCAGAGTCGGGTGGTACATAGTTGAAAGCGAGCCAAAAAGTAATGTGGAAATATTACTCACACACACCGAGACCTTCAAAGCACGAATATTGGTCCTGGAAAATTCAAAGAAGGTTTAGGATTAGTGTTCAAGTCAAACACCTGCACCTGGATTCAACAAGTTTGTGATTAACAAAAAGATTAAAAGAAATATTAAAATGAACTTCAGCTAAATAACATGTTTACCCTCTGATGATGTAATGACGTTTAATGGTAATAGACTGCTCTGCTCTTTCTAGGTTTAGAGCCACTTCATGTTTGAGTGGCAGTTTTTTAATAACAGGATGTAGTCTTTCAAAGCCAAGATAAGATAAGAACTTAGTCGTCCCTGCAGGGAAATGTGTCTTTGGTGTTGTAGCAACAGCACCAAGGACATAACAGCAGATCATGGAAACAACAACAAACAGCCGATTAACATAACTTTCATGCATCCATCATCACGGTGAAAAAGCACATCACACAGTCAGTCAGAGGTACATTTTTAAAGTTGTGTGTTCAGTTTTACTTGAAAATGATGTGTGCTATAGTTATTGCTCAGGTTAGTTGTGATTATCCTGTCTGGGGTCTGGACTTAAGACTTAAGTCCTTTGCAGCTTGGTAATGAGGTTCCCTTATTTTAATTAGCAAAACACCTGCGGTCTGCCCTTATCCAGACATCAGTATGAAGAAGTGTGTATGCAGACATTATGGGAGCACTAGAGGAGTGTGTAGAGGAGTCAACAAAGGGAATGTCAGGCACGGGAAGCATTTGACCTCTGAACTTGGGAAAGCTGACTGCCATGGGACTGCCTCTCCCCCAACCAGCATTTACTGCATATTGTTTTCCTGTCGTTTCCTATATCTATGGGCGTGACGGGTGGATTTTGTGTATGTACAGGATCTGGATAGGTTACATCGGAAACTATTTGTATTATTTTACTATAGTCACAGAGCACTGACTTCAAAAACAGACTTCACTGTGAAGGTTGGTGACTTATCTTGATTGCAGTTTTTTATCAGCATCAGAACGCCAGCCCTAACTCGTGTCAATGTATCCTTGCCCTTTTTGCTTTTTCCCCCTATTCGTTGTCTGAACCTTGAATGAACATGGTTTTAACACCCACTTGATAAGACAGTAATACAATTCTTTGAATATTTAGGTAGTTATAAGGTCAGGTTTGTATGTTTACTGAAACCATCCAAAGTTACATTGTGCCAGACTCCCAGTAGAGCAGTGTTTGGTGTAATAATTCCTCAGGCTCAGCTCGGAGAGCATGGCATGACTATGCAAACAAAGGTGTTCACATTTCTCTGCTTCTCACAACTGGGCCAACTGATAGCTACTACTGTTCATGGTCCAGTAATTATGTAAACAGGGAGTAGAAACTCTGCGTTTCCTCTGATACAGGTGGAAGACTAGTGCAAGTTTTGTTCCTTGATGCGGAAAGTGACAATGGTAGGAAGTAAACAGCCCTCATATGACTTCTTCAGAAAGACATTGCACCTACACAACCCAGAGCTGACGATCAAGTGTTTGATGTGTCGCTCAGGAAGTGTTTTCTTGATGTTTCCATAGCCCAACGCCTGTGAGTTGTAGTGGGAGCACTCAAGTCAAAACAGTATTTTCTGTGTGTGTTTAGTCTAAAACACAGTTGTTTTGTTGACTGATTACACTGCCTTGTTGATGTGACTCATGCTTATTATTACATAGAAATACAAGAATTACTGGGTCATCTATCTCTTGAAACAAAGCCACAATTAACCATTCGCTAAGCCCCGCCCCCTTAGTTACTGTTGCTACGTGTGTAAAACGTTCCGTTGTAACACGGCACATAATATTTTAAAATTCCTAGTCGTTTTTGTAATAGTGTGTCCTTGATTTCAGATCGAGGCATAAAAAAAGCAGACTTCTCATTTCTAGCCAGCGACCGAGAACCCTGTAAAAGGATCTTAAATGTGCACTTGATGGCTACATACTGTACATGATATAATGCTAAAAGACTGAGACTAAAGCTGCATATGTCCCAGCAAGAAGTGCTCACCAACTGATAATTCTTATTGAAATAATTGCGGTGTAGAGCTAGTTAGTACGATAAGGAAAAATGTAAGATCACACCCATTTCATTCACTCAATTTCATTCTAACATAACACACATATTTGAACAAACAAGGCAGACGTTAGATTTATGCTTTATTTTTTGTATTTCTTTTTGATTTCAATGTTAAATTCAAGAGAAAATGCTTTTTGGATGGTGACAAGCCAATGTGTTTGGCGAATATAACCCTTTCTCGGATAACGAGTTGGCAGGACAGGACCTTGGCCTTGGAGGTAGCTAATACCTACTACTGTAGTAAACTCGTTAGCCTGGTATGCTAGCATTTAAGCAGATAAACACATTGTTTAATCCATTCCCTACAGTGTTTTTGTTTATCAAAAGGCCTAAAAAAAATGACACCGTCCTCTAAACTCTTGAGAAACCGCGTATCGGTCTTGTATCAGCCCTGTGCACACCGCTTCAACGTGCTGAAATGCAAGGCTTGTCAAAGCTTGCCTAGTTATGGTTGCTAAGCTGTGATTGGACAATCGCTGCTGCATCACAAGAGTATTTGCAGTTAAAAACACACATTATCAGCATCGCCTTTAACACTATTTGTCCACAGGTCATGTATGCCACAGGTGTGTCTTTATTTGTGTGTGCATGTCAACAACCCATCTCTCACTGTGTCCCATGTTGTCAGCCTGACTGTGCCCACTAAAACAGCACCAGTGGGCTCAAACCCCTTTGAAGATGACGAAGAGGAGGAGGAGGAGGAGGAGGAGATGGTCGTGGAGCAGCAGACCACAGTCAACCACATCAGTGTGAATAAAGAGGAAATAAAAACGTTGGTGAACAGGAGAAAACCCTCCGCCCACCCACAACCTCCCCGCCTTTTCTGTTTTCTCTCTTTGTTGGATCACATCCCATCTATCTTTCATGGATCGCCGTCCGTGTCACGTCTTTTGCCATTTCTTTGTCTTAGTTACTTTGCTCCCTTCTTCCTTGTAACCCTCTCTCCTCCCTCAGGTGGCAGGTTGTTGTTTTGCTCTGCATGGTCACTGAAATGGCATTGCACACAAAGCCAATGTGTGTCTGTCCTTCACTCCCCACAGTGCCATGTCTTGCAGAACATTAAATGTAATGCGCATGGGGGCGCATGTCTCTGCTGTGGGAAACCCAAAATGTCTCTGTCTTACAGTCAGATCTGAATATTGACACATGTATATAGATTGGTCGTTTATATCAGCTTTCTCACAATTGCCAGACAATTAACAGGCTGTATAACATCAAAAGAAGTGTACATACAAATACAAATACATAAAAGAACAATTAAGATACAAATATGTGAATTCAACCTTAGGCTTAGTGTAAATCAACTGAAATATTTACTTAATTGCAGAAGAAAAAAGCGGATAAACCAGTGTCAACAGCAGATTTGTAATAAAAGACACTGAACAGGTCTGACTGTAAATCCTTTATGTATGTGCTGATGTGCCTTACTGTTGTTCAGCTTCATAACTCTTTCAGAGCCAAGTTCTCTCTGGTGTTTAGGTGGCTCCCTCTGTTGGCTGTTCAGGTTAAACTCCAATCATGCATTCGCAACAATGATTTGTCTTGCTTTGTCTCATGTTGCTGTGTTTTTCATGTGCCGTTTGATATGTGGTCATGTTGTTTTGTTGCATTGCCGTCCCTCAGCATTGTTTGCACACTCACTTGAAGCTCTTAAACTTAAAGTGGCAGATAAAAGCGACTTTTAAATCATTTGTCATGCTGCCTGACCCGAATGCTTGCTTTGTAGCATTGGTGCCATAAGTAAGCATGTTTTACACTTACTTAGAACTGAAAAGAAGAATGTTTTCAGGATGAATCACAAAGCTGTCCATGGATTTGGAGATGCACTTTTGGCTTTTTGTGTGTTTCGACTTTACTTTACTTGGTGTTTATTTATTTTTCCCACTTTTCTAACAATGATCTTTTGTCCCTGCTTATGCCTTTATATGCTGGATTGTCACGTTGATGCATAAGGCCCTGAGATAAACATGAAATTACATTTTCTAAGCGGCTCTTTTGTCTGTCCATCCAGTGCGAGCAGTATGGAGAAGACTCCCGACTGGTCAGATGAAGACACAGGTGGGAACCCTTTCTCCGCCAATGGTGATGGAAATCCATTTGAAGATGAGCCGGCTTCTCCAGTTGTATCTGTGCCTGTCAAAGCCCTCTATGACTATGAAGGACAGGAGCAGGACGAGCTGAGCTTCAAAGCAGGTACATAGCGGGAATGGTGTGAAAGAATCAAAAACGGCAAAACGTTTTACACTTCTCAGTCAGTTCCCAGTCTATTTCTGGAATGCAAATATTCACCCCTCCCTCCTTCTTTCTCCAGGGGAGGAGTTCACCAAAATTGGCGAAGAAGATGATCAGGGTTGGTGCAAAGGCCGGCTCAAGGATGGACAAACAGGCCTCTATCCTGCTAACTATGTTGAAGACATCCAGTAGTGAATTATCACAAATGAATAAATGTGAGGAAAGGAGAAAGTGATGTGTTTTGCAGCTGGAAACGAGAGGGCTCTGCCTTATTTTCAACCCTTTTCTTCCTATTGGTGAAGACTGCACTGATGTGGGAGAAGGACGGAGAAGAGAAGTTGCAGATTATAAAAGGACCACTTGAGATGTTGTTGCTTGCCACAGATTGACCCTCATAGAAATTACAAAGATGGAAATTAACCACAAGTTTCCAGATGATTTCAGTCGAGGAAGATCACAGAGAGAAATTGCTGTCAGTGGAAGATATGTTACTTAGAATCCAATTTATGCTGTTACAAAAATAATAGCTTTTCAAGTATATATTAGATAAGATTCAATGAAATGTATGTGTGAATTTGTATATTGTTTTAACAAAACACTGGGATGACAAATCGTCTTGCGATGTTACATGCAGCCTTAATATGCAAGCCACTATGGATTCATTAAGGGAGATGACCCTGTTTATAACCATAATGATCTGTTTTAGGTTTAAAACCATTTCTGCCTGTTAGAATCCAGTCCATAAATGTTAATTGTTAGATTTCTTTTGGGATAAAGTAGGCCCTTGTGTTGAGATTATTGTGTCAGATTTAACTTGATTTTAAACTAGTGCTTACGTTCTGTTATTTCTTTCAGGGTTTTGTTTTTCCATTCAGTTTATTAACTGTTCTGGTTATTTTATAAGGAATGATAAAGATCAGTAGAGCCTTATCATGACATAGTCTTCATTTAGTTCACAGTGGATAGGTGTCTCTAGTCACTGCAATTGAATGTATATTCACTGATTGTATTTTCTCACTTTTGCTGATGTTGATGAGGTTTTTGCAGCGACTGACCCATTAACCCCCCTGAACAACTGTCCTCAAGCTTGTCACAACAAGTCTCTCTACTTTCTGTTGATTGTAGATTGTAATACTATGAGTTATTTTTCTTGCAACACTGAATGTTTTTCACAAAAGTTTATCTCACTTGAAACTCCATGTTTTAATGATCTCACTTCTTGTTAAATGTCAAGTTATGGGAGAGTTTTTTAGTGTTTGTTATTTTGAAAATATATTACAAGTCATAGCAGTAAAACCACAGCCTTGCATACATGCATGTAAATAGCCTGGATGAAACATATTAGAACAAATTAAGCATCGAGATCAGATGATATGTAGTTGGAAATTGATGATTGTTAATTTATGATGCCACAAGTGCTTTTGTTCTACTCTTGTTAGAATGCTGTGACTGAGAATCAGTTTGTATAGTAATTGAATATTTTATGGCAAATATCCCTCGAATACGTTATTTTGTTATATTTGTAAATATGATTATTTTTTCCCTTACTCACTGAATTAATCAACAAATACCACGTGAATAATTGATCATCTTCTCTTAGGAGCTGTGACATGAATGGATATACCTGATTTCATGAGCTTAACACATGTTTTGATCGTTAAGTATTTTGTCGGCTCGCATTTTTGCAGAGATGAACTGCAGGCTTTTCACTTGTGCAAGCTCCAAATTCATTAAATTGCCAAGCGTGTCGATGAAATCATTGAAAAATGCTATTTCATGCCTTTAACTGCAGCGCGAGCGGAAGATGAATTTGTTGTCTTTGATACTAGTGAGAAAGGAGATGTCTTGCCATGTTTTCAGGGCACGCTGTCGTCAAAACGCAGCAACAGCTGTACTTGCACAGTAAGGTTTGTAAATGATGTCCCACAACATAATAAATGAATTTATTGGAAAAAAATATTTTGTCTTTGTCCTGAGTACTGATATTTCTTTTCTTTAACTTTTCTTTTCAAATGTGATGTCAAGATATTTACTGAATCTAAAGAGCTTAATTTGTTTGTGTGTGTGTAAAAGATCCTTAAAGAGTTTTGAATATTTATTGGTTAGAAAATAAAAAAATAAGGAAAATGCCACACTAGCATGCTTGAATTTAACATGAAATTCAATACACCAAAAGTAACCAAATAAACCTACAAGTGGTGGAAGTTTGTGCAACTGCACTCCAATTCCACACATTTTTAGAGATATGTATAAAAATAAAAAAAGTTTTGATGTCAGTATCTTGCAGATAAATCCACATCCCAACTGGAAAAGAGTCTCCTGATTTCCATTTTAGTGTTACACATTTTTGGCAATAATTAATAAAATTTCTGTGAACTTACCGGCGTGGTCATGACTAAGGGTTAAACTGGTGAAGTTACCCAAAAACCCAAAATATCTCATGTTCTGCCAAAAGCTATGAGTTGAATTTAGGAATGCGCATTCCTCTAAACCACTTGGAAAGCAGAGGGGTGAGAGATTTTAATAATATTTGTGTCCTTTAGATGGAGTGATGCAAACTTGACTTTAAAGTGGATGTATCCCCATATAACCTACTTAAGCATACCTATAGATTAAACAGTAATTAAATGTATATATACACACACATATACACAGTGAAAACACAACTGGAGCTTCAAACGCAAAGGTGAACTTCATTACCCAGAAGCCCTTGCTACAATAACACAACCACGAGTCATTTTTATCCAATCAGAGCCAGGCCATGATGTCCTTCTACTGACGTGTCGTGTCCGGTTATTATTGAGGAAAAACACGGCGCTGTGTTTTTTTTGTTTTTTCCACGCTACTTCTTTAACCGCCAGGTATCACCGACACACGGAACAATGTCGGAGCCCAGCAAGCAGGACATTTCTGCCATTTTCAAGCGACTCCGCTCCGTTCCTACGAATAAGGTGAGAGCCTCAGGCGGCGGTCGGTGTAACGTTACTCTCTTCAACGAGGAAGTCAGCTGAACTAAATGTCTTGACACGTCGCACTTCGAGAAACGCCAAGGCCAGCTTTGACTCGCCAGCTTAATTTAACAGTTAGCGGGTACGTGTCATGTTGACGGACTCCCAACTGTGCCCCGGTAACATTTTGCAGGAAAACGATGTGTCGGAAAACGTGCGACTCGTAACCAAACGCAACGCCAGCCAAGCTGTCAGCCACTTGGCAGGTGGTTTTTTTGTTTTGCATTTTTGATGCAGTCTTTTTTTTTTAAGGCCTTTCCTCCAGTTGGAAAAACGCGATAGTAGTGCATGCGACCTGGATGATGAGCACAAAGGAAGTGTGCTCTTGGCTCTGCCAGTAAGGCTTAATTTCACTGCGAAATTCAACCCACTTCACCAGCAGCTGTTTGAACCACGAGCTAATTTCACAGGCAACATGCACTTCAGACCTTCGTGGTTACACAGTTGTTGTTTTAATCTGACAAGCACCCGTCACATTGTTTGCTTCCACGTCTCTTTAATTGATTTTGGATTTATGATGTGGAATGAGGAGGTTCAGTATGTGCTGTTTCATCAAAATGTCAGTTGCCCTTATCTGTTTATATTTTGAGATAAAGCTTTATCTTTTGTGTGTCTCCTGTGCTCTCTAGGCTTGCTTTGACTGCTCAGTTAAAAACCCCAGCTGGGCCAGCATCACCTATGGTGTATTCCTATGTATAGATTGCTCTGGGACACACAGGTCTCTTGGGGTGCACCTGTCCTTCATCAGGTAAGTCAGGACTTAATTATAAAGCGCTTTTCAAAACAACAGTTACAACGTTCTTCACAATAAAAGCATTTAGGAAGAAATACCAAACTGGTAGGACAGTAACAAATCCAAGAGTAACAAAATATAATTAACAAAAACAAAATAAGATCCGCAAAAAAGTTTCAAAGTTTAGGGGCAAAGACAGCAAACACTTGTTCCATCTTCATTTTAAGAACATCCAGTAGACGCTTTAAGTTACTTTATAGTACTTTATAAGTCAGAAATGTGCTGGCTTTACTGTCTAGAGCCTGATGGATAATAACTCAAATTTTATATTGAATTCTAAACTCTTTTGCCAGCCAATGGAGACACTCCAACACTGGAGTAATGTGCTCTGTCTTTGTTAGAAGATGGGCTGCAGCAATTTGAACCATCTGCAGACAATCTACAGCTCCTTGGCTGAGTCAAGAGTATAATGAATTACAGTAATCTAGTTGTGAAAATACAAAAGCATGGATATGTCTGACCTTAGAAATATTCCTTTATTAGTCAAATGGTAGGGAGAAATTTCTTTTGGATACTGAGATGCATGTTTGTCCCTTTCAAACCCATTTAGGGACATACAAATGTTTGAATAAAGGTTTGTTAAAATCTTGACATTGATGTGTTCACAGGTCCACTGAGCTGGATTTTAATTGGTCGTGGTTTCAGCTAAGATGTATGCAAGTGGGAGGCAATGCCAGTGCGGTCAGTACCTGAAGGCAGAATATCAGCACACTATCAGCAGATTGAAATCCCAGCATTGTGTGACGCACCTAATTTAACTTAAGTCTTCCTGTTTGCTTTCCTGTGTCTGTTCTGACCTTCATATGGCAGATTGCATTTTTCAATCAACACGGGTGCACGACCAGTGCTGCCAATGCCAAGTACAACAGCCGAGCTGCTCAGCTGTACAGAGAGAAGATAAAGACTTCAGCCACACAAGCCACCAGACGCCATGGCACTGAGGTAATGCAGACATGTTTTTTTACTGTCTTTAAACACCCTACACCTGCAGGTTGCTCAAAAAAACAAAACGTTAGCTTCCTGTATACTGCAGTACTTCTTTTCTTGTCACACCTTGAGTATAATATATCTTTAACAGATAGCTGTATCAGTATTACTGCTCTTCTTCTGTACAGCTGTGGCTTGACAGTCAGGCTCCTCTCTCCCCAACATCACCAGACGACAAGCAGGTGGATTTCTTCAGTCTGCATTCACAGGTATAGGGATGTGCTTGCCTTGCTTAGGTGTGATTTTATCCACATATCTGCTTGTTGCATACCTATACAGTGACAGGGGATAATCAATTTCACCATGTGTGTCTGTTTAATGACCAGGCTGTTCCTGAGACTAAGAACACGGCCAAAATGTGCCTCAGCTCCTCCACATCAGAGAAGCCTTTAACCACGGAAAAAGAGGAAGACAGTAATGGTATTCAGTGTTTCTCCTGAACAGTGTAACTTATAGAAAGACCACAAAATACAAACATGCACTAGTTGTATTTATCTCGGTACCATTTATGTGGCTCATCACATATAAATAAATCTTCTCAGGTAATCCAGAGGAGGGTCCTATTGTGGAGATGCTGAGTGTTTCTCCGAAAGCAAATCCAGGTTGGTTTATTGTCTTTATGTTTAGGATTTTCTATTTATGTATCTGAGTTATTGGTAAACTGTAGGAGATGTGACTTTACTGTCCTTCGATCTCTCCAGAGCATTCCTCTCTTCTCAAGAAGAAGCCAGCTGCTGCCAAGAAAACAGTATGTACTAAACTGCTGGTTGGACAGCACACATTATCGTGAGTATGTGTACTCACCGACTTTGCATTCATCATGTGTTTTGTCCAAATGTGTCTGCTTTTAGTTGGCCTCTAAGAAGGGTGGTCTGGGCGCTCAGAAGGTTAGCAGTAAGAGTTTCTCAGAGCTGGAGAAGAAGGCTCAAGCTGCCGACAAGCTCAGAGAGAAAGAAGAGAGCACTCCTGCTGGCAAGAAGAATATTCAACATGAGGAATCCATGTGCGTGTCTTTACTTCTTTGTCTTTCTTTCTTGTTTTTGATGTTTTTCTCCCCTTTTATGTGGTCAGTAAAGCTGCTGTACTCTCCCTCTGTCTTGTCATTTTTTTAAAAACTCACCTGTCTTCCTCCTCCTCAGCGCTCCATCTCTGCGACTGACCTGTAAAGATCTCGAGCAGCAAAGGAAAATGGAGGAGCAGAAGCTGAAGGGATTAGAGGGGAAGAAGAAAGAGCAAGCTGAGAGACTGGGCATGGGTCTAGGCATCAGGAGGTATGATGATGATGAAGAAGAGAGAAATACTAGTGATCCTTTAAGAATTACTCCTCATATCTGTTTCTTGCTCTCATTATCGCTCTGTTTTCTACTCTTCTCTGTAGTGGAGTGTCTCACTCTGTCACATCGGACATGCACATCATCCAGCAGGAGAATCCAAAGGGGGCCAAGACCACCAAAGGACGACAGTTCACTGAGGATGATGATGATGAGGGGTCCTTCAGCTCTAGGTCAGATAGAGAAAATTTTACATATTGTTTTTTTATGTACAGTATTTATTCGTATTTCTATTACTGGTATTAATATTGTTATTTATATGTTTATTAACCTAATTTTGTGTGTGCATGTGTGCTGTTATGTTGTCTTTTTGTAATGTTTTCAAAAGGGAAAAACATTTAAATCTACTGTTGAAATTAGGTTTTAAAAGCATGTTATTTTATATTCTGAATTGGTAAGTATTACATATTTTTTTTTTTCTTTAACAATTTTCTGACTATATTGTGAGTTAATGTCAGTATTCATGCACTGCTTTGGCAATACTGTATCTGAATATGGTCATGGCAGCAAAGCCCTTTGAATTAAAATGTCAAAATGTGTCTTTTCATGCTGATTCAGCTCTCACACATTACAATACATGCTCAGCATTTTTTCATCTAACATTATTCTGAACTTCCTCTTTCTTTAGGGTCTTGTCCCGGTTTGAGGATCAAACGGAAACCTCAGATAATTTCTCCTTGCGGTGGGATGACGGAGGCGACGGAGGAGGCTGGATGAAGGAGAGCAAGAAACCAGAGCCGGACTTCTTCTTGAGCTCCACTTTATCGTCGCTGAATGACAGGTAGGATATTGTGTGTTTAAATGTCATGTACATCCTGTTGCTGTCACTGAGACAGATTCCTCATGACTTTCCACAACGTACTGTTGTTGCTTGATACAGTAGGAATTGAACTGTAAGTTATCGTTCATATCAAATTTTAGTGGAATCATATTGTGATCACATGATCATTTTATCTTACATTCTGTTCAAATTTCTGTTTAATGATTTCAAGCAAATAGTAATTTAAAACTAAAACTTAAGTTTTGTTTTACACATGAAAATGAATCCAAATAAATTTATCTGATGCATGTAGGTGTTATAATATGGCTTGAAGGAAAAACGTGTATGCTTTTGTGATATCACATGCCAAACGTGTTTTCATTTGCAATCCTCGTTTGTTATCAGGCCCACAGCCAGAAGGAAACCAGAACCAGTACCAGTCTCAGACACAGAAGAAGCCCGGATAAAGTTTGGAGATGTGAAAGCCATCTCTTCTGACATGTACTTCGGAAAACAAGATAACTCCGAGGTACACAATCACAACATGCATCCTACCCTTTCCACATGTGTGAGACCCAGTAAAACCAGACTGTTCCCGACCCGGTTACTGAGTAGAATTTGGATAATTTGGGCCTTTTTTCCTTGGTTCCTCAGAACTGAGTGAATCTGCAAAGACCTCTAGTTAACATTGAGCTAAGCTTGAAAGTTCCCACAACAGCTACTGTTGGAAACTTTTAAAAATGCGTCTGTATTTCTTTTCTTTAGTACGAGGCCAAAACACGACTGGAAAGATTTGCTGGGAGCGCCTCTATAAGTTCAGCAGAACTTTTTGATGATCCAAAGAAACAGACTGGTAAGAGACTATCGTTTTAGTTGATTTCTGTGACATATTTAAACTCCAAATTCATTCAGAGTAAGACATTATACTAGTTCTTTAGTCAAAAGTGTTTTTTCCCTGTGGAGAGAGGCAGACTGTCCGTACGAGACTCATACGCCACAAATTCTCTTAAATCACTCGTGTGAGCAACGTGTGAGTGGTTCTTGCATGACGCCCTTTGTTCTCTGTCAGTCTGCTTGACTCTCTGTTTGTTTGTCTTGTGTTCACAGCGAGCTCGTACCGTCTGACCAATGTGCTGCCCAGTGCTCCCGACATGTCGCAGCTCAAACTGGGAGTGCGTTCAGTCGCAGGAAAACTCTCCGTCATGGCCAGTGGCGTAGTTAGCTCAATTCAGGTCAGTCAGAAATGCGGCACTTGATAAAACATCTTGTCTGAGAAACATAAATTCTAATAGTTCTAATAATGTTTTTGGGTGTTTTTTTCCAACCAGGATCACTACAGTTCTTGAGTCATGGTGTGCTCTCCTCTTGGATTCGTCCTCTGTTTGACAGAGTCAGATAAGTTTCCCAGTGAGCGGTGGTTACTCATCTGGGGAGTGAAAGAAGGAGAAAGATCCATCAGTGCTGTGGGTAAATCTGCATCAAAATGTACCCCCAAATAACCTGTATACATCTCTATCTAGTTTTTTATTGGATAATGTATATACAGCAGTTGTTAGAATCAAGATGGGCGAAGCACAATATTTTCAGTGGAATTATGTTGCCCTGCAGGCATCTTGAAGGGAGATCTATGTGTATAGTTCAGTTATAAAGAATATTTAGTTTGCTGTTTATTACTTAGTTTGCTTTTAGTTCTTGGGGTTTAAATATTTAGAAATACTGTATGTAGCAGTCTGAGAAGGTTTATGATGTTTTGAAGGAGGGATTTGCTTTTTGATTCCTTTAGTTGATGAGGTGGAAAAAGGAAAAAAAAAAAACCTAAGCAGCGAAGACAATTCAGTTGTACGTTTTTAATTGGTTAACATACTCTCGCTCATCACATGCGCGCCGTAGCATCGTGTTGTGCTTTTTTTTTTTTTTTTTGCACATTCCCCACAGGTTTGAAAGTGTCCTTTTCGTCCCCACAAGTGCACTTACGTTTGCTCTTCCACAGACAGGACCAAAACAAGATAAAGAGGCCTTGGGGGGGGGGGGGGTATATTTCTTAATTGCCTATACTATCAGTTGTGTAAATTGGCCCCATTAGTACATAAGCTTCATTATCTTGCGAATAGTTATGTTTTCCTTTTCCATGCGTCCTCTAGCTAGATGCCATGAAGCCTAAGCAGCTATACGTTTGAAGGAAAAGTTTTACATTCTGGAAAATGCGCTAATTCGCTTCCCTTGCTGAGTTTTAGATGAGAAGACTGATGCCACTCTCATATCTGTCCGTTTTAATATGAAGCTGTAGCCAGTAGCCGGGTTAACTTAGCTTAGCATAAAGACTGGAAACGGGGGAAACGGCTAGCCTGCCTCTGTCTGAAGGTAACAAATGATCACTTTTGGCTTTGTGTATGGATTAAACAAATAAGATAAAATGTGTTAATTAATGAGCTTTCGAGGTGTTAGTACAGTATGTGACTTTCGTTACCTTTTGGACAGAGCCAGGCTAGCAGTTTCCCCCTGTAGTGATCTAAGTCTACTCCTTTAAAAAAAAATAAAAATAAATGAATAAATAAATAAATAACCTAATCACTGAAGCACTAGAGTGGCCCTGCTTGATGTAGGTCAGTTGCACTATGTGTTAAATTTAGTTTTTTTTCTCAATCCAGTTGCGTGTTATTACACACTTTGAGACGTTGTAATCAAGAATAAGGTCAACATTGTAACGAGTGGATTTTTGTTGTGTTTACACGTCTGCGGTGACTTTCTATGTTGCCCATTTTGGTATTTAATTTAATGGCACACACTTAAGACTCTTGAAGGCTAGACTTTGCTGATGCGGTGGGACCTCGTTGTAGCTTTCAGGCCCCACTGTACAGCAACACGTGTCCACTTAGAATATGAATGTGAACAATCCCTTTAAAGCCTTCAAAGGTAGTTTTCTGTTGCTGTAGCATACTGCCAAGGTAATTGTAGCACTACATGTGGTGTTATGGTGTGATTTTTGGATTTGACATTTAAAAGCAATAGAAAAGCAGCTTGATATCTGTTTGCCATGATGCTAAAAATGCTACTTTAGATATCCACTTGTGCAGAGTTAAGGGACTAGAGTTTTTAAAGGCCTGATCGGGAACCGGATGATTATATTCCTGAGCAATGTCTGTATTGTCAATGCTTCTCAGGAGTTTGATTTGAGTTGTTGAATATGACACTAAAAGAGGGCAAAGTCAAAGTTGTAGATCCTTCAATGACCAAATATTTGTTTACTCCATCACTCTATGCCTTAGTCCAAAGATCTCTGATTAACACACCCTCATATTGCAATATTGTGGAGTCATCTAGTTACCCTTTTGCACATTATTTGATAGAAATTGCACGTGGCAGCTTTTGCTTGAATGTACTGTATTGCAATTGAACCTTGTTCCATGTTAGACCTTTTGTATTTTGTTGATCTTTGTAAGATTGCTTGTGTCTTCTGCTGTTGAATATTGTTAATTGTTACATAAAAGAATAGTAGCTTGTGTAGTTTGCATGGCCCTTGTAGTTATATAAGATAACATACGGCTACTGGAACCCACCCATTAAATAATAATGGAATAACATAATTGTTCAGTAAAAAAATGTATAATAGGCTGAGAACTGCTACATACAATGTTGTATAGGGCTTTGAATTACCATGTATAGAAAGCTACTGATAATCAAGTTTTGACATATTTTGACACTCAAAATGTAAGTAGGAATTTTTTTGGAAACATGCCAAATAAATGGCTTGTGCCTAAAAGCTCTTTTGCCTTGTCATTTTGTGCCTGCACTGCAAGGAAATGTGTGTTTCTCTGTGTTTAATTGATTATTTAGTTTAGTTTGGAAGAAAATAGCAAAAAGTGTCCAAGAAAGTCCAAGGTGATGTCTTCAAATGTCTTGTGTTACCCGCAAACAGTCCAAACACCACAAAAATATTAAATTTACAATGATATAAACAGAAAAAAGCAGAAAATCCTCACATTGGAGAAGCTGGAATCAGGACACGTTTTACATTTTTTTGCTTGATAAATGACTTAAATGATTAAAAAACTATCAAAATTGTAGCCAATTAATTTTCTGTCCACCGGCTAATCAGTTAATCCATAAATTGTGTGGAAGACATCATCAATGCAGCACTGCCGCCTTCGGGACAAATGCTGGCAGCCGCTTACGTGGCTGGCTGAGGCGTTTAGGGTACCCTCCTGCGCTGTCGGAACCTTAAGAGTTACTATTGGAGCTCAGTTTAACGATCAAACAAACTGGCAAACGCGACTGAAAAAATGTAATTTTGTGTAAAACCATTGTTTCGCTTGAGGTAAAAGATAAAACATCCATCCAATTGCTGTATTTGTTACAGATACAGTTTTGGTGTTTAATTCAGCTGGCAGTGTTTGTACGAGGAGCACTTGAAGGCAGCATTTTTCCTAAGAAACAGGGTAAAGCAAAAGGATTGTTATAGCGGTAAAATCCTCAAAACCCAGCAGTTAATTGTACTTTATTATGTTATTTTAGTGTCCTGGCCTACATTATGAACGTATCTGGGAAAGAAGTGTTTTATTTTACTCTGCAACGTAACGAATAGCGGGTTAGACTTTTTTTCTTTTACTGTTAGGCCTATTGAATTCCTTCACAGTAAACAGTGTGCTAAAATGCCTACTGAAGTAAAGCAGAGGAAGAAGACTCAGTCTCAAAGGCAAAGTGATGAAGTGTCGGCTGCAAATTGCAAAGATGAAGCTCAAAAAGTGAAGACGGAAGCTGGAAACAACGCAGGAGCAAATAAAACACCTTCGAGTTTGGATGTTAGGAGTATAATGTGCTTATTGTCGCTTGCAGCATGCGGGGCTCTGAGTTGGTAAGTCAACAAACCTGATATATGTATTAATTTTACAGCATTTTTGTCTAGTGGTCCTCTACTAAAGCTTCTGTATGTCTGGGTTTCAGGGTGGTGCTACAACAGAACGAGAGGTTTTCAGAAATTGAAGAAAAGTACATTTTTATACACAAAAAGACTTCTAGTCTGTTCGACATGGAGGAAGAAGTCCTGAAGGTTTCTAAAAAGGTACGTTTGATTTATAGTGGAAGAGGTCCTAAACTGCTTTGAGGGATGTGAACTTTAAAGGGTCAATTCACCCAAATTACAAAAATCTAAACTTTCTCAATTAGTGGTATCTAGTCATGCAGACAGTTTTGGTTTCATGTGCCCAATTTAATTTGAGGTGCTCACAGCATTAAAAAATAAATTAAGTTTTTAGAATTAGCTCTGGCATAAACTGTTGACAGTGTCTTCATTGGATTATTCAGATTAATGGGGACATTTTTTGCACCACAAATTAATTCCCATGCATCTCAGTTATATTGGGGTGGAGGTAGAAATCTCATAGATGGATATTGGGGGGGAAACAAAAAAAAAAAAAAAATCCAAATTATCTGCATAGCTCAAGATACTCAATAAAATATATGTTGGGGTTTTTTTTTGTGTAATTTGGGTGAAGTTATGCTTTAAGTTTGTGTGAAAACATAATCCTTTTTTTGTTTTCATTTTTAGCTTTAAAGTTAGAATGACAAGTAGACTGTGAATTGGGTAGATAGTCCCAACCTGGGTGCTGTATTTTTGTTTTACAAAATTTATTTAATTTTCTGTTTCTTCTCGTAACTTTGCTTTTCTTGTGAAATTTGGGATAGTTTTACCAATTCAGCCCCATAAAAATTATTCAAATGGAACAACCTGGGGAAGGATAAACTACCTTTCACAGCTCATAAACATAATGCAACCTGTGACGACCTGCAGACTTTGCTTTATTGTAAGGAGTCAAAAGTGTTGGGAATCATTGCCTTACTTTATGGAAAAGCCTCTGCATGCTCAATTTTGTTCTTTGAAAAGAAAAACTACTTTCAACTGAGCACGAATTGTCTTTGTTGCACCCCCCTTACATCTCTAGTATTTACATTTCAACACCTTACTTTCTCTTGTACAGTTGATTTATACTGTATACAGTGCTTTTGTTTATGCATGCACTTTGTTTCCTGCTGTATCTATTATATATGAATACTGAGGACCATAGAGCTCCCACAGAAACAGCCCTCCTGTTTTGTGTTGCGGCTGCAGCTTGTCGCCTCTGAGGATGACCTACAGGAGGCGCTCTCCACCGTCTCCTTGGCAACACGACTCCAGCAGGACATCACCACCCTCCACGCTGCTGTCATGGCGATGCAGGCCGACGAGAACTCCGCCTCCCGTGACCTACAGACGGTCAACGCCCACTTCCTCAACGTGACGGAGACTTGGCAGGAGCGTCTGGCCGCCATCACCTCCGACCTGGCCGCCCTCAAGGCCGAGTCACGGGAAGCTCACTCCGGGGCCACAGAGCGGGTGAACGAGGCCGAGCGGAGGGCCCGGTCCCTGGGGGAGAGGTTGGAGGAGCTCGAGGACAGCACAAAGAGGAACGCCCGAGCTATGGAGCGCGCAGAGGAAGACGACGCCAAGCGAGCGCAGGATCAGCTGGACTGGAACACCAAGCAGATCCACCACCTGGAGGCACAGATCAGCAGCCTGACCAAGAGTGAGGCTGAGCTCAGCTCTCAGCTCCAGGAGCACATCCCCCGGGCGCAGGAGTGTGAAGAGCACCTGCCCCAGGTAGAGGCGGCGGTGCGCTCCATCCTGAGGCTGGGGGGTGATCTGAGCGGGGCGGAGAAGCGGCTGGAAGAGGTGACGTTACAGGTGTTTGGGACTGAGGACAGCATGCTGAAAGCACTCAATGAAATCCTCGAGATCAGACAGGAGCTGGACACCCTGCAGGCTCAAAACAGCATCCTCAAGATGAAGAATGAGTTGTCGGTGGTTAAAGAGGCGGTCCGTGAACTCACCATGGTGCTGAGGGAAAATACAGTCAGCAGCCAAGGGGACTCTGACACTCTGGAGGAGGAAGGATGGAAAGATGATGAGGAGGAGGAGGAAGAGTGGGAAACATCGCAACCTCTTTATGATGACCTCACTGAATGATGTCATTGTTTTGAGTCAACTAGGGGAAAGGAGTGGCCATGTCTTACTATTTGCTGTAAAAGGCTGTTCAGTATTAATGTTTTTAAAAAAGTGTACCTCAGTTTCATGTCAGAATATTGTGACTGTCATTGCATAAAAGTTCCCTGATTTCAACATGAACTCTGGTATACATGCACTGTATAACACAAGTACAATCAAGAATGTATTTAAGTATTTGTTTAATGTGGAGTGACACATTTGGTAATGGTATAAACATGCCTGATAACTCTCAAGACAGTCATTTGCACTGATACAGTTATATATTGATATGTGCTCCAGTCTTTCCAGATGTAACCACATTAGAGCTGAAATGATCAGTGATTAATCAGTTGGTTGATATACAGAAAAATAATTGGCAACTATTAAAACAATCAGTAAATCGTCAAAATGTCATTTTTCTAGCAAAGATTCCCGTTCACTAGTTCTAGCTTCTGAATTTTGCGGATTTGCTGTTTTTCTTTGTCTTGTTCAATAGTAAACTTAAATTTTTGACTGATGTTTGGAGAAAAACAAGCAAATGAATGCATCATCTTGTGCGTTAGGAAAATATGATGGACATTTTTCACAATTCCTGACATTTTTTAAACCAAATGATTAATTGATTAATAATGAAAATAATCGTTAGTTGCTGCCCTAAACTACATCTCTGTCAGTGTTACCTTAGAGGAAGAGCTTTTGTAGATGTTTAATAAATCTTCATGTTTTTGATGACTATTATTTCACCTGTTGAGAGCACAGCAATCATTTCATCACTGAACCTATTTAATAAAATCACCTTTTTTATTATAAAGGTCTAAATTTGTTTTGTCCTCTCCTGTGTTTTTCATAAAGGGAAATAACCTGAAATGATGTATTGTAATGTATGATTGCTTTAAATAACTAACACCTTCTGAACACACAGACGTGCAGCTGTTGTATCTATCAATCCATGTACTGTATGTCCTGTTGCAGTGTGAGAGCGTCCAGCCGATACTGGAGGGTCTCGGGGGTCAGCGGGGGACTCTGCAGCCTCAGCTGGAGGGTTTTGAGCAGGACGTGAGCCGGCTGAAGGAGTGGGCCTCTGGGCTGACTGAGAAACGAGCTCAGCTTCAGACCAGCCTGACCGCACTGACAGACGCCGTGGGACAGATCGAAGAACGCACCTCAGCCATCGCAAAGGACTTTGCCAGCAAGGTATGTCAGATTGTTTTGTTGTTTTGTCAATACAGAAGAGTTTTACCGTTTCTAGTGAGAAAAGAGAGCAGAGTCTTCTGTCATATTCCAGTTCCACCTGTGATTCCAGTGTAGGTAACAAAATTAAATTCATAAAATGGTGAGAAATGCCTTATAATTTCCAGTCCAAGGTGATGTCTTCAGATGTCTTGTTTTGTCCGATCAACAGCCCAAAATCTAAAGATATTCAGTTTACAATCACATAAGACACAGAAAAGCTTCAAATCCAAATCTCAAAAGTTTCAAATGTGTCGTTTTTGCTTAAATAATTACTAAAACGATTATTCAATTATCAAAATGGTTGCCGATTAGTTTTCTGCTGATCTACTAATCATTGCAGCTCTACAAAAAATTTAACATTTCAATGTTTTCCTGGCACAAATACACCAGATGTGAAAAGAGTCACAGTATATGTAACTAAATGCAAAACTACATGAGGCAACTTTTCAATTTGGCCCCTGCAAATAATAGTGAAGGGTAAATAAAGACTTTAGATATCTTGGTTTCTGCTGTTCAGGAGTTATTTATTCATTATTACCTTCAGTGGCCGTAGAAGAGATCACATCTAATATCAGAATTTAATCACCACAAATATATTAAACACACAGGGACCTCCTCTGAGAAAAATAACTTTTTCCTGTTGCCGTTTGAAAATGGCCTTCTCAGCCTGTGTTCTTCTGTATTCCCCCTGTAGGTGGCGTCAGTGAGGACAGATGTGCGCAGGATGGACGGCCTGCAGTCTGAGCTGGAGTCTCTGCTGACTCAGGTGGGGGAGCTGGAGGACAAGACCACTCAGGTGGAGCGCAGCATGGTCAAACGCATCGGGGATGTGCTGGCCAGCAGCATTGACCGCGTCTCAAACCTCCGCGCTGCATCCGAACGCAACACTCAGGCCGTAGAGCAGCTCCGCAGACGCATCCCTGAACTCACCGCGGCTGACAAACAGATCTCTGAGCGCTTGATGGAGCTAGAGAGCGGCAGAGCTCGCCTGATAAAAACAGTGACCTTCGCCAGTGACCTTAAACCAAAAGTTGCTGCCATTAAGAGGGACTTTGGGGCATTTGAGCCTCAGCTGTCAGACCTGACTCTGCGGATAGGAAGACTGGCAGAGGATCTTACTAAGAGGGAGCAGGAGATCGCTGAGCTTAGACAGACATTGGCTAACCTCACTGCAGTAGAGGGAGATTTAAGTGTTACAACAAAACAGGTTCGTGAAATAGCTGATATATCTGATATTGGAGAGATGCACAGGCCGACATGAGTGACACACTTCAACACTTCTTTTGGCTTGTTTGCTCAATTACATCTGGTCAACTGTCACACTACTGTTTGAAATAAACCTTTTTATTACAAATTAAATGAATATGAAACTTTGTCTACCAAACTCTGATAGTCTGAACCCACAGCCTTA
This sequence comes from Macquaria australasica, assembly GCA_005408345.1. NCBI lineage: Eukaryota > Metazoa > Chordata > Actinopteri > Centrarchiformes > Percichthyidae > Macquaria > Macquaria australasica. The sequence goes on along the minus strand of SEMN01000004.1, from coordinate 2,108,378 downwards.
AAGCACAAAGCTGGTATGAATGTGAACAATCTGGCAGTAGTCTGTCAACATTTCCAAAAGTTGTAACACATCTTTGAAGTTTGCTCATGATTGTTTCCTTTGTTGGCTCCTGTCCAGCTATTTTTGAGTTACCTGGTTGAGATTTGACTGGTTTATTGTTTTGCCACTGTGAACTGATTCTGATGCCACATTTTGATCTGCACAATTACTTTATTTTCTTGGGTCCCATTGGAGTTTTTCATGTGTGGTGTTTTTCAGAGTCTGTGGAGGAAATGTAGACAAATGTATGGGCACAAAATATTGGCTTTAGGGAAGAGTTAACCCATTTTTACGCTTTGATTTTTATATGGATTAAACAAACAAGATATAATGTGTTTAATAGTGAGCTTTAAAGGTGCTTCTGGGTGTTTTTTTGTTGCCTTTGGACAGAGCCAGGCTAGCTGTTTCCCCCTGTTTCCAGTCTTTATGCTAAGCTAAGGTAACTGGCTGCTGGCTTCAGCTTCATATTTAGCGTACAGACATGAGTGGTGTCGATCTTCTCATCTAAATCTCGGCAAGAAAGCGAATAAGCGTATTTCCCAGTGAAGAAAGCGAATAAGCGTATTTCTTTTGAAGGGTAAAAGCTCCAGCAACACTTGTAGTAGAAAGTGCGTTCAGCTTGTGGCCGAGGCCCTGAAGTTGTTCTTCACAAACAAGTGTTGCTGGAGTTTTGAATTCTCTACTCCGTGCACCTTGGAAATAGTGACGTAGCATTGAAAAACTACAAATTGTGATTTGTCCATGAGGAAAATCATGCAGCCAAGTATTAGTTGACTGATGATGTCCCAGATGAATGGTGAAACATCTTCAAGGAATTCCTGTTGGCTTTGACTTCAAACTCTGCATGGTTTCATAACATCACCTCAAGTCCCAGTTTTCTCTTCCTCAAATATCAAAGCAGCTTTTTGCTCTTAACCACATGATATTTCATGGTTCATGGTTTGTTGCAAGCCGGACAAAAGCTCCTCACCTCTACTAATGAGGTGTTTCAAGACTTGAAATTCCAGTTTGTTACCAAAACTATGTAGTTACAGTGTTTCCTTGCATCCGCTGCGACATTCCTTAAAGGGTTTGTTAGTGTCCTCCAGCTAAATGGATAACTCTGAAGTGTTGTGGTGACGTGGCCACACAACTGCGACCCCAGGCGTCCAACAAGGAAGCACATTTCTGCAGAACACCTGGAAGCGAGTCAAAACGCAACACCCCAAGAGGAAAATGACAGATGAATGTGTGCAGATGAAGGAGCTTTAGGAGGTGGAGAATTGTCTGCTTGACTCCTCAGCAAAGTTTTACATTGCCTAATGTGTCTTGTCACATTACAAATAATGTGGTGCTGCTTAATAAATGGAGCTTTATGCGAGACGTTTTCTCAGTTAATTCAGAATTATTTGTTGTATCCAAATCTTGTAGAAAAATATGAATTATGCAATTGAGATGGAATTCCTATTTGGGTAATTTTAGCAGCCCTTGGGTGCATCACGCCTATCAATAAGTGTAAATCTTCACCCATGATGTAACAGTAAAGGCAGCTAAAGAAAAACAAGAAATCACAAGTTCACACCAAGAAATGATTCTTCACAGATTTGGTTCAACAAGAGTTTTTATTCTTGTAAAAAAACAACAAAAAAATGTGATAAACAAAAGGAGTGCTCAAAAAGAGCTTATCATTGCGTTTGGTTGGTTTTCCAAAAAAATCCAGCCTTGGCACTGAAAATGTAACATGACATTAGAAAAAATAACTACAGTGCAGAATGAGTGTGAATTTGAATTCACAGATCAGCAGTCCAGCTCTGTCCCTCGCTCCTGACCTAACCCAGTTTTCCTCACATTGGCTACTTTTCTACTAAAATGTGCAACATCGTGACATCAACCATCAAGTTTGAGAAATAATTCTTCATGAAAACAGGAAAAGTGGCTTATGGTCACCTTTTGGGAATCTTTATTGTCCATGTTTTGGTATCCTGATGTTAACTGCTAACTAAAAAATTCCCTACTTTTTGTTCATGTCATTGGCTTTGGATAAGCCCTCCAGTGTCTGTGTGGTCTCCTGCAGAGCTTTCTGAAGAGTAGAAATAGCCTGGTCGTGGCCTTCTAGCTTGGCTGCTTTGTCTTCCAAGCCAGCTACGATGCTTCTTAAGCTCTGCAGCTGCTCTGGCTTCACACTGTTGCTGCCCTCCAGAGCGGCGAGCCTCTCCTCCAAGTCCTTCACCTGCTGATCCAGGTCGGAGTCCTTCGAAGTTAGCTCGGTCTGGGCACCTACCAGAGTGGCAATGTTGGACTGGAGCTCCCCCAAACTGCTTTTCAGTGCCACTATCTCCTGCTCTAGCCCCATTTTGACTTTCTCCACAGCCTGCCCCTGTGCAGCTAGAGTGCTTTCATGGGTGTCGTATTTGGCGAATAGTGATTCCACTTTGGTGCTGATGTCTGATACTGATGCTGACAGTGAATCTCCACTCTCCTCTGATGCTTTGACTCTGGCTTCCAGGTCGTCTGATCTTTTCTTGACCTGAACAGCTGCTTCATTCGCCTGCCTCTCCACATTACGAACAGCATCAGCGGCCTGCTCCACGCCATTCTCCAGTGTCACGCTTTTGTCCTTCAGAGCCTGGACACCAGCCTCCGCTGCAGACAGCGACTGCTTCAGACTCCCAACAGTCTCTTGCACTACTGACCTCACTGTTTCAACTTCCTGAGACAGTGAGGCTACTTCCTTGTTACGAGTCTGGAGCTCCTCCCTCACGGCACCTATCTGCTCCCTGAGTGAATCGGCTGAGGCATCAGAAGCCTGTTTGGCTGTTCTGATCTCAGCCACAGCATCAACGATGGCAGAGAGCTCCTGTTTGATGAGCGCAGGGTCTTCCATGTCACCCAGGCGGGCCTTGAGGTCAGCCAGCTGGCTCTGCGCCTCACCCTGAGCTTCGGTGAACTCTGTCACGCTGGCTGTGATGGACTGACTCACCTCAGCCAGACGCTCCTCTACAGTCTGCTCCAGAGAAGAGAAGTCCCTCTCTCGGGCCTCCTTCACCTCATTGATGCCCTCTGAAAGGTCCCTGAGGAGGTCGTTCTGGAGCTTCTGAAGGGCCTCCTCCACCCTCCTCGTCTCCACCTCGCCCCTCTTCATCCGGCTGATGGCCCCTTCCAGCTCCACCCGTGTGATGCCCAGTGATGACTCCAGCCCGTCCACGACGCTCCTCAGAGACTCCACCTGTACAACGAGACAGGAAAACATACAGCAGTGTGCATTTTCATCCATTTTAACACAATATGATCAAACACTTGTACATTATAATGCACTCCAATACAACAACTGCTGTGAAAACCATCTCCAAAACTTTTCAGGAGCTAAGAAACACTGCAATGTTTTCAGCTTTGTGTCTATGCATTTTTCTGATTATCCAGTAGGTTTTTAAATAGTCTGTTGTGCTTAGGAAGAAGGATAATTTTTTAAAATGACCAAATTTGGAGATGCGTGGTTTTCACTGGACGGTTTTATTTCATCATCATGTTGTTGCAGTTTATTCTTAATTCTTATCAAAAGTGCAACCGAACCTCAATTTTGCAGTTTGAAGAAATATTCTTCACCAAGCTCCACTTACTTCTGAGCTTTCAATGGCATCTCATGGTCTTCACCAGTGAACTGAGTTGTCCCAGTTTAACGGAGTTGGCTCAGTCAACTGAGGTTGAAAGCCAGGAAAATGCTTGTAAGTGGACCTTGATTTAACGTTATTTTGTTAAACTATTTTTCTGAAGGTCAGAAAAGATTTACAAAACTGAAGGCAGTGGTGGTAAATATCTGTACTATCCTACATCCTCAATATTGTTTAGAGTGGTTACAGTGTTCTTTACATACAGGAAGATCAATACAAAAAAGTGAATGAAACAGGACAAGGCTGCAATTCTAAAAGCCAACAACACTGAACAAGGACATTGATTTACTAATCATGTGAATCTTTAACATTTTTAATTCTTGCAAAAGTGATTGATGATCAGACAAGTTGTTCCAGTTCATGCACTATATAACAAAGGGAGGGTGTCCTTTTCCCTGCTAGAGACAGTGTGAACTCATCCTTATCTGCCCTGTGAAGCTCATATATAGTTCTCTAACAAAAGAAAACATTAAAAAAATAGAAAATAATGTAGAATTTATTTATTATCACCAGGTTTGGAAGTTTTATTTCTACTTATTGAACGTTTGCTTAATGAAAAAGTATTAGGAGTTCACCAAATCACTGTGGTTCACCAAACCTACCCAACCCCCAACAGTACACACAATACAACAACTGCATGTAATTGTACACAAAGTCATATCTAACCCAAACAATGGTATGCATTGTCTATATATAGTCTGTATTTCACTGGGAGTTCTGAAGAAGTTTGGGAGCCCCTGCTAAAGTAACACTTCTCCCCATTGATTCATATCACTTTCTACCTACCTGTTGAACGACGCTCTCCATTTTACTGCCCAGCTCTGCGTTCTCCCGTGCGCTCTCCTCATGCCTGGCGCTTGTCTGGCGGATTTCCTCCACTACTTGCTGGAAATGAAAAGCAGCAAACCCTGCAGCGCCTATTAACGCAATATAAAACACCGTGGTCGCAACAAGGCCGAGGCAGCTCCCTGACCGTGGCCCCTGAGGTGCGGGGCCACTCACCCCGTTACTGCTGGTGCTCTTTTGGCTTTTCTTCGACGCATCATCTTGGATGGATGCGGCGCTCTTCTCGCTCGAGCTGTTCTTGTGTCGGTTCTTCGCAGTCATCGTCAGTGGGAGCTCGCTGAGATGTTTGTGTGTGTGAGATGTGATGTGAGAGAGTGGGTGCTGCTGGTGTTTTGCAGTCGTGGATGGAGAACGTTTCCAATCCAGCCCCACTAACCGGACCAGCAGCGTATCAGTGAGCGCGTCGTGTCTTTCCACGGTGCTTTTCGCGTTGAGGTATGCGGATGGGGGCAGTCCCATGTTCAACTCCAGCAAGGCTCTGTATGGATCCAGTTTAATGACTTAAAACCCCAGGAAACAATGAATGATTTCCACTGCTTACACTTTGGTGATTATGCTCTCTTTTCACACCAGAAACTACTTTTTAATTATACACCCAAAGACAAGAGTGAAGTTTCTGCAGAAGCATCTATCTGGTGCAACAGTAGAGATATTTCCCAAAAAGGTGGTCTAGGCAACTTCAGTGAGTTTTTCAAAGAGACGAGTCCACGAGGTCCCTATCAAAATGAACATCAGGTTAATTTAACTTGAAGTGAAAAAATGTCCCTACAATCTAGTGAAGGACAAAAGATGCACCACCTTGGGACAAAACGTTGCACCAAACTGGCATCATTGTCTAAAGTCTATCAATCTGTGTGTCACTGACATAAAACCGTCTATTATACATCTTATATTACTATGACACACGTTCATAAATGCTGTTACAGTTCTAAAACACTGATGCAAACTTTCTGCAAGCGCTTCTCATTGAAGCAGAGCAGTGCAGGGAGGGGCTGTTTCCTCCCTTTGGTTTGCTCCTCCTTTCATACGTGGCAGCTGTAAGTCTCGGCTTTGCAGGCTGCTGTTGAATCCCATGGTTACATCTCTACACAGACAGAGAGACTCATCAGACACATCAGCTACAGTCACAGCTGCTGTGTCCACAGACAGACAGAGAAGTAAAATGTCCAAGTCGATTCGCTGCGTTTCCTCCTTTAAAAATGGGAATGAATCATTTTTACCCTTGAATTGTGTTTGCATGTCAATGAACACAATGTTCTTCTCATAGTAATTTTATGTTTTATGTATGATCCTCGGTTTATTTATTTGTTATAATATCCCATAATATTTCTGTAGGACCTTAGTGATATCTCCATGTGCAATTTTTCTCGGAAGTTTAATGAGAAAGTTAAAAAAATTCCAGTTATAATTCTTATTCTTGTTATTATGCCAAATCCTAAAAATGTGCCTACCACCCACAAAAACAAAATATCCATGCATGAAAATAATCTCACTTACTTTGCATTCTGAACTTAGAATAAAAAAAAAAAAAACCAACCCATCAGCCTTTTCAAGAAGAGCAAAGCATGTTTACATCCTCGGTTTAAACACTAGATGTCACTAAAAGAGCGTTTTATGGTGAAAGCAAACACTGACAATAACCTCCTGAAGCCAAATCCACAATGCAGTATGTATACAATGTCAAAAGATTATTCTTAAACAATAAATAATGTAAAATAATTACAATTAATAGATTATTATAGCATCTCCCTGTAATAGCCATTACTGGTTTAATAGCAGAGTTAACCTTGTAAATGGCTTGTGTGTTCTTAAAACTCTATCTACGATCAACAAAGGACCCAGAACAGTGTGAAGGTATTTCAAATAATTTATTTAAAGAATGGAAATCCAACAGATGTGAAGACAGTAAAGCTGGGTTTTTGTTTTGCAAATTTGCTGCAATTTTGCTAATAAAAAAAAAAAATACAATTGGTGACATACACTTAATTTCATCAGAAGAAATAAAAAATAATATAAATTCAATCTGAGTTGAGTATCTATTTTTTATTTAAAAAGTCATTTACAGCTGTGTTGTGACAGAAGGAATAAACATTTAAGTTATATTAAACAATAACTGAATTAATAGGATAAAATCTGCAATATTTTCAAACACCTTACTTGAAACTAAAACCTTTCCCGTGTATACCAGTATTGAATGGTTCCAGTTTCTCTGCTCAGTAAACACATCCACATCTCCAAGTTGAGGGATTTCCTAGCAGACCCTGAATGCATCACGACGCCCCGCCCAGACGCCGTGACGACAGGAGCCGTTCCTCTGACGCGCCGTCCAGGTGTTCGGTGTGTGGTACTGCAAAGACCAGGACCGCTTCGGGAGCTTTATCGGTGTATCAGCATGAAATGGCCTAACGTGACGTGCTTTGTCTCCGAGCCCGGCTGTCACTCGCACGTCTGAAATGCCCCATCTCCCCGAGAATGAAGCAGGAGCGCCGTTAAAATGAGGACCGGCACGGGGACGAGGATCTGAGCCGCGCGTTTCTCTCTCGAGTGGGACAAGCTAGCAGTCGAGCTAGCCCGCTAGGTAGACAGGCTCGGACACCCGGCGGAGGCGGCTCGGATATCGGGCGTTGCGCGGCCATGGCCGGGCTCATCAAGAAGCAGATCCTGAAGCATCTCTCCAGGTCAGTCCTGAACGGCGGGACCTGTCGGACGGTGAAGGGCTAATCCCGCAACACTTGCTTTACAGGGTGGAGTCGGATTGTTTAAAACAGCCGCCGGTAGCCGATTAACACACAGACATAAACCGTAAAGCTTAGACTTCAATTTGACATGAATGTCTCGGTTGTTGTGGAGGCGGGTCGCGGGATTTGCCCCGGCTTTGCGCAAGGGGGGCCAGTTCAGCCGGGTGCAGGTTTGTTTACACGGGTTTAAACCCTGTTTATCTGGGCTTGCCCCTCCCTGTCGGGCATCACACGTAGTCCACATGGACCCTTGGCACGCAACACATATTTGACAGCATTTTGTGACATCGATAAGCTCCCTTTTTTTTTATGTATCCAGAGATAAATGGACGTAATATTGGTTCAGGATCTGTTTAATGGTCGCTGCCACTCGCTGTGCAAGGCCCCATTTATTTATTTTTTAATGTCTTGCTGTTATATGGGCAGTAAATCAGCTCAACCGCTTTACATGCATTATTTATTCTTTTCCGCTGTCCCTCAAGGGACTTTCAGTGGACCACGTCCTTGTTTTGTTCCAGGGGGAGAGCTCGAAACACGCAGCACTGTTGTCCTCACATGTACTCACCTGCTGGTGGCCTACACCAGAGAGAGCACGCGCTCACCTTCACCTTTTAAAACAGCGGAGTGGCTGTACGCTGAAGTAAAAGCGGAGTATGCGAAATGACAGCTGTTGCGTTTTATATTGCAGCTCGCAGATGAGTAAGTCTTTGGGAAGCTCATCAGTATGCAGGTGGACCGGTTTGTGTAGAAAAAAAATAAAATAAAAAGCACACGTGATTGTGAGATTGATTAGTGATTGGTCACTCACTGCTCAATACCTTTTTTAATGGTGTTTTAGGATTGTCCTTCATACTCTTTCACAGTGCCAGCACAGCCAAGATTTGCATTGTCTGCACCACACAGCCTATGAGTGGCGTGCCCTTCCTTGTCCTGGCAGCCCAAGTTGTGTCTCCTGGTGCTGTGTGTGTGTGTGTGTGTGTGTGTGTTGAGGCAATGCACAAGTGTTTCTTCAGATGACTGTGCATGCCCTCAGCAGCATTAGCATCAACACTGACAGGAAGTGACTGGAAGAGTTGTGATGTCATCTGTCTTTGGGCCTGCCATCTGATCTTCTTTGTCTCGTCACTGATTGGTCGAGGCACTGACCTGTCTGACAGTCGGCCAATCCTGCTCCGCTCGGTGTGGTGATGTCACTGAGAAAGTGCTGGTGTGAGAATGCCCAATCAGCATCACCTTATAAACTCCACTGCATGGCTGCAAATACGGTGATTTAGCTCGGGGACAGGTTGGATTTTGTCTGCTGTCTCGTGCTGCTTCATCAGCATAAGCCAGGAATAGTTTGTACTGCTAGCAAGATTATTCGTACACACTGTAAGTGTACACAGCTACATGGTATGTTGTGGGTATCAACATGTCAGCTCAGCCTTTATGCTTAACTGTTGCAGAGGACATATGTCTGCACAGTACTGTGTGTGACTAGGAGGAGCCTGTTAGGGTGAGGCAGCACCACGTCTTTACAGTTCATTGACTCAGAAGTCTGCAATGGCTGTTCCTCCTCTGGCCAAGACAAGTGCACTGAGGCATGCATGACATATTAAACTAGTTGAGAGGGCCTTTTCTTTTTGTGCAACGTGAATGGTTAGAAGAAGCCCTGTCTGTGACTTTCCATGTGCAAGGATGAGTTTGTTAATAAGTGACTCGGCTGAGTTGCTGCCGTGCGTTTGTTCTGTGTTTTCCTAATGCGAGAGTGTACTGATGAAGTGTTTCACAGAAGGTCGAACTCAGGTAGCCCCTGGGGGGGACTAGATGACAAGGTGTGTGTTTAGATGGGTTTAGATTATCGACAGGACCCTGGCCCACGGCCAGACATTGCGAGATCCTATTACACACACACACACACACACACACACACACACACACACACATGCACACACACACATGCACACACACAAATATAGATGATAGAGAAATGACTAAACACAGTCACATTCTCTCTACTTCGTTCCACCAAAAGGGACATTATCTCTTGCTTTGCACAGGGAGGTGGAAGGTCAGGCTCAGCTGCAGAGCAGGAACGTGGAGTTGGTAGATATTCTGACACAGGAGGCTTAAATACAGGTGTTTTAGTTGAAGAATGAGACTCAAACTTTGTGTGAATGACTGGTCTTCTGACAGAGAGAATGCTTTCCCAGGTGGAGACTCGGAACGTCTTACTTTCTTCCCTCTTACCTACTTTTCCTCATTCCTTCCTCATTCCATCTTTCAATTCTTTTCCTCTACCCTTTCTTTCCTCTTGTTCGTTAGTCCCTAAAAATGTGTTTCACTCACTTTCTATTTCCTTATCTTGACATTAAATCAACGCATTTATGGCTGCAACTAACTCGATAATTTTCTCGATTAACCGTTTTGTCCATTAAATGTCTGAAAATGGAAAAGGCGATTTTCCCTGAGCTCAAGGGGACCTCTTCAAATGTCTTGTTTTGTCTAACAAACAGTTCGTAATCCAAAGATATTCAATTTACAAAGATATACAGCAGAGAAAAGCAGCAAATCTTCACGTTAGAAGCTGGATTTAGCAAATGTTTGGTATTTCTGCTTGAAGAATGACTTCAACGACAAAATAGTTGGCAGTTTCTTGCTTAATCACCTGGTTATTCCAGCTCTGAATGCAATGATGGAGTGTCTTTTCTTTTTAGCTAGGGAAACAACCCATTATGTAGGTCATCTGCGGTGATCTACTTCATGTCTGGATACATACACAAGACCTCAACACAACAGTCCTGCAGGCTGTAGACAACATAATTCACATCCTCTGTCACAGGGGAGTGTTGGAGGGAGATTAGCTTGATGTGCATAAGGCAAAGCTGTTGATAGACAAACTTGCACAGAACGGGCCCCTAAGAATGAAAAGATTATCACCACCTTCTAATGGAAAGAGTTCCTGACCTGGGAGATTAGGCTTATAGCAGGCTGGTATGCGAGGTCCAGTTTGGGGTTAAGTCAGGACGTTATATCCGAGTTGACAATAGCCGCATTCAAGATCAGTACTCAAGTTTTCATCATGTCAGTGGTACTTTTAGCATTTTATTTGATGTAATAAATGTGATGCATTGGTTATTGGAAATGTTAGGAGAACCAGCTGATCCCACACTAATATCACCCATTAAATTTTCAATTAGTAGCGAGGAGATAGTTTAGGGAACCATTTTTACACCTGAGTCAGCTGAGGTTGAGCACGAGGGATTGTAACCCAGTGTTAGAAACATGCTATCCATTGCGGAGGTTTAGTGCCCATTGCGGTGTGAGAGATGAGTCCATTTGTGCTGTTGTGTTTGTCACCACGAGCCTGACTCTTTCCATCCTGCAGTAGCTGTGTGATGATGCACCATAGTGATGAACTCCACTATCGCTCACTGCTGGTGGGAAGGCTATTATGGCATGAGTCATGACTGAGTGCCTAGCTGTGGGTGTCTCATCGGTGTGTAGCTGTGAAGGACTTGCATGTGTGTGTTTGAGAGAGAGAGAGAGAGAGCGACATTTGGCCAGGGTCCCTCCAGGACTTGCTTGGCGTCCCCTGCTGCCGTGTAACCGGGGTCGTGTATTGTTCTCTCCTTCGTGCGCTAACCTTTTCACCGTCTCCACGGGGTCATGAATATTCCAAGACTCTGGGGCCTTTGCTGCCAATATAAACTCGCTTCACTTTGACAGGTTGCCCTGTGTGTTGTTGAATTGTTTTCCCTGTTGACGTGTGTGTGTGTGGAGGTGTTTTGTAGGAGTTTGTGTGTGTGTGTCGTGTACTTGTGCTGTAGGCTAGAAAGTAATTCAAGTAATCCCTCTTGATGGTAACTTTGAGATGACTCAGTCTTTTTAATAACTGTTCTGTAAGGCCTGCATAATGTATTTTTGTCTTCATCTCAACATATTTCCACAACAAACACTTTGCAAAGAGCTTCAATGAAAAAGTGTAGAGTCATAAAGCAGGAAAGTTGAGACAACAAAGGAAAGTGCCATCTTCAGTACAGCTTTTTTTCATTAGAATCATCCATCCATTTTCTATACCGCTCTATCCTCACAGGGTCGCGGGGGGCTGGAGCCAATCCCAGCTGACATTGGGCGAGAGGCGGGGTACACCCAGGACTGGTCGCCAGTCAATCGCAGGGCTGACACATAGAGACAGACAAACATTCACACTCACAGTCACACCTACGGACAATTTAGAATCACCAGTTAACCTAACTTGCATGTCTTTGGATGGTGGGAGGAAGCCGGAGTGCCTGGAGAGAACCCACGCGGACACGGGGAGAACATTCATTAGAATCAGCATATCTTTATGTTTTTTCACAACTTTAGAGCTTTAAAAAGTGGTTTGCTCGAGGATCGTGAAATGTTAAGACGTCCCAAGAGGTCTTTTTTCTACTTTTTTTTTATCTTGTGCACACAAGATAAGGATCTTTTGTGCGAGAGTTAATATTGTGTGCGTACAGTACAAGATAAATAAAAAAAGTATCTTTCAGGCCTTCAGGGACTCCATAATATGTTAACTGGCTAGCCAAGTCTAATACAAATTATCAGGTTGTAATTATCAGGGTGTAATTTCTGCTAAGGGGAAACTTTTCAAAATCTTATTTTGCAGTTTCACTTTTATTTACTCACTAATTAACAGTGCCCTTTTACTGTCCAGCTGCTAAAATCCAGAGGAGAACTCATCAAAGTCACCTTCAGTTATTACCTTGCGCTCACAGCAATAAGCTTTAGGAGCAGCACAGAATGATTTGCAGAAGTTGCCCCACCTTATTGCTGTAGGTTGTTATTGCAGAGAGGAAAACTGCTCCTGGCACTACTGAGGACTAAAAAAAAAAGCAGTGCTATCTTGTTTTCAGGTATTTTGGATGAAAAAACCCCATTTAATTTATGTTTTTATTTACAGCTATGATTCTCCTAAAATATGCTTAAATTGAACATCATTTAGAGATGAGGCAGTAAAGGAACATGCTCTTTGTAGGAACATAGGTTTTGTCTTTGTAAGACTCAAATACAACATTATTTATCATAAAGTGTCAGGTCTATATCAGTGAAACTAGACATAATTTTAAGATGGTTTAGGTAATTAATAATGCAGCCAGTTTCATCATAATATGTTAATTGTTATAGCCTTTACTTTTTTGGGTGAAACACCTCTGGCTTCATTGCACCAACGCAGTCGCACTTGGCGTTTGGAAATCAAATCACTTTATTTTTTTATAGCTGCGCAGCCATCTAACAATAAAAGAACTGAAAGATGTTCCAATAAAGACACCTGGACTGTGTTACATGCTTTTCTAAAAAACAAAACAAGCAAGACAGTCGAATCCAACAGAAAGTCACCTTTGACTCTCTGACGTTGTAAATAGTTCATGTTATCCATCTTTAATCAAACTTGGAGGCCAACAAAAGATCCCTCAAGATGATATTAATTCATCTTCATGTAAAGATGGTAGACAACGCCAACTGCTAATTAAGAAAAGATTCATGCATGTGAGTTCTTGTTATTTTTAGTTTAGGTTGTTTTAAGGTTTCCGTGTGATTTACCAACACACCCACGCTGTAGGCAGTCTGCATCCAAACACCGCAGTGCTGCTGTCCTCTAACTGGAGTGCAATAAAGGAATAAAGAACAAATGATCTCTGACAGGCCAATAGAAATATATTTAACCCTAACCCTTCATATAAAATATCAGAGAGGCTTGTTTTAAAATGGAGTTGATTGACTACCACCATGTTAAACAAATGAGCTGAGGTTTTAACTCCTTGTTAGGAACACTTTAATGCCTTAGTGTGTCACATTCACCACAGGCATCTTGTAAGCTTCAGTTAGTTTTGTCTACTGGTCTCTGAAATGCCTTGATATGCATTCAGGAATACTAACTTTACTGAGAGGAGTTGTCTGCAGCAGACTCATTACACTCTACCGTTGACACTGAATGGGCTACTGAAGGATTTAGAGGCCAATTTAAATGTCACATTCTCAATTTTTGTCGTTGAGCCAAGCCTGCTGCTGCTCAGTCAAATGAGCACTGGCAGGAAAGAATGTGCGAACATCCCAGATCCCTTTTTTTATTTCTCTTCTGGAAAACCACACTCCTAAATCCCAGAGGAGTGCCCTGACAATGCCTCCTCTTTTTCTTTCTTTCTTTTTTTATCTTTAGTTTCTATGTCTCTCTTTCTGTTTCTTTCTTTCTCTCGTTACGTTGCCACAGTGTTTGGTTGCTAAAAACAAGCCGGTTGTCTGTCTGAGTCACTCCGCCCGTCTTTCCCTCAGACTCCTCTCTTTCTGGCACTGGTGTCATCAGGCTGCGCCGTGAATGTACCATCGGAGCAGGAAAAAGGCTGGGAGTCTCCCTGTTTCCATTCACAGGATTCACGGACATCAGCATAAAGAGTGGCGGACTAAAGTCTGCTCTCAGTGTATTGTGGTTAAGGGGAAAAAGTTGAAACATCAGCCTACTGTTGCAGACATCTTTTAAGTTGATTTTGGCCAAAGTACACACAAAACATAACACAAAATCACATAGTAGTGTTATAAAACCCTTGACAAAGATGACATGAGTGACGGGTTAAAACTAACTTTTACAGAGAGGAATGTGGGCATGGATTTTACTGTTGAGTGGTTCATTTTATGTTTGACAGGCAGACAGACCCGTCTCCCGCTGGTAGCTAGTCCAAATCTCTTTTATGGGTCTGGATTTGGTCCGGTGAGCTCGGCCCTGCTGACGGGAATAATGGCTGGCGAGATGAAAGGGAAAGATGACGGCGCGTGAACTCAATACCCTCTGCCTCTTGCTGTTGTAGTAATGAGTAGGATCCCCCTGTGTAATTTAGCTTATTTAGTGTTAGTAGCCTTTATATTAGACAGCCGATCAATAACATATTATTTCATTGCAGTATTGGTTTATTTATGCAGAAGGGGAGAGGAAGCAAGAGGTGGCCCAGGGGAGACCGAGAAGCCAGATAAGGAGTGGCTGAAGCTAGCTGGCTAGCTGGTTGATACTTGATCAGCAGCAGGAATGAATATTTCACTGGTCACAAGGCTGAGACACTCCAGAGACACGTCCACATCTCAGAGACGGACTGGCTGTGTTTCTGTCTCTGAGTGTGTGTATGCCCATGTGTGCACATGTACACATATTATTCATGTTTTGTTTGTGAGGGAGTTTTTTTTTTTTTGCCTTGTTTCTTGTTCTACACTGTGCTGAGTGTCTGTTTATGTCTGCTGCCAGCGCTGAATAATTTACAGGGATGTTGAATTAGAGAAGAATCTAACACTGCCAGGAGAAGGTGTTGTTGAGTGGAAAGAAGCAGGAGTTTGACAGACATTTTAAAACGTGGGCAGCTGAATCACAAAAGCATTGCTCATTGGACAAAGTTTCTTTCACACTGCAGATACTCTCTCTGAGTCTCTGTGCACCATGCTACGTCTCCAGACATCCCTTCATCAGTGAAGACTCAGACCATCAGAGCAAAAACCTTTTGTCTCCCAGAATATCCAGTTACTGAGTGGCTCCATGAGCGTACATAACCACTTTTTCATAGCTTACAGTTTCTTAGTCAGTCCATCCATCCATCCATTTTCTTCCGCTTATCCTTCCGCTCCTACCAGTTGGACGTGCCCGGAAAACCTCTAAAGGGAGGCGTCCAGGAGGCATCCTAATCAGATGCCCGAACCACCTCAACTGGCTCCTTTCGATGCGAAGGAGCAGCGACTCTACTCCGAGCTCCCTCCGGATGTCCGAGCTCCTTTCCCTATTCCTATCTTAGTCAGTGTCATTAGGAAATGCAGTGTTTTTGCTATTAGTTAAACACATAATTCAAACACGGTGGGCTGCCGACTGAATTCCACACAGTGAGATATACAGATTTTAAATATGGGGAAATGAGAGCACTGGTATTGGATTGGTACTCGGTATCAGCAGGTACCCTGAGTTTAGGTATCAGGACAACACTAAGCACAGATATGTTTGTTCATTTAACAAAACGAGCCAAATGTCCTTGGGGTTAAGACGCTGACCATGGAGTTGCAACGTCCCTGTTTTGAGTCCGGCCCGACCCCTTTGTTGCACGTCATTTCCCAACTCTCTCACCCCTTATTCCTTGTCACCTGACTACTGTCTCTGTCAAATAAGGGCAAAAATTTCCCCCCAAAAAATAAAATAAAAAGTGCACCAAGAGAAAAATGTGTATCATCCTCCAAGTAAGGAACCAAAATGCGCGGAGACTCCTCCATCCAAAAAATAAGCTTTGTTATGGTGTCAGTGCAGAAAATCAGGTATCTTTTTGCCACCGATTTGTTGAAGAACTTCAAATGATACGCAGCGCTATTGTGATTATATGAGTATAGTTAAACACATTCTTCACAGCGTTTATCTAAGTTAGTAGGGCAGTAAAATTCTAAAGTCTGTTGTCTTCATGTTGATAGTCAGTAATGTGTGTTGGTTGTGAAACACTGAGCTTTGTCCCTATTTACAGACAGGCACATACTGTAAGTGTGTGAGAGGTTAGCTTGGTAACAAGATTAACCCTACCTGTACTGTACAGTATGTGTGTGTTTAAAAGTGAGTGAGTGTGTTTTTTGTTGTTTTTTTTTTTTTACACCCAACTAGCTTGGATCTGGTCCTACTCTAGCGCTTTACCTATTAAATATAAGTGTATCGTTGAATGACCGCAAACAACAGTGGCTGTTTTCTTGGGGTTCAAACAAGATGTAGACTAAAACCCGGAGGACGTACATTATTTTGCACCTCAACATGTCACAGGATCAAGGCTCAGTGTGACTCTTGACAGTTAGAGAATGTGAAATCAATACTATCCCCCCTTTTTTTTTTTCAAGAGATTCCATTAGACTGGTCTGTGGAGATGCACAGGTCAATAAACCATTTAGTATCCCACCACTCTGCTAACTATTAACCAATATGCAAACTGTGAACAGCGGCAGAAAACACTTAGGTCATGGGCATCGAGTTTGTGTGTTCAAGTTTATTTACTTAAGCTAAAGAGCAAATACACTGAACACACAGAATCACTACAACATACAGAGAGAGCCCTTATCTATGCAAGACACTGAGGTTATAAATATCAATATTGGCTTAATTAAAGGTGAGTGTTGGCACCTTATCATCTGATGCAGCGTGAGGCTTTAGTGCACTTTGTCCTTGCTGTGGACACACACATGATCTCATAGACTACAATTATCCTGAGCGCCAACATATAATATATTGTCAGACCAAGACTGTATGACCCTGTCTGCTCTCTTTCTTTCTGTCTTTAAATCCTCAATATTGTAGCTCTGGAGGTTTTTTAATTATTAAAATCTCAAACACTCTCTGTATCTTGATCCTCTCTTCCCCCCCCTGTCATTATCAGATTAAGCAGTAACTGTGGAAACAAAGCAAACAAGTACAGTTAACAATAAAGCTTAAATGAAAAGAAAAACATTCATTTTTTTAAACCCGGGTTACAGTTTATGGTGTGTTTATTTCCATTCTTGTAGCTGAATTAATTGTCTCATAGTATGCCTTCAGCAGCAATGTGTAACCATAAATTATAGGCTTGTTTTGGAGTGTGCTATTAAAAAGACGTGGGTTTTGTTCTGTACAAACTATTTTTAAAAACATGCATTTGAAAAAGTGGTGTGTGTGTTGCATTGGAAGACTGTTCCCATCCAAATACACAAAGCCTAACAGTTGGGGTTTGTTTGGCCGGCCTGTCACTTTGCCAAGAACCTGTTTCTATAAATATTCCCAGGCTCAACGCTGCGCTGCTCATCTGTGTCTTGTAGGTTTGCTAAGAACCTGTCGCCGGACAAGATCAACCTGAGCACGCTGAAGGGGGAGGGCCAGCTGACCAACCTGGAGCTGGATGAGGAGGTTCTCCAGAGCCTGCTGGACCTGCCCACCTGGCTGGCCATCAACCGTGTGTGCTGCAACAAGGCCGCCATCAGGGTGAGGGACAGTGTCCTATGTTGTAATTTGTACATTTTAAAGGAATAGTTTGACGTTTTTGGAAATGTGCTTATTCGCTTTCTGGCAGAGAGTTAGATGAGAAGATTGATGACACTCTCATATCTGTACAGCAGATATGAAGCTGCAGCCAGCAGCTGCTTAGCTTAGCTTAGCATAAAGACTGGAAACGGGGGGAAACAGCTAGCCTGGCTTCGTTCAACAGTAACAAAATCCACCTACCAGCACCTCTAAAGCTCACTAATTAACACGTTGTATCTCGTTTGTTTAATCAGTGTAAAAACAACAGTTTTACAGGTGTGTAAACTATTTCTTGGCCAGAGACGGTAACTTCCTTCGCGGGTTGCCTGGAAACTGCTCAGAGCCGAGAAATAGTCCGACACATAACCCTCTGTGAAACGGCTAACTGTTGTTTTTACACTTCGGTTTTTGTACGGGTTAAACAAACGAGATATGAGGAGTTAATTAGTGAGCTTTAGAGGTGCTGGTAGGCGGATTTTGTTAACTTCACAGAGCCAGGCTAGCTGTTTCCCCCTGTTTCCAGTCTTCATGCTAAGCTAAGCTAACTGGCTGCTGGCTGTAGCTTTGTATTAAACAGAGATATGAGAGTGTTGAACTTTTGCTTCAAAGCTTTATTGCTTGGAGGGTATTGTTAAAACCAAAGTGCAGAGAGAAGATTTATTGTACCGCATGATGTTTAAAATAATCTACAAAACTGATTAACATGGTTTTATGTCCTTTTTAAGTGAAAGGAAACCTAGAAAAACTGCAGAATTATCCTCTTTATATATACAGACAGGATGACACTTCAATCAAGACACAGTGTAGATACCAATTAACACCTTTCTTGTACACTTCCATTGACTCATTGCACTACACACACACACACACACACACACACACACACACACACACACACACACACACACACTCTCTCTCTCTCTGCTGGAGCTGATGTGGTCATGGTCATCAGCAAAGTCCCATGTATAAGAGCAGACTCTGACACGCCCTGGAACCAGTGAATGGAGCTGCGTTATTTACTTCGTGACTGGACTTTTATTCAGACCAAGGTCCACTTTCCACCTCTTCTCTTCCTCCTCCACCTCATTTTTTCCCCTCTCTGTTCTTCCCTTGTTCGTTTCTCAGCTCTTGACATCACTTCTCAACCTTGATATATTTGTCTGTCTTCGTGTTTGAATCCCCATTTTGTTGCTCGCTACCTTTCCTTCGCTGTCTTCCTCTTAATTGGTCTGCAGACTTTAAAGATGTAGTCTGTTGTGTTTACTCAACTTATTTGTTGTCATTGACGGTGTGTGTAATACTAATGCGGTGTTGCATAATACCAACATCATTTAGTGTATGGAGCATCATATTCCAGTGGAGGTGTTGAATTGAAACCTGTGTTACCGCCTGGCTTCTTTTTACTAGTCAACTGGTAAAAAAAGGAGAACCGAGATCTGTATCTCACTTCCTCACTTGTTTGTGTCTTCCTGTTACAGAGGAGCTAAACCCAACACTCTTCATTTTAAAAGTTTGTCACACACAAATTAGAATAAATAAAGGTTGCTTTATTGATTACTCATAAATACATACACTGATATGTTTCTGCTTTGATGACTCAGAGTGACAGGTCTGAGCCAACACCCCCTACTGGCACCTCCTATGACATGAGGCAAGGCGAATAAAATGTGTCTCTAATTCAATTAAAGCTGCAAATCCTGAGCATTTTCTCACTTCTTGATTTATGACGTCTCAAACAACGAGTCACTCTGTGGGGGGAAAAAAACAAACTGCAAGTGAACATAAGCATTTAATCTCTTCTGCTATATAATTTGACGCAGACTTGAATCAAGAGGTGGCATGTTGAGGATTAATGGCGCTCTGGAGCTGAATGGAGCGACCTGCCACTCAGTCTAGACTCATTGATTTCTTTTTCTTCCTTCATCTCCGAGCTACCTCGCCCGCTGTTTTGGCTTGATTTAATTCTGTGCAGTTCAGTTGTGTTTAATTTGATTTGTACATCCTGGTAATTGAATTTAGCATTTTGAGAGGACTAAAAGGCCAGGTGCTTGCGGTAGGGATCCGAACTCTGTGAGGCTGAAAAGCTAAGCCACTGCTCTGATTTCATTCACAGATACCATGGACAAAGCTGAAGACTCACCCAATCTCTTTGGTAAGTTTCACTTGCTACACCTGTTGTTCACATAACCAAAACGGGTAATTGACAGGTTTTTTTTTCCTACATTTATTGTCATTTAAGTCATTGAGTCTTTAGGAATTCAGTTTACAAATGAGCAAATTATCAAAAAGTTAATACCTGTACTCCTGCATAATTTACTTATCGTCCATCACATGTTAAATGACGAAGTTCATTACATGGTGAAGAGCAGGAAACCACTGAAGGTGTTGTAGTAATAGCCATCATAGAGCTTGTGTAGTGCTTCATAAACACACTGTCTCCAGCTGCACCACCTCTGCCTTGGTCGCACATCATCGCCCACAGTGCCCCAGGCAGACACCACCCTCTGGCTGTTCATCATCAGTGACACCACCGAATTGGGCTGTCCAGAGTTGTTGTTGTGCATGGTGTAGCTGAAGTAGTATGTCCCCCGGATCATGGCGGTGAAGATGCCAGAGGTGGGGTTGGAGAGGATTCTTTGATATTTCGGTGGTGTGTCTTGTTCAAACGGACCAACTGGGCTTCCTAAAGCAGCGGTGAAAACCACCTTTTGACGTACTTGCAGATGTGACGTCTGCGAGCGCCTTCAGCCGCTCATCCTGAGCCTGGCTTGTCTTCCAGAGCTCCTCGGTCTGGCATTTTATAGGACCGCAAGTTGGCTCAGACGATGGCCATTTTCTGCATCATGGCGCTGAGGTTTTGCTCAAGCGTGCTGTATATCTGTGTCAGGGTTGCCATCTTTCTCCCTCATGGCTGCCACCTCGCTGAGCAGGGTGCAGGTGTCAGGTTGACAGACTGCCAGCATGGTCCCAGTCCCCAGGGGGCTGCAATTCCCAGTGCACAGACTGCCAGAAACCAACAACAACAGGAGGAACATGCGCTCCATTTTCTAACACTCATCTACCCAAAACCTGGATCTTGCGTGTACTCCACAGTCCCTAGTCCACTTATATACTTGCAGCACCTGGTGTTTCGCAACATTTGTGGCATGCTGTCTTTATATTATATGAGATATTACAACAAACATATCAGGGGAACACAAAATGTGACACTATTTATCAAATTATCTTCAGTTTGCATGATTATCACATCCACAGGGCATTGTATTAAAAGGTAGCACAATAACACTTTGTTGAATCTGCAATCGGCAGTTGAAATATTATACAGCAGTGTAAAAAAGGGAGAGAGTGTATGATAACATGGCTGTATTCTGTAGGAGAGGCTACTGCCTGATGGTGGTGCGTACAGTGATGAAAGGCTTGTGAATTTTCTTAATTTAAGAAAAGCGACGGCATAATTCATGGAGTTTTCAATGTGTTTTCTTTTGCCAGACAGTTTACTACTACTATCTAAGTGAACAATATGTAGGCGGCTTCCACATCTCCAGTGGCAAAGGGCTAAGCAGGCTGCAACAACCTTGACCCACATTTATTTTTATCAATTGAACGGTACTGGAAATCTCAAGCCTACAAAGTTACTCTTTTTCAGTCTAACATAAATGTAAATGGCTGACTGACACGCTTTTATTACGATGAGAAAAACACTAGAATGAGGTGCAAAATGGATGACGAACATTAAAAAAAAACAGTAGTAAATATGTTGATGGAAATGGCCACAGCAGCCTGACAATATTCCTGTGAATAATCATGTAAAAGAGAAGAAAGTCACTTTATGAAAGTCACTGGTTGTTGTTCGTTGAGTTAAGCCTATGACTTGCTTGCAGACCCTTGATAAAGTGGAGATGGAGATGAGTACCTGTGACGAGCCCCGGCCCCCCAATGGACCGTCTCCCATAGCAACAGCATCAGGACAAAGGTTGTTTCTTTTGCACTTGTTGTAACTTCTTGTTATCTGCATTCGTGTGAAGATCCTCCTTTCCTTGCCTGGATTGAAATCATTTGGTTCACACAAGTTTGATAGTTGAAAATCTGACTTACATTAAAAACGAATTCTAATTTCATAATCAGTGAAATTTAATTTAATAGATAGTAAGTTGCTTAATTCAGATGTTTTACCCTGCTGTGTGTCTGTTTCTTACAATTAGGGGAAGAGATTTGAATTTTGAATTCACTGTACAGTACTGACTGACTGACTGCAAGATTTATTCAGACAGAAAAATGACGTTAAGTACACGATGGACAGATTTCTAATGGTAAAAAAAAAGCTAAACAGGTGATGCTCATCAAGCAAACAAGCCAGTCAAAACCAAAATATGCCAAAAGTCAGCTTCACTGTTAATGTAACAGGAGGTCCTTGTATCTTTTAGTGTCAAAAAACTCTTTGGGCAAAGGTTAATTTGTATTTTTCGTTTGCACAACAGTAACTCATTAAAAGTGCACTAAATGTATTTGATTTTTTTATTGCAAATTCCTTTACTTTCTCACTGTATTTGTTACTCAAAGTCAAGTCAGGTACTCAATACACTTTATAGTAACAATTTATGATGTTGTGTGTGGTATTAAGTACTTTTTATTTGAGTTAACTGCTTTGTTGCTGTGATACTTGTACTCTGCATGTGATAAAGTTTATCTTAAAATATGTGTGAAAAGAAAACATAAGCTTTATGTTCTAGATAATCTGGGGACATGACAGAAAAAGTTTGAAAACCACTGACTTAACCAATCACATCGTCATTGTAGGTTCAGTGTCATATTTGAAGTATTTTAACTTGTAATAATGTTTAAGTCTGGCTTACAGTTATGTTAGTAATAACATATAATACATATTGTTTGTCCACCTGTTTGTCTTCATGCAGTGAATATGGCTTTGCCGAGAAAGTGGTAGAGGGGATCTCACTGTCTATCAACTCCATCGTCATCAGGATCAGTGCCAAGGCCTTTAACGCCTCCTTTGAGCTCTCCCAGCTGCAGGTCTACAGCGTCAACACCAGCTGGAGCATCAGTGACCTGCGATTCACCCGCATCCAGGACCCTCAGAGGGGAGAGGTCAGTATTTATTTATTTTTATTCGAAAGACCACTAGGATGTTGTGTCACGTGTAGTTTCTTATCGTACTACCACGCCTGTTTGGTCCAGATCCTGACGTTCAAGGAGATCAGCTGGCAGATGATCCGTATCGAGGCTGACGCCATCCAGAGCACCGAGCACGAGATGTTGAGCGCCCCCATTCGCCTCATCACCAACCAGTCCAAGATCCGAGTCACTCTCAAGAGACGGGTCAGCCACAAACACACACACATATACATCGTTTGAATAGATTCAGACATTCACTTTATGAAATTTGATGGACCAGGCTTGAAACCCGAACTGCTCCAAGCAACATCCTCTGGTCCACTGTGAACAATAATCCCTCTGTGTGGCCTCACAGGCTGCAGCGCCAACAGCAGCGATTCATCAAAGGGCTAGTGTGCATTTAAACAAAAAAACACCACTAATGTCTGTTTTGGAGATGTGGAGATTTAATATAATGCAGCATAAAGTGTACAAAGACCTTTCTGTGAGGTCTGTGAAAGTAATTATCCCCATTTGTTTCTTTAGGCTTTTACAGAACTGCTGAATAAAGCATTTATCACAAGACAGAATCTTATTCTCTCCCATATATGCTGTCAGTGCAGTTACAGTTCATATTGTAAAAAGGGATATTCTGTTAGTGATTTACCAGATAAATTGTGGGACTGTATCTAGTCAGGAAAAAGCAGCTCAGCTCAACTCAAGTGAATTTGCTTTATCCCTATCATTTATAAACTTCACACAATAAGAGAATTTCCCTACGAGTGTCATGTTACATTAATGGGAGCTCTCAGGCTACCTCCACCTGCATAATGCATGTTTATACCATCGGCTCTGCCTGCTACAGATTAAGGACTGCAATGTGGTGGCCTCCAAGCTGATTCTGATCCTGGACGACCTGCTCTGGGTGCTGACCGACTCCCAGCTCAAAGCCATGGTGCAGTATGCCAAGTCTCTCAGCGAGGCCATGGAGAAGTCTGCACAGCAGAGGAAGAGCATGGCCACGGAAGACCAGGTGCACACATGGCTGACCCACTCAGACATCCACGAATACAGTGACTTCATCCACATCTCTCACTCTGTATAAATGTGGATTTCTCTCCCTCTTTCTGTCTCCCTTTCCACATTTAACATTTCCCCCTCTCTCCCTGTCCATGCCCTCATTCCACCCTCTGTGGATAAGCCACATCATGGTCTGATAGTTTGTCCTTGTGTCCATGGAAATCATGTCTACCCCTCTCTGTGTCGCTCCCCTGATGCCATATGGCGTCTATCTGCCTACACCATCTTTGTCTCTATCTCTCTCTGTTGCTGTCAGCGTCTTTCAGTCTGTCCTAGTTTTGCTTCTTAAGGACATACACGTACAAAATGGACATGCATACATCGCCCACATAAATTCACACCCATCCACGTCCCACAAGACATACAGTGGTCAATGTGTTTTCTGTAGTTTGGTCTGACACACCATCTGCTGGACGATTTGAGTATTGCATGGTTCAGCTGTTTATTGAACCTGACAGCTTTTTTGACAGTCTGTTAAGTCTCTTTAAGCCAAAAATTGACACTGACTTATCACCAGCAACAATATTACAACACTAAACACAGCAACAGCCTGACAAATACAAAGTCCACTATCACAAACGTCAACTACGGCACATCCGCATCTAAAACTTCAACACTAATCATAGTATCTGCACTTGTTTTTCTTGTGTGTGCATCCCCTGTTCACCAGGAGTCATCAGCGCCCCCCTCAGCCCAGCAGGTGCGTACCCAGCAGGTGTCCACAGCAGCTGACCAGAGTGCAACCATGGCCAAGCTGTTCAACGCCTACGACGTATGTGAGACGTCCCACCACCTCCAGATCACACACCTCGACCTGCACATCTGTGATGCCATCCAAGCTACGGACAAAGGTAGCGTGCACATTTATTTACATGCACATACATGACATATACACACAATGTTAGGTACACAGAAAAGTCTTAAAAGGGCAGTGTGATGCATAAAATAGTCTTTGACTCTTCACGAACACAAACGCCTGCTGTTTTTATTCATATTAGTGCACTATATATATATATATATATATATATATATATATATATATATATATATATAGTGCACTAATCTACAGAGATTAGTGCACCAACATTTCACAAAAAACCTTTGGCCTGACTATTCTTTCTGTCTTTCTTCCCTCTGTGCAGTGATCAATAAGAGGATAACGGGTGGAGCCATGCAGCTTTCCTTCAGCGCCATCACTCTGGACTACTACCCTTTCCACAGAGCAGGTATGAATCCTGCAGTGATACCAACACTACCTTACCACGAAGTTACTGAATATTATATTTACTACTATGCAATGCTTCCTGCATCCTCACTATGAACTCACTGCAATCCATGTGCAAATGACGGAAAACGTTTTATTGCTCTTGTGTCACATCACACAGTTTTAAGAGCAGCAGCTAGGTTGGCTTCTCATAACTTCTCCTATACAGACCAGGAAATTCAGATTATTTTCCCCACACCTCATTTTAATGACAGAGTTTGGTCTTTTTGCATTTTTGCTCTACTTTTATTCTTAAAACATTTCTGAATTTTTTAGTGTCCCTCCATCTTCCTCGCCTTCAACTTGTGCCAATTTGTTTTGTTCCATGGTGGTTGTTGTTGTTGTTGTTGTTGTTGTTTTTGTTTTTTAATTTATTTTATTTTCATTTGGATTTACCAAGGCAATGTACAAACACTGTAGTCATGGTAAGAAAACATAGAAGCCTCAATTTCCCATGCTTTTTAAAGCAATTGCATCAAAGGATAATAATGAAAATAGTTATAATAAATAATACAAAAAGAAGTAAGCACATAGAAATGAAAAGACAGAAGGAAGTGATAAAATACAAGAATAAAAATTAAAGTGCGCAATTAAAAAAAGAAGCAGTAACTTGGTAAGAAGAACCAGAACCATGGGGTGTACCTTGATGATATTCAGTTCACTACAAAACCAAAATGATTTACATCAAACAAATGATGGACGTACAACTGCGTGTACCAATTTTCCTACTCTCCGACGCCTCCAGGTGACAGTTGCAAGCACTGGATGCACTACAGCGAGGCCACCAAGACCAGAGAGGGCTGGGCACGGAGTCTGCTCGATGAGTTCAAGTCCAACGTGGAGATGTTAAAGACTGCAGTTCGAGACAAGCAAGGCCCGGCCCCTGCACACAGTTCCCCACAACACGGTGAACACGCCTATAAACATGTTAAATGTCGTTAGGTGTAACTCAGCTTGTTCAGGATGTACATTTTTGTTGTATTTCCTGGTGCACACACACAGAACATCATTCCCTATGGGTTTTCTGTCCTCCAGTGTCCCTTAGGGACGATGAGTATGGGCCTCTAGGAAGTCAGGAGAGAGCAGGAGCAGGAGTAGGGCTTAGGGAGTCAGATGGAGGACTCCTAGAGTGGAGCTCACACACACAGCCTCCAGCCCAGTGCTGCTGGTGCCTAGAGCCAGGTACTACGGTGTGTGTGCGCACAGCTGGGTGCGGTGATACACACCTTTTGCAAGGGACAGAGGCTCATCGCTCTGTTTGTCTCCATCTTTGTCATTCTGTTTTAATTTTTGCTCTTCTTTCTCTATCCTCCCATCCCTCTTTCAGGTAAGATAAACACCTCTTCCAGCGCTTCCTTCAGTCCTCCTCCCACTCAGAGCCCCAAGACCCAGCTCATGTCCAGCTCTATAGTTCTCAGGATGGCTGACTTCAGCATCTACCAGGTCACTACAGACACACTCTGGCTTACACACCTGCATATATGGAATCACTGATACATCTTCACTGCTGACTTTGAGTGATAGTTCCTGTGTCTTTTGTGTATTGCAGGTGTCAACAGCAGACCAGCGTCGCTCCAGCCCCAAGACCATGATCTCCTGCAATAAGAAGTCCTTGTACCTGCCCCCAGAGATGCCAGCCATTCATGTGGAGTTCACAGAGTACTACTTCCCTGATGGAAAAGACTACCCCAGTAAGACTTCTGTGTTTTAACACTAGAAACATTTATCTTTATTCGCAGGTCATGAGCTGTGTAAGTAGCTGTTTTGGCAGCGACTTACTGTCTCTCACCTCCCTTTTGGATCTATTCAGCCCATTTGTTTAGCTGTGGGGAAGTCATTGACTGCTGTGTGGCTGGGAGGACATTGATTTTCTGAATTACGCCCAGTGTTCTGAATGAGGAATCACCCAATTAATTCATGTTATGGATTTCTCACAAATTCATTCCATTAGGAAATATTATACGAACAGTTAGAGGTTTTTCTTTTTGGCTATTGAATTTATGGTCAAGACAAGAATTAGATTTTTTTGCTAACTTAAAAAAATATATACATTAACAAGAAAGTGGGGGGAAAAAAGAATTGTTCTTTCTTGTCTTTTCTATTTCTCTAATGTCTCATTCCTCCCCCCTTTATATAAAGATAAGATATATAAAGCTAAATAATGTGTAACATCGTATCTCTTCCACCTTTCCTCCCGCTCCACTAGTCCCATGTCCAAACCTGTACGTCCAACTGAACGCCCTGCAGCTGGTTCTGGATCCGCGCAGCCTGGTGTGGATCAACCTTTTCACTCTCGACCTCAGGCAGAGTCTGGAGCAGTTTATGGAGATCTACAAGCTCAGCGACTCGCAGAAACCCGACGAGCATGTTGACATCAAGGTTGACGGCCTCATGCTCAAGGTAAGGTGGACACGTGACCTTTTGTTCAGGCTTAAAGTGTGGAATGTATTCTCTGGTATTTATTTTGATTTTGTTGTTTTTACTGTCCATTAGCTGGTGATTCCCACCGACCGGGACGCCTCCTGTCCCGCTGATCTGCCTCGCTCCATCTCAGTGCAGACCTCAGAAATGGTGGCCACGAACACCCGGCACCCGGCAAACTGCACCCGCTCCCACCTTGAGGCCCTTCTGCAGGCCTTTGAAGAGAAACCCTTCTTCTCTCCCTCTTTCTTCTCATTCCCTCGCTCCTCCTCCTCCTTACCCCTCCTCCATACCATCTTCCAGCGCCACGCTCACGAACAAGATACCAAGCTCCACGACATCTACCGGGGCCTGGTGGTGCCGACGATGGGCACAGACGCCCTCAAGATGCCGGCCGTCACTGACTTTTGGGCGTTGCACTTTGCCCAGTTCTGGGTGGACTATGAAGGCACTCGTGGAGGCAAGGGGCGGCCGCAGCCCTTTGTGGACTCCTTCCCTCTCACCGTGTGGGCGTGTCAGCCTGCGAAGATTGTCCAGCACCAGGAGAGGCTCAGATGTGCTGCTGGGTCAGCTTTGTCCAGGAGTACATCTGGAGAGGCTGTTGCACGTCTGCAGAGGAAACGATTACTAAAGGAGTATTACAGTACTGATGCTGCACCGACAGCATCTCACAGCAACGATGCATCGCTGCCACCCAGTAACGGACTCCATAAACCCCTCTCATTGGACAGTCTGCCCTCCTCCTCCTCTTCTTTGTCATCATCAAGTAAAGACGCAGATGTGAATGTATTGGTGCACGTGCAGAAGCATTTAAGTGCTCAGGTATGTTTGTCATTCTTATATTTTTCAATACTTCACAATATGTGGCAACAATATGACAATGGATAAATGTTCTGTTCATGTGGGATATTTTGGTTATTGCTCATCTTTTTTTTTTTTATTATTAAACATGTGGAAGTGTTGCATCTTGTGAAGGATGAAAATTTTACTGTTGCCTTTAGTGAAATGATAAAACTTTTGATACTTGAATAAATGTTCAAGTCATTTATTAAGTATGGTAAACATTTGCTGATTCCATTTTATAAATTGTGATGATTTGCCACTTGCATGCTAATGTTAACATGCTCAGTGACAACGCTAACATATTGATGTTTGACAGGTATAATGTTTACCATGTTCACGTCTTAGTTCAGCGTGTTAGCATGCTAATTAGCACTTAAACCCAAAGTACTGAAGTGTCGTAAGTTTATGTCATAAACTAAAGTATTGGACAAAAAGAAAAGTTGAGCTGATGATGGCGCTAGATGATCATAGTTATTACTATTCATCCTCTGGGGAGTGGGGACAATGAACGTCTGCGCCAAATCCATCAAGTAGATGTTGAGGTGTTTTACTGAATAAGTAAACATTTTTACCTGCTGGTGGCGCTAGAGGAAAAATCAAAGGATCATCAAAGTCATTAGGATTCATCCTCTGTGGACCACGAATGTTTCCTGGCAATCTGCGTAAAAGTTGTTGAGATATTCCAGTATGAACCGACTGACTGACCCCCATTGCCATCCCTAGAGCCACTGTGGTAACTTTTGCTAACCACTTTGGTCTGTGTGTGATCAGGTGAGCCACCGGCAGTATGTGTTTCTGATGCATCTTCAGCGCAGCATCAAAGCCCTGCAGCAGACACTACAGCAGGATCTGGAGGAGATGGGCTCCAAGAAAGACCGCAAGGATCCTTCTCAGGATCCTGCAGACCACCAGCCCTTCACTGTCTGCCTGGGCCTCCTGCTGAAAAGCGCAGAGGTGTCCCTGCTCCTGAAACCCGTCCCCCCGCCTGAGGGTTCAGGCTCTCCCCTGGGGTCCGAGCTCTCCCCCTCAGAGAGCCGGGGAACTCTGGAGCCTGGGAGCGATGCAGGAGACGGGATGGAGAAGGGGAGTGAAGGAGCTGGATCTGGTTCTGAAGGAGGTGCAGCCAAAGGGGCAAGCACTGTAGACCAGCTGTTATGTGGCGAAGGCTTGGAGGGTGGAGCCAAGCATGGTCCCGCCCCTCTCATTCCCACCTCCACTTCAACTACACGGCCTGACTCCAATCACAAAGCCTCACTGGAGGAGAGGACTTCAGCGAAGAACTCTGGGAGGTGGAGTTCAGATGAAGGGGGCGAGGCGGCGGTGGATGGGTTGGCTGTGGGTGAAGAAGTCAGAGCTGACTATAAAACCCAGACAAGTGACCTCCTGTCTGACCCACTCAGCAGCAAAGACTGGAGCGACAAAGACACGGCTGCAGCCAGCAAGATGCCTCAGTCAATATCCAGGTATTCACTTTATCACAGACTATCTCATTACCACAGAGATACGACAGAACTGTACTGAATTAATATTACACTGTTACACTAAATTGAGTTAAGTCAGAGGAATAAACAAGGCAATCAATGAATTTAGGCATTTAAGTTTAAGTTTTTATAATTTGAATATATTAAAGGATTTTACACTGGGAGCAGTATCAGTAGTTTCATCTGTACCTTCAGAAAAACTTTTATTTATTTCAGCACCTTCCAGGCTGATTCATTTTCTACTTTAAACAGTAAATCAATTAGTCACTTGACAGAAAATAAATCTACAACAATTTTGATGCAAAATATTTGCTGGATTCATCTTCATGCAATGATTTGCTAGTTTCCATTCTAAAAAGCAGAACCCTTTTAAATGATTGTAAATTGAATCTATTGGATCTTGGACTGTTTGTCGAACAAAACAAGCAACTCAGTTATTGATTAAACTGTCAATTATTTTTTCTATGAAAAGTCTTTGAAAAGTCAAAAAACATTGTAAAATCCCCATCACAAGTTCAAAGAGCTCAAGGTGACATCTCATCTTGTTTTGCCTGATCAACAGTCCAAAACCCAAAAATGTTCACTTTTCAGGGATATAAAAAAATATTTAGGAAGCTGGAACTGGCAAATATTTGGTATTTTTACTTAATGAAACAAATGAAACCATAAAGAATTGTTGCCATTTAATTTCAATCGATTGACTGTTTCAGCTCTACCTGGCATTTTCACTATTTCCGCCGTCTTATAGACTAAACAAATCATTTTTTTAAAACCAGAATCAACAGATGGATTGATAAGTTGCAGCCCTTAAAAGATCAAATATTGTCCAAGTAATCATATGTCACGGTTTTTAGATTTCGTAACTGAAACCTTGTGCTTCGCTATGGATAATGAATCTAATGAATGAGTCTTTCTCTCTCTCTAATTTAATCTGTCTATTCCTGAACACAAGAGCTGTGTGTCAAACTCCCACATGAGTGTTTGTCTGTATGAAAGTTCAGTTGTCTGACATTATGAATGTTGGCTGGCCTCAAGCTGCCATGTCTTTCTGTGTTCTCAACTCTTCATATTCTTGTCATTTGTCATCTCAGTCACTTCCTTTTCTGCCTCTTGGCCTTTGCTTTGACCCATGCGAGGTGTGTGTGTGTGTGTGTGTTTTCTCTCTACCAAGGAAAGGAAGTTTGTCTGTGGTTTCTGATCTCCTCAGCTCCTCAAACTCCAGCAGATCCACCTCCCTTTATTCCATGTCCAACATGTAAGGCACTGGATCTGTGACTAGCTGTATTAATGAGTGTGTGTTTATGTACAGCCTGTGTGAGTGTGTCCTTGTTGTGATCCTTGGATGAATACAAATCAGTGCAAATGTGTGTATGCGACTCCCCAGTGGGCATGCATTTGCATGTGTGCATGACACGCCGGTCCTTGTCTGTGCGTTATGTCTGTATGTGTTAAATGAGTCCTGTGTTTGGTATCTACCTGTTGACTCGTGGGTTGATGATGGAGATGAAAAACGAAGCTCCTTGTCTGTGACTGTTCTTTTTTTTCAGCCTTGTGTTGTCAGTCTTTTGGGAGACGCTTTGATTTTGTCCGTTGTGATTTTTCTTTCTTTCTTTCGTTTCTGGCGCTTGGGAAGATAGCACACTCGGTTCTTACATGACCTTAAACAACAACACACAAAGGAATGAAGCGATATTTAATTCATGACTTGTCGAGTAAGCCCTGTCAGGCTCTCTGAGAGAGCAGTGGTCTCGGCTCAGTGGTGGCATAAGAACAAAATTCGTATCAGATATGGTGAAATAAAAGCACTGGACCTGTGGTTTCTCTTCTTTTCTGGTCTCTTAAAATCAATCCATCAATGTCACTGTCAATCACTCAGCGTTGCCCAAGCAGATTTCAAACACAGAAAGATTAAAATGATCTGTCTCTCACACACTCTTCTCCACGACTCCATGTCTTGTGTGTGTTGTAGTGGTCGTTTGATGCGGGACCGCTCCCAGTCCAGTTTCTCAGTGTCCTATAAGAACATGAAGAAGAGCCCGTCCTTGCAGTCACTGGACAACATCTCCATAGACAGCTACTTGATGGAGGACGGAGACAATTACAGTCTGCTGGAGAGAGGTGGGGCAATTCTTACACTCAGATATACAGTAATAGCCTTTATTTATCCAAAGAAGGATGACTTCAGTCAGATATGTTATTCATTGTGTCAAGCGTCCAGCCCACATGTACACCAAAAATACCGCTGTCAGACAAGAACATAATGTTTTTACATACAACATTTCTCACAAGCTCTACAAATAAAAATATACCGCAAAAGGTTCTTTTTTTTTCTTTTTCTTTTTTTTAAATGTAACTCATTTTTTTCTTCATATATGCAGGACATTTTACTTAAAAATGTAGATCTTAAATCATCATATAATGAACATTTAAAAATTAAATGGACTTCCTCTTCAATTTCACCTAAATCACATAATGAACAAAGCCTTTTCTCTTTAGGGAAACCATTAAATCTGCCTGTTTCAATCACAAATGGTATATTTTTCAGTGTCTGCCAGAGCCCCTGTTCTGTAGCTTATGACCTCTGACCTCATTGTATAGGGGTTGATGCAGGAGAAAATTCCCCTACAGAGGTCAAGACATTTTTAAGAAAAGTATGACCACTGCACATGTACTGGTACGCAACTGTATGGACCAGAAGGTGGCAGCATTGTTCTGATGTCAGTAATGTGTACAGTGTTAAAGAGGAAGCTTCTTTACTCTTAAGATGTACTGTCAGTATAGAAAAGGCACAGTCAAATGTGTGTCTCGTCTGTGTAAGTCATATTTGTATATCTTTATATACCGGTACAGATGACGTGTCCATCTCAGGCTTCAAGGAAGCCATCAGCGAACAGAGTGCCACCGAGGCAGTGATTGGTCAGGAGCAGGAGGGTGGCGTATCCCCCGATACTGTCAGCGCTACCTCCCAGAGCACCGACGATCCCACCAAAGATGTAGTAAGATACCAAAACTTTGAGAAGTCTAGAAAAAAAGTTTGGAAATAGCATAAACTGTCTAGAAAAAAATATCAGTGAGCAGTTGATGATGCTGACCGTAATTGCCTGATTCGGTTTTTGTGTGCTCCTCTCCTCCAGGTGTCAGTGCTGGTGTTGAAGGTGCAGTCGGTTTGTGTGGGCATGGAGGTGGTGGGCGAGAGCACGGCCGTGGCTCTGGAGGTGGGCCAGGTCACACCCAGCCAGCTGGGCAACGTCAGCCTCAGACAGTACCTCAGCAACCGCAGCCTGGGTGAGAATAAGTGTGGATACATGTTTTATTGTACTCTGCGACTGAGCATGAAATACGGTGCTTTTTTATTTGATGCATTACAGTTACAAGAAGTAAAGCAGCTTATGGAAATGTGTCTTAATTTTGAAAAGCACCAGCAATAATACCACTGCCAAATCTTTGGTAGTGGTATTATTTGTTGAAATGAGATAATGGTGTTTGAAAATGCTACACATTT
Source organism: Macquaria australasica (assembly GCA_005408345.1). NCBI lineage: Eukaryota > Metazoa > Chordata > Actinopteri > Centrarchiformes > Percichthyidae > Macquaria > Macquaria australasica. Next base: position 2,075,396 of record SEMN01000004.1, on the reverse strand, counting down.
GAGCTTTTAATAGTTGTTTGATATTCCTGCTTTACACCAAACTGCCATATGAATATTGTCAAAATTAAGAAATAATAATGCGTCATGATATCTCAGTATTTTGCGAACCATAAATTGATAAAATACTGGAGTGCAGAACAAGCTGCTCCTATTTAAGCTGGTTGATTACATAAAACCAATCCACCAAAATAGACTTGTGTTGAAGCAGGCTGCAGCCTATTTCTTAGGTTCACACTAATGCTGAAGATCAAAGTGAAGGGGCATTTGTCAAGATTTAAGCACACAAGTAGGGCAGCTACCAAACAAGAGAGCAGCAGGGGAATGACTGCACTGTGTGTGTGTGTGTGTGTGTGTGGATTTAGACTAAAGTCAGCCACGTAACCAACTTTCTATTTTTTTCTTTTGTAGATTATTTTTAGATGATCGTTTATGGTATTTTGCCTTATTTGACAGTAGAGAGTGAGAGGAAACACACGGACGGAGAGAGGAAGGACGTGTGATAAAGGTCCTAGAACAGACTGGAAGCTGTGTTGTTGGATTTAAACCGACCAGGATGCTCCATAACCGACCCCTCCTGCCCTTATATTTAGCTTGTTCACATTTTTACAGACAGACAGATGGAGTGACCATCAGGATATTCCTGTCACACACAACAGACACCAGCAGGGGGCAGGAAGCTGGCAGACAGTGTAGTGAACTAACACACAGAAAACTAATTGGCAACTATTTTGACATTAGATGAATCATTTAAGTCAGTTTTCATGCAAAAATGCCACAAATGTGATGGTTCCTGGTTCTCAAATGTGAGAATTAATTGCTTTTCTTTGTCTTATGTTATAGTAAATTGAATATTTGGGGGTTTTGAGAAAATAATCAGCAGATTAATCTATAATAAGTAGGTTGCAGCCCTAGTCTGTCCTAGAATGGGTTAACCTGTTATTATTTCAAGTGTACACACACATTCACACACTAACACAGCCACCCCCTCCTTTTATTTACCTTGACATAACTCCCCACAGGTATGGTGTGTTCAGTACCAATACCTGCTCAAAGCAGCCAAGGTAACTGCTGTGTGTTAATGCACCATCTGTAACTTAACTTGCATGCTTGCCTCAGCGTGTCTGTTTCCACCTATGTGTGTGCGCGCGTGTGTGTGTGTAGATTGCTTGTGTGTGTGTGTTTCTTCTGTCAAATCTCATTTCCAGACTCAGGACTTTTTTGCTCGACGGCATGCACCACAGATGCACATATATACAGTGTGTTGCAATGCAAGTGATCGCATGAAGTGTGTGTGTTTGACTGCTAATTTTTCAGCAGCAGTGAGTGTTTATGTGACATTGAGATCTCTTTCCTCCTGTGTGTGTGTGTGTGGCACTTAAGAGAGGTTAAATTTGACAGTAATGGAGTGAGTGGTCCCATTATTTGCAACATTAGGCCCACAGCCTTAAATGTGTGTGTGTGTCAGCCAGATTCAAATTAACAGCAACAATTTCTGCAGACCGGTGTTAACCCCTGATCTTCTCATTCTCTGCTCCGCCTAATTTGCCCTCTCTCCGTCTCCCCCACCTTCCTCATCTCTCCACTGCAGCAGACTTTGCAGTTTCAGTCCAGTGATTCAGGCAATGAGAGAAACGCCAGCTTTACCCCTCGCTACCTCTCCTCCTCCTCCTCCTATCTCACAAGAGCAATCCCTCCTCCTCCCCTTCTTCTTTCTCTTCTCCTCCACCTTTTCCTCCTCACTCTTCCCTCAAGCTCCTACTCCATCTTCCTACTAATCCTCTGTCATTTAACCCCCCCCTCTCTCTCCACCTTTCCTCCCCTTCATCTCCCTCCCTCTCTAGGCCATCTTTTGTCTTCCCTCCTCGTCTTATCACAGTCACTCAGTCCTTGGCTGCTGGCTGCCTCCCTCTCTTTCTCTTCTCCTCTCTCCTCACCCACTTCCATCTCTACATTTTTTTTCTATCTCTCTCTCTCTCTCTCCATCTGCCTCGACCCTAGCTGCCCAGGATTGAGAGAGAATATGTCATTTTATCTGAGAAAAGCTGACAGCATTGTGTGTGTGTGTGTGTGTGTGTGAGTGTGAGAGAGAGAATGTTTTTGCTGGTCCTGAAATTGCTTTATGGTATTAACCCTCTCCTGACTTTCCTTCAGAGAGCACATTAAAGGGATGTGATGCACTTCTCGCTGTCATAATGAAAAGATTTTTTTTTTCTTTAAGTGCCCATTTTCATGCCTTGCTGAGTGTTTTGTGGTGTCTCTCGTCCTGTTAAACCTTGTGCCTGTAATTGTGTGCTCGCCAGCTGAATTTATGTAAAAGGAGGTTTAACAGGTTGTAACGCCTCTCAGCCACGACTTTCATCAGTTTGTGTTTGTCTTCGTTCTCTCTGCCCTCACCTTTTCTCCACCTTGACCTCTTTTTTTTTTTCTTTTCAATAAACAGGAATCGTATCATCACATTTTGAGAGTCAAATTCAGATCATTCAGGGCGTAAAACAGCTTTCAGCACCTCAGAGCTTAGTTTTGTAGAGTGTCTAATTCATAAAAGGAAGGAATAAAATATTCAATGGTTAAAACTTCACTTTGAATCCTCAATACTTAGGTGGGAGTTTCCACCGAACCCTCTAATCCCCAGTCCTTGGAAATAATTAAACGTCGCTGCAGCGAAGAGCTCGTGGGATTGTACAAAATCTCAAGTCTCCTTCAGCCCTCCTTTTTCTTAATTCCTTCCCCTCTTCTCTTTTTTTTCTAGCTCACTTTGCTTTTTTCTTTCTGTTTCCAACTTTGTCTCCCACTCCTCTTTCTGATATTCTGCTTCCTCTGTCTTTTCCTTCATCCCTCCTCTCACTTCACCCTCATTTAAACCTGGCCTTAGCATGCACCCTGAGTGAGCAGAGTTACATAAAATCAGTGTTGTAAGGCATCTTTGTGGGAAACTGGAAGTACACTTTAAAGTCACGGTGAAAACATGTAGTAAAAACATCTTAAGCTTCCGTAATGTGAAAGCATTACAAAATAGCAAAACAGAAAATTGAGGCGTATAGATACCAGAGAAATTAGGAAATCCTTACAATTTAATTGGGTCACTCGCGTGGTTGACCAAATATGATGCAATGTGGAGCTGTAGAGGACTGTTGGCCTCCACCCACACCTCCCTTGCTGTTGGCTCATGAGGCTAACTGTGATCAGGAGGAGGCAGATGAAGGAGATTGAATAGTAATCATCTATGCCCTGAAGTTTTTGCCAACTAACAGCTAATTGCACCAAATCACATTTGATTACATACGTTTATGTACACGCCCTCAAGTGCAGGTGTCATCAAAAATATTTCAATGTTGAGAAAAGAGAATGACATTGACATTTTTTGACATATTTGGCATAAAACAAGGCGACCGATACTGGATTTCTGAGGCCAATATTGATATCAATATTTAGAAGTTTAAAAAATCCAATAACGATGATAGTCACACGTAAGATAGACAAACAATGTACGAATCCTTTAGATTTGTTAGTTTTCTTAAAAATTGTGACCAAGGTACGTACTGAGCGGGACATTTTTACTTGTCAGTGCTCTCTGGTGCACAAACTATGCAATTGTGACAATGTTTCTAAATTACCTGCAATTTCTTGTTACTTATCGGCACCGATATATCTGCAATAGGCTAATATTGGCCGATATTTTTGCCTGGCTGATTTATCAGACTAGCTCTAATACAAAGAGATAACTGAACAATTAGGACACAGAATTAGAACCTGGAAAACATATTTTTCATTTCACTGTGTCTTTAAAACACAGTTTCAGTCATTATAGAACATTAAATATCAAACCATGTGGATTGGACTGTCAGATTCAAAGTATGTCAACTGTAATTATTGTTAAAGGATAGAGAAATCCTATCTCATATTGGGTGTATTTTAATGTCAGGTCTAAGTGTTTTTCAGCTCTCTACATGCACTCCACAGACGTGACACTGAAGCTAAAGCTAATGCTAACTGCAGCCTTCGACTCTTCCCTCACAGCTGGTGGTGAGTTCAGCTCTGCGTCCTTTAGGGGCCTCCACAGCCCAGAGGTGCGGGCTCGCCTTGAGAGCGGGCCCTGCGCCGCCGCTCACTCCCCGCTGGCGGAGCGCAACGGCTTCCTGCAGCTGCGTCTTCACGGATACCAGGCAAGCTTCGTGATGTCCACGCTGCGTAACCTGGCCCACTTCCTGGAGGACGACTCTGCGCCGCAGGTGCTGCCCATGGAGATCAGCGTCAGGGACACACACATCAACTTAAAGGTGAGAATCCCTGATGTTATAATATGTATAAGAATAACTCCAGCTCCTTGTATTCAGAGTTTGTGGAGGTTTTTATTTACCCTGAGGTTATTGTTGCAGAACTCCAGTTTACCTGCAAGATTTCAGCAGAATATTTGTCCTATATTCTCCAATCATGTTGCAGTTATAGACCCCATAACTCACTGCCTTACAGAGCAGCAGCTTCTATAGCCAAGTTAAATATTTTGAACCATGGCCTAATTGGAATTTGGATTTTAACTGAATGTTTAATGACATAGAAAGGCCTTTCTGCCTTCTCTCTTGGGTTTCTTCACGGGTGAGTAGATGTGCTGTGGAACTGATGTGGAAACCTGGATGTGGATAATTTCTCTCCCAACACCCCCCCCTACACACACACACACACACACACACACACACACACACACACACACACACACACACACACACACACACACACACACACACACACACACATCAAAACACTACCACAAAACTACCACACTCAACATGTGCTGTCTCTGCTGCAGGACGACGGCCCCCGTGACAATCCCTCCGAGTCCTCGCCGATCACCCTGCATGTGGACAGTCTCATCATAATCCGAAGAGACGACGGCTCCTTCTCTATAGGAGGTGACACACGCGCACTCATTTTCATCTGAAAGATATTTCCACCTCCACTTCTGCGCTGATTCACTGCAGTTATATAACACGTCCTATTAAATGCTACGCTTTGTACATCCACACCTCCAAATTCCCTTCTGTTGACTCTCCTTCTTCCTCACAGTGGACACAGCGGCGGAGACCAAACCCAGGAAAGACGGAGCGTTGATTGACAGCACTCTGAGTCCGGTCTCTGAGGTTGTGGGCGGCGTCTGCTGTGTACCAAAGGCTACACAGACCCAAGCCCCGCCCACCAGCCCCCCTCCATCTTCCAGAGAAAAGGTGAGGCGCACGGTGAAAGCATGGGATTAGAAGTACACAGGCACAAACTGCTGCCCACAACACCTGCAGACAATCATGAAGGTGGAGGTTTCAGTGAATTGCATGTAGCCACATATTTTTCTCTCTCTTCTTCTTGTGTTTTTCCTCCTACAAACTGCTGAACGAGAAAGACATTTTCTTCTAACTGATCATTCTGGATGTAGTGCCAAATTTTGGTTTTGCCAAGCTATTCCAGTTCCCTGCTTGGCTTCCATTTAATTTACAGTGGGAGTGATATTCATCAATTTATGCAGAATAAATGTATTACATTTTCAGATGGAAAGTGAATAGTTACATAATGCTGTTTAAGACCAACAAGTCATCCGATCTAGACAACAAAACAGGTTTGTTTGTCATCTCCTTTCAAAATGTGAGCGTTGTCTGATCTGTCACTGGAGAAATGGTTTGTTGTTACATCTCGTGGAATCCAGGGGAAGTTTCATTTCATTTAGGTTACACAAAGACAAACTAAACCAAAATACTTGAGGGATGAGGGTTATTATTCACGGTCTCTACAAAAGAGTTCTTGCTCTCAGCAGCATGCCAGCTTTCTAATGTTGGTGTTTCCTTTCTTCTTCTCCTCCTCCTCCTCCTCCTCCTCCTCCTCCACCACCTCTCTGGTGTCTGCCGTCTGACAGGTTCATATTAGATAAGACCCACCTTCTTGATGTTTGGTAGCCAATCAATAGGAAAAAATGACACCCTGTGACTGATTTGATGCCCCTATCATCAGGACACCATTTTTTTTCTTCCAAAAACCATTACATATGATTTTTTTTAAAAATGATCCATATCACCGTTTTCTTTTCTGGCACCTCTGTAGTTGAGCCTTAGTTACATTTAAGCAACTAAAACTACTTTAAGTTAAGTTTTAAAAAAACAAAACAATGTTGACTGTCAGTAGGAGGTGGGATGCCAACATGTTCTCGGGCACTTTTTATGCCCAGCTTATCATCCTGATCTCCTCCCTCAGAGGTTTAACAACATCACACTCCTTCCATCTTGCTTCTGAGAGACACCAAACACACGACCACAAAACCTCACAGATTGAAGGCAAATACAGGTCGTTTAAGTGTTTGAACAAACTACCAATGCTGTGGACAGCCTCAATTTTTTTGTCAAAGTTTTGGATTGCAGTTCAACACCATCTCATATTTTTTTTATTATAATTTATTATTCGATACATGATGTTATGGAAATTGAAGGTTTATTATTGATCTTGAGAATTGCAGTTTGACAAAAAAGGTCCTCTAACTGGAAGTATTACGGAGCTTTCACCACATCTTGTGGCCTTCATTCGTGAATGGAGCTGGCCAATCTCCATCGCAGCTGGGCAGACTCCATCCGCTGAGGAAGGCTGCAAGATGAGGCTGAAAGCTCTGGAAAATTTGCAGAAAGTGAACCTTGTGCTAAAAAATGTCAAAAATCTCCCTGTGGCCCTTCTTCATTGTTTGTTTTTGTCTAGATGCTGGTGGAGGAAAACGAATGTTTGAAAGTGGAGCTGTCCCGAGCCAAGATGGCGCTGGCTGAGGCTCAGATGGAGAAGGACTCGCTGCTGCACCGCATGAAGAACCTCAAAGTCAACACCAGCTAGACCCGGCTCTCTCTTCACACCCAGCCAGTCGGTCATTCAGCCCCCACTGGTCTGCAGTCACAAAGACTGAGGGTCAAGGGTCAGCAAAATAATTAAAGGCAACATCAACAAGTAAAGAAAAATGGGGATTCTGACTAAAACGGCTCCCTTTACGCGCTTATTTGTTGAGTGAGCCGCCATGTGACTTTGATTTCAAAATAATTCCTTCATAAAGCAATGCAGAGTCTGTGTGAAGACTCAAAAATACACGTTTTTACACGCTTGTCGTCTGTTTTATGTTCTCCACTTTGGACTGTGGAGGCTCGATGCATTTGGAGAGAGAAGTGTGTGAGTGTGAAAGAAAGCGGATGAGGTTCTATATCCATGGTTGTGCCTACAGAAAACCCCTTCCCATTCCTGTTGTGCAAGTTAAAACAGAAAAAAACAAAGATAATCTTGGATGAGCTTCATTCAATCCTGTAGGTGTGAAGGAAAACTGAATGTCGTATCTTCAGAGGAATGTCTCAAAAAAAAAAAAAAAGACTTATTTTGCACTGCACTGAAATGAAACTTGGAATTTAGTGCTTTCATATTCGGAGGGGACGAGACAAATCATTCTCTAACTCGTCCTCTGAGTGTGTACAGTGTATATTGTATAAGAATGTGAACACACAACTATTTTCTTCAGAACTTTGAATGGTTATCCAGTGTTTCAGTTAAATGTGTGTGTGTGTTTTTGTCTCAGCCAGAACAAGCATTTCATTATAAGTAGAGGATCAATTTATATCTGTCAGTTCCACGGCTTGGTCAGCAGAATGCCCCACAGTAATGTCTGTACCCCCCCCCCCTTTTCCTATTTTTCTATGTGTAAATAGCTACTTAACATGTGCAGCACTTTTGAAACTGAGGCACTGTAAATACAACAACCAGAACTGTGAGAGAACAAGAGTTAAGCCGACGAGTGGAGTCATTTAGAAAAGTGACTCGTGTGTGCTCCCTTCTAAAAAAGGAGGAGTAGGAAAATAAAGGCACATTGAAGCTGCCTGACATATATATGTGTGTGTAAATTTCTAATCTGCCATGTGTTTTTTTTTTTTTTTTTTTCCATGGACAAGCGTTGCCCATATCTGCTGTTCCATGCTTTATGCCTGTGTGGCAACTTCAGGGCAAAACCCCTGAGTAGATGTTAAAACCGACTAAAACTGACTGACTTTTCTAACAGCACATGCTTTGGCACAGCACAAAAGACTATAAAAGGACAGTTTGAGGTTAACGGTTAACAGTGGATTCAGTACATCCATCAGTCTACATATGCAACCGTCATAACGTGTACTTCTGCTCGGCCCAGTTTCATTTCAATTTCTCTGTTTAAAAAAAAAAAAGTTCTTGTTCCTGGAAAAAGACGTGAAACACAGCTAGTTCTCAACACAAACCTGCGATCAAGACTTGAAAATGTCAGAGGTAGGATTTAAACACCATTGTATGTGAAGAGTTTTGTTCAGAGGTGGTGTTTTTCCTCCATTCATCACAGCCCTCCTCCACCCTCTGAAACCCTGTGGAGGAAGAAAAGAGACAGAAAGTAATAACTTGTATTTTGTCTGTCAAAGCTGCTGAAATACTGATGAAAATAAAAGGGTATCCGATTTAAAAAGGTTTCAGCTTTGTACATTTTTGGTGTGGATTTATTTATTTATGTTTCTTTCTGGGCATCGAAGCTCATTTGGTAAAGCTGCAACATTTAGTCCATTAAGTGTTTAGTCGATCAACAGAAAATTAATCTGCAAATGTTTTAATAATCATTTTCAAGCAAAATCTCCATCAATTCTCTAGTTGTAGCTTCTCAAATGTGAGGATGTGCTGCTTTTCTCACTTATCACTGTAAACTAAATACATTTGGGTTTTTGGACTGTTGGTTGAATAAATCAAGACGTTTTATTTACTTGGGTTTTGGGGAAACGAAAACAGCCATTTCACTTTTTTTTTGACATTTTACAGACAAAACGAATCATTTAATCGAGAAAATAATCGATCATGAACATAATAGTCAGTTGCAACCCTATTGCCAAAACAAATGTCCATAGGACTGTTAAAACTCATTATTTAAACTTATTTTATCAGAGTTCATTTTATAGCAGCATTTGTAAATGAATTAGAAACAACGTTGAAGTTTGTTCTGCGAAAAGTGGAGACAAGAAACTCTTCAAATGTAAATGCAGCCTCTTTGTGGGCTCTAACGAGCTGCACCGAACCACTGCAGGAGAGTGTTTGGACTTTGTGCACATAAATGGTCATGACATTTTACGGCTGGAGTAGTGCAGTGAGTCATAGAAGGGCATTAAGTGTTTGAGTGTGTGTGTGTTTGTGAGGGAGAGAGAGAAAAGCCTGTTTACATACTGTAGCTTAATGTTTCTGTGATGATGGCTATGTCACAGTGCAGGACTGTTTATGTAAGCAAAGCATGTACACATTCATTTATATACTGTGTGTGTGTGTGACAGTATGGCAGCACCATGCACAGCTGGATTGTAGGAAATCTGATGAAAGAGAGAAGCTTCAGGTTGTGTGTTGGCTCAGTACAGAGTGCAGAATCTGCGTCAAACTGCCTGCCGTTTCATCCTCTGGTTTCTGTTTTATTTCTCTGCCGGAGCCTCGCTGCACGTATAGTGATCCTGGAATAAAATGAATGATGGCTGGATTCCATTTAGCTGCTTCAGTTTCAGAGTCCTGCTGTAGGCCTTTTTGACTTGTCATCAGAAACAGGTTTATTTATTAACATACGAGGAATTTGCTTTGGTATTTTGGTGCATGACAATAAAAATAAGAGGAAAAAAAAGTACAGCAAAGGTCATCAATCAATCATAAATATAAAATTAATTTTTACAATAAAAAATATTAAAAAAATATTTTTTTTTATAGCACAGGCGTTATTAATAACTTTAACGATGGTTCTGTTCTATTCAAGAGTACCAGTAAGTCAGGACAGTGTGACAGTGAGCCAGCATGAACCAAACCAGGACCCTGAAACTGGTGCAGCTAAATGGAATTCAGCCATCTTTCTTTTTATTGTTTACACCTGTGCTTTTCCTACTGTGACGTGTCAAAATGTCTATCAATCACAGGTCATTGTAAAAAAGACAATTAAATGTACATTGGAGTTTTAAATGTTTGTGCCAACATTTCTGTCTTAGATCTGTACAATAAAATGGAATTAAACAATTAAATTATAAATATTAATTACTGAAATGTGTAAATAGGTTATTATCATATTTCCCCTATACATTCCAATCATGAAAGAAAACGTGATGGTGATTTTTCACAAGTTTTTGCAATTTAATAGATTAAAAATAATCAACATATTGATAATGAAAATAATCAGTAATTGCAGCACTATATTAATTACAGGCCTGCTTTCCTTCTCTTCCTCAATTTAATAGCCATCATCATTCAAAAATCTGCTTTCATAATCCTGTGGTTCCCATGTTATAAATAACTCCTGCTGAAACAATAAGATGGTTAATGTGTTAGGTGATCAACAGAAGATTAATCAGAAACAATTTTAATAATCTGGTTAATCGTTTAATTTAGTTTTAAAGCAAAAATGCCAAACATTCTCTGGTTCCAGCTTCTCAAGTGTGAACATTTGCAGCTGTTTCGTATCTTTGTGTTTTGAACTGTAAAGCATTACATGACTTTTAAATATGTCAGCAGTAGCTCTCAGTAGGCGTTCTTCACCACTTCCTGCCATTTTATAGACTAAACGATTAATCGATTCAAAGAAGTAATTAGCAGATGAATCAATAATGGAAATAATCGTTCCCTGCAGCCCAAAATGGCTTGGAATCAGTAACAACTCGTTTGTACGAGTTCGTGTGTCAGGAATAGCAGCTATAGGTGGAACACTTGAAGGCAGCACGTCTCCCCAAATTCCAATTAAGCAGCAGAGTGAAGCCATCAGGCAGGTCCCAGCATGCACCGGCTGCAGAGTGGAGGGGAGGGGGTGTGTGTCTGTTTCCCAGGCTGTCAGTGGACAGATCCGAGCACAATTAAAAAAAAAAAAACCCCAGCTTCTTCCTTCATTCTCCATTCATGCTACTGACATGACAGGGATGCTATTTTAGGATCTCACCTGTTTCCAAACCCACTCAGCTGCTGCAGGGCCAATTGTGAAGGGAATACACCTCCAGCGTGGAGGGGCACTGCGCATGTGCGTGTGTGTGTGTGACTGATTAAGTTAATGGCAGAGAAAGTGGCAACAACAGGCACAGCTGGTGGGTTTGAGTGTGACTTTTTAAAGAGACCAAACAAAGGCATCGCCTCCTGTTGGTGCCGTAGCATCGTCATCCACGCCCAGGCTGTACAGTAAGTCTGTGAGTCGAGTCAGGCAGAATAACAGCGGAAGACGGGCGGCTGTGCTTTCAAAGTAAAAATTTAGACATGCACAAGGAGCATCCAGGCCTGTTGCTTAGATGGTGTGATGAAGAATGTCTAAAAAATATATTTACTTTTGCCACATTATAGTATTATAGTCCAAGGCTTCTTTTCAGGCAATGCAGGCAAATGTCCCAGGGGCCCCAGAACCCCAGGCTTACCCTGTGTATACTGGTTTGTTCTAGTTTAATAGAAAAGGAAATAGATAAAAACTTAAATTTAAAAAAAGAGAATATGCACCACTAAAGCACAATTTTACAAAATTATAAGGGCCCTCAAGTGCGTCCTGCCTTGATCTTGAAGGGGTCCTTGTGTCAAAATATGGTTTTGCTGCATATTACTGAATTAATTTGTGTTTAGAAAAAGGAGAGGTTAGCTGTTTGTTTGTTTTTGTCTGCAGGCCTCATAGTATGATATTGACAATATTTTGAAACATTGACTACATTTTCTCAAATTTTCTACATGCAGTGTTCACTTGACTATTTGTTTGTTTGATTTGCACTTTTTCACCTGCCGGACTTGAAGATCTGTTATCTTTATAACAGCATTATTTTGTCAGTCACCTATGTTAGAGAGAACAATGGAAAATAAAGTTTTGCAATCATGCCATGACTGGGTGACCGTCTTGGTCTAGTGGTGATTGTATTTGCTTTTTATTTTTGCTAAATCTATCAATCAAAACAAGGGAACTCTCATAGGACACAGAAAGACATTAAGACAAGATATAAAAGAAACAAAATGCAATTTAAAAAGACACGTAAGTAGCTTATAACTGTTTTATTTTTCATTTTCCACGTCTGTGGAAGATTGGTCAAGATTTTAAGCAACAATTTGTAACACATCGGCGGGTGAAGGTTTTATTTTGAAAGCTGTAACAGGGAGTGTGCAGTTTTATCCCGGCTACCTTGACAACAGTGTCTCTGGCGACACCGACAGGCACCGGCCAGTGCGGTAGGTTCGGGGTAAAGAGGTGGCGAGTACAGCGGGACTGGAGAGCTTCGTGTGGAGGCGGACAGCCTGTTATCAGCCGGAGCCACAGACCAGACAGGAGACTCTGTTCGGACCGAGAAGGAGTTTGTTTGTTCTTTTTCAACCAGGGTTGTACTCTTTACTTCACACTACGGGATTCGCTGTGGAGCCCCCGGTCCTCCCCGCTTGTTTGCGCTGAGGATACACCGGGGAGCCGTGCACGTCAGCGGACTCACACAAGAGGAGATTACGGAGCCGTGCATGTGAATGGACTGAGGTTATAAGGCGCCAGGGGAGCAGTGCACGTCAAACCTGCTCTGCAGCATCAATAACACCTATATCACCGTGCAGCAGCAGCATGCAGTGAGAGGTATCCTTTCAGATGCTTTCCCACTCCAGGCAGTGAAGGAAGGGGTCGGAGGAGAGGAGGATATATGGGAGATTTGTTGGATTGTCATCACCCCGTCGTTGTAAACTTGTGTCCGGGATGGGGAAGGAGCAGGAGCTGCTGGAAGCCGCCCGGACTGGGAATGTCGCTCTGGTGGAGAAATTGTTGAGTGGGAAGAAGGGGATACTGGGGTCAGGCTCCGGCTCCATCCCTCTGCCCAACCTACTGAGGTAAGAAGCCGTTCTCATCCCCTTCCCATGACCGCTACAGTGTCCGTGGGAGCCCCGGGGGTGCTGGAGGGGATTCCTGGGGGGGTTCCCATGCTGCAAAATTAGGCATAATTTAGCTTCATCATAGGTCAGTGCACTAGAAATGAGCCAAGGAACCATTACTCCAGTCACAGCTTCACTCCTCCCAGCTGCAGTATATAGAGTGTGATATATATATTGGGTACTGTATCAGCAGCATAATTTTTCCATATGGTGTCCCTGAGATAAAACCTTAGAAAGTTAAGTGTTTTAAGAGCTTTGTGCAGGGTTGCAGCATGCTGCATGACACAGGAGAGGAAAAGAATGGAAGTCTGTTATGCAAAGTCAAGAGTGTGAAGCAAAGTGCACTTTAAGGCATATAGAATAACTTCAGGCTACAGGCCAAATATACATAAAGCACATACTGTATCTCTGATAGAATTTACCAATATGTGACACACTAAACTAAAGGTTAGTCATCCCCTGTCCTCTCAGGGCACCACAGTATCTGTTTTAGTGTTGGGGGAGCCACTGCTCGTCGAGCACAAAAAGAACAGACAGTACCTTCAGCTTCTCGACTCTGACAGCTGTCAAGATGTTGATTTCTTGAGCATGAGAATGAAAGAGTGTGATGCTCGGATGATGGATGCATTTGTGACGACTCTAGTTTGAAACTGAGTGTCTTTATGCTTATGTTGTGTGGACCTTTTATGTGCAAGGAGTCACAAAAACCACCACACCTTCCTGTCTTTATTCTCGTCTATCACAGTATCACTAAATTGATCCTATAGGGACATTGCTGTGGTGTTTGTATAGCAGTGTCTGATGCTGGGAAGGCCTGACGTGCAGGGTGTCCAAGTTATTTGCAAAACAGCTCCGCATTCATGTGCTTCTTTGCCAGAAGACAAACAATAAAGAAACACGGATTTCCTGAAAAGGTGATGTGGATTTGGTTTTTGAGACCACTTGCATCATCGCCTCCAGTTTCTTCTCAAGAACAGGGATGTGAGCGAAGTGAGGAAACATTGTTTGTTTATGTCATCAGGTTAACAGGTAGCAAAATATTAGATTACTTTCATCATATCACCTTGAACCCCTGACCCATGAATAATATTGTAGCAATAAATGTTAGGAATATTCTCAGGAGTTTGTAAAAAATTACGAATCTTAACATCTGAGTTTAACAACCTATTTGAAGCCTCCTTTTCTTTACGAACTCAAACCACGAAGGCTTCAATCTGGCCGTGAGAACAACTGCTGAGGTTGTTATTGTCCCCTCCTCCCGCCCCTGCAGCCTCACCCTCTCTCTGCTGAGGCTGAGGCTGAGCCAGGTGATTAGGAGATCAAAGGCTGGGGGCGTCTGGGAGGAGTACCGCCTTGGGGCCCTTGGGCAGTGTTTCACGACCGGGCTGGGGTCGCACGCTGGCAGGGAGGATGCCAACCACTCGCACACTAAGCCACGGGTTTATAAACTCCGTGTCTGGGGACTCCTGCAGGGGCCTTATAGGGCAAGAACGGCACTCGTTTAGAATAAAGGCAGCATAATTTTAACACTGTTTATTAATTCATTGGAAGTTAAAATGTAGTTTGTGATCAGAAGCTTCCCCCTCCAAACAGAGGAAGCAACAGGAGAGTTTTGAGCAGTTCTGCACACACAGAAAAAAAGTTTTCTGACCGTACAGCAGCTGATTATCATTTCTGCAGCCTTTGTTATCTTCTATGAGCAGTCTAAAAGAGGAAACGTAAAATGTTCATGTGGTGCAACAAGTGGTCAAGAGCATTGTTTCTGTGGGTCACTGCTGCTCATGACACCTTTACGCTGGTTTATGCTGTGTTTGACATACTGTTGTTTAGTTATATATGTGTTTTTATGTTTTTCTTTTTCTGCACATAATTTCCTCTCTGAGATAATAAATTGATTAGGTGGGAGGGAATCATAGAAGCTGCTTGCATGCTGGTGTTGTGTTGTTGGTTCCCACATAATCTGCTTTAGAAAGAGAAGTAGGCTTGTCACGTAAAAACTGTCGCAATCCCATACTACATGCTGATAGTATACAGAATTATATACTAATTGTCAGACTATTGCTGCTTTGGATGCTTATGGATTGCCATTAAATTTGATACAGGCATTCATGGTCCCCAGAGGATGAATCCTACAGACTTTGGTGATCGTCTGACATTTCCTTTACCGCCACCACCAGGTCAAACTTTACATTTATCCAGTAAATTATCTTAAATTCAACTAAGTGGATTGGCACAAAATTTTGTACAGACATTCATGATCCCCAGAGGATGAATCCTAATGACTTTGGTGATCCTCTGACTTTTCCTCTAGCACCACCATCAGTTTAAAGTTTTAATTTTTGTTTATGACCAAATACCTGCAAAGCTATGGCATTCCCATCAGCCTCAGCTGTGCTTTGTGTTTTATGCTAATTAGCAAATGTTAGCATGCTAACACGCTAAACTAAGATGATGTACATGGTAAACATTACCTGCTAAACATCAGCATGTTAGCATGCTGCTGTTAGCATATAGCTCAAAGCATTGCTGTACCATAAAGCCTAACAGAGCTGCTAGCATGGTCCACTTACTGGGAATTTTGGGGAGTTTTCAGCCACATCTCATGGCCTTCATCAGGGGGTGGAGTTTGCTCAGTTGTCATGGAGGTAGTTTAGTTGTTACCTCGTGACCTACATCAAGAGCAAAGTAAAAATCAAGCTTTTTTAGTATGCATACGGACTGTTTTGAGTACTTTGTTTTCTCACTTTTCCCACACTACATCCTCAAACCTTGATTAGAATTAGTTTGTAGTCTGGACTTTCACTGATAAAATGTTTGTTTGTCCTTCACGCCGTGAATTTGTGTTAATAAAAGGGACTCATACTTACTGTATGTATCTCATCTCCCACATCCCAAAACTGTAAACATTGTTGCGCAGTTTGTTTGCTTTGCAAATTAGGATTTAATTGAATTTATTGAAGGACAGAGATTATTTACAGAACACTGAATTAATTTGAAGCTTGTTGAGGAGATTAAAAATGCTGGAAGAAATGCAGCTTTTAGGTCGATACACTGTAGTTCAAGAAACAAAGTGCAGAAAGTGTCCAAAACAGAACAAAACTCTAAAACCTGACTGAAATGGAGGGTGAAGTTGAGGTTGTACAGATGCATTATGGGTGGAAAATCTCTGTAGGTTTTGGCGTTGTGTCATTGTCAGTGAGTTATGTCTACTGTGTTACACACACACTTGGCTTTTATTGGGTCACGACAACGGCCCATGAGGAGATGTCTGTAAAACACTGTCTGTACATCTGCTTGAGTGTGTGTTCATGTGTGTCTGTGAGTGACCAGTTGTGTGACACACCTCCTAATAGAGAGCTATTTGCACTTTAGCAGATGAGTGAGTCAACAGAGAGGTCACAGCGGAGGAGTGTGTGCAGGCTACCGTTATGGGAATGATCTAGTTTCCCATTTTAAGGCCTCTTAGCCATTCATAGCATTCCTAAGTCATGAGGTTCCTCTTTTCGCTGAAAGAATTGCACCAAACCGCCAAGTGGGACATGAACACGGACACACACATACTGTGTACGCACACACATGCATAAGCACAGGATGTAGGGAAGACGATCCTCTGGCTGTAACGCTGCAGTTTTGTGGTGTGGAGCATTGCACACGAACACACACGTGCACAGTGGAAAATCAATACTGGATGATCTCATTGCTGTTTTAATGGGTCATATTCTCTTGTAGATGACCTGCACTGTACATGGTGAATGTGGATGATACAGTATCACACTGGGATATATCCAGTGGCTATAACTGTGTTTAAAAGAAGGGACATTTTCCTGTAACATATACATATAACATAAACCATAAATAAATTAATTTAGGAGCAAAGGCGTCTTTATAGACAACAACCATCATCTAAGAAGAGCCAGAGATGCTAATGTCTTCACAAACAGTAGCCTTAATAGACCAGAATGCATTGCAACTAACTAATTAGTTATTGAAAGGTCATGCAAGCTGTAAGAAAATGCAACTTAATTAAACTAGCTGTGTTGGAAAGTTCAGCATAGTGCTAGTGGTGAAAGGATAACAGTTTAAAAGGATTTTTCCTTTAAGCGGCTTTACATACAGACTAATATTAACAGTGAGGATAAATTTATGGTGACAGTCTGTGATCGTACTGTGTGTGCTGTCTTATGGAGGACATGAGGATGGATGCATGTGCTGTGTGTGACAACATACTGACTGTGATGGAGTGACGGTGATTGAAAGCTGATACACTCAAAGAGAATGAGTCATGATACAGCAGATGGTGGCTGATCCCTCCTCACTCGCTCAATAATGTTCAGGGGGGAAAGCCCGTCTTGTTTTTTGGCTGTGTGTGTGTTTCTGTGTGGCTAGGTGTGTTTACCTCCCCTCCTTTGCAAACAAAAAGCCTTTAAGTGGAGTGAAGTGACTCCCAGAGGAGAGACACACACACACTCAAACACACACTTGTGTATGGACTCTCTGTTTTAATTGGCATCCTCACAGGCGGTCTCCCCCGACGTTTATTTTCTGATGTCTTCCCCTGCTTGTGTTGGAGTCTTTAAGCGGCTCTCTATCTTTGTATTTCACAGCATGGGGCTCTATGTGTGTGTGTGTGTGTGTGTTAGTGGCATGACTGGTTTCACTGTCGTCCAGTGAGGATGAACAGTGAGAAAGAAACCCGTTAAAAAAAACAACAACTCAGTTTATTTTTCTCAAGTTGTTTTACGGCCGCAACACTTTAGCTCTCTGTTTGCGGAAACGGCAAATCAGACGACCAAAACCAAGTCTGGCAATGTGTGTGTGTGTGTTTTTGTGAGTCCAAATGTGTGACATAACCACTGTCCTTACATAACCACCAGTAGTATTCAGGGTTGTGTGTGTGCGTGTGTTCTTGTTTGAGGAGCATTCACGGTGAGGGCTGATGGGGGAATCCAAGAACTACATGAGGTGCAGGACGCCCAAACTGGGTCAAAGGTTAACTGAGGAGAATGCAAGTCACATCAAGGGTCAGATTAAGAGGACTACACACGCACACACAACCTAAAAACACCAATTATTGTGCATATGGAATTTATTGTTCCTTTAATTTGGAGCTTTATGTACAAGTCTCATAAGGGATGGGTGATATATTGTGATATAGAGCTGAAATGATTAGTTAATTTATTGGACAAAAGATTTATTGGCAACAAACAACTAATATAAATTGTTTTAGTCATTTTTCAAGCAAAAATGCCCCAAATCCTCTTGTTCTACTCCCTCAAATGTGACGATTTAATGCTTTTTCTTTGTCATATATAATAGTAAACTGAATATCTTTGGGTTTTAGACTGTTGGTGAGACAAAACAAGCAATTAGATTATATCGCCTTGGGCTCTGGAAAGATATAATGGGCAATTTTCTGACATTCTGTATACAAAACAGTTAATTGATTGATGAGAAAATAATTGGTAGTTGCAGCTCTATTGTGGTTGACTGTACTGATAAACCTACATTGTTTTAATACAAATAAAAATATAACTTTTGGGTCACTGTTGGTGCTTTAGCAAACACTCACAAAAATGTATAATGTGAATATGATCACCAAATAAATTCAGTGACTCATTGTTATTATTTTATAACTTAAATAAGTTCAGAGAAGTCTATCACTTAAGTGAAACACAGTCTTAAAGACCTGGAAAAGACAACATTTATGATATATGTCCATATTACGATATTATATTGTCTGACATATGTTTTTGTGTCGCAGAACCCTACAAGACATTGATATTATGTTGATTTATTGCCCAGCTCTAAGTCTCATTGTGTTTTGATGTCACAAGCTTTCGCTGGAAACCTTTTCTTAAAGAACAAAGTTGGTTTAGAGAGAGGGTTTAGAGAGATTTTATGTCCCCACACAGTCAAAAGTTGCTGTGTGTGAAACTTTACAGAACAACAAGGTCCTCTTGAGATGAGCTCAGAAATCACTTTAAAGGTGAAGAGAAAATGTGGAGGAAACCCAGATGAGCCTCTGATTTTGCCCCAAAAGAACTCTCAATAGTTAATCTAGTGTTTGTGCTGCAAATTGTATTTTTTTTAAAATCTTATTTTCACCTGCATAAAGCTTGACAAAATCCAGGAACATGGCGGCTCTTTTGTATAGCTGCATTATTATGTGCAGCAGGAGTCATTCATTGAATCTTTTTGCTTTAGTTTGAGTTCAACAGTGGCGTCAGTGCATTGAGTTTGTCTGGAGCCACACTGATGAAGAGGGGATGAAGGTGTGAAAGTGTGTGTGTGTATGTTCACGTGTGTGTGTGTGTGTGTGAGATCAAACTCAGACGCTTCTTACATCTCCATTAGGGTCCGGGCCAAACTCTCCTGCAGCATCCTGCCAAGAAACTGAGACCTCCACACTTGCCAAGACACACACACACACACACACACACACACACACACACACACACACACACACACACACACACACACACACACACACACACACAGTCTCTCTCTCTCTTGCACTCTAAGCCTCTGTCTCTCTTTGTTCCTCCCTCAATCTAAATCTTAGTTTTTTTGTCTGAGTCTCAAATCTCTGTCCCTCCCTCCATCTGGTGCCCTGGATTATATCAATATCTCTCTCTCTCTCTCTGGCTTCCTCCTCCATCACTCACTTCACTCCACAATCTCTCTCCACTCCTCTACACCCCTCCAGAGACGGACGACCCAGCCTCCCTACTGTCGCTCTTTATCGTTTTCTCCTCCCCCTGCTCCCTACCTATCATAAACTGCTCCCTTCTCTCTCTCTCTCTCTCTCTCTCTCTCTCTCTCTCTCTCTCTCACGTCTCACTCACCACTACATCTGCTATCACCATGTGGGAGCATATTTTACCCATCATGCCTCTCAGCGCGACATCAGTGTTGGTTGACGGTGGCAAATGGGGAATTCGGGGAATCCGCAGCTCTTCTGAGAACTGCGTCCCCCTATAACTACAATCTGAGATTTATTAGTGTTGTCCAGGTCACGTCAGGAAAGGGAGCGATGTCCATCCATCCATCCATTTTCTACCGCTTATCTGGGGACCGGGTCGCGGTGGACGTCCCAATCTAGTGGAGTGATGTAGTAGGGGAATAAAAATGTGACTGGGCTATGACCTCCAGGTGGTGATTGTAAAGGTAAAAAATCACAAATATAGACAAAGAAAGTCAAGGAAATTACTGTTTTTAGGCATGTACAAATGTTTTCTTTTTTTTAGCTTTCTCTGCACAGTTTGTAATGTACAGGATATTCAATAGTCATGTTAGCATTTATTAACTTGGTGTCTAAGTGATAAAGTAGCAGCTCTGCTCAAGTGCCTTCTCCAACACTGACAGATAGTAGTAGTAGTAGTAGTAGTAATTGTAAAATTCATATATTCACAATCCTCAGTAATAGTAGAATTGTCAGCTTTATAAATAAGTAAATTACCAGTACAATATGCAGTGTAGTTAGACCTGTTAATGTGTGTTCAGACTAAACGCAGAGCAAATTTTAGAAGTGCTGCAATTGCAAATAAAGTCAATTCAAAGACGCAAGTGGATGCGAATAGTTTTCACGCCTGTGTCAGATGTTTCTACTTACTTACTTTTTGACTCCAATTCATGAAAGTATGGAAATATGAGGAAAAACGAGAGAGACTGGAAGAAATAAACAGAACGAGTCCCTGCTCAGTTCTGAAATCAGTCTGAGCTGCCACACACCAGTTGGTACATACAACTAGGTAGTAATAGCTGACGTCTAACCTTTAGCTAACCCTTAGTGTACCAATGTTGTGCATAGATACTATCGATCCCGTAGACATCCAGTAATTAAGCTAAGAGACGTGACAAATGCTTCAATGAGCTTTTCTGACTCTGTGTGAGTAGCTAAAATAGTGCAGTTCCCCCAAAACAGAGCATGGTGGGTGGAATTGGCCATTATGCAGTATGATTGGCAGATTTGGCTAGGATTTGGCAGTGCTGACTTGGACTGATGTCGGCTGAGATTTAGCTTTGGTTAGCAGAACTTCGTGTCGGAGTCGACCCTTGGAGTTATTAATTATGAGTCTGGCATGAATGTGCCAACAAGATGTGCTAGATTTAGGCTGTTTGGCACAGCGTCTTTGGCTGCCTGGTTAATTTGTTTGGTTTATTTTTCCCATAGAAGACTTTTTATATGGCATATAAAGGAGGATATACATACACTTAATTCACAATTTAAAAAGTGGACAAAGTGGATTTAAGTAGTTTTATTGTTTATTTTTGACCTCCAAACCTCTAGCCATTGGTCTTTGGTTTGATCCACTCAGATGAAGTCAACATTATACCCATGGTCCATTTTCCTATTAGTAATCATACACTTACACCATACAGGATGTAACCTCTCAGGGATATAGTCATGAATGTGATTAGCTGAAAAACACTGGACTATGTTACCTGTTAATCTAAGTATGAATGATATATTATATCAGTAAATAAACTGATGGAAAAATACAGTTTTTTGTTCAAACAACAGATTTCTTTAACATTTTCATTCTTTCTCAGTTATTCTTAACAGATAGGAAACTCTAAATGCTCCTCTAGGTGCTTTTAGAAGAACGTATAAAGGTTTAAATCTTAGCTGTTGTAAAATCTGTGTCAATCACCGCTGTCGTGGCTTGTTGCATAAGTATGTAATGAAAGACGTGATTCATTCTGCTAAATCCGTTAACAGGAGGGTGTTGCTGGGAATTTCTTGTTAATTTAATTCTCTCGTGACTTTCCCCTTTGTTAGCTTCAACATAAGTAGATTTTGCACACTTCCTGTTCTGGTCATGTTGTGTTTGAAGAGGTCCTGAAGAGGCGAACATGTTGATACTGAGTGGAGGAGACACAGAGGCAACATGCAGCTGGGGGATGGACAGAGGGAGAGGTGTGACGTCCAGTCTGTCACACTAATCTACAAGTCTGTGACCCCACATAACACAGCAAGTGTTGTGGAGACACACACACACACACACACATTCCACCCGGCTCCCTGCTCTCTGATAGATGGCAGTAGTTAATGAAGCGCTGCTTTTGAAGTAGATAAGATGTGGAGAGAAGAGGGCTAGAAATGCTAATGTCATTATGTGGTTAGGGCAAGGGCTACGCTGGAAGGTGTTGGGGGGAAGCTATGCATGTAAGTGTGAGTGTGTGTTTCGTGGGATTGGACTCATATGGGCCTTTGAAGTCCAATCCTGATATCTTTTTAAATGAAACGGGCAAGACTGTGTTTTGTGCCCATATTCAGTGTTCAGGAGAAATTGCACACAAAACATATATTGTTGTTTAATATATTTTTAATGGGTTAAATTCTTAACGATTAACAATTAATCATTAACATCCCTAGTTGGGAACCACTATTTTAGACAATATTGTGCTTCCGACTTCCGCAACACGTTTGGTGAAAGCCCTGTCCTGTTTCAACATGACAATGTCCCCATGCACAAAGCAAAGTCCATCAAGAGATGATTTTCGCAGTTTGGTGTGGAAGATCCTGACTGGCCTGTACAGAGCTGACCTAAACCCCATCCAACACCTGTGTCCGACCTCACCAATGCTCCTGTGACTGGATGGGAGCAAATCCCTGCAGCCAGGTTCCAAAATCTTGTTGAAAGCCTATATAGCTGCAGATTAATACCCATGGTTTTGGAATCCCACATGGGTGTAATTTTCGAATGTCTACATACTTTTGTCTGTGTAGCATATACACTCAAGCCAGTCCATCATCTTTCTCTCCTCCACAACTGGTGCAATATCTCCTCTGAAGCAGCCAGTGCCGTGACAAATGAGTATAGAAACATTGAAGAGACATGCATCATGAACACACATAAGCAACATGCTATGCACAGACACACACACACACACACACATACACATGAAATATACATGTGAAATGACATGCAGAAAGACAAAGGTAGAGGCTGTAAAAAGGGAGCGATTTCAGCCATATTGCGCTGCAGTTCAACACATTCATTCATGAAAAAGCTCCAGAAACTCTTTCATCTTTAGTCTGTGCAAATATGGAGTTTTCCCAATTGTGCAGCACTGCCTCAGTCTCTTTGTCACACACACGTACACACACACACACACACACACACAGCTAATCAGCTCAGATTGGTGTGCGACTGAACACCTCCCCAGCTTGTGACAAAAAGCCTCCATATGAATATTAAACACAATTTCAGACTGCGTGTGTGTTCCCCTGACATATGGCTGCTTACACGTGTCTTATGTAATTTGTCACCAGGTGTGTGGATAACAATGGCCTTTACCTGTATGAGTGATGGAGCTGAAGGCTGAGTTTACAGTGTGTGTGTGTGTGTGTGAGTGAGTGTGTGTGATACCTAGCCAGGCTGTGATGGCCTCTTTAATTCCCTCCGTGATTGATTCCCCACTCGTCTTTTCCTCGGTGCTGACATCGAGAGAGCGCGTGCAGAGCAACCAGGAAGTGAATTACCTTGAGCTGACACCTTCCCACGGGATGCACATTTCCCAGCAGGCTTTGCTGATGCCAAGAGATTGCCTCGTGTTGTCTTTTTCCCTCACGGTCTCTGTCTCACACTCACAAGTGCACACAGAAGCGATGCACTTGTCATATGTGCCACAGGCTCGTAGATGCAGCATCATGAGGACGTATGGATATATGTATGCACACACTCATATACACTGCATGTCAGCCCACACATAGCTAACATAACTCGCACATGTGTGATTTAGTGAGGCAGAAACTACTCTGGTGTCCTTATTTCATTTTGATAGTAATGGTTAGGGGCTTTTCACCATGTGGTAGATATCTTAGCTGTCAGAAATTGTGGTGTCGCGGCAGATCTGCTGAGAAGTTTAAGTGTGTCATGTTTATTTGTACGTCAAGTTATTCACATAGTCTTGTTTGGCACTTCCTGTTTTATTGTGTAGGTTCCTTTTGTGTCTGTACCTGACTTCCTCCCTTTGTGTGTTTTCCCGCCGTGTTGATTGTCTGCCCTGCCCCGGATTGGTTTCACCTGTGCTCCCTCACCTTTTGTATATATAGTCTTGGTCTCCCCTTGTCCTGTGCCAGTTCGTCTTGTTCAGTTTGTGTGTCAGTCGGTCCAAGCGAGCCAGCGTACCAGCGTACCCCCATCCCTTAAGCTACTGTCAGGTTTTTGTGTTTTTCTTTGTACTTTGGTGTTCCTCCTTTCTGGAGCGTTTTTGAGTTTGTACTTTGTTAGTGTTTCCTCTGCAAGAGTGATTTTTTGTTGTACTTTGTATTATCCTCCTTGTGAGCGGTTTTTGTTGTACTTTGCCTTAAATTGAAAGCGTCTTTTTGTTGTTCTTGTTTTTACAGTAAAGAGCTTAAGTTTTGAAACATCTGAGTTGTGAGTCGTGCATTTGAGTCCTGCTTCCCGTGCCACAGTTCGTAACTGAAATTTCCGAACGCTGAAAATTTTTTTCCCCACTCGGCTGGCTGTAATTATGGTCTCAGTGATGTGACATGAATGAAACATTAGTTTCAGGTGTTAAGTCATAGACTAGATGAATCAGAGAATCACAAAAGTTATTACGAATTATGAATGTCTGAACCAAATTTTATGGTAATCCATCCAATAGTTGTTGAGACATTTCACTCAAAACCACAAATGTCACCTACAGGGTGGCACAAGAGAAAAAGTCAGAGGATCACCAAAGTCATTAGGATTCATCCTCTGGGCACCATGGATGTCTGTACAAACTTTCATGGCAATCCATCTAATAGTTGTTGAGATAATTCAGTCTGAATCAAAGTGGTGGACCGACAGACCAACAGTGCCAGTAAGTGAGTAATCCACTGTAGGTAAAAGCAAGTTGGAAAAGATGTGTTTTAACTTTTTTTTAAGTTGTAAGAAAGGTGGATGTCCTCACATCTATAGGTAGGCTGTTCCAGAGTCTGGGGTTCAAGCCAGAGTTTAGATCAAAACTTATTCCTGTAACACAGCTTTACCTTCATCCATTACAGGTGAGTGCAGGTAGACGTTTGAAAAGTTTATTGAAGAGGCTGACCTGCAAATTTAAAAAGTTATATTAGTTTCTGGATGGGAAAAACTTTGAGGCTCAATATCTCTAACTTAAACTACTCTGAATGCAGATGGAGCGTCATCCAGCGCCGCAATTCACCCCTCTCCTCCCGTGCGATTCTAACTCCATCACCAGTGTACTCTATCTTCTTGATAATGAGCCTCAATAAATGGACGCTTTCCATAAGTCTGTCTCGCCATAACCTCATTCTTCGTTTCCCCTGGCCAACTAGAACTATGTGATGAATGAGTCTTTTTTAAAAATATATCAAATATTCATCTGCCCCTAAACTACTGAATGAGAAATTGAGAATATATCATTCACCGAGTGCTCATTTTACATTCCCCTACTCCCAAATTCAGAGTTCACTTATTCCCGACAAGAAGCGAGTCTCAGAAAGCAGCCGAGTTATCCTGCAGATTGTTTTATGCATGGCGGTTAAGTGCGAGGCTCCTTTGACTGATGGGAAGGCAAATCGGTATCCAAAAACGCTTTCTTAGTCATGATTAGACTTGCCTGCGGTGCATTAAATTGGACCTTTACTAAGATTAGAGAGATGGGAAGAAAACAGGGAGGGCATGAAAAGGGGGAAAAGGAAACATCTTTTATTTTTTACTCGTTATTTTTCCCCAACTCTTTGGACTCTTTGTTCCAAACTGTAATTGAGATTAAGTGTTTTCCAAAGAGGGAGTGGTAGCCACCCCCAAAAGAAAGACAAAAAAAATGAAAGAATAGACAAGAAGCAGAAAACGATGTTTGGTAAACTACTTTTGGATGAATACAGAGTGTGTTTGTGTGTGTTGGGGGAGGAGGAGGAGTGATAGAAAGGTGTGAAGGTGTTCACTGTGGCTTCAGGCTGTATATGTTGTACATTTACACACCTGGCAACCCCCGAGGGACGGGTCTGAAAATTAGAAGTCTAACCTCCACACAATCTTTCTCTCACCCCTTCTCTCTCTTCCCTTCATCCTTCACATTTGTGAAAAGTTCCTCATCTATTATGTAGACCTTAAAATGATTAAAAGAACAAGTAAGAGGATATCATTATTTATTATGAATTGTTCTTGTTAAATTGAACAAGATAAGTTTTTCTAGCTACATATTAGAACTTTTTTTAACTTAAATTTTTTCAACATAATTCAACCATTTTGTCCTTCTCTTTTTATACAAACAGTTATGCCGTATTTTAAAGGTGAGGAGGAATGATGTGAAGAGCGTGAGAGGAAAGTTCAAACCCTGCCTACTTTCCCACCTCGGCACACCTGGCAAATAGCAGAAAGGAGTTTCAGACACTGTTAGATGATCTGACAGGCACCTTGTTTGAAGGATACCGAGGCCCTGAACCTTACGACACATGGGACGCAGGTCACGAAACTTGATCTCAGCCGTCAAAGTCCTGAGCTTTGTACATTCACAACTCACAACTCACAACCCATGACTTCTGTTCAGTATAAGGCTGCTACGCTTCCTGGATTGGACACTTTTTCCCATTTAGAAATTTGTTGACATGTTTTTGTTTTTCTCATTATAGTCACATACATTTTTTTTTTAATATTCTCAGCAAATATTTGTCTCTTTTATCGACCCTTGGCAAGAACAAAACTAGCATCAGTACAAATCCGACCCTCATAAGTACTTTACTTTCCCTTCACCCCTCATCCCTCCTTCTCTGTTTCTGACTCACTCCCAATATAACGGGAGACACTGGAGCTCTGCTGAGTAAGCACTCCTAAATCTTGAACTAGTGAATACAGCAGAGCCCCCCTGCAGACTTCAACCTACGCACCAACCCTTTGTGTGTGTGATTATGTGCGTGTGTGGCTGTCTGTCTAAGCCCGCCTGTCTTTCCTCATGTCCTCTGGTGTCTTTCCTTCTGTCTTTCTTCTTGTCTCTTTTCCCCCCGTTTGCTCGCTTGTATTTCATTATTGTTTTGTCCATGCATTCTTCTTCCTCGCCTCTTTGTCTGTATCTGGCAGCATGTGTGTTTGTCTGTCTGCTCCCTGTCTGTGTTTCTGGCTTCTCCACACAGCCAAAATTATTTTTATAGCTTCTCCCCTGTGTCTCCACCCCCACACCCCCTCGTTTTTCTGTCTCTTTTTTTTGAAGTGGATGAGTAAATGAATCTCTTTGTCTTGCACTGTAGTGTAACCCGCTAATCAGGCCATTCACCGATTACACGCTTCACGCTAATCATGTATGCGTGTGTCTGACTGTGTGCATGTGCAATGCCTTTGCGATGGTGTGTACATGTTTGTGTGTGTATGTTATTTTGCCTGGTACAACAGCGAGGGGCATTAGTTGACACTAAGCCTTCTTCACGGTGCCGTCAGCTCATTGTTTGGTGAGACATTCAGGTGCAAAAATGCAAAATGCGACACACCAAATCTGTAAAAATTATGTATTTACAGCGACTTCCTGCTGTGCTTTTTGTTACCTGCATGGCTGTGTCTGGGAATGTGTGTATTTGTGTGTGTGTGTGTGTGTGTGTGTGTGTGTGTGTGCGGAGAAAAAGAGAGATGGAGGGGTAGAGGAGAGAGATAGGGGTAGCAGGCGAGGTAGGAGGGATGAGGAGGAGGAGGAAGAGGAAGGATGCGAGAGGGGTGGAGGAGCATAGAGGGGAAAACCAATTATCGTCCAGATAACAGGCAGGCTATGGATTTTCTACCAGGCCTCTTCTGAAGCTCCTCCATTCTGTTTCTTTCTCTCTCTATCTATTTCTGTCTCTCCGCCCCTGTAGTAAATTTAAATTCCAATTCAGGGGAGCTTTATTGACATGACAGAAAATCCCAGTGTTCGAAACGGTATAGACTCTATAATATACTGTGTTGTTTTTGGCTCAGAGTGTGTGTGTGTGTGTGTGTGATCTGATTAACTACAGGAGACGACCTGTTGAAATGTGTCAGACAACAGAGACTGACATCTTGTCAATATGCCCCCTGCCTGTGTGTGTGTGTGTGTGTGTGTGTGTGTGTGAGTCACTGTGACTGGCGGGCAGTCACATTATCTAATCTGCATTGTCACGTTGCCCTTCTGCATTAAGGGGTTTTGTGCCCTTGACAGTTGTGTCGCAGCTTACAGCCTCTCAACGAGGGCTTTTAGATTTTACAGAAAGAGATTGATGATGATTTTTCCTTATCTGTCAAACATTATCAATTAGAACATCAAATTCTTTGCATTTGTGGCAAAACTTACCTAGCAAAATCTGGCACCATAACAGTGCGGCGATTTGAAAGTATCGGCAAATGCTAAATATGCATATTGGTCTATTCAGTATCTTTAAACTTATAACTAAGTGACAGAATTGAAAATGTTGTTAGAGTTTAGACGTTAGAAGTGGTCTTCCTGTACTCAAAAGTGCTCCAAGTTGTACCTTAATTAGCTGTATATTTATTCATTTACAATGTAGAAGAATAAAAATCATGACACGATCGAATGTTTTGGCATTAGCTAAACCAGTCTGAGCCAGTTAGCTTTGCTAGTTGGACATAATTGTTCCGGTGAAACAAGGGAAAGTGCAGCTTCACTGTAATTAACAGCAGCCTGTTAAAGAGCTTGTGCATAGCTGTTAATTGAGCCTGTTTATGAAAGAAATAAAAGTAATTATGATTTTGGATTTGCATAAATGTGTGTGACAACATGTCATCTTATCATCATTGCTGTCACTGCTTTCAAATTAAGCTAGTGACATGCTACACTAATTTTATTTGAAAGCATCTCAGCAGTCACACGACATCTGGAGCAAGCAGGAGTGCTTAGTGTTTGTCATTTACACATGCAAAGCTCAGTCTAGTAACAAACGGAAGCTGCAGAGAGAAACTAAATATGCCATCAGAGAAGAGATATTGTCCTAAATAAATTCTGGTTTTGAAATAAACATGTACAAGGAGGCAAGTTTATTGTATATTTCCCACAGCAGGTCATGTTCATTAAAAGCTAGGCTTAGATCAGTAAAATTAAAGGGTTAGTTCACCCAAATTACAAAAAAAGTGGTATCTATCCATGCATGTAGTTTTGAAGTATCCATCTCAGAGATTTCTGCAGCCAAGCCAACACGATATAAGTTAACAGAGTTCCATTTTTGGTTGCACAAAGCGTTGGAAAATGACTATGAATATGAATATATCTTCATTTATGTTATTCCAGAAAAAATGTGCCATTCTTAAGATGAACAGTTTTCATTTGAACTACTTTCTGCTGAAGAAATAGTTCCTCTGAAAACTGAGTAATGGGGACGCTGATTTTGTAAGGAAATGTTGCTGTGGAATTTTTTGCGTTGTTGCGTTACTCTAAGAGTTGTTTCTCATTTTTAGTTTACCCTCACTGATATAAATTGGATGGACACAATTTCCTGTCAGTATAATGCAATGCAGTTCAACAGCACCGCAAACTACAGCCTCCAAAATAAAGTTGAATCAATGCCTCTTTAAAACAGTTTGAACTAAAAATAAACATTATAAGCTTCTTGAAGGGACGATTTATTGCAGGACTGTTGTATTAGACTGCAGTAGTTTTATCTAGCTGTACCTAATAAACTGGCAACTGATTGTATGTTGGTTTTATGTTGGTTTAACCTTTAAGTTAACAAGTGATTGTTATTTGCTGCTGTTAAGTGCTGCTGTATTAGGCTTTTATAACTGGTTTTCATTATTTTATTTTCATTTTTGCAGGTATGATGACTTAAAGTAGTGATACTGTATTAAAATAAAACATATAGTGTCTTCACTGTTTGTAAAAATAGCATGTTTCATAGCTGTGGAGTGGATACGTCCACCTCCCAATATGAACTAATATGAAGTGGATTTACAACAAGCTATACAGTGACTCATCATTTCATTAGTATTAATCTTTACTTTTCCATTATCTCCTTTTTTCTCCTTCCTTTCTGCGTCCTTCTCTTTGGCCCATCTCTCCTTATTCCCTCTATCATCCCATCTTTACAGCTGAATCACTGTCCTCCCCCCCTCTCTCTCTTTCTTCCTGCATGTCTCTCACTCCATCTGTCCCCTGGGCTGACTGCTTTTAGACTTTAAACTCTTTAAAAGGATCTTTTCCCAAACACACACTTGACCTCACTTCTCTCTGATAGTCTGTCCCTGCTTTGGACACACACGTCTTTCTACGCACACACACACACATTTCACTCTGCAGTGTTTACACAATTAATTTGAAGGCAGCCAGTAATGTGCCTGCATTGGTTGGTTAAATGTATCAGGGTGAATGTCAGCAATATTTCAGTCTGTTGAGCATCTGAAGAACCTGAGAGACAGAGAGAGAGAAAGGTCTGTCGGCCCTCTCATCTGTTTGAAAATGTCATCATGCCGCTCTTCATCCTTTCAGTTGTCTGTTTGTCATCCCACTCTGTAATAACAAACAAATAACAAATCATATAGCAGTCGAGTTTTGAGTACAGTGGAATCTTACAGTTAAACAAACTTAGTATTTGAGGTTGCAGGTTGGATAATTTAGGAGTCAACAGTGTCCACAGACTGAAACATACATCGTTTTTATGTATGCATTTACTGTATGTATGTGTGTGTTTGTGCAATTTATTGGAACGATCCCAAATCTCACTGTCACGCATTAAAGTAATCATGAAGGCAGATGAGAGTCTGCTTGTGTGTTGATTGGATTAGAAATTATTTGACCAGTTCTGCAGGATAGTGGAACATTTAACATGATACATTTGAGATTAATCCCAGAGATTTTGTCTTCCGTGCTAAAGCTCTATATGTTGTCCATATCGCAAATATAGGAATGTACTATATAGCACTTTGTACAGCTGTCAACAGTGCACTGTTGCTCTGTGTACTTACATTTTGTACTAACGGGAAATGACAGAAATAGTGAGCGAAACCATGAATATATTATTATGCTTTCTGAGATGTTGCTACAGCTGCCCACATTTTGTACTTTTACTTTTTCATTTAAAAAATTTTCATTTTTTTTTTTTTAACATGACTTGTGAAGTGCTTTACATTGTGAAACAAACCCATACTCAAAATGGAGCCTATCTTGTATAGAAGCTGGTATTGTTTGGTACTGCATTGTTTCATTTAGTCTTTTTTGCCTGCGTGAACGAAGGCACTACAAAGCCCGGTTAGAATTTGATGCTGATATGCAGCTGGGACACAGGTTGTTTTGGTGGAAATGCCAGCAGTACCTGAAACCTACCTGAGCTGCCGATGAAAACGCTATCGCAAACTGCCTCATTTGAATCACACAATAATGTATTAAAGTATAATTATTTGCTTATATTCAGATGCCTTTGACTGCATTTCAGTCAGTATTTACTTAAAGGCTTAACTACTGTTGATACCAACTGGTGTGTGGTTTAAGTTTGTTTTAAGGTCAACAAGAGAGATGATATTTTAACATGAAAGATATTGTGTGTGTTTGTGTCTTTGTTTGGATGCCTGAAGATGAGATGTTTCTGAGAGTGTGTATGAGAGTGCTTACGGTCACATTTGTGTTGTGTTTTTTTGTCTCAGTGTTCTGCGAGTGAACTCCAGACAGTCCTCAGTGTCTGACTGGGCTGTAAATAGCTATGGGAAAGCCAGAGAGAAACAAACACACACACTCATTCACACTCTTTTTGGACGTTTTCTTTTCAGCACCCAGAGATTTGGCTTCTGGGTAAAGCTCTCTTTCTCCCCATCCCTTTATTCTCTCCCATACCAGTTTGGGTCTCTCCTCTCCTCACACAAAAATATCACACAGTGATTCGGTTTCTAACAGTTACATGATTTCTTATGAGGTGTTTTTCTCTGAGTGTGTGTGTGTGTGTGTGTGTGTGGGTAATATGCACAAGCTTTTTCCACACAAGCCTGCTCTCTTTATGTGTTTTCCAGAATTGTTTTTCTTGTCTTACTTGTGTGTTTGTGTTGACTTTGGGTAGATACTATGAAGTTTCATTGGTATGAAATCCTTTTTATTGATCATGGGAGTGTGTGCATGTGTGTATTGCTGCAGTGGTTCCCAAAGTGGGTGCTGCAGCCTTACAGAGCTTTAACGAGCGGCCGAAGGGTTTAGCAATATTTGTTCATTTCCTTTTTTTACTGTGCATTTTAATAACATTTCACAACATTAAAAAAATTAAGTGACATTTAAATTAACGTTTTCATGTACGTTTTCAAACATATCAAAATGGAAAAAAATAGCAATGAACATTCAAATTACTATTTTAAAAATCCTGTAAAATAGGCAGTTATGTTAAGGAAAGTGGGATGAGAGTTAATTGCAAAAAAAAACCTCCCCTCCATGTTAAAGAAATAGATTGACACTCTGGGAAATGCACTTATTCGCTTTCTTGCGCAGAGTTAAATGAGAAGATTGATACGATTGAAAAGATCTATCCATTAAATTTGAATTCGGTGCCAGGAGACACTTAGCTTAGCTTAGCATAAAGACTGGAAGCAGGGGGAAACAGCTAGCCTGGCTCTGTACCAGCTCCTCTAAAGCTCACTAACTAACACATTGTATCTCGTTTGTTTAATCCAGACAAAAACGTGTAAAAAGTGTAAAAAAGATAATTTGCTGTTTTACAGGCAGTTATGTGCCGGACTATTTCTTGGCTGGGAGCAGTGACCTCTTGGAGTAAAACTGCAACTTGTTGTTTTAACACTTTGTTTTTGTACAGATTAAACAAAGGAGTGTTAATTAGTGAGTTTTAGAGGTACTGGTTCATTACAGGTTAATTTTTTATCTTTGGATAGCTGTTTCTCCCTGTTTCCATGCTAAGCTATGCAAACCAGTTGCTGCCTGTAGCTTCATGTACAGATATGAGAGTGGTATTGATCATCCGACATACTCATTGTTTTTATCATAACACATAAGTACTGATCTAACATGGTGAGCCTGACCCGCTTGTTTCCAATTTAGCTTCTTAAAATTTTCAAGACACACAGTCAGCGTCTTGAAATTCAGCAGAATAAGCTCCCTGCGTATCACAAAATAACACTCTTTACAGGCAAATTCTTGAAATAAGGCGATATGAAATGGAAACAGTTGAACTTATCTCAGCCCCACTGGGAGTTTAAGACTCAACATGAGATGAAATGACTTGTTAGGGTGAATACGCCGCAGAAACAGCTGATATTCATAGACGATTGTAAGGAACAGAGAGGGAGAGAGTGTAGAGAGAGATGTGGCGTAGCTGATAGAGGGATGGAGAGATGACAGAATCATTATGGTAATGCTCTTTCTTTCTCTCATTTCTAAACTAAAATCTGAACCGCAGATTGCTGTTTCCCAGGCTGCTCAGACAGCCATCGCAGACATACTGATAGTGACTGGCATCCAGGCCATTTTCACAAATGAATGGAACTTTCACAAATGATCTGTCACTGCTTCTCTCTACTGCTCTCCATGGTGTGATGGCATGTCTCTGCACCAGGCCTCGGACACACACACATTTATAAACACACACCCGTAACTACGCACGTCCCAACTGTCATCTGCCACCTCGGCTCAGCGGGAGCAGTCAGCCTAGATCTCCATCCTCTGCTTCCTGAGGTGTGTTAGCTGGATGAGGGGGTGTCTGACCGTCTGTTACTGCCATGGAGGGCACTGGTGAGGGGCAGGACCGGGCACCAGCAGGTCCCAGCGGGCATCACCCTGCCTGCCCCTGACCAGAGACTCGCTGCAGGGCTGCTCACGTGTCACAGACAGGCCTGTTTGGTATGTGGTTACTGTTGACCACATGCCTGATGTGCTTTATGTCCCTTTTACATACTGTACACTGATAAAATGATGAAACCTGTGCCTCAGTGACGTGATTAAAAACATTAAACATTTAAGTGTAAGTATGTTGCACTTTTTCACAAAATCAAGTTACTACATTATTCATTTGCAACCCATGTAGCCATCCTAAAATATATTGTAGAATAACTCTGTTCCATTATGTCGCAGTGCCCCCCGCTGCCTCATTTAACGTTACTGTAAAGCAGTTGCATTGTACAAACAGCCTGACCTTTATCCATAATTTCTTTTTCATCTGTGGTGTCAAATTCAAAATGATTTTTCACATTTCTTCTCAGATAGATTGGTGTCCTGCTTATCTGTTCAACACGGCTCACTGGTGTTCTACATTTTGTGTTAGCATCAAGAACAACAAAAGCTTAGATTGGGCAGCAAGACATGCAATGGGTCAGACAGTCAAACAATTCTAGCTGAAGTAAAAAGTAAAATATATGCCCTGTTACTTTTCAAGAGATCATTACGCATAAAAGATAGATTCTTTTCCTGCTTCCGAATGGTAGTTTGAATTTTTAATAAAAAGTGACAGCCCTAGTATGCATTGTATGTATGCATGTGTCGGTGTGCATTTTGGTACTTTAAATTTGTTATTACATATAAATTACATATAATGTCATAGAGGACTCCTGTGAGTATGAGTATGCAATTTAGTTTTCAATACACTATACTTAGTTATATGACCTCAGACTGCACCATAGTCTAGATATTATATCACTGAGACATATTACCAAATTTCAAATGGCATTTGCATACGAGCTGTAAAAACAAAACAAAAAAAAGAATGTCCTCCAAAAACTTTCGGAGGACATTTTAGAGCTAATTTGGCATTATTAATATTTTTTATAGACTTTGGAACGGCTTACCTGAGGCAGTCAGATTCTCTGTAGTGTCAGATTTTAAATGTCTACATTCAGTTCTTCTTGACTCTTACGTAACGATCTTTATGAACTGGCTTTGACCTTCCTCTTTTGGGGGTTATGTTTCTCTTTGCTTTTATTGTCAATGATCTCTTAAATGTTGCTGTTTTTTTGTTGCACCATGTAAATAAAGATGATGTTTTTATGATTGTAAACATTTTCTAGTCAGCAGAATTCAACGTAGAAGCCCTAAGAAATTATGGCATGCAGTCTGTCCGTACATCTGTCTGTCTGTCTGTGCGGGTTCATGTTGTGGAGCCCTTTGGCCTGCCCTGATGGATGCACTTCTCCCTGAATGCCCTCTTAGCTTAGCAGAGTATAATGGCTGCTCAGAGGTCGCGACCTCTCTAATGAGCAGATAATTCGTTGATGCAGTTCCAGTTGTTCTGCTCTCCCACCCCGAGGCTATGAGTTAGCATATTTAACTGTGTGTGTGTGTGTGCATGCCCAGGAGCTGTTTCTGTCAGCAGTTATGTGTTAGCCTGGGAGCTTAAGACATGAAGTGTGGATGTCAGCACTGATCCTCGTATAAAGATTAGACTAAATATGTAGTATGTGGATGTCATGTGCTATCTCTGAGGCTGCAAATATCGATACATAGTCTGCCTGTAGCTATTTGTTTCTTACATCAGGGCCTAAATTATTTACAATACACACTCTCTGCTGACTGAGTGTACATATACTTAACAGACACATTAACAATGATGCTATGCAAGGATTAGGGCTGCCAACTACCATTTATGATTATTTTCTCGATTAATTGATTTTGTCTATAAAATGTCAATGATGAAAAAAGGCTGATCACAGTTTTGTAAAAGCCAACGTGACATATTCAAATTGCTTGTTTTTTTCCTTTTACTATATGTAAGACAAAGACTAGCAGCAAATTCTCACATTTGAGAAGTTGTGAACATTAAATGTTTTGCATTTTGCTTGAAAAATGACTCAAACAACTAATCGATAACCAAAAATAGTGGCTGATTGATGATTGTCTGTCGATTGACCAAACCAGTGGTTCCCAACCTGTGGGTCGGGACCCATCAAGGGGTCCCAAGATACACCTGAGGGGTCAAGAGACGATTAAAGGGATAAGAATAAACAAACAAACATTTTTTACTAAAACAAAATTAGGACTTTTGTATAGAATTTTTGCTTAAACAATCTGAGAATCTCTTTGGCTGAACTGCCTACCAATCACATCCACAGTGAAGCCATAACCTGTTATTAGGGGTTGCAAGTAGACTTTGCTTCATTTGGTCTCACAAGCCAAAAACGTTGGGAACACTAGACTAATTGATTATCCGCCTTATCGTTTCAGCTCTAGCAAGGAAGCAAGTGTAATGACTGTGAGCTGCAAAGAGATATTGCTAGCTGAAATCCTCATATTCTATATCCACTCTACTCTTAACAACCTCTTGTGTGTTGAGCTATAATGCATATGATTAACTTGGATTTCAATTAAAATGGCATCTCATTCCAAGGTCACAGTATTTTCTTAATTGCTGGAAGATGTTTAAACTAAAATAAGGAGCTTTTCAACTCGACTGTGTGACATTTTCTTTGGTAGTTGTTGTGTTTGTCAAACTGAACTCCCCCAAAATGGCCATGACTTTTAGTACTCTAAGCATCAGTTCACTTGATCTCCATTTCTAAGGGGTTGTGTTTAATGAGACTGAGGTCTTACATTAGTCAGACCTTTCTCGTGTTTGTGTGTTTTAGCACTCTGGGAGAGCAGGAGAAAAATATGGCCGAGGTTTTTGTCAACTCCAGTAAGAGTTTGTGTTTGTACCTCCAGTCATAGTTCAGGTTGGCATTCAAAACAAATAGCCAGTAATTGACTTGGGACACACAAGGTGACTTTTGAGGTCAAACTTTAAGGTTGAAGGGAAAATTTCCTGTGAAACACATCAGAAAAAATGCTGTTTTTTTCAACCTGGTTGTGCTCCTCGAAGCCAAGACTCTAGAAGATAAAAGCTACTGATTTAAAAGACCGCTGTGATACAGCAAAACCGAATGCCCACATCCTTCAGAGTTCTCCCACAATCCAAAGGCCGCTCCCTCTCTCCTCCTACTGTGGCGATGGGCTTGTGGGAGTTAAGTCACTGCTCAGCCCGGGATTTTATTGATCCGTTATGGAGGAGTCCTCTCTGGCAGCTTCCCTTGTTGCCTATGAATCATCTGGGTAACTGTGTGGTGCATCGTCCTGCTTGGCACTGTAACGCATAAAAAAAAAAGAAAGATGTACTGGAAGGTGTGTTGATGGTACATGGAGTTTTCCTTCACACAACCTCTCGCCCTCTCGCCCTCTCAAGTTCTCTCCTTTTTTAAGCCATTACTGTAACGCTGAGCTGAATAATCACTCTGCTGGCTGGCACGATAGCAACTCAACACTCTCATTAATATCAGTGACAAAAGAATTGATTACAACTGTAATTTCTACTCATACCAGTCAATATTTTACTTTGCGTAAGACTTGAACAGGCAGTTCAGGCGCTGAAGATAAGATGAATAGGGTCTTGAATGAATAAGGATTTGACTGATTGATGTTGCCCCAATTACGGGAGAGTTTTCTTTTAGTTTGAGGTGAAAGTGGCTTAAAGTTATGTTAACATTCAGCCTTACTCACCAAAACGCATTGTGTTTGTCCTTTCTCATAAAACAGGTATTTTGAATCCAGCGTTGTTTAAATCCATGTTTATTTGCTAGCAGTCTGGAATAGCACAAAAGTGTGAAAGAATTGGCGGGACTGTGGAGCGTGTCGCACGAAACGGGGACCGACTCCACAGGGAACTTTAAGTTTGGGTGCATATAAGATCATTAGGAAGTTGGTTTCATGTGTGCGCAGCATAGCTAAATGCAGCTTCACCGTGTTTTGACTCAAGGCCCTGACTGCTGACTGCCTCGTAAAGATCTTACGGACTTGTTAGGTTCGGTAGTAGCATCAATGATGCACCATCTCGGCGTGTTGCTCTGCGCTGCCTTACTCTCCATCTCCCCCGCCTCCTCGCCCCCTGTCACTTTGTCATCCGTGGCCCTCACACATCTGCCTGGTTGTGATAATAGCTATCCCTGTCAACAAGAAGCAGGGGAGGGCAGCAGAACGCCGAGGGGCCTCCACAGCTCACACACACACACGCACACACACACACACACACACTGCACCAGCCACACAGCCTCAATTAAATTACAAAATGTGTTCCCCTGGCCTGATGATTGCGGGATCGGTAAATGTTTGCCTGCTCAATGAACGCTTGGTTGCTGCCCGGAGCCGGAGAGTTAGTTAGCATGCAGGATGCTCATGGAAGGCTGAACAGACAAGTGGGAGAATGAAAGGAAGAGGAGGATGAGAGGAGAAAAGAAAAAAGAGAGAGCAAACTACCAGCTCACCAGCACCACACTACATTTAGTCTTTCTTTCTTATTCTACAACACACACACAGTTTGAGGGATTTTCTAAAAAACTAAACTGCTGATGTCAGTAATCAGAGCTGCTGAAATGGGTTAAGTTATCTCATCTCCTCTGCAGATTAGTTCTCTCATTTTAAAGGATAGTTTTGGATTTTCTTCAAGTCACACATTCCCATATGTGAGGAAAGTGAGGAAACACTCTCTTGGGTAACACAAATTGGGATATTGTACTAAAAAGACCATAACTTTGGAAGATACCCACTTAATTTGGCTAACTGACCTTTAGCACAGGACTGTAGATTTGGTATGGAACAGGGGGAAAAAAACGAAGACTTCATGTTGCATTGAACCATTTAAGACAGACATTTTTTGCAGTGTGTGAAATTTGTAAGTGATACCATCCGTCTTCACTGCTCAGCGTCCCGGTGGGTCTTGCTGAGTCACATATTCCAGGTCATCTAAGTGTGTGAGAGAGAACGGCTGTGAATGAGCACGCATTCGTACCTTCGTGATTGTGTGTGTCTGTGTGCGTGTCTTGTTTTGTGTGTATCTCATTCTTTTTAGTAGAAAGGTCTTTGGCGTCAGCTGCGATTTCCTGGCACGATCTAAACCATGCAAACTAGACAGGCTGTGCTGTCTGCTCTGTGTCTCCCAGACAACCGCTGCGGGTGAAACTGAGGGGTCAGAGGGATAGGGCGACACAGGGTATGTGTGTCTGAGAAAGGGAGAGGGGTGTGCGTGTGTGTGTGTGTTGCTGTCCCGAGGATGTTTTGCTGCTGATTCAGAGGCCCAATATAGAACAGAACACCCGTGCTTTTCATGCATTACTGCATGTGTGGTGTGTTTGTGCTCAGTTTTTAGGGGATGGCAGTGTCGGTCTGTTGGTCTGTTGGTGGAGCACTTTGAGTCCAGTGTGAAATATCTTGAGAACTATTGGATAGATTGCTGGAAGATTTGGTAAAAGATGATCATGGTCCCCAGAGAATTAAACCTTATGACTTTGGTGATCCCCTGACTTATCTAGTACTAGATTTCCGTTTGTCCTGTTCCGATGTTACCATTAACCTCAAGTGAACTGTAAGATTAAAGGATAAGGCTGATGATATTTTATATTATGTCAACAAATCCCATGAAAAGACCAAAACCAACAATGCGTTAGTCTGCGTCTCTCAGCGCTGAGCCCATTCGTTGCTACTGCAGACACAATTCTTTCAAAAGCAGGTCATGAATATGTTGTTTCATATTTTAAAAAGGCTAAATAATTTCCTAAAACAGCTGGGCATTGTATATTTTAGAAAACTTTATTCAAACAGTAAGCAGTGCATTTGTTTGGGACTATTTTCAGCTGTGGAATGATACACATTTGGTGCTCTAGTGAGTATTTACAGCAGCAGGATGGTGAATGTGAGATCGACTCAAAGTAAACTACTCATTGATGTGTTTTTTACTTGTTTTATTGGACAACAATGGAGCTCTATTGCACAGAGGAATAACTAAGTGTTAATAATAATTAAGTGTTGGCTACATAGACGATATTTATTAGTGGAACCAGTTAATTGTTGGTGTTGGTCTTTTCATGAAATGAAATGTGTTGACAATAAGAAAAATATAAAATATCACCAGGCTTATCCATGCTAATATAGCGGCTTGACAGGCTAACAGCATGCTAACATTAGCACGATGTCATAAAATGAATGAGCTGAAGGTATAGAAAGAGAAAGACTGATTGACTGAATTATGAACCACATGAACTTACTGAGAATAACAGTAGAAAGTAGATAAAATGAGATAACTGAGAAATCTAATGAGTTTTTTTTCCCTGTGTGTGTATATGTGAGTTCATGCATGCACACTTTTTACTGCATCCAGGTGTTGAATTACATAAGCCTGCCTGCCTGGGATGGCGACGCAGCAGTTTTCTGTATGTGTGTGTCTTTATGTATGTGTGTGTTTATGTGTCCACTGGTTGCAGTATGTAGCCCGAAGCTGCAAAGCTGAGCCATGCAAACCCTTTCTCTTTCTCTAACACACACAGACATTTCCTCAGACATCTCTGCACCCACTCACATTCACTCAAGGCTGCACATGCCACATTTCCAGCCCGTCTTACTTTATACTGTAAGTCAAGACGAATCCAACATGTGCAGGAGGGGTTTTGCCGCAGAGCCATGTGCAGCAGATGGAAGTGTATCATATGATATCGAGAATGCTCTTAATACCACACAGACCTTCCTTCACCATGACACACTGATGTGGGTTTGTCTAGGTCAGGGCCAAATTATACTGAGCTGTTAATGCACTCAGGTCAGAGCCGTTTACACAGTAGGTAGTTTTGACCAAGCATGTGTCTCAAATCCCAACACGTTCATGTTCATGTCATTTAATCTGGACGTACTGTAGGAGCTGCAAATTCTCGCAAAACTATTACGCGCTGACTCAACATTTGATCTATTGGCCCTGTGAGTGTAAATGCTTAAAATTGGCTTACTGCATGTGCTATTTACTGTAATTGAGATATAAGATGCTATTAAAATAGATTATTATGTGTGGATTCGCAGCCTCTCAAGTACACGCAGCCAGGAGGTAAACAGTTGGAAATTGGATGAGAAAAATCAATAATGCAAAAATCTAATTATAATAATACCATTTGCAGCACAAATATACTGAGTGTTTATTTCTTTTATATACTGTTGTAACATAATCGTTCTCCTCGTTTTCTTTTCAATTTTTATACCTTGAAGCATATTCTCAGCTGTCTTTCCCCTGAGAGGACCCCGTTTACTGTAAACTGCTCTGATATGTGTCCTCGCAGCAGGAAACAGGACAACTTTTTTATGAAACCCTATTGCCAGACACACAAGTGCATATTCTTGCTGAGAGTTAGATGAGAAGATTGATACCACTCTCATATCTGTGCAGTAAATATGAAGCAGAGACAGTTAGCTTAGCATAAAGACTGGAAACAAGGGGAAACTGTTAGCCTGGCTTTGTCCTAACGTAAGTCACTGCTCCTGGCTGAGAAATAGTTTGACACTTAAGAGGTATTTCGTTATTTTTACACATAATTTACACACAATGTGTTAATTAGTGAGCTTTAGAGACACTGGCTGGCTGATTTGTTTACCTTTGGACAAAGCCAGTCTTTATTCTAAGCTAAGGATACCTACTGGACAGGTATGAGAGTGGTATCAATCTTATATCATCTAACACTCAGCAAGCATATTTTCCTAAAATGTCAAACTATTCCTTCAAGATTTGGCAACTAAAACGTTTGGTTACAGTTGGGGAAAGATTGTGGTTACGGCAAATAAATAGGAAAATGTTAATTACAGATCTGTGACAGGATGCAGACTCCAGACTCAAACATGAAAGTCTGACGCGCTACACACTCATCCTCCATTTGACCTTCACACCCTTACTTTTCCATGAGGAATCATTCAATATGGCCTTAATTCCTAGAATAAAGGGCTGTAAAATCTGTTAAAACCACTCTAACCTTAATTTTCATCGATAGTGTAATTGGTAAAAGGCAAAAATGATGAGCCATGATCTGTTAGTAAAGCAGCTTGTGACTGAGTGACTAAGGTGAATGTTTTCCCTGAATGACCAAATCCTGTTTAAGCTTGCCTGTAGCTTTCCAGAAACTGTGATTGCCCAATTCAGCTCCTATATTAAACATCTTATGATGATGCATCATGCTTCTGCACCAGAAACAAAGATCTTGGTTGGTGACCCTTCCATACGTGCCATTATCTAATTTACACCACTGCTGTGACACGTCTGACCCATGCTGTTAAGCTGATAGTGACCTGAGCTAGTGAACCGAGACAGTAAACCCGGATTGGCCACTTTGCAGGCTCGGCAGACCTAATATTAACAACTGTCACAGTGTTAGAGTGAGAAGGTGTGAGAGTGCTGCTCCCAGACGATCTGTAGCCAACGCTGTGATTGATTATGTTTGTTGCTTTGGTGTATTTGGCTTAGCTGTCCCACATCAGTCACTAATATGGACTTAATGCTATGCTAGCGACCGCTCTGAAACTCCAGAGAAGTCACACATCCTCATCATAGATCTGTGTTTTTCACTTACATTGCAAATTTAGGTGTTTCCCTTTAGGATAAAGCTCAGTCCACCGTAAAGATGAACCATTTTTCCTTCTTGGCCTGCACCTGTGCTGCATATGAAGTAGGTCATACCTCTGTATAAAGTACAGTACCGAGCTTTCCATGTGTGCATGCATTTTTCATGAGCCTCACTGTGCTCCTGTGTGTGCGCTGCCTCTGTCTTTGAGCTAAGCAGGGATGTCTTCCCAGGAAATCTCTCTCAGTGTTTCTGTTCCTCTGTCGTTAGTTAGAAAAGGCAGCGAGAGAAGAGGGTGAATGGAGGAGCGTTGGAGAGCCTGCAGGGCGGTACAGTAAACCCAGAGAGGGGAGTGGCGGTGGGAGATAAATGAGAGGGGAAGTGAGAAGAGGGGAGTGACGAGCTGTAGGTAGAGAGAGAGAAAGATGGAGGGAAATCCCCATGCCAAGAGGACACACAGACACAGCTGCAGTTAGACTGCTTGACGAGGAGAATTGCAATGACTATAGACGACTATAGATGTGGTTTGAGACATAACTGTGTGGACATTTTAATCTCCAGCTCAGCTCACACTGCTGCTGCTGGCCAGCTTATCCTTGTGACAAGAGTGCTGAACAAATCTGAATGTTTCTGACCAATTAGGGACACAGAATTGTTATGTAAAAGCATTTAAACAAACCTCAGCTTTACAAATTAGCAGATGAGATGAATCTTTACTGATTCCTGTGGGGAAATTGGGACACTGCAGCCGCAGAGAATAGAGTAGAGATATGAGTGGAATTTATTTTGTGGAATAAACTCTTTTTAAGATACAGATTATTGAAGATAGTACATATATGCAATTACAACAAAATCACATATTAAGTATTGCAGCGGTAGATCAATTAATGGACATGATGAAGATGAGAAAAATGCATAAAATATATTGTAACACATGGACAAAACAATCTCACAAGGTCTTTTGGTAGCTGTTCTGGAGCTTTCAGTCATTGTTATGCCCTCACTATGCGTGCACGTGCACTATGCAGCGAGCAAAACACGCGTCCAATAAAGGCTGAAGACAGCAGTCGGCCTTTGAGGTTTTTACTGAAATCAATAGTTTTTACAAATTAGAAAACGGTGAGATCCCATAAACAAAAGTTGAACAAAGGTATTGTAAAAATGAAATAGTACAGTAAGAAGGAAACCAGATCACCAAAACTTTAAACTAGCTTTAAAATTAATTACATTGCCATTAAAAAAAACACAGTAATTAATCTAGTAAACATAAATAAAATAAAAATAAAAGTAAAATATATAACAGCTAGCCAACAGTAAATGAACAGTGTTTTAGAATGTTGTATTAGCAACACATTAGCCTCAGCTGGTTAGCACTACCTTGTGTGGAGGTTGTTTTACTAACTGGTGTTTCCAGGGTTAAGAATAAACTTTGAACTTCAGTATTATTCACCAGACATGATTCAGAAAAAAAGTCCAAAAAATGGATTTGAACATGCAGAAGATATTTATTTTAAATACATTCTCAGTGTCTACAGCTGATGTTGATAAATGTTGTATAACAAGCAATGAAAAACATACTTCCAGTGTCCACATATATTTTAAATTAATTGTGAATGAAAAGTTGTTTTTGCACTTCGGGGAGTGTCACTGTGGAGACCCATAAACTTTAAGTGCTGGAGGAGAGCGAGTTGTAATCCAGAGGGGAGGGAGGAGGGGAGAGCGGGGTCAGAGGGTGACTCAAATGGACCTTTGTCTGTCGGGATATTCAG
This sequence comes from Macquaria australasica, assembly GCA_005408345.1. NCBI lineage: Eukaryota > Metazoa > Chordata > Actinopteri > Centrarchiformes > Percichthyidae > Macquaria > Macquaria australasica. Next base: position 2,031,517 of record SEMN01000004.1, on the reverse strand, counting down.
GCTTAAATTAGCCTGTTGATGTGATTTGCAGCATTCCTACAGGCATAAACACCACCACATGACAGGATGGTGTGTCTCAGTGCAGCGCTGTGAGGCAAAACTAATCGGAGCCGACCGCAAACGACTTTCGGCACATTGATGAATTATTGTGGTTCATTCAATATCAGGCTTTCTAAAGATTTTTGCCTACAGAGCAAAACAAAGACTATAATGACCTCAAATTCCTACAAGATTGATGACATGTATGCTATTTAAAGGAGAATTTATATCAACCTTTTCAAATAATGCATTCATTTTGATCTGCTACTGTAGCCTTGCTCAAATATTTTCATAATGATTTAGATCTAGTAGTTTGATTTATTACAGACAAATGTTACTGATTTGTTTTGCCTTCATCAGGGTGGTGTCTGAGGTTGTTTCCGATACAATCCATTGATCACTCATGTGACTTATAGATCACCATGGATACAAGGTATACAAAATAATACCACCATCATCTTTTAAAAAAATACCCTTTACAAAATGCAATATTTACTGGTAGTGGTTACAAAAATGTACAATACAAATACAAAATATACATTATTACAACCAACTTTTCAAAGCCGCTGTTTTCCAACACGAGTGAAGCCTCTGTCACACTGTAATCAATCCTATCTTGGTGTCACACTTCATCACATTTGCAACATGTAAGCTGCGATTTGCAACACAAGATCATGTCCTCTTGCTGGTTTTCACACTTTTCACTTGTGACAAAAAAATGCTGTACATGTGATCCATGCAAGAGCCCTGCGGGATTCTCGAATGTATCTGCAAGCTGCAATCAACAATCATTTATGAAACGTGATGCTGCTGCCACTCTTTCTGAAAGAGGCCCCCAGCTAACGTGCATCCTGGTGATTAGATTGTGTTCAGATTGAGTTAAAAACACTTAACATCCAGGGGAATTTTCACTATGTCCAGTCATCTAAACTCTTTATGTTAACACATTTTACACATTTAAAGCCACAAAAAAAGTGCACACAGATCGAACAGGTGGCAGGCAAGTTGTATAGAGATGAGCTATCAGGAAGCTTGAGCATGGGGGGATGAAGTCAGTTTTAAGGAATGCAAATATCAGAAGAGGAAGTGACATGCAATGAAGCCAGACCAGGTGGAGACTCCAGCCATTCAGTTTCTGTATGTTGAGAGTCATTTACTCCAGGGATCACACTGCAGTACAGCTTGTTATTGAGCTTGTATCATTGCAGTGACTGTGAAAGCAAATAATATCAGACGGGTATCAGCGTGGGAAACCTTCTGTCGACTCTCCTCTAAGCGGGGCCAATGGGCATATCCCATGATGTGTTCTAGCCCACGTCTGTGTTTATGTGAGAGACGCATGCAAATTGGCAAAATGTGCCTTGAATTCCTGAAACTTCTTGGGGTTGTCTCTTAACGTACATGGTTGATTTCACAGTTTGGGCCCGTGTTTGTGGGTGCTAGTTTGCGATCCCCTTAAGAGCGTTTAAAAGTCTTAACCACAAGAGCGCATTAAACACAGTAACAGCCATCTCTCTCTGATTCAGAGTGCTTCATAAATACCTTTTAGGCCTCGTACACCTCTCCTCTTACCAAGATTTACTGAAGCACGGGGACTGATAATGGCTTAACTCATGGAGTAATACGACCCTGCTTTCTTTCTTTCTTTGTCTCCACTTCTTTCTTACATAACTGTCTGCTGCCTGTACAGACACACACACAAAAACTCACATTATGCATTGAGAGTGTGTGTGTGTGAGTGTCACTAAAGGCTTTAAGTCATGCTTTGGTTTTTATGCACATTGCTGTAAGCACACAGTCCTGTTGTGTCCTTAATAACCTTAGAAATGACCCATTTAGATCGTTGAATCGTTGTTTATGAGCTCTGGGTGATCAGAGTTTTACAGGATACATTTCCCTGCATCTACAGTGGCCTTTATGGTCTTGCCCTGCCATGTATTTATAGTATGTGTAAAAACTGCAGGGCTCTTTGCATATATAATAACACAGCGTGCTCACACTGTGTGTGCTCTGCATGACTGTGTCCACTCTGCGTCGATGTTGCTGGCCATAGATTTATGTGTTGGTCTGTAATTGGCCCTTGTTTGTCTGCACCTTTTTTTTCTCAGAGGCTTCTTCCTCCCTGTTAGTGAGGGGATTTGTAATGACGGAGCAGGAGGGCTGCGTGTTGTGTGTGTGTTTATGTGTGTGCAGGCGCTCGTTGCCGCGTGCGTGTTTGTGCAAGACTGAGAAGTGATCATTATGACTGGGCTGTGTCCTTGTTTTTCTCTTTAAACGACCCTGCACACTCTAAATTACGCCGCACTCTGTTCCACCATTGTGCCTGAGAGAGCGACTGTGATTTTACAAGTAGCTCTGTTTGAATCAGGGCAGAGCCATTTGTTTCCTCCGTACTCACCGTGTCAGTCTCATGCGTTTACAGGTGTGTTGTAGCTCAGCAAAGTACATCTCTATGAAATAAGACTGCAGAAAACTGCATATTAGAGGTATTCAGTCATAAAATAAATGTCTCCCGCAGCACACCTGTGGCTCCTGATTCTCTACATCTCACCTATTTTTCTTCTTCTATTGTGAGTTTGGTGCTGAAAGCCTCTACTCCTTTTGTTACCTAGCACCATTCACATGATTTCTCATAGATAAACAAGGTGGAAAGCAGCTTCTTCACTGTGTAATATACTGTAATCACAGGCGCCACAGTACTTATAATAATAGTAGTATAACATTGTACTATAGGGCCTTTATTAAATGCTGATTATTAAGGACAGGATGAAGTAATTGAAATGCAGGAAATAAGATAAAAGTATTGTATCCTGTTGCTATGCTATAATAAGAGTATAGCATCCAGGTGGCCTAGTGTTCTGACGTATGCAACATGACCACAATGTGGCCGGTTTGAATCCAGTTTGGGACCTTGTTACATGTTATCTCATGTTTCCTTTATGTCTTCATTGGATACTATCTAATAAAGACAAATAATGGTCTAAAAAACATCTAATAGGTCTCGGTCCGGTTGTTTAGTCCACAACAGAATTCAATTGACAGCTTTTACACCAGCCTTAAAGAACCGAACCAAACAGGCAAACGCACCAGAGTTCATTAGAACTGAACCAAACAGGTTAGGTGTGAAAGCACCTTTAATATTTTTGTGCGATTAATTTGTGCTGTGAAAGCAAAGCAGACTAACAACAGGATTTTGTGGTAGTAGTTATGTGAATTCAAACGCTAAGCAACTATAAAATCCATCTGCAGATCATGGAACTTATCAAGCATATCTGTACTGTATGATCTATATACAGTAATTATGCAAGATATTTTGGTAATCATGGCACAGTAATACATCTGCGTGTCTGCACGAGTGTGTGGTTTTCCCAGTTCAAACAGAGGTGCGTTGTTGTTGTGTCCTTCACCATCTAATTTAGCAGTTTCTCATTAAAAAGTGAGAGAAACGTTGTCCAGAATTAGATTTCTCCACTTGAGTCCATTTTGCACTGACGATGCAGGCCAAAACTGTCCAACAAATGAGTCACCTGTCAGTCCATATAACCTCATGTTTGCCTCTCTTGGACAGAGAAAAACTGAAGAGAGTCAGTGTTCAGAAAAGAGATTCAGAAGTGATTTAAAAGAAGACAATGTTTTCACCCACCTGATCTCTTCAGGTAGGTTATTCCAAAGTGTCCTATAGGCATCACCTCTAGTCTTAGGAACAGATTGCAAGGTTTCATCCAAGGATCTCAGGTGGTGAACTGGCTCGTAGCAGTTAAAAATCCTATGACGGGTCCAGGAGCCAGACATACTGAGACTGTACCTGCCTCAAAACAAATGAATGCAATCTTAAAATCTTAAAGTCACAGGTAGCCAGGGAGTGGATGCAAGCATTTCTGTGATATGCTGTCTTTTCTTGGTACCAGTTAACAGTCAGGCAGGATGTGACGAATGCATGAATATCAGTTACCAAGTTACAAACACAACAAAACATGACTGAGTCTCTGTTATAACATGCTGAGTGAGAACAATAGAGTGGGCTTGCTGTGTGCGAGGATCATTTGTACTCTTAGCTCTGCTCATCACCTGGAGAATTGCCTGAGGTGCAGTGGAGATTCACAGGTCTGTCTCCCTTTATGTGTTTGTGTGTGTGTGTGTGTGCTTTCAAGGGCAAAGTGGAGAGAGCAGCGCTTTTGTTCAAATAGGAGAAATAAGCCACAACACAACGCATCATACCTCCATCACATCATGGACTGTAAATGCATGTCAGATGATGCAGCAGTGAAGATGATTTGTTTGAATGATAGTGCGCCACAAACAGCCTCTCAGCTACAGAGGACGAAAGCTCGAGTCCCGAAAGGCACTGGATGTTTAATCACTGTAGGCACAATTGGGGTAAATTAATTGCCTCTCATACAATAACCTCCTAGATTGAACGAGCTGCTCCCTTACCAATTCTGTGTTGGGAGCTCTGATATTGAAGCAGTTTTACTCAACCTGTGTGATTATTGAATCCTTCTTACCGAGATTTTAAATGGTTTTATATTCCCTCTTTATTTTTTAAGGACTTATAATAAAAAGGCTGGGTTAATTGAGCTTAAATCACCTCAAAAAATATAATTATGTCATTATGTTTGATTTGGCCTCTTGCCTTTAATTCTACTTCAATGCGTTTCATTTTGGTGTATACGTACAGACAAACGTAGTGGAAAAACTAGCTGCTTGTGCCTTTGTTTCAGCCTCAGTGCGTGTGTTCATCTTTTCTGAATAATATGAAACAAGTGCATCCTACACTATTGCAGTTGTAGGTGTCACAAGGATGCCAAAATCGTAGAAAATCCAGGACTGACAGAGGCGAGGAGAGAGATTGATGTAGACGAGAGAGGAAACAAGTTTTTTTTTGCTAAACTGAGACAACTTTCAATCCTCTGGTGCGTCGTAAGCGGGATGGCGCTCGCTGTATACACTTGTACACACACAAACTCTTGGCAGGTTTATAGACATTCATGGAAAAGCTATTTTGATAGATCTGATAAATAGCACGGGCCAGAGAGTCTCATGTTTTAAATACCTTCTTGTGGCGGGTAATTGCATGCAGCTGTGTGTGAACACAAGTTGGCAGTGCATATGTGTGTGTGTGTGTGTGCTCTTTTTGGGTGTCTGTGATTGGCAAGTAGGGGAAGAGTAGCAACTGAGATGGGGGAGAAATAAAACTTGTGAAAGGGAATGGATCATTTTGCTTACAAATTGGAGACAGCAACAGATGGAGAGGGCAGGAAAGTGACTGAGATGGAAGCAGATGGATAGTGAAAGATGCTTTAAGTCTCCGCAGCACACAAAGGTATTTACATGGAAATACGGTTCAAGTAATGAGCTGTCGCAATCAGTGAAGTCGCCAGAGTGACGGATGGACAAAATATGTGTTGGCTATGGCCTCAAGGGAGCCTTTGTTTCAACTGAAACCTGAATATGTACCTCCTCTGTGGGATTCTTAAAAATGACATGAACAGAAACAAGTGACTCAATATGTTTGCACACGCAGAACATGAATCTCTGTATTGTGTCTATTTCTCCAGTTTGAGGGATTGCTGCGGTTTGTCAAAGCATTGCTGGAGCCTTAGCCACTTCTTCTTCTTCTTCTTCTTCTTCTTCTTCTTCTTCACAGTTCCCAAAGCAAGTTAAAGGAACAGTTTGACATTTTGAGAAATACACTTGTTTGCTTTTTTTGTTGTTGAGAGTTAGATTAGAAGACCGATACCACTCTCATATCTGTGGGTTCAATATGAAGCTGGAGCCAGGAGATGCATAGCATAAAACCTGGAAACAGCTTTATACTTACTGTACAGATATGACACTAGTATCAATCTTCTCATCTAAATCTTGCCAAGCAAACAAAATGTCAAACTATTCCTTTAAAGACAACACTCGCTGCTTCTAAACTGATTTTTTGCCCTGATTTCACACTTAGGCCTAGTATATTATGTCGAAACAGAAAACATGTCAATGACCCACTGACCTTTAGATGTAGATGCACTGACACTTATATCCGTTATTGATCCTCCAGTTTCCCCTCGGGGATCATCATAGTTTCATTTCACCTCATTATCGGGTATCAGCTGCAGAGAATATCTGTAATACTTAAATTCAATAGCCTTGTTTTTGTGCTCTTTCACACTGAGATAAAAAAAGAAACTAGAACAAAAAAACAAACAGATTAGTGGCCCTCAAACGAACTTCACAGCAACAATAACATTTCTCAGCTGCTGATAGGAGTTGATAAAAGGCCACAGTTTAGGTTAATGCCCCTTCAAAGCACTTTGCTCTTGAGCATTTCCAGCAGAACAGGGATTATTTTTCACATTTCTTGGGAGAAAGTCAAAAAAATATCCATCTTGGCAAATGGGCCCAACACTTCAAATGGTTTTCTACAAACTCACATCACAACAGTGGGATCAGTGCCCAGTGATATCCCAGCAGCTAGCCAGTTACTGTGCCAGAGACTTAACACTGTCAATACACTATGTAAAGCAATAATGTTTTTTTAGTTTGTTTGCATGTTTTCACCACAACAACAAACATATAGGCCTATTAAGAATTTATCATTTTTCATATGAATTGTAACCTGTTTGGATGCCAAAGATGACTAGAAGTACCTGTTTACCTCCAACCTCCTACCTCTGTTGTTAATACAAAATGTAATTTGTGTGCTGAAAGTATTACATGTGCTTCAGAATTAGACATATTTCAAAATATGCAAGAACTAGGCATAAAATGTATTTGTTTATATCGAGAATATTCATTCAGAGTACATAAAAAAATTAAGTTTAATTTTCTGAGCTTTTGACTACATATATTGGCATTGTTTTAAATATATTGTTTGGAAACGATCTCCAAAACGTCAACTTTTCATTAGCTAAGACAAACAGCCCTGTTTTCATGTTTTTCAGCTTTGCAACAATCCATTTTTCAGATAGTCCAAAGGGTTTTTTTAATGTTAAAATAAGATGTAGGAGAATCTTCTTAGTCCGCAAAGCAACGTTTAATCCTGCAGTTTATCTGAATAATTAAAAATCACCAAATCTGGAGCATGCTTTTCACAACAATAATTACATGCACAGCAACCATATGGGTTTGCAATTATCTCAAATTTCCTTAAATAATTATCTCCTCTCACCATGGTGCGCCATGTGTGTGAGAACAAATGTCCAGAATATCCTGACAAATCTGCTCTGACCCCGGCACGCTTGGTGTGCGTTTCGGTGTCTATTTCAGTTGTGTTTACCTGCGCGGTCCTGCAGCAGCAGATGTGTGATCCTGCGGTCTGAGCACTTAAAATGGGATGCGGCAGTCCTGCTGACAGGCCTAACACACTCTCAGAGGGAAAGAAAGGGGAAGACTATGCATGCCATGAGGAGAGACAGCTGTTCAGCACACGAGCTTGCTGCATTCCTCCGTTCTTTATCGTAAAAATACAACAAATATGGAGGAAAACATAAACAGGACAGTTGTGTGGGTATCATACATGCTTCGCTTACAGTAGCAGTTATCGTTAATTCATCCCAGGACGGTTGCATGGCAGGTTGGTTGCCATGGTGAAACACACAGTTGACAGATGTGCAGATGTGGTCGTTTCCTTCCCTGTTTCTTTACAGGCTTTTTAAGCAGGTGTGAATCTATGCAGGTGAATTATAGATCATATTTTTGCCTTTAGCTTATGTTTTATATATTATTCTTAAAACATCAGTTTTGTTCAGACATATGAGTACTCTGTGTGGATTAGGATACTCCTTTTTTCTATTTTATACTTTATTTTTTTAATCCCTTTGCCCCCCACAAGAATCATTCACTCATAAAGTACAGAAAGTTTACAGTCTGAACAGTAACTAACAAGTTAGCCAAGAAGGTATATACTCAAAATATAGGTATATAGGTATGTGATTCTTAAGATTCAAAATAAATATTTCTTATCTATCAGTTTAGTTGGAGGTTTCCCCGGGATGACGTTGCCTGATTTTTATGTCTCACGTGAGCTCGCTGAGGCGGTCGCTCATTGTTTAGAAATTTGGAGAACTGAGTGAGAGAGACAGAAACATGGAGAGGTCTCTGGGTAAACCAAAACCTTCTGTGAGACCATATATAGCCATGGATCCCTGCTACTGCCCTGATGCTGTACATACACACACACACACATGCAAACACACCGCCGTCACAGGATAGATACTTTGTTCTAATCAGCACAGACACAGTTTGAAAATGTTTGCAAGTTTAACACGGACACTGAACAGCAGTGTAAATGTTTAGTTTGTAACCAAGCTGAGCTGTTTCTTTGTTTCTTTAGTGCACCTCTGAGAGCTGTGCTGAATTAAACACTTTACTTCCAACGCCTTCCCTGCTTTCATCATAATGACTCTCCCACTGATATCGTTTTATCATGATTTCCACTGCGGCTGCATGGCTAATTTCCTCGTGGCAGAGTGGATAATGAAGATAGACTTGGCGTGGCTGTAACTAACCTGATGAGTTGCCAGATGATATTTAGCCTGAACTGACTTGCAAAATCACTGCACTCTTGAGTTCTGTGTTTTGAAGAAAATAAGCTTGGCGTAAAATGCATTTGCCAAGTTGACTTGACCTCAGACGAAGGAGTTATCATGAACAGAGCAACCATTTGATACAGTTTATAGATGCAGGTGTCTGGCCTCACATTTCACAATCGTTTCTGGATCTTCAGAGTGAGCTTCTGGCAAGGGAAGTGAATATAAAAAAGCAGGCTTGTTCTGAGGGTCGCTGGTTCAAATCCTCAGGGAAATCTGAACAAGAACAAGGAATGGATCTGTTGCTCCCACAATGCTGTTCAGTGGTCATCAAATGAGAAATGGCTGCCCTTCGACGCTCCCTGCTGTACGTGAGAAAAAGTTGAAAGACCCTGAATTTTTTTGGGCCGGAGCCCACTGCATTGGCACCCTCACTGCCACCACGAGGTTGACATTTGTGATTTAACTATTGTATGATTGGCATGAAATTTGGTACAGATATTCATGTTCCCCGCAGGATGAATTGTAATAACTTTGTTGATCTTCTGACATTTCATCAACAACACCATCGGGTCAAAATCCTAATGTGTCCAACACTTTTGTTTATGACCAAATATCTGCAAAACTAAAGACCTTCCCATCAGCCTCTGCTGTACTTTGTGTTAAGTGCTAATTATCAAATGTTAGTATCAGGGTTCGTCACAAAGTCTTGACAGTTTGGAAAATGCTTTATTTTCACTGTTATATTTTCAAAGTTAGGAATATGCTTGAGTTCAAATATACTCCTTGAAAAATGCTTGATATTCAACATAATCTGGTGTTTCATCATCTACACAATCACTCATGAAAACCAAAAATCTTTTAATAATTAAAATGAAACGATCCTGTCTTCATATTTGTTTGGTGTCTTCTGGCATTTATAGTAACAGTTCAGATGTGATGATAAAGGCTTTGAGAGTCTGGAAATTTTTCGTTTTGGTACCTTGACAGTGCTTGAAAAGTGCTTGAATTTTACTCTTAAAAAGCTGTACAAACCCTGTAGCATGTTAACACGTTAAACTAAGATGGTGAGCATGATAAACATTATAGCTGCTAAACGTAAGCATGTTAGCATTTAGCCCAAACCACTGAGCCTAAGGACAGCCTCACAGAGCTGCTAGCATGGCTGTAGACTCTTAGTCTTGTTGCTTGATAAATAACTTAAACAATTAATTGTTGGTGATTAATTTTCTGTCCATCGGCTCATGTTTACGTCCTGTCCATTGTATATTTCATGCAGTGTAGCTCCTGAACGTAACACCTGAGTCTGTGATGTGGCCAGTTTACTCCCATGCAAATAAACCACTCAGCAGGTTGTCTTATTTCCAGTCACAAATGTCAAAACAGTGGCTCTTAGGAACTTCACTGAAGTTCTCCTCACTAGATCTACAGTATAAATGCATCGATTGTTTCAGTCCGCTCTATGAATTAGTTATCCCATTCAGATAGAGATCGAGAGCTGACGTTTCCCATCCGTAATGCTACAGACTGGGCCAAATCGATGCTCGGCCAGATGGATTTGTGGCTGGCTGTTGTTAAGTGGAGATCTAAGGCTTTCTGTCACTTACTTACTGTGAGGAGAATTGCCTTAGGAAGACACACATGCAGTTCATACACGCACTCACAGATTGTTTGTAGCTCTCTAGATTGTGACTGATTGGAAAGGCTGCAGTGTAAATCAATAGCGGCAGCGGTGAAGCAGACTGTGGCCATTTCTTCACCTCCGCTTGTCTCATTTTGATTAAAGAGGGCAGAGGAAATGTTGTCTGCGTCCATCGCTGTCTGTCTCTCTTGTCGTGTCCACCACTTTGTCTTGCTTCGTCTTTTAAAGAGACTTTGCTGTGTTTGTTAACCTTCATGCTTCTTTCTCCTTTCTCCTACTGACTTTATCTCTTTTCAAAATACATGTGAGGGCTCAATTGTGATTTTTGTGACCAATATTCCAATTCTGATTTAAATCAGAAAAAGTTTTTTCTGCAGCTTGAACTCCAGGTTTGGATCGGTGGTCTACATGGTGCTATAAAAGATAAGGTTGCACCAAACATAATCACTAACTTATGTTGTTTAAACATGAAAAGAATCTGACAAAATGATGCAGTTTCTTATGGTTTCGTTCCTCCCAGGATTCAGTGGTGAAAAAGTCAACCTCTAAGTAACCTTAGCTAGTATCGTATTGGAGAAATTACCACTTTATCTCACATTTAGAAAGACACTACTCAGTGGTATGCTTGACATTCCTTTGTCATTTAAAAGGATAATAGAAACATTTCTAACACCAAACTGATGAGCTGTTGTCAGCTCTGCACTTTAGCTGCTTAAGCTAACATTAGCTTAGACTTAGACTGACAGGGCGAGCTGCTTCAAGGCCCTGATTCAGAGCTTTTAGAGCTGATAAGATTAAAAAGATAATATGATGACTTTAGGTTTATCTGGGAAATTCCGAAAACGTTTCAATATCCATCAGTGGTTGGCCATTTACAGACGTCAGCTGCTGAAATTTAGGTGATGTGGTGAGCAAGATTGTTTATCTAGAGAAAGACTCTCTCTCTTTTTAGACCTCAAAGAGTGGCACTTCTTTCTTTAGGAAACCATCTTTGACCAAATGTAAATAGTTCAGACAGCAGAAAGTAGAGAGCACATTCATGCAACAGCAAAAAGGTCTTTTTATTCTCACAGAATTACTGTCGTGTACTGTAGCTACACCTGACGACATTTACAGCAAAGCTGAGGAACTTTCACCTGTGTTAAGACATTAATGATGTTATTATTCAAATTGTGGCTTAGGATTTGGAAATTGTACCAACTCAAAATTGTGATTTTGGTATAAAATACTTATAACCTGAACAGTACTGGATTTTAAAGGCCGAAACCAATAATCATTTGAAAGTTTAAAAAATCTGATAAAGACATATTGGCCAATATTCTTTTTGGTTTCCCATAAATGTTTTAAAAAAAATAAATGTGACCAAGATATGTCCTGAGAGGGAATTTTTATAGTCTATACTCTATACTCTGTTGTACAAATAATGCAATGACGTCACTGTTTGGAAACCACCTTAAACATATCTTCCGCATTTCTGTACTGAAGTTTCTGCAACTTCTTGTTATTTATCAGCGGACATATACATTAATACCGATATATCTGCAATAAGCTAATATGCAATTTATTGAACAGGCTATAGCTCTAATACATGTCTATGTTTTTCATTGTAAGCATATTCTTTTGCAGATGCCCCGCTTGTGTCATGTGAAATGTAAAGTAGACAAAGGTAACTAACTTTGGCATAAAAGAAAGCAGTTTTTTGTTCAAGTGGAAAAAAGAATTTCAGCTTTAGCAGTTATTCACATGAGGGTGCTTATATCAGGACTCCTTTTACAGCGTCAACTTTGGTAAAAGGTTTGAAATTAAGCCTGGAGGACTCCTGGGTCTCAGCACGGTTATAGTCGTCCAGCCAAACTCTTGTAAAAAAGAAAAACTAATTCTAGAGAGGTCACGGGGGTGTTTTTCATATAAAATCACTGCAAACCTTTGTGCTGCTTCTGAGAAGAAGAAGCTGCCAGTTTGATGTGGATTCTGTGTTCAGATGGTCTCATGCAGACAGTGAGGAGTCGGCTCAGGACAGAGGAGGGATGTTTCCATCTCTATTTAAGGAGGTAGGCTGAGGGAAAAACTGTCAGATTGTTTTAAGACTTGGAAGTAGACGCACTGCTCTGATGAAGCTGTGTCTGCTTAAGTGGAAAGTGTATTCAGCTGTCTTCAGATGGCGGTATCATCTGGCTGTCTATACCTCTAACTGGTTCTTGTTTATTTTGTTTTCTTCTGCTCTTCGACGTGCTGCTGCGTGATAGGAATTTTGTCGCATTAGATATATTTTCTCTTCCCCTCCTTCCTTTGCTGCCGCTCGTGTCTCTTCCTTCCTCTCACCCACCCCACACTCTTTCATCTTGATCAAGTGACATGTGAGCTTATGGCAGAGGTCAAAGGTCAGGGGCGTTTGGGTCTCTATGTACAGTGTTACCACAGAGCTAGTGGAGATTGGAGTTCTGTGTCTTCATTATATTATTATGATTTGGTGGTCTAACCATGTTTCTTTCGTATCAAAGCTCAGAGTGTGTACTTGCCAGTGAATGCCACAGTAAAGCGTGTGTATGAGTGTGTTGCAGCGCAGTAATAAATGAGTCTCAGACAAATGCAGGCATTAGTCTTCTACTCCACAGTGTGTATTACTGCAGCCACTCCAGCCTGATCTCACTGACCTGGATAGAGATCCAACAATGGCCCCAAAATGTTCACAGCACCACACTTATACGTCCGGTCCCGTATGTAGATGGACATTTTGTATAGTTACAACAAAATACATTATCTGATTTTTTATTTTAATAGTGCCAGTGACTCCTTGTGTATTTCCCGAGGCTCTCTCTCTCTCCCCAGTCAAGTAACTGACCCTCAGGACAACCAAACGATCAATAGACCTACTCAGTCCCAGCGGGGACTTGTGCAGCTATTGATTACTTGTGTCTTGTTTTAATTATTGGTGAGTGGGGTCAGTCGCTATACGTGTGTGTGTTTGACCCACCGCTCTCCGACAGCAGCCCTCCATGTTCTTCTGTGCACCAGAGGTCAGTTTGACTCGAAGATAAATGACTTCCTGTGATGGGAGTGGTGGCCTCTTGACCTGTTGAGTGTGTTAGTTGATGTTTGTTCCTCTGAGGGCATTTGTCACTGACTGACTGGCTGCATATTCATTCATACACATGCTGCATATTTATCTTTATGCATTTATACAGTGAGCGCCCCCTTTTTTGCATATTTAAGGTGTCTATGTTTCATTTTCTCAACTTCAACACACATTTCAGTGTGTTGTGTGTGTGAGAGGACCTGTGAGTCAAAACTACGGCTTTCAACTTGATCTTCTAAAGCAGTGATTCCCAAACCTTTTTAAACCCTGGCACGCCTTCATAATGACACTATGGATAACTGTTACAAGAACTGATTTTAACACTCTAATATACTTGCATCAAATTTAAAGGAAAGTTCGACATTTTCGGAAATATGCTTATTCGCTTATTGTGAATATGAAGCTACTGCTAGCAGCTGGCTAACTTAGCTTAGCACAAAGACTGGAAACAGGGTGAGAGAGAGCTTTGATTTGTTCAAAAGTAAAATTTACTTACATTATAGTTTTTCACAACAAAAAAAATGCACATATAACATCATGTGTTGACTGTTTTTCATCAGCTTTCTTAGTTACTGTTATGCATTGCAGCAGTTGCCTGATGTACTGCCGCTTTTTGTGCAGATGAGATGTTCTGGCATATTTGACAGGGTTCTATACCGCAATTTTGATATTTATTGCTTGTTTCTTCTGTTTTTGACATGTTTGTAAATGTAACATAAAAATGTAGTCACTGTCAATGTTGCCTTTTTTAAATTTTTATTTAATCATTATTTAAACAGACAGTCTCATTGAGATTAAGATCTCTTTTTCAAGAGAGACCTGAGCACAAGAAACATTCACAAGAAGAAAATCAGTAAACAAAAAACAACACAACTACACAAATAAATAAGGAATTAATCAAAACAGTTACAAGAAGCATAAAAAACATCAGATAATACAGTTTTAAAATCACCAAGTGAAATGTAAGACTGCAGTTTAAATGCAGTTTGCAGATCATTCCATTTAAAAGGTGCATAATACCTGAAACCAGTCCTGCCAACATTAGTGCGTACATAAGGGATGTCTAAGGATAAGTAGAACTGGTTCGTGTACTGTAGTTACTAGCTTTAAATGAGATAAGAGATGTGAGGTAGTCTGGAAGTTTCAACAGCAGAGCTTTATAAATGAATAACATGAGATGGCTATTTCTTCTTGACTGTAAGGAAGTCCATCCAACCGTGTGATAGAGAGAACAATGAGTACGAAATACGAGTACGAAATTTGTGATAAAGCATAGTGCACTATGATACACAGGGTTTAACTGCTGAAGTGTTGATGGGGCAGCATGACAATACAGAACGTCTCCGTAGTCGAGGACAGACATGAAGGTTGGCTGCACAATAGTTTTACGGTTTGAAGAAGACAGACATCCTTTAATTCTATACAAGAAGCCTAGTTTGATTTTTAATTTTTGAGTCAGGTGTTGGATATGAACCTTGAATGATAGTCTACTGTCAAGCCAAATTCCTAAGTATTTGTATGAATCAGCAAAAGTAATATGGGTGCCATCTAAGGTTTTAATGGTGGGATAGTCAGAGTTAGTGGTGGTGGTGGTGGAGAATATCATGTACTTAGTTTTTTTCTACATTTAAAACTAGTCTGTGATTAAGGAGTGATAACTGGAAAGCATCAAAGGCAGACTGAAGACGAGACAGGGCTTGGGCTGGGGTGGAGCCAGGGGCATATAAAACTGTATCATCAGCAAAAAAATGGACATTGAAGTATTGATTGGGAAGAATTATGTTATTATGTATAAAGTAAGCAGCAGTGGACCAAGGATAGACCCATGTGGCACCCCATTTCTGATGGTAAGATGGCTTGACTGACTACCATCAGCAGCAACAGTCTGAGTTCATCTCTGTAAGGTAAGACTGGAACCAATTTAGCGTGGCTTCATCTAGACCTATAGACTGTAGTTTATGAAGTAGAATTTTATGATCGACAATATCAAATGCTTTTGAGAAATCAATAAAGAGGGCAGCACAATATTGTTTTTTATCCAGGGAGGAGACAATGTTATCGATGACTGAAACTGCTGCTGTTATTGTGCTGTGACCTGGGCGAAAACCAGACTGATGCGGCTGAAGTAAGTTTAGTGAGCCAATAAAAGCGCGTAGTTGTGAACTGACCAGAGATTCAAGGATTTTTTCTAAATAAGGAAGTTTAGAAATTGGACGGTAGATCGGAGATCCTATGTTGTTATAGGGTCAAATGTTTTTAAAAATGTACAGTAAAAAAAAGGAAATTAACAAATCTTGCAGCACCCTCTTTGGGCACCAATGTTCAAAAGACACTTGAATAAGTATCTGTCTTCACAGGGACACCTGGTGTTGACTTGTTAAGACCTCTGCCACTTACATGTCTCTCTGAATGCTTTAGCAGTTTAACAAAAAAAAAAAAATTGCTATAAAATATTACAAAATCCAGTGTAGCCCTTTTTTGATATAGTTTTCTATTTTAAAAGTGTGATATAACTTGTCAGTAGAGTCTTTCACTGAGAATTAAAACTGTATTTTGAGGATTGTTAACTGGATTGAACGTCCACTTAAGGGAGACATCCAAAAAGGGAAGCTTTGCTTATTTATTTATTTTTAGCTGTTTATTTCTTTCAGCAGCAATAGGCCTGATTTGCAAGTTGGATGGAGTCCCAAGCTGGGGGGATACCACAGCGTATT
This sequence comes from Macquaria australasica, assembly GCA_005408345.1. NCBI lineage: Eukaryota > Metazoa > Chordata > Actinopteri > Centrarchiformes > Percichthyidae > Macquaria > Macquaria australasica. Next base: position 2,015,530 of record SEMN01000004.1, on the reverse strand, counting down.
CAAATGAACAAAATTGCTAACGAGGAGGTTTGCAGAGTAGAGCTGTTATTTTGCTAAATATGCAAAAACATATGAGCCAATTTTACAAGAATGAGTTTAGCAAATTAGGGATTTGCCAGATGCTGATGAGGAGGGCGAGATCACAGACAGAAAAGCTGGTCATCCTGCAGTTATGAGGTCTCATATTGAGTTGTTTCTTTTGCAAAATTGAAAAAGAAGGATCTGTTGTTCATTGATATATTCAAACATTCATATAATAGTAGTTTCATGGTCTCAAACTCAATAAGAGACTATTTTGACATTCTAGGACTTTGTTTGATATTTTTTTAAATCTCTTTTCCCTGTATCAACCATACTGTACTGTGGATTTACTCGTCACTATAATTGGTGTGGAAATGAAGCAGCAGAGTGACAGATCTGTGAGGGAAGTGAGATGGAGAGAGGGGGAAACACCTCTCTGTGAACGCAGTGCGGGATTGCCTGTTGAGTTGTGTGGGTGTGAATGGGATTTTCTTCATGACATCGTGGGAATATGAAGTGAAAATGAGATTGCTGTCGTGTTGGAGGTCACACCGTAACCTGTGTAAATCCTCAGATAACGTGTTTGTGGTGTAAAGCTGATCTAATGTGTGCCTCTTCATAATGGAGCCCTCTCACACGTCCCCCAGCTTAATGGCAATGCAATACTAAATTGCTTTAATACACCTTTAAAGGTACCATGTGAATACGTAGATGACATCCATGTTTGTTCGCTAGTAGTCTTTGTCCTTGCCTTTGTTGTCACGTTAGCATGAAACAATCTGCAGGAAACGGGGACCCACTATTAAAAACATTGCTCCATAGCGCTACTAGTGGCCAAAACCTGAACAGAGTACCTTTAATAACTAAATTTGAGTGATCTTGCCAAAAAAATGTATTTGTGTTTATGTTTATATCAATATTTAATGTGATTTAAAAAAATAATAATCAAATCAAATAATCAAATAATACTATTAATATTGACTCAGGCTCCAGCTCAGATCATGCTACTGTGTGCATATATACGGTATATATGTTGTGTGTGTGTGTCTAAGGCATATTTATAGCATGAGTATCCTTTTAAGTGGCTGGTTTGTCATACATAAGCATAAAATCTCAGTTGTTTCTGCAGTCCTCCCTCTACTCTCTCCCTCTCTCTGAATTGGCAGGGCGTTCACATGCACTATACATCTGCAATTATGTATATGCACATTAGTTTGCAGGTTATGTAGTTGTACCAAAGAAGCAAAATAGAAGCTGAGAAAGAAAAGAAAGGGAGGATATGTGAAAGACAGAGTGAAAGATGCATAGGCTGGTTCTCACTTCTTTCTGCAGGAATGTAATTGGTCTTTTGAGAGTTTACACACATCTTGCACTATAATTGTCTGTCTGTAGTTGAGCGGATCTCACCTATGACACCACACACACACACACACTGACATAAACCTTATCCATTCCTGCACACCTGCTCAAGACAGTAGAGTGTAAAGCAGAATATTTATGCCCTAAAGCATCATGGGGGATGGACTGTCTCTGTGTGAGTCGAGGTTTAAACATCAAAGGCCAGCTTTAAAGAAATGTATGCGTGTCTCTGTGTGTGTGTGTGTGTTTTTTGTATCCTATACGTCTTATCAGTTAGTGTGGTCTTGCAACACTGCTCTCAATCAGCAGGTATCTCATGTGCTTCTTGCTCAAAACAGGATATGAAGCAAGTCCACTTCCTGTCTGCCGTTATCTGCTTATCTGCTCTGATACCACACCTCACCTCATATTGGTTTCCTTTTTGATTTCCCCTGAAGTTATTGCTGTTGTTGAGTCGTCCCTTTCTGTAGAAAAGCCTTTAATTTTCATTTCATTAGGTGGCGTGAAGTTCAACTTTCCTCCCAGGACTACAAAGGTTTTCCCAACTCCTTCGTTCCTTTTCCTTTGAAGACAATGCTCCGCTTTGATGTAGCTTGAACCTTGCTGAAACATGATGCCAGCTTTAATATCCATGGTGAGAACCAGCAAATGAAGGCTTTCATTCTGAAACGCCGAATGAGAAGTTTGCATCCAAAATGAGATTTTTTTTTACTACTTGAAAGACATTACAGGTCCTCTTTCAAAACGACTAATAATAAATGACACTTCTAAAGAGCTAAGGAGTCATTTTAGCTCTTGTTTGATGAGCAACACAGTTTTTAAAATGCTTGAGGTAGTGTTTTGGCAAATGGGATACATAGAACTTTGGTATAAAACTCCCTTCCTCTGACTTTTGTCAAGCATGAATCTCAACTTCATCTTGTTTAGCTTCAGCGAAAAACAATTTTCCGTTTGTAGGTTTGGCGAAAACACATCCCCAATTGACATGCAGTGTTAAGAAATGATACATAACCTTTTATATAAACACAAATTCATTATTTTTAAGCGATTTTAGTACAATTTAAATTGAACTGATGCTGCTTACTCCAAAGTTCACTTCAGTATTACCTCATAAAGACCTGTGCTGTCAGATACAATCAAAACATGTTCTTTTTTGGTTTTCCAATACTATATTATGTCAGTAGTGCAGCCTTCGGTGTGCTGTGCTGTAGTAAAGTGATGTAAAGGCGAGGAGAAACTGTCACACTGTAACTGAAGATGGGTTCAAACAGAGGGCAGCCTTGCTCTGCCTGCTGGGAGGCCTTTCATGATGTTTGACCCCTTTACCTTTTAGTGCTTTAATAAAAAATAAAAAAAGAGCGTTGGCCCTCAGCAAGGGAGAAGGAGAGTCAGAGTCAGAAAAGGAGAGAAACTAGCTGATAAGGATTGACCCTGATCCAAAATAACACTTGACTGTTGTTGCATGATGTTGAGAAAGAGGAAAAGTTAAAGAACAACGCACAAAAACACACCATTAAACTTTAATGTAAATGGGAAGTATGGTAGCAGTAATTGTACATACACACTCATACACAAAGACCAGGACAGCTTTTCCCAGCAGAGCTTTCCTTTGCTGCAGCTCCCGAGGTTAATTAGGTAGGATGTCGTCTGCATATTTGACTAATCCACCAAGAGTCTGCATTCCTGCAGCAGCACCTCTCCTCCATTATCTAATCTCAAGTTGCCCACTAATTCTATTTAAACTCTGCTGGCTGGCTTTACGCTGTTACTGAAAGCACAGAAAACAATGGAGAAACGATATGGCACCGAACTGAGTTTGGGAATTTAGAGGTGGAACATGGCAGAGCAGAAATGAACAGCTGTGATGTCATTAGGAAGTGATTCAGCAAGATCAAGTTGGTTGTAATCCAATGTGTGGTATTTATTTTTGTAAAAGGCACCGTCTCTGTGTTTTCGTACATTTTGGCAGTTTAAAGCTGCAATAAATGTACTTGTCATAGACTGTTTCACTGTGCAACGGTGAATATAAATACAATATTAAGTACAACAGAGCAGTCTGAAGGAGGCTGAAAAGCTGTGTAGAGATGCAGAGTTGGGTCATGATTCTCTGTCCGTCACTGTGAGCGACCCACTTCCACATTACACGTCATCATTTGATTCAGTGTTACAGTGAGATGAAGTGAGATGAAAAAATAATGATTAGTGGAGCTTTAAGTTTTTTCAAAATCTATTGTAAAAATCTTGCTATGGTTGTTATTTGATTCCCGTTCTTGAAAGTAACCACCCACAAAATGCTTGCTAAGTGTTAAAGCACCCACTAGTGACACCCACTGTTGATGTCACTCCAAACACATATCTAATAGTGAAAGAAAACACAACACCTTGTTCAGCTCTGGCCGTCACAGCGGGGCTTACACACACTGCGAACAAGGTTTACACATTCCCTAACAAAATGGCCACATGTATTTGTTTGTGCAGGTTTTTTATGAAGGTTATGCGACTGGGAGTATGACTGCTGTGTTTGTGCATTAATATGGTGCGTTTGTGGGTGTGTGGGAACGGTGGATTGTGTTCGGGGCTGTGCAGAGCGCTGCTCACATGAAAGACTCTTTGTACAGCAAGTTTTTAATGAATTGGTGTACAGATTGGTTGTTTGAAGGTAACAGCATGTGTGTGGGTGTGTATGTGTGTGTTCAAGGTCGGGTTTGTTCGGTTAACAGCTATCAGATATAGAAAACAGCTTACTGAAGTGTATGGAACATTAGCTGTATTTCCGTCCAAGTAGATTTATTTTAATAATGAAGTACTGAATTAGAAACACCGAGTGGAAATGGAACCTTTTGATAAAACTCACTTAAATATTGCAATGGCAGTTTATTGCTTGTTTTAAAGTTGAATGTGTGAATGCGTATTATCAATAAAAATAAATATGCAATAAAAAGCATTGGCACTGGCATATATTAATAATATGTATTTAAAAGAATAGTTTGACCTTACCTTTATGGAAATGTGCTATTTTACTTTCTTCCCCATGAGTAAGATGATGGATACCAAGACAGGAAACAGATGAAATATTCTTTTCTAATTGTTTTTCTGCAGACAAAAGGATTTATTGTAAGGAGCTCTCTTGCATTTTCAGATGCTTTTATGTGTTTATGTCAACACTCCACCTTCAAATTGGTTGATGTTTGCTGTTTGTTTGAGTTAAACTTCTGCTGGGCACTAGTGCACCTTGGATCTCACTCACTCAGTATGTAGTGCTCATTGTTGTCTGTGTATATCTTAATACACAGACCTAAGCAGCACACACAGCAGGAAGATCTAACCGATGAAAAAACACAGCGTTCCTCCTGAACACCTAATAATCATGTAGGCTTGATTCACACAGTGACCTCCAGAAATGTCCTGTTGTCCCTCCCATGTATAATAATGCCAAGTGTATTTCTTACTTTTTAGATATAGCACATATACAATTATCTGACGATAAAAGGCAACAGAAATGTATTGAGAAACACTTAATTTTTGTGGTGGATGTTTGTGGATCTGGGGGAATCAAATCTATCCAAATTGACTGGACAGTAGAGTTGAAACTGGCATTAATTTCACTCCTTGTTGTCTCTATTTCTGCCTCCATCACATTTTGGCTTCCTGCATCCTGTTGCCCCCCCCCCCCCACCCTCTGCCAGTCTGCTCTTTTTAACAACCCATCCTACTGGTTCTGTAGGTCAGCGCTGAAAGGGGTCAGCAGAGCAGCACGATCGATATGAACACACACACTCACACTCGCAGTGTGTAGAGATCAGCTGACCTAATAGAAACAAGCTTGTGCTGTGTCTCTCTGCTTGTGGTCTCTTGCCCTCTGACCTCTGTGTGTTACATACTGTATGTGTGTGTGCATGTACCGTATTAAGGTGCGTGTGTGTGTGTATCTATGTACTTTTTTCTGTTTTGTTTCTTTTGTTTTGTTGATGTCAAAAAAAGATGCGTTCAGTTGTACATTTGTTTTTGTTGCTTTTGGTCTCATAATACTAAAAATGCTGCATGTGGGGCATTTTTTTTGGCCCTGACTTGATTTAAGGGCAGCTTGCTGTGGTTGTTTTACAGTCATCATTTAGTTCAGCATTGGATTCAGCAAAGTAAAATGTTCTGCATCCTTTGCTAGAACAGACTTGTTCTATTGATCAATGTGCACTGTGTTCTCTGCGTGTGTGTGTGTGCAGCCAGCCCTCAATACCACTTTTAATTCAGGTTTAGTCTGACCTTGATCATTGTGTTGATGTCTGTCAAACTCGGTGAATGTTCTGCAGCCTCCACAACGCCTAACTGTTTGCCAGCAGCTTCAGCTCCAGTCGCTAAAATGGGAAAATTCACCTTAAGACACGGAATCTGTCAATGAAATGGAAAATAGAAGTCAAAGTGCAATGCATTCATTACAGTACATTTAATAAAAATTATTATTTTAAAGTGGATTCTGTTGGAGGAAACATTTGCTTTATTTCCTCCAACTAATACTGGCCATGAAATAAAAAGGGGAATATACAATAAAAAACATGAACAATTGAAGAAATTAAAAGGAAGTATTGATATTTAAATCTTCATTTTCCATGATACCTTTACTCTGAAATTATTTAAAGGGAGAGCCAAGATATGGGTTGTGACTAGATATCTTTGTCGCCAAATCGCGAAACCGCCAATTGCCAAAAATAGAAATAAACAGAAAAATTGAATGAACCTATTTAAAAAACGAATGCTGTCTTACTTCATATCAGCAAAAAACTCTCCAGCCCTACTTCATGTGTTCCATGAATAGCCACTGTGAGACACATATTTGCATTTTGAGACTCTCCGTGTCAGAAGCTACTGTACGGGGTCATCTTTAATTAAAAAAAAAAGAAAAGAAAAGGGTAATACAGTCGTTTCTAGAAGTTTCTTGATTCCGCTTTTCAGCCCAGACCTGCTCAGACTGGAATTCAACTAGTTAGTACTTCTCTCTGACGCGCTTGGAGGAGTTCATGTGAAAAAGAGAGGTCATATAATTATAGCCCTGGGAAAACCCTGGGCTCTATTTGTGTAATAGTGTGTGTATGTCTCTTTCTGTGTGTGTGTGTGTGTGTGTGTGGGTGTGGGTGTGTGTGTGTGTATGTGCGTAGCTGGCTATACTTATGAGAGTCTGTTTTGTGTGGTTTTATTTGCATGCTCAGCCTGTTGCGAGTACAAGAGTCAACCTCACTCACTTTCTTTATTCGCCAATATGATGAAAAGGACTAAAACTCTTCTGGCTGTAGCCCAAAATGAGAAATTATACTTCTCGCCTCGAGAAGAGTATTTGAGTACATTTGAGTAAAATTCTTTTGTCAAGAAACAGCTGAAGAAACAAAACCCTATACTTTAAAGAGAAAAAAACAAACAAGAAAAAAGGAGAAAGCAATTCCGGCTTCCTTAGTCTTCTTGAAAGAGCTCCAAACCCCTTTTTATATACAAGTTGTAGCTCCTACTACTACAACAGGAAACACCACAATTAATAAATCAATTAACTCACAGGGGGTATTCATCTGTTTCTCAGTAGATAAATATAGTAATTTAACACTGAACAAATATCACTAAACATATTAAATGGATTGGCTCAGAAATTGCATTTTCTCAACAACACACACACAACCCCCCTCTACCTATTGCACGTTTGGCACATTCCACGACGAAGGTTAATTCTAACTGGCCGGCTGTGGTTTGTCATTTCCTGGGTCTAAAACACAACAGGTGCAGCAGAGAGCAGATGTTGTGCAAAAAACGTGATGTGTGTCAACCAGTATGTTACCAAACAACAGGCACTTCAATACTGAGAGATAATAAAAATGGTGGCCAAGTCGAGTGTGTGTGTGTGACTTTGAGGATTAATTCTGATGTCTCTCTGTTTTCTCTCCAGCATGTGGAAAGGCCTGAATGTCAACTGCACAGACAGCTCAGGATACACACCTTTACATCATGCTTCACTTAATGGACACAGGTAAGACTGCACAAGAGTGTTTGTGTCTCTGTTTTGGAGTATTTTTTTTTTTTTTACTTACGAGAAATTATTCATAAATCCAAGTGCTGTACAGTACAGTACAAAACGATTTGAAGAGGTGTATGTGTATAGGCTACATTTATATGCATTTGCATGTATGTGCAAGCGCCAGGTGCAATATGTGTGTGTATGTTTCAGTTTCACAAATTCCCAGAGCCCAAAGTGACATCTTCAAATTGCTTGTTTTGTTTTGTCCCATTCAACTTACAATGACGTAAAACGGAGAAAAGCAGCAAATCTTTAAGCTGGAACCATCAAATTAAATTATTTTCTATTTTTTGTTTGATAACTTAAACAATCAGTCATCAAAATGAATGTTGATAAATTGACAAATTGATTGTTTCAGTACTAATGTGTTGGAGTGGTGAAATACCTTGTATGTGAAATAAATTGTGTAATCAAGGGAAAAAAGACACAAAGGTACATTTTACCTTTTGATTCTTTTCTCTATTTCCGCTGTCAGGTTAAGGCAAAATGTATTTAATGAAGATTTTAACTGTAATTTTGGCCAAAAGAGATGATGTAGCTCAAGAGACTTCCTAGATAAACCTGCAGTAACTGATTTTTTTGTCCACTTGGGGGCAGCAGAAACAAGCTGTAAACACAACATTGACAGATCATCACCTTTTAGTAGTTAGTTAGGAGACGTACTTACACATCCAGCAGCAGTTACAGACCAACGTTAGCATTGATCTGATTTGGAGTCATGTTTCTGGCCACCAGGCGAATGTAAGTCCAATATCCACTTTTGGTTTCTGTCAACTCCTGGGGGGAAATACGTTATCTGGCTCTTTAGCTGCTAAATGCTCCACGGTGTTTACCGCTAGCTTTATCTGCTGTTTGGTGCTGAGCAGGTAGTGGGATTTTTTTTTTTTTAGAGATTATTTGCTGAAAACAGCTGCTCGCTGTGGCCAAAAACCGCGCTATAGGAGCCGAAGCTCGCCATGAAAGCTCCGTGAGGCCGAGTCTTAATTTTGCATTTAGATAATGCAAGTAAGACTGTTTCACAGAAAATAAAGACAGAGTTGCGCCAAAAAAAAAAAAAAAAAAGTTAGCCTCCCAACCGCCAGGCTAACTAGGAGACATGTTTCCATGGTAACAGCAATCAGTGACACCTGCCGACCAGCGGCACCAAACGACGAAAAACAAAATTTAGGAAAATGTGGCACGTAATTTGTGTTTTTTCTGACAATATTGTGCAGCGAGTAATAAGAAAGAGAGGTTTTTAGAGACCGCAGCAACCTGTTGGAAATGTACAGCAGTGAGGACATCGTCAGTCGAGAACTAATCCACAGCATCTCGGCTCTGCTGCAGGTCTGAAATATATTTTATGCTACTGGAGGTGTTTGTATTGTTGCACTCTTCACTGAATTGTCTCAGTAAAATGTCCTTGTAACTGCTGAATTCTTCCGTAACATTTTCTGCTGGAGTGAAGGGAGCTGAGCGGTTTGGGTTTGTCGCGGTTGCTCAGCCAGCCGTGTTTTTTTTGTTTTTTTTTTTAAATTTGAAATAAGTCTTAATTTACACAGAATTCATGGCAAATTAGTCCTACTCAAGATAGTTAAGAACTAGACAGCTTTGTGCAATGGATTAATTTAGGCGTCTGTCTGAAGTCTGACAATTAAGCCATAGTCAAAGTATTTTTTTAATTATCTAGTATGGAGTAGTCTTGTGTATAGACTGGTGGCAGTACATTCAGAGTTAATCTTACGAGTTTTCAAAAGGTGTCATTAGGCGAAGGATCACAGAATTTAGAAAACAATATAATCTTTACATTAAGTTAATTGCACTTGAAACACTTTAACATTATCACAATAAAACAGTCCAGGGTCATGACACACCTGTACTCTTGGGCAACAAAATGAGTCAACAATAGTCAAAAATACAATATTTCTGCAAAAGTTGAAATGTCTGCATGCTCTGCCTCTCTGCATCTGCACAGAATTACAGTGCAGCCTCCTTTCTTCACCTGGGCCTGCTGAGAAATCCGTTACACAGTGTGGATTAGCTGCAAGCCCGACCGCTATCCCAGTTTGGCGGAACTGAAGGATTAGTACTGTGTTTTGGGGGCAATTATGTGGATTTCCTCCTCCAGGTCAACTGGAGAGGAGGGGGGGAGGGAGGGAGGGAGAGAAAAATGCAGCCTCAGAGTGAAAATTAGGCCGCCAACAAAAAGCTGCAGAGGAGTGATTTAACGTTTAGGTGGGAAAGTAAGAAGAGAACTGGCAATTAAGATATAGACAGAAGAAACTTGGCAACAGGCAGTGCTGTATTCAGAGATTTGTTATTCAGGCTGGCTGGGTTTGAATTGTATTTTGAGATCCTTTGAATCGTTTTTTCACCACATAAAAAGCCTTTTGGTGATGCACACAGGCTCAATACGATCAGAAGAAGTTGAATATTCTCATATTTGACCCTGAGATCCGCACAGTGTGATTTTTGCTGTATAACTGCTACTTAAAGCTGAGTGAATTATATAAAAATATAATAAATTATTCAAATTAACAAAGCAGTTCATTAAGCATCTCAGTGCTGCTTTCACCCCTGGTCCTGGGAGAGGTTTTGCCCTTCTCTCCTCTCTGTTTCTCCCCCTGACATTTCGAATGCAAATGAAGCACTTCACCTTCCCTCTTCAGAGAGAGGTGACAACTTCAGCTGGAGACTTCCTAATATGAAACTGTATCGCTGACATTACTACTGAGCAGCAGCTAAATGGATTTCCAGCACAAACTCAGGTGCTACGATTTGTCGCTTTATATATTTGTGTAACAGAGATTACTTTATTAGAGGGAACCATGGAAGCAATTGTCTTCTTTCAATTTGCGATCATTTCCAGTTGACCTCCCTGCTATCACTGCCTCCTGGACTGGGTGGTATACTGCTCGTTCACTCATAGTAACTCCGTAAATCCCTCCATGACCTGAGCTTGGTTTAAACTAGGTGCTTCAAGTAGGTGCCAACTTGTTTCTAATCACATGGCTGCATGCTCTTATGAAGGCTGCAGATCTAGTCAGTGAAGGAGGAAAAAAGTAGATGGGACATGCACTAGCAACGGCGAAATTGGTTTTTTGAATATCAAAGATAGTCAACTCACCCAAGATTTTGACAGACGGAACAAGAGACAAGACGGAGCATGATTTCGTCTTTTGCAGTGTTGTGCATGCAGTTGTGAAGTGCGAAATTTCAAAGTAGTGTAGTTTATTCTGTCTTATCTATGTCTTGTGTCTCTTGTGTTTCATTAAAAGTAGAACAGCCTCTGTATCCGTTTCCATCTTTTGGGTGTTATAGTTAAAATAGACTAAGGGTTTGATTGAAATGATAAGCAGTTAAAGTAAAGATGGTGTTGGTGATAAATTATGCACAGCTTCCTCACCAAAAAAAAAAAAGGTAGCAAAGATATGACTAGAATAACACATGGTACAGAAAAAGATCCTGTGATGGTTATTCAAGCTAATTTAAGCTCCAGCAAATGTGATGCTTCATAACAGATAGTTAAAGAATGATGAGACACAGGTGGAGCTCGAGTGTCCACACACAGTATCACTTTCATGCCTACAGCAAACCGTTTGTTGGCAGGAAAAACAAGATTTTCATCATCATTGTAAATGCAAACACTATTTAAAAATAGCACTGACAATGAGAAAACACAACCAATTTATTTAACCACTTAAAATATCACAAAGGTCGTAGAATATGAGCGCATGGCATCTTGTAGTTTGATTTTAACATGGTTTAGTTCCTTCTTGGATATATTTAATACTCAGTATAATTATCAGTTGTGCAATATGTTGCATTGTACTGAATGTTCCAAAGTGAAAAATGCATTATTTGTGCAGGAAGGTTAAAATATGTTTGATTTGGTGTTCTCGAGGGAAATGTGACAATATTCCTTGATATGGATTTCAGGTCTCAGTGCCCAGCTCTGCTTCTTCTCCCTCTCTCCATCCCTCCATCTTTCAATCTGTTTATATATATTGACCTGTATATGTATGTGTCTCTCTCAGGGAAGTGGTACTAAAGCTGCTCCAGTTTGAGGCGTCCACAAACGTGGCTGACAGCAAGGGTTGCTTCCCGCTGCACCTGGCCGCCTGGCGGGGAGACGTGGACATCGTACGCATCCTCATCCACCACGGACCCTTGCACTGCCGGGTCAACCAACAGGTAAACACCATAATCCCATCATCATCATTCTCTTAAGAACTTTCATCTTCAACACCACCTGTGGGAAACATGCAGTTTAGATTCTATTTGAACTGCATGATGTCTCTCTTCAGCCGAACATAATCTCCATTCTGAAATGGTTTTAACTGACAAATACTCAAGACATGCAAAGAGCAGGGAGGCCTAATGTGTAAGAAGGCTGTCAGTCAACTGCCAATATAAGCAAAAGTCCAGCCAGCTCAAGTGTCTGAGGTACCTACAAAAAACACAGCCAAAAGATGCTTAAAGAATGAACATGTGGAGCTCATGATCATGCAGCTCGCTTCACGTGACACTAAACAGCTACCTGCTTGGTATCAGCTCCGTGTGTTAAAGGAGTAGCGTAGTAGGAACGTTTAAAAGCCCCCACTGACATGTTAAATGGTCAGTTGTGGCTGAAAGAAACTCTCTCCCCGTGTGCTGTAACTGAAAGGTCTCATCAGCTAAATTAAAGTTGAGTTCTTCTGTTGTATTTCTCGGGGCATGTAAACCAGCGCTGCCACAGGCCGGCCCGTTATGGCTCCTGTCCAACAGAGCCAATCCTTTACAGTTCCCGGTGATCTCTCTCTGACAGCCGGGGGAGCCTTTCAGCTCTGGGAGCATTCAGCCTGCCGCTGCTGTTGTTCCTCATCAGCAAAAATGACCTTCTTCTCCTCCCTCACTCTTTTTCTGTCTATCTCTGCTCGCAGCATATTGGTGATGTCACGGCTCGCTGATGCACTGCATTTTAAGATGAGTGCAAGGCACACAGGAAGTGGTGTTTAATTAGAAGGCTTGGCTAAAATCTTAATGGCTAAGATGTCTGTTTTAATATTCCCACTCCTGATGGCGGTGTAATAGTGGACCCCCCAGGTTATTGGAGCGTTATTTACTCTGCCTAATAAGCATATTTTCCTCTGTCACCATTAGCGAAATCGTTTCCCTCTGAGAGTTGTTAAAGCCTAATTGTTTGCCGTGATAAATGGTGTCCCTTGCCCCTGAAATGAAGAGGTTTGTCAGCAAGTGAACACGGGTAATTTTCTTCTTTTTACCCCGTCAATGATTTGTAGAGCTGAGTGGGCTGCTGTGCAGGCAGGGTGGAAGATGCTGATTGAGAAGATATTGTAAATAGATGCTGACTGCAGTGCACAGTCAACATGTGTTAATGTGTTGTATTTTGTTGTTGAGGCATACATGAAGATCTCCTGTCACATGCTTTTAGACTTTTTCATTTTGTGATACACTGTGCAAAACATTCCAGTTATTTTGGTAGTGAAGTGTAGTCAGTCTTCTGGTGTATCTGGGTTTTCTCGCTCTTTTGTTTCATGATTTTTCTACAGTAACCTTCAGCAAACCCTAATGCTGTTTATGTGTAGGAGGTGAGACTTGTTAGCTATAAGGCATGATTTTCCAGTCAAAGAAAATTAACAGTGGAGACAGCAAAGAGGATGTGTGCTACATGCTACCATGTTTTGGTCCTTTGAGTAACAGTTTTTCTTGATCAGTTGGTTTGATGGGGTTTTATACAAGTGTTGGATCCATACTAAAATGTTCTAATATATTTTGTGCCAGGTTTGGTATATTGCTCTTGATGCCAAGTTGATAACTTCTGTTAATTATTGCTAACTTGTTAACTTTCTTTTGTTTGTTTCTTAATTGTTGTTGTTGTTGTTTATCCTAAAACCGCCTGTAGCAGTAAATACATTTGAGAGCAGAAAAATGCTATTTGTGAAATACGTTGATTAATCTAAACAGTGTAGCATATACAGTGTATATAGTGTTTACATTTGGGGAAAGAAAATAATAGTATTTATTATGACATTTTGATAATCAGATTTTATAGATTCCCTCTAGTTAGGCTTTAAAGTTAGCTCGTATTCATGTGCATCTGTGAAATGAAAGGGGAAAGAAAGCTTTATAAATTCTTATATAACACCTCACTTGTTATCATGTAATTACACTGATCATCTTTTCTTGTATCTCTGTTTGTATCATGCATCTCACTTTGAGCCTTGTTTATCAACAAGCTGGAAATGAGGTTTTATCTACCCTGTTATCAACAGTTTCCATCTCTCTGTCAGTATGACAAACACTGGTGAAAATGCTAAGCTACAGAGCTCACATTAGCCAGCCTTGGCTGTCTGTCACACTGTTGCACACAGACACAGCAGCACACAAAGACTCCAGGACGGCTGCGCTTTGACATTCTTAAAGCTGCGGTGTTTATTTTTGCCCGAAGCGGTGAATTTAGCAAAACACTGGTTTAGCACCAATTTTAAATGATGGTACCTGTGCATTTTATACTGCTGTATGATGCATATTTGTACAGTCGTGTTGCAGTTATGCGTTGTCATTGTGAGGGTACAGTTGTTCTCAGGTTGCAGGCATAAATCCGGGTGTAAGATTTATGGAGTGTTAGTGTGTTTACGATGCCTAAGCTCTATATTTTCCCACTGCCTGTCTTGTCTGCAGTAGAGAGCAGGGCCTGCATACATTAGTCAGGGTGATATACTGAGTCCCACACATGCTCACACCCATCATCCAGACTTACAGCAGCAAGCCATTGGCTGCACATTACCCCATTCTCAACGATATTACTCTGCCCACGCACACTATTCCTCGTGTCAGAGGTTGAGTGTGTGTGTGTGTGCAGCTTAGTTTTATAGGGTGATTTCAGAGGGCCACACTCTTTGTCTTAATATCTGCTACATGAGCGAGAGAAGCACAACATTTGTACTCACCTTTGTACATGAGGTGACAAATAGCGACAGAAGAGTGTGGAAAAGGACGCAGGAGGGAGCTGTAATGAGGGAGAAATTCACTTAAAGAGAGGTAGCAGAAGTGTGTAGGTAGGTGGACCAGGTCCACGCTGCAGCCAGTACAGGATTATTTGCGGTTAGTGGAAGTTATTAGTTGGCGGTAAACCAGTTCCAGCCCACTGTTTACTGCCTAATTGGTCCCAGTAGTTCCCATTCACGGCTGTTTTTGTTTATTGTGGGAGTGTGTGTGTGTATATGAGAGAGGTGGAGGCCGTCTGACTGGAGAAGATGATTATACATGCTGTGTGTGCATGTTTGTTTGTGTTTGTATGTGTGAGAGACAGTGATAGATGGTGAAAGATAGCTTGTTTACTCAAGGCTTGCACTCTGCTTGCAGGGCCAAATGCACGTTTTGAAGAATGAGGCGTTGTTTGTTGTGATCTCTCTTTCTCCCACTCACATTGACTCATGAACTGATGCTTCACTTTAGGTCCGTATCTTAAGAATTTCTACAAATACTTTATAATTATGTTTTTTTTTTTTAAATAACTGTGAAATTAATTCAAAGTTCATATTTTGTTCAACCATAAGATGTGCAGAGTGGCCTATTAGCTTCAGTTGTCCAGTCTTTGCATATTTTAGGGGAGAGCAGATACAGCTGGACTTAACAGTCAAATAAAAAGGAAGAAGCTTTCCCCTGTTTTTGTGGACAGCTGGTGATAGATCATCACGTCCCTTTAAAGGATCCTAGTTCCACAGCGTCTGTTACCTGTCTTGAACTGAAAATGATGACAGAGATGGGAGTGGCGGAGCCTTCCTCCAGTGTGTGGAACAGCCTAATCACTCTACATCCCAAAAACAGTAAAGGTAAAGTAAAGGTCTGTCTGGACTTCAGAAAGGTAAATGGAATAAGAACGCTGCCCAGGGGCAACAGGGCAACTTGTTAAAAGGCATTATTAGTACCCTGGACCAAACCAAGAGGCACTTACCAAAGAGAGTAATGACATTTCCAAACACCTTTTGTCCACTTAGATTTCACAATTCTTCAGTTGGCGTTCATGGGACCACATCAGAATTTCAAAAGGTGATGAACAAGTCGCATCATCTGACAAAAGTGTCCTCCTTACACCACTAAACTTATCTTAAATGAGCAAACGTACTGTAGATGCCATGAAAAGAATAATGTGAATGTGGTTGTCCTGCTTTAAAAACACTTCCTGTTTTTAGGCTGTTAAACAGCCTCATGTCCCATATTCATGAAGCAACAAAATAAAGGAAACAAATGTTTAAAGTGATGGATTACCCATGCAGCAAGCAGTTGATTTTAAATTACTTTTCATACTGTAGTGACATAATTGAGACCAGTGGCTTCTTGTCAGTTTAAGAACTTTAATTTGGACTCTGGCTGGCTGTAATGTTAGGTATACAACACTGTAGTGAATGGGTAAGATATGGTTTAGTATTATTGCAGGATAGAACTGACAGTGATGAAATGACAAGAAATGAGGGGAAAGGGTGAAGGGGGGGGGGACGCCCCAGGATCTGAACCAGCAGCGCTTCAAATAACATGCATCCAGGCAGAGTATGTTGACTGACTAATAATGGCACATTTTACCTCAAGGCACTTGCCCAGAGCAAAGCTGGATTATAAAGATTATTTTCCCTGTGCATGACCGTGAGGGACAGTTGTGTCCTCCAGACTGTTGGTCCCACTGACGTAGAGTGTGTTTGTGGGTGTGGGTGTGTGGGAACCAGCACACAACCTCTGGGCTTCTTCTGTACAGGGCCTCTGGACTAGTCAATTTAAGGGTTATTCTGTGTGTGTGGGTGACTGACTAGGTCAAGTATGTGCCCCTGTGCTGCAGATACATCCCAAGAATGTTTTCCTTTCCACCAACCGATGGACAGAGGGTTATACTATTCCTTTTTTCTCTCTCTCTCCTCTTGTGGTCCTCTGTTTTCTAACTCCCCCTTGTTCTCCCAAAGGAGGAGAAAGGAGATTAGCAGCATACAATCAAGGGAGATAGATAATAAGAGAGATTAGAAGGACGGTGCATGTTGCTATGTGTTGTGCGCATGTGTGGACACATGCATGCATTAAATACTTCCTGCAGGCCTTTCTCCAGCTGCAGCAAAGCCTTCTGTGAGTCCAGAGGCTGTGTGAACTAAGACAAAAGTAAAAGGTCATGAGGTCGCTCGCCTGCTGTGTGTTTCCATGAATGTCTTTCAGTGTTTGTGCTTGTGTGTATTCGTCTCACAGTCTTGGTAATTCCATGCACACATGTTGCTACCACACATGAAAATGAAACCATGTGTTTCCTGACGGTCCACATGTGAACACGGCCTCTGTGAGAACCCATGCTACTACGAGAAACAGCCCTGGGAAAGTCCTTGCTCAAACATCGCCTACCGCCATGCCCGCTGCTGCCAAAACACACACAGTCACACTGAGCCATAGGATGTTTTCTTATGAGTAATCTGTTAAAAAAAACAACCCATTATGTCATATGTTTTCCACAGCCTGATGCTCATTCGGCAGTGGGCTTCCTAATTAAAGTTCAGTAAAAGAAAACGGATTCATCTCGCCATGAATCAAAACAAAGTACAGCCTTGAGTGATTCTTGCAAGCTGAGAGCAGATTGTGTGTGAGCATGTTAATCGAAGTGTTATACGGAGACATGGAAAAACATTTGCAGCATTTTCCTTTGTTGTCCTTTGACAGAAAATTGAAACAAAGGGTTTCATTTAATCCTCTTTAAATTGCTAACCCAACAGGGAGGGCAGAGTTTAAATTTCAACTACAGAGTGGCAACTGTGGAGCTGTTAGGTTTTTTGTTTCTTGCTCGAGGGCACTACAGCAGTGGGAAACCTTTTCAAGATGGGACCCAGGTCTCTCTTTAATGAGCAGGCCGAACCTACTGTTCCTCCTGTTCTTTGAATTTCCTTTTTTGAAATCTTTTTTTTTTTCAGAATTTCTGAGTGGGTTTTCACATCACTGGTCAAGGTTAAAAAAAGTGTTTTTAAATATGATTCTGATGCATTGAGTCAAGTTAGTCTAAGACGGCCTCTACAAAAGGGTGAATTTGTGAAAATGCAGTACTTTAAACAGAAATATTTCAAACGTTATGTTTGAAATTAAATTTCATCAGTGAATACATCTTTGACTTGACATCTGATGCAAAGAAATGGAGATCCAGTAAAACTGTCCCTTTTTATGTAAGTGATTGGAGCTATGCCTTAAGGATATCATTTCAATTTTATACTCTAATCAATAAAACAACACAAACAAGTACGAACAAATAGCACTACAAGCAGTTGCCAAGATAACAGTTTTAAAGTCAATACTATAGGAAAATGTTTAAAAGTAGAATGATATTAACACGTCAGGCACGGACTCAGAGATGCAGACCTCGGACTCGGGAGTTCAAAAACACAAGACTTTATTGCCAAAAAAAAGGGGCAGCAGGCAAAAATAAATGCTGGAAACTCAGATCAGACTTAGGAAACAAAAAATGACTTCACTAGGATGGTACAAAAAAGACTATGGGGAAAAAATGCTTGAAAAGTAACAAAGAAAATTCCAGAGGAAATCCAAAAGCACAGAAACACGAGGAGAACAACTACTTAGCTTTCTGGGAGAGTGCTGGCACGCTTGACAAGAGGACAAGGCGAACTGGCAAACAGACATGGGAGAACAGAGACTAAATACACAGGTGAGAGACATCAAGGTAATTACACCAGGGGAAGGCACACAGGGGCGGGGAGAGAGGTGCTCAGGAGGGACAGCCGGAGCATGACGTATATTAGTAGAGCTGAAATGATTAATGGATTAGTTGGCCACAATTTGATCATTTATCAAGCAAATGCTTTTCTTTTCATTGTTTCACATCATTGTAAACCGAATATCTTTGGGTTTTGTACCGTTTGTGGAACAAAAAAAGACATTTGAAGTTGTCACCTTAGGCTCTAGGAAACATGATGGGCATGTTTCACTATTTTCTCACATTTTATAGACAATTAATCCATTAATCAATAAAAGTAATTGTTACTTGCTCTAGATGATGGTGTGTGCTGGGAACTTGCCACCCCTTCCGTAAATGTGCAACTCCAATATCTGTTTACAGTCAGGCAGCTACTGTACACATCTTTATAGCAAGCTGTAAAAATACAAATTAAAACTCAAACAAATTCACAATCCACACTAACAGAGCATACTGGCAGTCATCATAAAATAATTGAGAAATGATCAATGAATTATTTCCACACAGTTAAATATAGATATGTACAGCCAAGTATTTGATAAATAATTTAATCATTTTCTGTATTTAGGAATAAAAAGTGTCTACCACTGTCCTCTCCCCCCTCGGTGTTTTTCCTTACTGCTTCTGTCATCTCCTTTTATTGTCTCAGCTCTCTTTTGCATTCACTCCTCTTGGCCTCAGGTACTTCATTCACTTTCCACGTTCATTCTCTTAATAACTGCTCCTTTCTTTCTTCTCCATCTCTGCCTCGTGGCTTTCTATCCCCCTCGGCTTCTTTACCAACACAGCAGGGAGCTAATGTTTGTCTCTCCTGCTCTTCCCACCTCTCATTCTATGCAATATATTCTTGTATGATGATCTTTTCCCATCCTTTTAGGCTGAAAGAAACAATGGTCATTATAATAGTAAATCTTAAATTTTAAAAAGTTGTATGAGGACAAATTAATTTTTTGTGCTTATGTTGGTAAGTATTTATTTAGTACAGTACATTACTGCAATGTATTTTTAAAATTCCCCACATTTTGTGTAAGGAAATATAAACTATGATGACACTGTAGCTATTGTGAATAGTTTTCCTTTTTATCATAAGAAACTAACATTTTTCAAAATGTTTGTGAAACAGTGTCTTAAGGTGTCTCTGGGTGGGTGGTTCCCATGGCAGTGGTTGACTGACATTTCGTCATCTGGCGTTGCTAGGAGACACACTGTCAACGTCTGTGGTCTGCCACTGAGTGGAGGACGTCCTGTAGATGAGTGTTGATACGAGACGCTTTTTTTTTGCTCCTCTTTTTTTTCAACAAGCTCACATAGTGTTGGTTATTAACCGTTAGCTGTTTTACAACATTCAACATTTGGGAGGACACATTGTACAATTCAGTGTATATTCCACTCGTAAGCTAGGCTAACGAGCTTTCTTTCGGAAAGCCTAGCTTGCAAACATTAGCTTTGATTCCCACTAGATGTTACACTTTGGTCATGGGTTGGTCAACACCTGCTGAGTCAGAAAAATAAATACACCTTAAATCTATTCTTTCTGGTAATAACAATTTTTGGTAAAAATACATTTTAATTTCAGTTTGACTTTAAGAAAACAGAAATAAAATGGTAAATAAAAGCAACAAGAGAGATGGATCCATATTAATAATAGAAGACGAGAGCAAGGAGGAGAGAAATGGTTTCACCTTGTGTGTCTCTCGTTTTTCATTCTCTCCGTATTTACCCAGCTCTCCCCAGGCAGCGGGCTGAGCTGCCGGGATTATGAGATGCTGTAACGTAGACGAAGCTCATCCTGCATATCAGTCCATCAGCATTAACACGGTGTATAATCAAACAAATACCTCTGCGTTTCATTCACTCAGGTTTCATTTCAGCCTGGGCCTGTCTGATAAGGCTCGCTTATTTGCTTAGATGTAGCTGTTTGTTGGGTCCCATCGAGGTGTATTTAGATAAGACTGATGGTGTTTGACGTGGGACATTGTGTTCAGGTAAATGTACTGTAATACTACGAGTGTACAAGTAGATTCTGTGTGCGTCCTTCAGTTAAAAAAGATAATGAAGGGGATACTGCGTGGATAGTAAAGATGTATCATGAAAAATAATAAATTCCTTTTTAAACAATAATAAAACCACACAGCTGTCTTGGTAAAAAAAAAAAGAGCTAGGACATGCAGATAATTTTCATTACACATACTTTTTGTATTTGTGATCATTAGCTGTGTACCAGTGCCATATGCTGCGGAGAGAAAAGCACTGACATCCATTTGTATGGGCATGTCAATAATGTGCTGCCATGCCTGTTGATGTGTCATTAGTAGATGGCGGTTGCTCAGAGCCCAATCAGCAACAATATACGGAGTGCTAGATGATATCGGAAAGCTGTCAGAGCGAGCATAATGGAAATATATAGCCCGCTCTGAGAACATGGAGAGAGGATTTTCTTTACTTCTCCCACTCTCTCTCTTTCTCTCTCTCTCTCTCCTCTTCTGTTCTATCTCCCTCGTCCTGTCACTGTGTGTCTCTGTCCATCTCTTTGTCACTCTCCTTTCTGTCTGGGAATTGCGTTTTCCCTATCTAAAGCTTTGTCAGTCCAATCCGCTGCGTGAGGTGCAGCGGATTGGACTGACAAAGCTTTATTGTCTGTTTAAGGCTGCAGAGACAGAACGGGTCAGCGGCAGCACCAACAATAGCTGCAATCTACATCCCAGTGGTATCATATCCGTGTGGAGATTTATCAATCAGCATTTGTTTGTGTGTGTGTATAATTGGTTTGCTTCATTATGTCTGCATGGTTGTTTTTGTGTT
This sequence comes from Macquaria australasica, assembly GCA_005408345.1. Taxonomy (NCBI): domain Eukaryota; kingdom Metazoa; phylum Chordata; class Actinopteri; order Centrarchiformes; family Percichthyidae; genus Macquaria; species Macquaria australasica. The sequence continues at coordinate 1,994,585 of SEMN01000004.1, read as the reverse complement.
AAATCTGAAAATGCAGTCATTATCATCCTGTTGAAAGCCGTTGAAATCCGTGATCCAAATGTTAATAACCAGATGTTGACAAAACAGTCTTACCATAAGGTCCACTCAGTAGTTGTTCTGGAGCTTTCAATTGGACCCCACAATTTTCTTCATAATAAGCAACCAAAATTTAAAACACAGGACTTAAAATTGCTATCACTCCTAAACAGATCAACAACCTGGGTGTCGGGACCCTAACAAGGGGTCACCAGCTTCATGATTAACAACTTAAAGAAGAAGAAAAATATATTTCTGCATCACAAAATCCTGTTTATTTTGCTAGACTTTTTAGTTTTTTCTAATCTTTTCTTTTTCTCTAGTGAATTACACCAAACATGCAGGAGTGCATAGTTTGAGAGAGGTAGTGTTTAGATTTAAAGTGCGCCACGCAACCCTATAAAGCAGCAAAGTAGGATGCTGTGAACTACATCGGAATATGAACAATATAATATAAACTTTCTAACGTGGTATCCCCATCCTCTGATACTTGAGTTACGTAGCTCCAGCACAAAATAAACATTTCCTCCGTTCTTCTCTAGATTAAAATTGCACCCTCATAACTCCGTCAGTGCCAGAATCCCATCGTTGTGAATGTCAGCAAATTTGGGTTCAAAGTTCAGTTTAGTTGAGCTCTGGCTGCAAAACCTGGTGGAAAATCAGGGCAGCTGTCTGGGAGAACGCACTATCCACTGGAAATAATGGCTCTGTGCAATGTTGACCTTGTGTGTTTGGTGTGAAAGCCCAGAGAGAGGGAAGAAATGTGCAACCGCTAAAATGGTGTTTGCAAATGATTTTAAGGCCAAAAATGTTTTGAAGCTCTGCTTTAATACAATGACACTAGACTACAACTAGATCCAAGTTGTTAATGTTTTGGATGATGCTGAAGGTTTATTTAGATCAAATATACCTGTAATCGTGACATGGTCAAAAGTTATTACCTATTGGATTCTTTTTTTATTGCATTTAACCTTTTAACAGATTAATGTTAACCTATTCTCCAGACACTGCATTGCTATTCTACTCTAAATACCTTCAGTAGCAAATGATGACTGATTACTCTGCATTTGTGGTGGTGTAGGACTTGGAAGGAGTATATTACACTGTAATGAAGACAGTATGTATATTAGATAAGATAAAACTTAAATAATCCCTCGGGGGGGAAACTGATTCACTCCAGTGGAAAATAGTAATATAGTAGAATATCCACACAGGAACAGAGCACATTAAGTTTATTAAACATAATGCAACCAATGATTACACCAGTAAACTGTGATGAATGTGAATTACAGTGCGCATGAGTGTGTGATTATTGTGCTTTCAGTACAGTGGACCTACAGTCAGACCTGCTGTGGAAGGTTCCACTCTGCCATCAATGGAGGGGTGTGCAGACCAGGGGGAAAACAGATGGATCTGATTGGCTGAGGAGGAGGGGAAGCTCTCAGGCATGTTTGGTGGTGTTTTTGCAGCTAGATCATGTGTATGTGTCTTCATATAGGGGCTCTCTCACTCAGTTATTCACACATACAGTATCTTTTCATCTCTCTCACTCACTGCTCAGACGGGTAAATGAAAGTAGGGAGAGGAGGGAGAGGGAAGGACGGCTGTGGCTCTGGGGAGAAAGAGAGTAAGAAAAGGCAAGAGATGAAGCTGAGCAGCGGAGTGTGGTCAAGGTGTGTTGGAATTTCATGATGGAAGTTTGAATGGTGCATTCGAGGCAGGAATATGAGGGAATATGATAAAGGAATGGAAGGAGAAGGAGGGAAATATCAAGGATTTTTACAAATGAGTCACTCTACAATAACGTGTCTTTATTTCAAAGGATTAAACATAATATTTTCAAATGTTGATTACATGAAAAGGAGAGCTAGTGTTTAAAGAGCAACTTGATAATCAGATTTGACTGTTATTTCACTTCATGTTATTCATTCAGACTGACGTGTTCATGTTTAGCCCATTTCTTGTTGGGAGCGGGGCTTATCTTGTTTTGACAAATCTGTCTCATTGATGTCTTTTTCAGTCAACATGCAAGCTGTGGCCATTTTTCTGTTATTATTTCACTGAAGTAGCAAGTTATCTAGCTAGCTATGAAGGAAGGTGACATCACCATTCCTGCCTACTATGCTCTGATTGGTTGATTGAATCGGAGATGTGGCTGGTGATTCAGAGGTGGGGTGTGGTGTGGCTGACCTAACACCCCTATTAGCTTGAACGTGCCACTTCCTCAAATTCAAAAAGTCTATTTAAAGTTTGCTCCAAACACTTGGTTCACGCTGTAAACTACTACTGCTTCTACTAATCTTGTTCTCAATTCCTTTTTGTATTACAACTCAAATTTTCCACACTGCCGAGAGTTGTTTTCTATTTTTAGATGTCTTTTATAGGGGGGTGTTGGCCAGATTGGAGTGACTTAAGGGGCGTGGAGTACAATGCAATGTCACAGATTTTATCAGTTTCTTTTTTTGGTCTAGAGCACAAAATTACTTGATTTCTCTGAAAAAGAGAGTGTTGAGTGCTAGAGTGTTGCAATGGACACTATAGACTGAGATCAGAATCCATGAAGGGTTTAATAAAGTTACTGCACATACAGTTTAATTTACTCTGTAGCAATACTTCAGGCAAGTAAAACTAGTAGAGATTGATGTCTTTGATTTGTTGACATTGGATTTTGTGGCAAAGATTTCTACTCTCTTCTTTTAAAATGAGTTTTTTAGTTCCTCTACCTCCTTTCCCTCTCCTCTCCTACTGTCTCCCCTTGTTTTTGTTCACCCTCTCTCTCCTTTTTATCGTCTCTGTGTTACATCACGTAGTGTTAGATTTCAGCGACTCACTCTAAACGTAGGTTTGCTCTTGGACAGACACCAGCAACAACACTATACACACATGACCTTTTTTAACTTTTCCTTTCTTCCCTTTTGATAATACCCACAGAAGCCTAAATGCATATTTGCGTATTTGCATATTGCTCGTTTCCATCACGCGTATGTATATCTACAATATATGGTTGCCAGATTATCCATTTTCAAGTATGTAGGAACATACACAGACTCATGCTCTCTCTATCTTCTTCTCTCTCTTTTCCCCCGGTATGGCTATTCATCATGTCTCTCTCTCCTTCATGGGTGTCCCTCTGCCCAGTTTTCCAGTCATTACTGGGCCGTTTTCACCCAGAGCTACAGGACGCCAAGGGACCACCAACAATGTTCTTGCCCTGACAGGGGCCCCTGGAGAACCAGAAAATGACCAAAGTTCCTCTGAACATGAGAGCCTCCCAAGTTCAAAATAACCTTTAAAACACACACACTTCTCTCTGAGACATTTCGGGCCAAAGTGTTGGCCTCAAAACTATGTAGCTTGAATTAACTTACATCATTTTAGAGGTCTGGGTGACTTTGATAAATGTGATTGTTCAACTTAGGCTGAATCGCCTCACTGTTTTTTCAAAGGATTATGAATTTGAGGAAACACTTTACTTAAAGTCCCCCTATTTAGCATTTATAAGCAGTATATCAGCATGTAATAAATGCTTTATAACACACTATATTGAAGTTGTAAGCAGATATTAGTGTTTATTAATGTATTTGTTAACAACTATAACTCTGACAATATAGTAAGTCACAGTTGTAATATAAAATAAAATATGTCTTCATAGGAGACGTTGTAATTACAAACACGGGTCATTAATAAATTAATAAATCCTGATATAATTGACTACACCTTAATTTACACACATACAGTCTCTGTTAGCCAGATTTTGTGGTCCCTCTCCAGCCTCACTCTTGGATGCATTTGTATTGCATTGCCCAAGACAGTGAAGTGGCTAAGTGTAAATGTAAACAGAATTTAAACAAATGAGTCGGCAGTTCAGACAGTAACTTGTGAAGGATTGATTTAAAGAAATCAATTAAAAAAAGTAAATATTTTGAGAGGAGAGACGTATGCTCAGGATACGTGCTCCTAGTTAAATGGCAGTAAGATGTTCCAAATTAAAAAAACAAGAGATGTGTAGAGAAAAGTGACCAAAAAGGCACAGAAGGTTTGAGAAAAACACTTTGGTTTTCTGCCATTGCCATTGACAGGAAGCTGTAGATTTCCCCTGACAGCTCTTACAAACCTGACACGCTTTTGGAATTTGTACATGCAGAATGATATACTGACCGAGTCATGTGCTTCATATGTGTAGCAGAAATGTCTGCACAGAATGTGGCTTTCCATCTTAAATTTCACCTTGTCAAAGTTGCGATAAATAAAACTAACTGCTTTTTCCTCCTACTTCTTCTCTTCCCTCATATCTCAATCCTCCTCTCACCCACATTTGCCCTACTTCTAACTCTCCACCTAATTATTTTTTATGCTTTTAATCCCCACCAACTAATATTCCTCTTTTCCTTAAACCTTCTTCCATCACCTTTCCTCATCCTTTTGCCACCTGCTCCTCTCTCATTGCTTCCATCACCTACCTTTCTTCTTCACATTTGACCTTCTCCGCTGCCTCACTGCATTCCTCCATCCTTCTTCTGGCATGTTTTTCCCTCTCTTGCTCTCCTCACTTTATCGCCCCCTGCCCACTCTTCATTCCCATAATTCCTACATCCACTCCCACCTCTTCTCTCATCCCTCACTCTCTTCCCTTCACCCTTCCCGGTGTCAATCCTTCTTTCCTGTTATTCTTCCACAGAACCATGAGAGGGAAACGGCGCTTCACTGTGCAGCCCAGTACGGACACTCTGAGGTGGTTTCAGTGCTGCTTCAGGAGCTGACCGACCCCACCATGAGAAACACCCAACAGGAGACACCACTGGACCTGGCAGCGCTGTATGGACGGCTGCAGGTCAGTGAGAATGACATATATCAGTTTTATGAAAAATATGATTAGCTGAAGGTGTATTTTTACACTACTAAGGCCAGGAGTTGAGTGATGTTTTGAGTTGAAATGTCTCAGCTTTTAAAATGATCCTCTAGGCCTTTTTATTGCTAAAATACGAAGGACCTAGTCCATAGTAGTCAAAATGGGTTAGTGCATTCTTGCAGATGACTCTTATGAGATCAGATGCATGCTGTTTTGATCCACAATAAAGTTATAAAGGTAGTTTTTAAAAGTTAAAGGTGCACATTTGTCCCTTTTCAGCCTGAATTTAAGATACAGGGGCATTTATTAAGCATTATTAGATTTGGTAGTAGGCTACTGATTACTGTTGAGAATTTGGCACTATCATATTTTGGTAATCTGATGCAAAAGGTTGCAAAGAGTTTTTCAAAAGCAAGTGTAAAAAGTTTTATTGGAGTATTGTTAGTGTCAGTTGAAAAACGTTCGCTGAATAGAGAGATAAAGGAATATCTCCCCCTGACCTTTTGGTACGTCCAGAGGGGAGAAGCTCAAATCTCCATATAGAAGATGGAGGTGACACTCCAGAATGATTCAAGCCTTTGAAATTAATATAAATGCCATACAAATGTCTGCTACCGGTCGCTACAAGGGCAGCGTACCCATAATAATTTCATTTGCAATGAAAATTTAATTGCAACTTCAAGAAAATTAATGAAAATGGCACAATGGGGAAAACTAGTTAGCAGTGCTTGTCACTTGGCTCCATCTAAACAAACTGGCTGTGTTGACAGGGTGGGAAGCTGGTGAGGGATCAGTTTTTTGTCGTTGCAACAGAAACTTGTCTGTACTTGTTTGGGGGGTTGCATCTTTGGGAGGCATATGTGAGCCTCTACATGCGTTGTATGTATCTTGGTGAAGCTCCTTGCTGGCAGATGAAAGGAAGCAGCTGGTGACTCAATCTGCACCTTCCCCAGGACAACAGTGGGTGTTAGCAGTGACAAGGACCACAGTGCATGGGAATCAGCTGTTCCAAAACTGGGAGTTGCTGTTGATTATTTCAAATATGGTGGAGATATGATGAAAAGAAAACTTCCTCAAATACTTAACTGTGCTAGACAGGCAGGCAGGTATACATTTTTAGAACTGCGACTTTACTCTTTTGTCAAAAATGTGATAAAAGGTAAATATACAGAAGCGCACATTCAGATCGAGTGGTGTGTGCCACAAATGCCTGCTGATGTTCAAATGCAATCACACATTCTCTCTGCTAAGGTACTGAGTAATTGCAGTCAAGCCATACAGGTTTGTCTGAGTGTGAATGAATAATTTATAAAGGCAGCGGTATTTCTCTCTCTATCCCTCTCTGCATAATAATGAAGGGAAATCCCTATGGTGGAGGCTCCTGCTGCATGGAGATGTAACTAGCACAGGGCAAAAGTTTATTATATACGCACATGCAGTACACACAAAGACACACATTAAAGGAAGAAGCTTTCGAGAGAACTGCTTTTTGTTGAGCTGAGTTATTAAAAGCACCATCCATGATCAAACAAAAGGGGAGCTCCACTGCCACAAATGAAAACAGCCTCCTACTACTCTCCAGTTGATTGACAGGTCTTTTAATACAAGGATTTGAACTACAAAACAAACAATTAAACAGAACTCCAGTTGAAATAAACACTAAATACTTTTTTCCATCTTCAACTGACTCTTCGCTGAGCCCTGACCCCCTTAGTTACTGCTCTGCCTGTCAAGCATTTTGTTATAGCCTGGTTGATTTAACATTAGAAATTTATAGTCATTTTTTAAACAATGGATATTGATACCTCAAAGAAGTAAACAAAAGCAGACTTCTCGTTTCTAACCAAGCTTTATTCATATTTTCAAACAGTATGTTTCACTTTTTTTAGGAAAAAAGACTTTGAGGATGAGAACTAATGCTGTCTTGGGTAATAAGTTTAACTGGAGTTGTTGTAATGTAAACTTCCTCAAATCAAATAAAGAGTAGGTTAGAGCTAGCACATGCTAACGTTTGCAGCTTATGTTTAAGCATGTAGACACACTGTTTAATTAATTCCTTACACTTGTATTTTTGGTTTTGTAAAGGCTAAAAACAGACACCAGTCCTCCAAACTCTTTACTCGAGACATCAATATGTCTCTAGAAATTCCCTTTCACCTGAGCTCCATTCTAACACTTTATTATTCAGTATCCTGAGTGACAATTTAAATGCATTGGTACAGTATTTCTGTATTTTATGTGTGACAATGAAACATTTACTCTCTGAAAAACTTCAACCTTTGTGTTTACTTAAAAAAGGTACAAAAAGGTGACTAATGGCCCAGTTTCTTCAAACTTTGCTGTTTGCAGGTGGTGTGCATGTTGGTGAGCGCTCACCCCAACCTCATGACCAGCCACACTCGCCGACACACTCCGCTTCACCTGGCTGCACGCAACGGACACCATAGCACCGTCCAGACCCTGCTCGAGGCCGGCATGGACGTCAACTGTGTGGTAAGAAAAGATTAACAGCTTTTAGCTGTTCGTGTCCTCTATAAGCATCCAAGGATTTACCAGATTTCTGGCACAGATTATAGTAGCCTTACGGATAAAAATAATAATGAAATAACAAGAATATTGCTTTTTCATTAGCTTTTTTGGCTTGGAGCAAACCATTTTCCTTCTGACAAAATTGGATTTGAAAAACTCTTAGTAATGTCTGTTTACAACAGGAATGACATGGTTACTTGTGCTAATCCACCGTTAGCTGTTTCTTTTTAAAATGGGCAGCTGGAAGGTGTACGTAAGCAGGACGTAGTTCTCAGGTAAACTGCTCACATCAAGATATGTGGATTATCATGAGTAATGCTATTATTTTTAGAAAGACACTTTGCTTGTGAGTTGTACAGATATCAGATTTTGGAAATACCATTTCCAAACATTAACAACACTAGATGATTGTACAGCAAAAAGGAAAATGTATAATATTGCATATTGGGGTGAAATGTCTCATTAAAAGATACATATGTCTGCATTTACAGACACAGAAACAAGTTAAACATTTTTGGTTTAAGTTCTTAAACAGAATTGAGTAATAAAGTGGGACTTGACATTTTATTCGTATTATCTGATGCTGCTGTGAGTGGAGAAGGTGACTAGAAAGATATCTCTTTGCTCCTTTTGTCTGAGTAAATCTTTCAAAGTCTCTGTGACTCTGAATCTCCTTCCTCCTTTCATCTCTGCTGTATGTGAATACTTTAGAAGCTGCTGTCTTGTGTTTTTAATGAGAGTATAGCTTTGTTTTTTGTGCCATAAGCCACCACATAAATGCTTTGCAGGTTCTCGCTTTGAAAGTGTGTGTGTCTGCCTCCATTCTTGTATGTGTGTGTAGCAGAGAACTTGTATATGCGATGCATGCCTCCCATGGTGTGGTGCTGGTGAGGGATGAATAATTGATTGGGAGAAAAGATTGAGAGAGCAGGAGCAGGAGGAAGAAGAGCAGGAGGAGGAAGAGGACAGGGTGTTCCTGAGAGGTCCTCAGAGTTCACGGTCTCCTCTCTCTCCTCCTTTACATACACTTCATCTTAAGTCAAGGAAATAGAAATACCGAGTCACTTACAGTCTACGGAGCTTCATTACTGCACACTTTCTGTCATGCTGTTTGGACTGCTCTTGTCTTCGTTCATTTACATGTTGTCTTATTGTGTATTCTGAGTTGTCCGGACGATTCAAACACAGCTTTGTCCCAACCCTTTCTGGGCCATTTGTTTTTGTGAAGCCTTGTCAGACTGCAGCCACGCTTTGCTGCTTTCTTCAACACTGTTTTCTTTCTCTTGAGACGATTTTTTCTGTCAAACTAAACTATTTGACTTTGCTCACTTGTCTTAAATGTTAAGCGTAGAAAAACAACCCTTTGCTGTACTAATCAGTCTATTTAAATTGAGTCCTTTCTGATTGTGTTCAGAATTACTGTACTATTCACTAAGACATTTATTTTGACGTTTTTTATGTAGCCATGGGGTGCATGACACAACTGATCTTAGACAAAGTGTACCTATTACGAGTGTGTGTGTGTGTGTGTGTGTGTGGTTTTTCGAGCTCTCATTGGATACTGTTATTTTCCATCTGATTCTAGTCTCCGAGGTGCTCAAACTACAAGTGCATGTTGTTTTTAGCTACGATAAAATCAAATTGTGGCACAAGTCGTGTAGTCTACACTAGGCTTAGATTTATTATTAATTTAATCCTCAGTCTTTACAGATCCTGTAGTCATGGCTTATCCTATTTTCACACTCGTAAGCATTACAATCCTTTAGTCTTTGTTTTGTGTTCAAAATCAGATGTCATTCACTCTTACTTTAATGTTATGTTTTTGAGCATAAAAATAAATATTTGCTGCATCAGTACAAAAAATGTACAGGCATCAGCCTTAAAATAAGACTAAGAGTCTACAGCCATGCTAGCAAATCTGTGAGGCTATACTGAGGCACAGCAGTGCTTTGAGCTAAACGCTAACATGCTCAAAATGCTTCTTAGTTCCATCTTAGTTTAGCTTGTAAGCTAACATTTGCTAATCAGCACTAGACACAAAGCTAGCAGCTGAGGCTGGTGGGACTGTCATTAATTTAGACAGGCTGGCTAAAAGTCACATTCTCGACAGTTGGCAGCATTGTCTGATTCATTCGCACTTGCACACAGTCTTGTCTTAATTATTGCCAAATGTGATCGTCTGATTCACTGAAACTATTGAGACAACTACACATTTGTAGTAAACAAACTTTAAGGAGTTGTTTGTGTCTTCCAATGCAGTAAACCACACAAACCTCACTACATTTGCAATGCATGTATTTACCTGTGAGCGGTGCTGTCTCATGAATCAACAATTATGTTTAGACACTGGAATGTCTGTAGGGGGGGTTCTTGTTTCACACTGAGATTCTTAACTCCAGTCAGTGCTGTTCAGTGCTGATCATGAAGGACTGAACGAAAACCAGCTTCAAGGGTTTCGGGGCTCAGTCAGACTCAAAGCCTCAATAAGCTGCTGAGTCTGAATCAAGAAACAAGACAGTTCAGATGCTGAGGAGCCACAGCGGCAGGGAGCAATCAATATCAGGGTTTGCTCAACAAACATGAGAATAAACAAATCCTATAACGAAAACTCCCTTCTTAACCTGAAAGTCTTGAAAGACCTGCATGTATGGTTGTTACTGTACAGAGTGGTTATGAATCTGAGACTGTAAGTTCACTTCTGCTGTTGCCACAATCTGATCTGACTCGATGTTCATTTGCTACAAAGACATATGGCATAACAGATGCTGCGTTCTTCCTTTCCCTGGCCATGTAAGTACAGTTTACATACAGTATATGAAGCATGTAAAATGGCTTTCTGCTGTACAGTTAAAGGCTGAGGAGGGTCTGTGACCACAAGAAAACAAATCTGTTTTGGAGAAAACTTGTCACATTGTGTCCCTGCCCTCCAGAATATGCTCAAATCTGTCTCAAACATACTGCAACTGCAGTTTGGAGAATTTTGTGGGTATGGATGTGTGTGTTTGTGTGTATTTCATCTCTGGAAAGACAGAAACAACTTGACCTGTTGGATATGCGTGTCATTCTGGTGCTCTCACAGTGAGGAGAGGCATGACTCAGCGACATTGCGCCCATTTTCTCTGCCTTCTGTCCGTGTTGCAGGCTGTGTGTGTGTGCGTGTGCATGCATGCTCTGATCTGAAGAGGAGGACTGTGTTTCTCTGCAGGGATTTGGCCTCGGGCTCCATGTGTCTAGTGAAGATGAACACTACATGCCTTTGATTTGCCTCGTCCTCTCCACTATACACACTGCTGCAAATCTCTCTCTCTCTCTTTCTCTTGCTCTCTCGTTGTGTCTCTCTACCTTGTGATGATGAGCCTTTGATACCTCAAATCTTCTCTGCAATTTACTCTTCACTCTTGCTCTGCTCCATCTCGTTTTGGCTGAAAATAATGTGTAGAAACAGCACCATCTTTCCCTTTTTTTCCATTATTGACACAGTAAGGCCTAATGCGCATTACATGAATCTATTGCTCACCTGGCAAGAGAAATTCCCCTCTGGGTGGGTTAAACTCGGTCAGTTTGAGTGAGTTGATGCATGTCATCTGATCTGGCTTCATGATCACGGCTCCAACACTACTTGGCTTTGGTGAACAGGCATTTCTGTTAGAATGGGACTGATATTTAAACATTTAATGCACACTAGTAACTAGGTTATGGCAAAGGTTTTGGAGTATCCAGTTTATGTGTTGCACATCTAGATAAACCCTTATTCTGGTTTTGAGGACCTCAGTGTTCAGCTACTTTACCATTAGCTACAGTAAAGAAACAGGCAGGTTTAATGGTTTCCCTGAAGAGAAAATGGTTTGTGATGTGATATATGTGAGATTTCATGTTTTATTGCTAATTATAAGATGATTTAGGAGATTAACCTGTGACAGCAGTCTTGTTTGAATAAGGCAAAATCCTGGATGGACTTGCGATCAATACGCCCAAGTCATATGTTCTCTCTTTCTCACTTGTTGGGATAAACATAGCAAGTCTTTGATTAGTCCTCTTTTTTATTAGTTCTCTTTAGCTATACTGTTGACAGTAAAGCGTGGAAGCTGTGGGCGACTCACAGATGGCCACCTTGTAAATTGTCACAAGTGGAAAGCGCTTTGTGTGTGTGTGTCTGTGTGTAGGTATGAGAGGGAGAGAGAGAGCGGTAGTATGGGTCAGTAATTGGAGTCAAGCCATATAGGTCTGTCTGAGTGTGAATGAATAAATTATAGAAGCACAGTCACTCTCTCTCTCTTGCTATGTCGCTCTCTCTCTGTCTCTCTTTCCTTCTCTGACTGTCCCTATGGAGGAACCTGCTGCTGGGTGGGCAGGCAGCTAACACAGGGCAAAAGTTTAGTATAGACACACACTCACACATACACAAATAAACACACTAGACTGCCTTTTCTAAGCGGACTTGAGCACTTACATTCATCCCAACATCAACAGCGACAACTACATTTCTGCCAGCAGCCCTGAAACAGAAAGTCGTCTGCCTTTCGATTTGCGGAAACTGTTAGAGAGTGAGATTCTCCTTCTTCGTTTCCTTGTGACATCACTGCGTAATCGCCATGGGAAACGGGACGGGAAGTGGTATAAAGATGAACATAGAGGGGGGGAAGGTTAGGAGGGCAAGTGGTGTTTGTGAGTAAAAGGGGGTGTATCATTTCCTGCACTCCCACCTCCTTCTCTCACTTGTGGGTAAAAGTTTGGCTCCTCTGGCTAAACATCCAAAGTCTGATGCAGTCAGTGAAGCTGCAAATGTGACCACTCATCTGTTTTCACTTGGGATTTACACCTGCAAAATTCTCCCAAGAGAACTGGGCGATTGACCGTTGACCTTTTGAGGACATAGGAGTGGCTGCGTCTGGCGTATTGTCCGATGACACTTTTGTTACAGAGGAAACAGACCAGCTACAGTAGGTTTAGTATTCCCTGCAGAGGACGAGCGTGTTGATCTGGTGCAGTGTCGCGTTGAGTTGAATTTCCCGGCCGTGTATCAGCAGACCTGGCTGTCGTCCAAATAATTTGTCTTCATTAAGGCTGGGAGTTTGGTTCAGTCCAGGATTTCATCTGTGTTGTCAGGAAGCCAACCGTGAAGGATGCGACGGATTCAGCATATGTATGTTGCTGTGTGTGTGTGTGTGTGTGTGTGTGAGAGTATGTTTTTTTTCTTGTTGTTTTTTGTTTTTTTATCATGGCAGCATATACGCATGAGTGTGCGGTTCAATTTCAAGTCTTTAGTCTCCCTGATGGATATGGATATTTTAGCTTCAAGCAAGGCATACAGGGCAGTATGTTCACTGTGTAATTGAGACCTATAGAAACATGATGTCCCACAAACCTTTAGAGCAGTAACTACATGACAAGCAGAAGCGTCGAGTTTACTGTTACCAAAATGGCAAGCATAGAATTTTGTATAATTTATGTGAATTGCACTGCATTTCCTAGTCATGACCTTTGACCTTGAAAGCACAGGAAATCATATGTTGTATCACTATTGACAAAATAGCTCACTATAATGAATGCACCTTACATATAGGGTTTTTCCATGGTCCTGGGTCGGTACGCTTTAGCAGTGCTGAGTGCAGAGCCTTGTCGTCACGGCCAACGGATTGGCTCAAGTGCTGTATCATCATAGTCACCGGATTGGCTCAAGAATGGGTCGTCATATACAAGCGACGAGTGAGAGGAGCATTTAAGGAATCACAACATCAGCCTCAGCAGTTCTCCCTCTGTTATTACTGGCACGATGCGTCAATACAACAAAGCTGATAAAAAGAACGGCAAGCACTAAGAGCTCCATTCTGAACGCTGTTGTTTACACCAACACTGCTGTGGCTCTGATAACGTCAGTGGCTAGAGACGCATGAAAAGCATGAAACAAAAGAAATAAATATTTAAAAAACTACATCTTTTATGTCTTATTAAGAACAAAAAGGCATTATGTGTAGTATTTGAAAATGTATGACTGTCATAGATACAAACGCATACAAATTCTGCACCTGGTGGCTTTAAATTTAGCTATTTTTGTTCTAATTCCTCCCTCACAGGGTGACTAAACAGCTGTTCTTTTTTCTTATTGTGGCTCCTGAGTGTTGCTCTGTTTAAAGTGGGCTTGTCAGAGTAATCGTCTCTCTCATCACTGCTGATCCAAGATGAAGCACTTACCAGCGCCCTCCCCTCACTAGTTTCCATGTGTTGCATCACATCTGTAATATCCCCATTAGAAGCACTGGAGGCTGATGCGGCCGGCGTATGGTGAGGGAAACTGGGACGTTTCCACACAGGCTCCCGCTGCTTGTGCAATTGTTTGAAATCAGTGTGGCCTTACGCTGTTTGCAGGCCAGGGAATGTGACTTTTTTTAATCTCGCTGAATCTTTTTCGTTTAACTGCCAGAGAGAAAAAGAGATTGTATCAAATCAAAATACTGTTTTCTTGCTCCCTTTTAATCATTGTACTTTTTTTGTAATGCCTTTTGTGCTCCCAATCCACTTCTGCTTTTGATGTCTATATTTGTCTCTGTTTTCAATTGTTAAAGTGATGGACTATTAACACACACACTCCCTTTTTCTCTTTTAGACTGAGAATGGCAGTGCCCTCCATGAGGCAGCTCTCTTTGGGAAGATGGATGTAGTTCGCCTTCTGCTTGACTCAGGTGGGTCTATAAATGTATCCTGGAAATCAAAAACTCTGAGTGTGTTTGCGTGTGTGTGTGTATGTGTGTATTTCTCTTGTTTTCCCTTCTTATTTTAACATGCGGCTAGATGCTCCATATATTTTTTTTTTTTCCCCCCAGATTGTGGGTTGAATTTGCCCTCAGGTGAACTCCAGGCATCTGTCTGCTGCTTTCTTTCACACTGTTTTAAATTCCTGGACTTTCAGCTTTATTGTTGTTTTGTATTTTTTCAGTTCTATCAGGATGAGGTGCTGAAAGTTGGACAGGATATGATATGTGGTGTCTTCTTTGATGATGTCACCGGACTTGATAACAGGGTCAAAGATCCTGGTCGTAACTGGTGAAAAAAATTGACTCCCTGAGGGTGTTCAACTCCTGTTTGAATTAATCGCTCACGCAGAGAAATCATGTGTGTTGGTTTAATTTGAAAATTAAGCAAATTAAAATGTGGATATAACACATGTAAAATAAATAAAAGATGTAATCTAAAAAAAGGGAGAAAAATAATACATATCGCACATTTACACAGCAGATTGAGTTTGGACACCGTTGCCCTTTGATACTGCTGCCACCCCCCACCCACTTTCCTTTAGCACTTCCTCTTTCCTACAGGCCATGTTCTTTTGGCCTCGATTTTATTAACATCCTGGATCAACACAGGGCTGCGCTGGCCTGATTCACTGAACTTTAACCCTACACAACCCTTCAAACATCGTGTGTTTGTGTGTGGGTTGAGAGGTAGGGGTGTTGTTGTAGGGATGCAGGATGGGAAGCCAGCCTTTCATTGTCGATCATGAACTATGCAGGGAAACGGCTGAGGATGTTGAAACATACAGTCAGTGCACCAAAGATATCTTTGTCATGTTTTGGATTCATTTTGCAGGCTTTAGAGGTGCTGGTAGGCAGATTTTGTTACCTTTGGACGGAGCCAGGCTAGCTGTTTCCCCCGTTTTCCAGTCTTTGCTAAGCTAAGCTAACCAGCTACTGGTGGGGTAACTCCATGTTTACTGTACAGACATGAGTGGTATCAGTCGTCTTATCTATCCATTTCCTAAAATGTCAAACAATTCCTATAAGCATTAAGCATCATACTTCATTATTCATTCAATTTATTCTGTTTTGGAATTTACAACAAATGCACAAAACGCAACAGGAACCAATTGGTGAAAAAAAACAGAAAGCAGTCAAACGTGTAAAAAGTAAGCAAGAAAGAGAGAAAACTGGCACATTACATCAGGTCCAAATCTGCGGTCTCTCAGTTTTTATTCATTTTTCTTTAACTCATTTCTTATGGTGCCCAGCAGAGTGACTGGAATGACATTTATTTTTCATGTTGAATTGGATCCATGAGCACAGGAAGGGATTAAACAGTTTAACAGTCAGTAAATGAGGACTTATAAAGGGAAGAAAGACTTTGTGTATTTTTCCTGCACACTGTTGAGTTTGTGTGTGAACTGTGTCCAGGAGAAACTCTGGTCAAAAACTTGATGAAAATCACTTTTGCTGTTAATAAAGAGTCTTCATGAATTAATAAAATCCCGCGTTCATCCTCTTGTGACTGCAACTCATTCATCTTTTGCTGACTGGAGTTTTGTGACTGAGTGGGTGTGTCAGCAGATCTGGGTCTCAGTCTGTGCATGTACATGTGTGTACTGTATGGTTGTGTCTGTAGTTCAATGTGTCTTTGAGCAAGGATGAGTAGGTTTATCTTGTTTGACAAAGTCATGGGTGTTGTGGTTTGACCTTTGCCCTGTTCTTTGTGTGTATCAATGCTTATACTGTATTTTTGTGTGTGTGTGTGTGTGTGTGTGTGTGTGTGTGTGTGTGTGTTTGTGTCTCAGGGATCGACACCAATCTAAGAGACAGCCAGGGGAGAACAGCTCTGGAGATCCTGAGAGAACATCCTGCAACAAAATCCCAGCAGATCACTGCTCTTATCCAAGGTACAGTGATACACACACACTCTCTCTCTCTCTCTCTCTCTCTCTCTCTCTCTCTCTCTCTCTCTCTCTCTCTCTCTCTCTTAAGAGTTAGATGAATTTCACTTGAGAAATTGGGTCATTTCAGGAGCAGAAAATAGCATACTCATGTACAGTAAATGTAGTACAACATAATGAAGATTAAAGAGAGTATTCGCAGATTTACGGATTTTTCATGTACACATCAAGAGCTACAGGTGCAAGAGCATGAAGAGTGACAGCTGTTGAGATTTAAAGAACTCTAACACACGTGTCTTTTGGACTTTACTGTGTGAACTGATGCATTTGTAGAAATAGAAGTCTCATCTGCTCAAAGAGACGAAGAACGATAGTTGGTGTGGATAGATTGGCTGTAGGTGACATTTAAGATTACACTTGATGAATCCTGCAGACATGTTGATATGCAGTAAGGTTGTGAAAATGTGCAGAGGCTATCCACAGTTTGAGATGTTTTTGGCATGTGGATGCAGAGTATGACATTGTGACTGTTGCGAGCGGATGTGCTCCAATTGGGAAATCTTGTTTTCCAGGAAGTTTATCTTCTATTGGGGAAACAATGGAAGCTCCTGTATGTGTTCAGTTCAGCTACAGTGGGAGAGTTACACAACTCCACCCCTGTAAATGGTTGTACTTGATATTCCCAAAATACAGCAATTTGTTTGTAATTCTAATGGGTACATAGGGGCTATCCATTGTACATTGAATTTGTTCAAACCCATGATGTACAGTATATACTGTTTTTTTTTTTTTTAAATAAGTCGTTATAATAGATGTCCAGGAATCCACACAGGTACAGAAACGCACAATATCAGTTATGTTGTAAGATGTGTACTGGCACATAAATGATTATTTTCATTATGAATTAATCTGCAGATTATTTTCTCAATTAACTGATTAGTTCTTTGGTCTATGAAATGTAAATATAGTAAAAAATGGCCCAAGGATGGAGTCTTTTTATTCCTTGTTTTATCCAACCATTAGTCCAGAACCCAAATGTAATCAGTTTATTATATTATGACACAGAAAAACAAGAAATCCTCACATTTCAGAGCTGAAATTAGAGAATGTTTGGCATTTTTGAAAAATAACTGCAAAGATTAATCAATAATCAGAATAGTTTCTGATTAATTTTCTTTCAATTGAAAACATTTTTCAGCTCTACTTTAGAATATTATATATATATAATACAAAAATCTAATATATATTACATTATGCGACTCAAATGTCCGCCTCATAATTAAACTGGAGTCGCAAATTCATAACAGCACTTTTCTGTTACAGATACACCTGGTCAGTCTATTTCAGTAAAAGAAAAATAAGTATAAGTTTTAGTGTTTTCACTTTCTTTCTTCAGTCTTCCTCATCTCGGTCTGCCACTACAAGGCCTTTTGCTCTCATGTTTACTGCAGTGTGTTTTGAGTGTGACCAATGATTGTTAGTGTAAGTTTGCTTCACAGTCCCTGGAGACCCAGAGATTCTCCAGATTGCACCTTCTAAAGACAGTGTTGTCCTGAGGAGATTATGAGGCTCAGTATGAACGCTATAATCTGTGGCTTGGAGGCCTCCGCTATCTGTCCTTATGTGGGTGTATGTAAGGCACACAGTTACACATGATTTAAAGAGAGTGAGATAAAGGCAGACAGAAATGGAGGGATAGAGGGATGAGGAGAATATGTCAGAGCTTAAATTAACAGCGAGTTGGTCTTAACTAGGGGCAAAGATAGAAAGGGGGAACACCGACTGAATCCCAAGAATGTTACAAATTGGCCACAGCTAGAAAATAACAGACATAAAGCTGACATTAAACCAAGGAAAACAGAGTGATGCAACGGGCAGAGCAAAGTAGTTGTAATTAGTGATTCCAGTTTCCCATTTCATGTTTAGAGCTCAAAGAATCTGATATGTACAAATGAGGAAAAAAAAAGGGGAAACCATCTGCATGTGCTCTGTGTTTAAACCCTTTCACATCATGTTTTCCCCTTTTATTTCCCTTAAAGTATCTTTAAAGCTGCACTTATCTATACTTTTATATTACCAAGTAATGTGAAAGTGGTTGCTCGTGGTGAAGAATCACCTGATTCTGCAGTTCCTCTCAGCTCTATGGAGTGTTTTGGCGTCATTGAGCTCATTGTTTTGGTTTTACAGCCCACAACGTAACTTGTTTCCAGTGGCAGCAGGCAGCTGTTTTCAGCAAGAATGCTCTAAAATGCCACTGTACGCTGCCTGCCCAGCATCAGACAGCAGACAGACAAAGTTAGCAATTTGCCGGTGAACATAGTGGGGATTTTGACAGTATCACATGCAATATATTCCAGCTATTCATTGAAGCTACATGATGTATACAAACCCAATACTCCATGTTTTTTATGGCATTACCATTTCATCAAATGGAAACATTCTAGATGTCTTGCATACTATTTTGTACACATTTCGCCTTGACATATTTGGTATCTTTGGGACCTCCACTAGAAAAAAGCTTGACTGCACAGGAGGGGTTTTTACTGACTGACCAC
Organism: Macquaria australasica; assembly: GCA_005408345.1. Taxonomy (NCBI): domain Eukaryota; kingdom Metazoa; phylum Chordata; class Actinopteri; order Centrarchiformes; family Percichthyidae; genus Macquaria; species Macquaria australasica. The sequence goes on along the minus strand of SEMN01000004.1, from coordinate 1,975,978 downwards.
TAGTGGGTCAGTGGGGTTGAATAGGTTAATTGTCTTTTTCGCTTGAGCTTTATCCAGCATCCTTTGAATTCTGCTGCTCAAATCCAGAGCAGTGCAAGTATAATACTGTGCCTTTTTGTGACTCTGAATATTCGTAAATATGCAGTGAACTCTAATGAATAGACCACTTGTAGCTTTTTTTGTAAATGTCATAAATCCATGTGATAGTAGATATTGGTCAGGAGTAGCGGCCATCAGAATCTAATCTCAGTAAACCAGCGCTGGAAACGGAGAGATTTGGACTTCAGCATGAATAGGAGACCGAATGTGTTTGTGAGAGCGAGGAAGAGAGAGAGAGAGAGAAAAAGGACACAGCTGGGACTTCTTAAAAAGATCAGCTGCATGCCATTTCCTGTTGGAGAGGAGATGGAAAAGGACACACACACACAAACAGCAAAAGACCTGTCATTTACTCAATTGTAGCAGCTGAGGGTCTTTCTGGTTGCCACAGGCACCTCATTATGAATTGATTTACAGCACATGACTCATCCTACAGTTCGAATTCATTAAAGTTCACTTTTCACTGCCCAGCAGCAACTGGTTATGTGCTACAGTGCAGTGCAGTAGTTTAGCTATGACACTTAAACACCAGGCTGTATGTCTTCTACTGTTTATGAAGAATCTACTGAAGTTTGATTATAGGAGAATAAAACTGTCTAAGCTTCTAATTTGTCCTTTCTGACTCTGATATACATTCCCATACTCCCTATAATTATATGCAAATGTTGTGTAGTATAAATATTGAGCTGAATGCCAAGATTCATAGTAGTAGCTCGCCACACACACACACACTTTGCTGACATTAATAGGATCCCTCATTAGGACTCTGCAGGGAATCTGCCACATGATTTCTCTGTGTAAGCGTGTTTGTGTGTTTTCGGCTGCTAATGTCTCACTCAAGCTTAGTTTATTATCCAGTCTTCAACTTATTTTCTACCCACACACCTGAACCTGCTCTCTCTCCTCCTCTTCCTCCTCCCCTCTTTCTTTTCCCACATAATTCTTCTCCTTTGCTTTTATGAACAGCAGTGTGCTCTATTAGCAGAAGCTGTGAAGTGAATTTGCGGTGCGGGGAAAAGTGCGAATTGAATGCAGCACAAGCTGTTTACCATGCTGATGGCCGTGCGATTATATTGATCCAGTAAAATGCCTCTGAAATGCTTTTCCTCCCCCATCCTTCCCCTTCCTCCCACCACCATCACATTCTCCTCCAAACTCTTCTTCCGGTCTGTCTCTTTCTCCCCTTTCTTCCTATTTTCCAACGTACTTCCACTCCCTCTTTCTTTCTTGTCCTTCATCTTCTTACCCCTCTCCCCTTTTGTCTCCATGTCTCTGTAGAATATATGATGGACGAGATGGAGAGGAGTATCGTGGAGGAGCCTGTTCGCAAGTGTCCCATCCCTGCACCTCGAACCTCTGTTCCCTCGCCCTCCGCCTCCCCCTCCCTCAGACACAAGAGTGAGTAAACACACACATACACAATGATGTAACAACCACAATACAATAATTATGTTTATAGAGATTCATGGTTCTCATAAAGACATTTTTATTGTTTTCTGATCAGAACTTGTTTCAATCCAAAAAGACGAAGTGGTAGAAAATAAGGTTTCCTTTTGAGAAAGAGACAGAAACCGGCAGTAGAGATGTTAATTAACAACTCATACTGGAAAAAATTACATTTTGCATGAGGTTCAGAATATGTTTTAAAATATGCCTTAACATCTCAGAAATAACCAGCTTAAAAAATGCATTCATATAAGTGAATGAAATATACTGTAGGCCAACTCTGCAGCCCAGAGGAAGAATTTGTCTTTTATCCAAAACATATTTCAAGTTGAGTTTTGTGCATTTATGTATTTTTTGGAGCAATAATATACCTCTTAAGTTGACTTGGAAGTATCATTTATTTTTGAAATATGGGCAAACAATGCAATATAAATCCAGCCATGGAGAGCAGCTCCTTTTAGTGGAGAAAAACAGTCACTACCTCTCTAAACAGCCATACATTTCCCTGTCTAGCGCTGCCCCCTGTGTTATGAATATGACATTGCAACAAGCTGAGCTCCTGCTGAGCCACTCTCTCCTCTCATTGACTCTCAGCAGATGCCATAATTACCTCAGAGACTCTTGGAGGGGGAGCGAGAGAAAGTGATTAGCACAGTTTGCTCCTCAGAACGTGCCTGAATGCGACTTTGAACACATCAGCAGTGCAGAAGGGAGACAGAGGAGGTGTTTTGAGACCATTAGTTCTGTCTATCTGTTATTTGGCAAAGGTTGATTCTAGAGATAAAGCAGGCTAACAAGATAGCGGAAATGAATATATTGTACCTTATTGTACTGTACAGTTAGGGGGTTTAGAAATCAAAGAAACAAACCTTACAGTATACAGTAATTTTTGAGGGATGGGTGTGTGCTTTTGTACTAGCAGTGATGGGGACTGGTTTCATACTGATGCTTTAAGGAACTTTAGATGTATTTCTTACACCCCCCCCCCAGATGATGCTGTGACAAGTGAGCTGTCAAAGTTGCTCCACGAGATCAAAAAGTGCCGGGACAGAGACTACTCCTTCGAGGAGCTCTGCCACACCATCTCCTCCCACTCCATGGACAGCTTTGGCAGCGGGCGGCTCTCTGATGAGGAGCGCCCAGATCGACCCAACGGCACCCTGACCCGGGTCAGCAAGGTACAGCGCTCAGTTGTTCAGAGTTTGGTCTTTTGGAGAAATGAGTGTGTTATCCCTGGTCCTGGGTCTGCTCCTGTCTTCAATGGCTTCTTGTAAACTCCCACTTCTGAGTTAAGAAGTCACAGTTTGTGTTTGTCATGTGTTGTTGTCATGTTTCCTATGAAATAACAACAAATTGGATCCAGCAACAGTAATATAGTAAGGTAGTTTGTACTGGAGCATCTGTTCATAAAATATGATAAATGGTAGATGGACTTCATTTACATAGCACTTTTATCCAAAGCGCTTTACAATTTGCCTTCCGTTGACACATTCACACACACACACTCACGCATTGATGGCAGCGAGCTACCATGCATGGCACTGGCCTAACCATCTGGAGGAATTGGGGTTCAGTGTCTTGCTTAAGGACACTTTGACATGCCAGAGATCGAACCACCAACCCTGCGATCAGTGGAAGCCTCTCAAACCCTCTCAAATGTAAGGATTTGTTGCTTTTCTCTGTATTATGTCATTGTAAACTGAATATGTTCGGGTTTTTAAATGCTGCTGTCAGACAAAATAAGCAATATGAGGACTCTGGGAACTTGTAATAGGCATTTTTCATTTTTCTGACAATTTACAGCCTAAACGATCAATTGATTAATCAGAAAAAATAAATGACAGGTTAATTTTCAATTACAATAATAATAAGTTGCAGCCATAGTTAAAACTTTAAAAAAAAAAAAAGATTTTATTTATAAAATTATCAAGAGAGAGATGGTGCAAACATTCAGATGTATTGTACTTGCTTATCATTCTACATTACATTGCATTTCCAGGCAATCAATTTAAGATACCTGTACAAAAACCCCTTTGTTTTGGTATGTTATCAGTGCCATGCATATGCACAGCTGCTGCATTTTGTCTTTGCATCTTATACTGAAAAACTACACAGACTGCCTGTTTCTGCTGTGTGAAGTGCATAAAAGCAGTCATTTATGTGTTAAACTAAAAACATTTCCCTATGCATGTCTATCAACAATGTTTTTGTGTTGATTTTTTTGTTTGTTTGTTTGAGGTTTTTCACACTACAAAGGGTCCAGATGTGTCAGACTTCTTTACTATAATAAATGCTTGTACTTTGTCTACGCTGACAACAGAGGGCAGTATCAGATAGACGGATTTGAATTGGCCTGTCCAATTGAGTATTCAGTTATTGTTGCTGAACCACAACTGCTTCTGTTTGTTGTTTGCCTGAATTTGTTTAGAATTGTAATTGTTATTTGTGCTCAAACAGCCGTTCACAGCCCACAGACATTGTTTTTCCTGACCTTGCTTCTTCTTATTTGGTGCCTTTTTATACTGAAATATTGTTAGTCGCATCTACTTCACTTGTTTTCTCTCTCTCCACACTCTCTCAGTCCCACACACAGAGGGAAACTGATTAGACCTTATTGGTTTGAATGCCTGTTTGGCTGAAATAGCTGACTTTTATCAGTATTCGCCGACCAGAGAATCACAGCTGCAGTTTATTTCTAACAGCCAGCGCAGCGTGACCAGGAGCCTCTGAGCTTTTTCAATTCCACTGTCCAGGAAGTGAGACGCACCGCAGGACACGGAGGTCATCTATCACACTGACCCCCCACCTGAGCCTTTAGACCACACACACAAACACACACACATACAGAGAAGCATCCAAAGAAATTAGATTGTCGTTGTCTGTTTTTCTCACAGGTCTGTTTCTGTTTTTCTTTCCGTTTCTCTCCTTCTCGCTCACCTGCGGCAACACACACACACACACCTCTGTGAGTGAAGGAATACTGTGACACTGATCACCATCTTTTTTTTATTTCGGTAATAAGCTTAACATGGAAGCAAGCCAAGGCATTCTTACGTACAGTGCAGCAGGCATTCAAACCCACTGAAGCTTACACACGTGCATGTAGGTTGAACACGCACACCTCCGCTCACTTAGGCTGTAATTATCTCAATCCATCTTGTGTCCCTCTCTCTCTCTATAAGTACCAATTTGTATTCCATTACTGACATTCGCAGTGTGCATGTGTGTTTATGTGCCCCCAGGCTACTGTCTGTACATGTGGCCGGAGCCATTAGTATGTGATTCGATGTGTCTATTACTCATGAATAAAACATGCAAGAACCCAGACACACACACACACACACACACACACACACACACACACACACAGGAAGAACGCAAAACAGGCTTCTCACATTACCTTGGCACCCATTGTGTGTAAACCTAGCATGATGAAAATGCATGTTTGTGTGTGTGTGTGTGTGTGTGTCCTGTATTTAAATGAGCAGGCTACTTCCAGTGTGTGTGTTCATTGAGGTTAAACCGATATGTGTCTCTGAAAGACGGTTCCACTCTTTCACTGACACTGGTAATATTTTCTGCTGATATTCATTCAGTATCTTTAAACGTACCCATTTTCTATAGGAACTCAAAGGCTGCCACTAAAGATTATTTTCAATATTTAGTCTTATTAAATTGATTAATCAAATAATAATTTAGGTAGTTACTGTTCAAATTGCTTATTTTGTCCAACCAACAGTCCAACCCCCCAAAGTTTTCTATTTAAAATCATATAAAAAAGAGAAAAACAGCAAATTCTCATATTTGTTAAGGTGGAACCAGCATGTTTCTTGATTAATTTTCTGTTGACTGACTAGAGACATTCACTAGAACAAATTTTAATCATTTATAGATTTGGTTAAAATGTTTAAGGCTCATTATTTTTCTTAATTTTTTCTAAAATTATTTTTGCTTTATAAAGCAATCCATTTTAGCCTGGACCAACCAACTGACGTTGCTATTCGTGGAGCCTAGTGTGGGAGAAAATGACAGATAATACAAAAATCTGATTTTTAATTTTATCAGCACAAACACTTTTATTTTGAGGGACTCTGGTGGTTAATCAGCAGCTCGTGTGCGTTTTTTTCTCCATTATCCTTCCTCTCTCCTTCTATAACTGGAAACTGAGCTGTGTTGTCATGAGAGAAGCATGTTTACAGTAAACTGTGGTTAACGGCGTCTTCCGGCAGCAGGAAAGCTGGGTGAAAATGAGTACTTTATTGGTAATGTATAGCAATAGTCAGTTCAGGTCACAGGATTAATCAGATTTTTGGTTTCCCCCATCAAATGAACTAGGCTGATGTGTTAACAATTCTTTAAAATGCACACATGGACATAAAAGAAAACACATCCTGATGTAGTTTGGTAGAAGAAATTCCCAAAATAGTGATCTATCCCTTTAAGGTCTCCCACAGACAGCTAATGTAATATTGATCAGTTATGCGCTCCTCAGTGATGAATAATTAATGGTGTCCTTTTTATTGAACACTGGCTGACATCTGATTTTTACTGTAATGAAAGGATATATCCGTCTATTGTTCATGCATACAGTGCAGTATGTGTACGCGAGGACTGCAGTCCGTTTAGCATCAATCAATATTCCAGTGTTGCAGAGGGCCCTTTGCAATCTGGAGCCATTGGTGACCTTTTGGTTTCAGCCTTATTTTCTGCCTCCATCTCCAGTCTCGCTGCTGCACTTTTGCTCTTCCCATCTGTCCTTCCCTCCCTCTGTATCTTCTCTCAGTTTAATTTCTCACAATTTTCTTCTTCCTTTAAGCTTTTTTCTCGAGCACTTCTTCCTGTCTTTAACATGTCCTCCAAGTTCCCCTCTTAACCCTCTCCCTCTTCACCTTGTTTTCTTTGCCCTGACGCTTCGTTCTAAAGAGGAATTTTCTCTCTCGTCATCAGACCTGCCTCTTCTCTCCCCTCTCTTTCCTCTCCTATTACCTCTTTTAAAAGCTCCATGTCAGACACTGGGGTGACATCATCTCTCTATGTAATCTGCTGTGACCTGCGTCCTCTGCTGCATCACATGGTTCACTGAGATATCAGGTGGGCTGTATCTGCCCTCTGACATCTCATGCCACAGAGCTCATCCACACACCTGCCTCCTGGGAGCCAGAGTGCCCCAGGAAAGGACACTGTGTGCGCGTGTGTGTTAAAGTTGTTCTGCTGTTCCTGCACCTTTTCTCTTTCCTGGTTAACTCATTGTGGCACCCAGAGCAGTAACACAAAGGCATTTCCACTTTAAATGGTGTGTCACTTGTTTGAATCATTTCATAAATCTCTCTGGGGTTGTCACTGCGAGTGACCCCTTTCATATCACACATTTTCATTTGATCTATTGTTAATGTCAAAATATTGTTTATAGCAGCTTCAGAAATAACTTCACGTTTGCTTGTTGTCCTCTGAAGTCTCTTCTCCACTGTATAAATCTCTCTTTTCAGCTCTTTGTTTCATTTCCTAGTTCTTAATCTTCTCTGACCTTTGACCTCCTTACTATTGGTTACTTATGTTTGCAATCTGGTAGTTAATAGTTTTTTGATATTTGTGTTCACAGCGGCCGACCCCGCCTGTCGCCGCGGCCCTGGAGGAGGACGAGGCAGAAAAGAGTTGCGGCCCCGCTGGATTCTGGGAGGCCCTGACACCCTGCAACGGGTGCCGCAACCTGGGCTTTTCCAGCCTGACACAGGTACACACACACACACACACACACACACACACACACACACACACACACACACACACACACACAGCCTGAATTAGCCTACTCTAACTGGATGACTCTCACTTAAATCACAGCGAATAGTTTCACCGCTAATTTGCATTATATTGTATTTTACAGTGAGCTCATAATGGAACTCATAGAACATAATCATCATGCCACTTCATAATCAACATAAGTTTGTCACATGGTGCGGAATAATGCAGCATACATACACACACACGCTGCTTCACTACAGTGAAATTACAGGCTAGTGATATTGCCATTGTTCTGAGTGAATACTTTCACTGGTTACCTTGGGAACGCAGTGAATGAGCCTTCACCAGAGAGACTGGCTCTCTTGGCAGCTCTGGATACTCTGTTCAGTATCAGTCTCTTTCTCACTCTCATGCTTGTTCCGTCTATCTTTCATCTTCTCCTTCTCTCTCCTTATCCGAATTTTCCAAAAAATCTCCTTATCTCTCCATTTTGAAGCTTTTACCTTTTATGAGTAGGACTTGGTTCATGAACTTTGAATGAATAACATTCAACTGAAATATCTGATACAATGAGATCACATGAAAGGATAATCATCCCTGTGGGGGAAATGTGAATATTGCAGCAGCAAAGGACTACAGTGTAGAATGTAAATGTGACTTTTAGCATTTGACTGATATTGTATTTCTTAGAGGACCAATACCAGCATGTGAAACAGTTTTATACACCCCATATAGAGTTGATATCTGGTATCTAATCTCTGATATCAACAATTCATATCAGCACAGAGTATCTTATATCTGCAGCAAAGACAGAGCATTTGACAGCTTAAATAGACTACTTAAGCTACTAACTGGGGATGTTGAATATGTGTCAAAATGAGTTTGAGTGCAGGCTTTGCTCCATGTTTGGAATGACGATAGCTGTTACTCCTTCTACTTTATGTTAATTATCAAAAAATCCTACCTACTAAATTTAAAACCAGAAAAATATAAAAACGAAAGTACAAATGAGATTATGCCAAGTTATAGATTACTGTACAGCATTACAAGGGTGTACAGAAAAGATGAAGTATGTACACCCTTTAACATATTTACGAGCTTAAGGCCCACAGCAGTAAGTTGCACTTGAAAGGACTTTGTACTTCAAATCTACCCAGTTTACGAGTCCAAATCGAAGGTGGTGGTAAGTGAGGCTGCAATGTGAGTCTCCTGTCCCCACTGATGTAGACTTCATATATTTACCCTCCTTGCCCAAATGAAATATTGGTGTTAGGTGTGATCAATTAACCGCCCACAAATCCATCAAAAAATTAGGCCCGTTACACACTTCCTACGCAGCAAGTGTATTGATCTCTCTGCTTACATGGCTAATGTATATACATTCTGAACATTCTCTTTTTTTCCCCTCCCATTTGTATCATATATTTATTTCTGTAGTCATTCAGATGTTTTTATTTTTAATATTTGAATTGTCTAGTGTTTTAGTCTTAGTGTTCTCTTATTGTAATCCTGTGAAGCACTTAATTCTGTGATTTGAAAGTGCAATTAGACGCAAAAAAGTTAAGATAAGAACAAAATACAAACTATACTGTATACTGAATATACACTGTACAATGATACTGCCCAGTAAAATGCAGTAGATAATGTTACAGTATATGCTGTACAGTAAGGAAGGTGGAAGATTGGACTTAAAATAGAATTAACTGTACATTGGATATATTTATACCCACGGGATGAGGTAGAGGTCTGTTATATAATATGAGTTAAGATGGAATAATGGATGCATTTAAAGCCCTGTATATACATATGGTCAACTAGAGGGTCTTTGTGGTCCCAGTCTGAAGTTCCAACCAGCAAACCCAAACAGGGATGAAAGCCAATGCAATGCTGTGTTTATCACCTCAACAAGACAGCTTTGAACTGGCTCTACAGTCATGACAAAAGAAAAAGAGACAAGTTTGAAATCATTTTTTATTAGCCTAAAGGGAAAATAATCATTGCTCCATACAGAGAAAGCTTAGTGCACGAACTTTAGATCTTAAGCATCTCTCATATCTTTTGTACCCGAAGATACCCACTGATATATACAGCATGTTGCATGAATTGTAGTTCCTCTCACACTTGTTATGTCTCAATGCCGGTGTGTGAAGTATCCTGTTGTACCTTTTAACCAAAACCCTAGAAAAGCAGGCTTAATCCAAATACTCCTCCACTTCCTAGTAGTCCTTCTCCATCTTTTCTTCTTCCATCCTTCCTTCCACGCTCCTAAGCCCTTCGTGCTGCGTATATAAGTGTGCTTAAGTGTGTGCAGATGAGTGTTTAGCGGTGAGATGCGCGCTGGCTCAAACAGCAGGGACATCTGACATTTACAACACAACAGACCCTCTGTCTTGTATACTGGCAGCCTGCCTGACTGACTGGCACGTTGCCTGGAGAGGTTTGCACCTGGATGTGTGTGTGTGTGTGAACTAATATGCTGGTGCATACAAAAAAGAACCGTTATACATGTTCGTTTAAATGTGAGCATGGGGGTATATACTGTAGAGCATATTTGATGGCATCAGCTTTGGTGTGTGTCTGCAAATGTGTGTCTGAATTTGGCATGGCGTCATTTTGAATTTGCGTAGGTGGGTTTGTGTGTGTGTGTGTGTGTGTGGGGGGGGGGGGGGTACAGAAGAAGGAAGTAACAGAATGAGTGAGCAAAGAGAAATTGAGTTGTTATTGCATAATTAAGTTAGCTCTGTGCTAATTTGCCCTGTGTAATTGTGGATAAACAGAGTTAACTTACAGAGAGGAGCCGGTGCAACCTCTCTGAGGATGAATGGATAAAAAGAAACATGTAACATGTTTGTCTCTCCCATCATTTCCATCTCATCCTTTCTTATCATCCCACATGAGATCTTTCAACCTAATTCTTTTTTTTTTTTAGCTTGTTTTCTATCATCCCTCTCTATCCCTGTTCATCCCTCTCTCTACCTCATTTATCTTTTTACTTTATGTTTCAGCAGAAGTGTGTTAACCTTTGTATCGATTGTCTGTCTGAGCGCTCAGTTTTCTGATTGTCCAGCTGTCACTCAAGACTGTCAGTCAAACAACTGGACTTCTCTAGCAAGAAAAGAAAAGATCCCTGCACTAGAAACTAAAGCTAACTAAACGTTAGATTAACTGCATAAAACAGTATGTTAGATTGAGTTTTGTGTAATTTATTTTAGCCAAATTGATTTCTATCACTCACAAGGTATTAATGCCATCTATATTGACTGTAGTCTTTCTTAGTATATTATTTGTATCTTTTAATATGTAAAGAACCTAGTTAAAGGCCCCAAAACTATATTTTCTCAATCTGCTGTAAGTGATGGCATCCTACATATATTTCTGCAAAAGAACAATTAGAAGAATTTAAGTTATTTAACATGAGAGATTTTGTTTTGCCTGTGCTCTTCTCACTTGTTTGATGTGGATGGGGCCAAAATCTGAAATCAGAATCTTTTTATTTAATGTTGTTGCTTATTTAGTCATGAACAGTTAATGTTTTTATAGAAATACTTAAAGCAGCAGTAAGTAACTGATTTTTGGGCACTTTGGAGCAGCGGAACAAGCTCTGAACACAACACTGGCATAGTATCACCTTATGAAGTTGATGTGATGAACAAACAGTTGCCTGTTTACACATCCAGCAGATGCGGTACAACATTAACATTTATTTGTAGTCATGTTTCTGGCCACTTGGTTAAAGCCCAATATTCGCACTCCTTTTAGCTCAGATTTGGTCTCCAGTAACTCCTATCCAGCTCTTTAGCTGCTAAATGCTCCACTTTGTTCACCAGCTAGTTGCTACCTGTGTCTGTCTGCTGTTTGGTGTTGGGCAGGTAGCATACTTTCACATGCAATTATAATCATGTGATCTATTGTTAATATAAAAATATTGATTATAGCAGCTTTAACATTTGACATCAAGTTCTCAAGCACTTTAAAATACAATTTGAGTTGAAATTGAGTAATTTTTGTCTTGCATTTTATTTGGTACACTTTAGAAACGCCTCTCCATACAATGCAGTAAAATATAAAAGCACCACAAACTAGATCCTCTAAAATGAAGTTGAATCAACACCTCTCTTAAAACAGTTTCAACAAAAACTGAACAATATGTCATGACGTTAGCATTTTTTGCAGAAATATTGTATTAGCCTCCTTTAGTTTTAGCTAGGTGTATCTAATAAACTGGCAATTGAGTGTGTGGCTGTATTGTATATGTCTGTGTGAGTGTGCACATGCCTGCAGGTGCATGCAGAAGTTATATGAATGTGATTATTAGTGATCATTTTAGTGTATGGGTGAGTGTGTCTACACAGTACACGTGTCTACACAGTACACGTGTGTACTTGGAACAGAGTGCACTCTGTTCCAAGCTAATGAATTTAGCATGGTATTGCAGTCTGTCACATGTTTGTGTGTGTGTGTGTGTGTGTTTGTGTGTGAGCATGCAGGCATACGTGCCTGCATAAGGAAGCTTCCCTTGTGAATTTTCTTCACCAGCCACAGGTTTCCTCCCACCATCGCCATGTGAACGCCGACTGACGCCAAAGTGTGTGTGCAGGAGGTTTCCTCTGCAACATTGACTTTAACAAAGACGTTCAGACCTCACTTGCAGAAACCTTGAAAGCAAAATAGAGAGAATGAAAAGGCAGAAAGATAATGAACGAATGCAAGAAAAAGATTCAGATAGAGAGAGGTCGACAGGGTTGCCAGGCAACCCAGAAATTCGTGAGATATCAGGCGTGGGATGTCCACCATTGACAAATCTCAGACACCATCAGCACAGGTGCGTCAGAGTGCTGTGCACACACACACACACTCTCACACGTCAGCATTTCCCGACTGTGTCTCTGAGCTTCACTCCTCTTTTTACCACCTTTACTTCTTCCTTCCCGTTTTTCTTCCTCCATGTCTCTCCACACTCACTCAGACTTCCCTATTAGATTTCTCTTTCTTCAGCTCTTTTTTCCTCTCTCGAGTGGGTGACTGCTGACCTTTTAATATTCTCAGCCTGGGGAGGTTTGAGGAGTTGAGGGTGGGGAGGCAGGTCTGTGTCGCACTGGCAGACGTTAGGATCAGAAAGCCATGAGGGCTCTTGAAGATGTTACAGAACATCAAAGGGAAGGTGTTTCTGAGAGGGCAGGGATTATGTGCAGAGCTTTATAAGCCTGTAAATGAAGGACTTCATGTGCTCTGTGGGAGATTGGGTGAGGTTTTGGATTTTATGTAGTAAACAAGTTTGGTATCAAAGTTTACAAATTGTTCAACAATTTTGAGTAATGCTTAATTTGAATAGTTCAATATTGTCAAGAGTTAGGCTGTAATAATAATGCCATGATATATTTAAAGTAATAGCTTGACTAGCAGTTTGCTGTCTTTAAGATGACGGAGGCATATTTACCATGCAGACATGAGAGCGGTATTAATCTTCTCATCTAACTCTCGGCCAGAAAGTGAATAAGCGTGTTTTCCAAAATGTCAAACAAAATTTGATGGCATAAAATGTGCAACAAGAGTGAAGTTTCAAGATTCCATTAAATGGGCACTTGAACTTCCTGGAAAACCTCTACTTCTGGGAAAAGAGTTGCCGTGTCTGACATCACTCCCTTGTTCATTCATTCACTAAATTCAGATTTCTGACTCTTATCATCATTTAGCTTCATCACTGACACTGTCTGCCCTGACATGTAGGCTACAGCTCGAGTTTGTTTATTTTGTCTCTTGTTCTCTAAGGCGTAACACAGATACTTGGGCAGCCTGCCAGCAGCTGTCAATCAAACACCAACACGCCACTCTAGCCGGCTGAGACGGAAAGGAAAAATTGTGATATTTCACCAAAGACCTTTTTTCTTCCTCTTATAAAAAAACTATTAACAATACATTTTAAAAACATGCTGACATTATTTTTGGCTACAAAAAGGGATGCCTAACTGTGATTTCAGTTGGACTTTAATATTGATCTCTCACTGTCTAATGTTCCAACCCAGCATCCTGTTTCAAAAGGAAATACAATAATACTATTTTATAGTCATTCTTCATTTCAGAGTTTGTTATAATAGTTTTTTAATATCACCGCACAATGCAAGTAATAAAAGAATGTCTTAAAAAAATAGCTTTATAACAAGCAGATGCTTGGCTGAACCTACATCTCATGTTTGTGTCGCAGCACAAAGAAATGTCAATTTTTTTTTAAGGAAATTAGTTGAGAACAGAGCTGAAACAATGAATCGGTAACTATTTGGATTATCGGTTAATAATTTCACTGATTTTTTCACTGATTATAATGGATATTTTCCACTATTTTCTGATATTTTATCAACCAATTGAGAAAATAATCGTTAGTTGCAGTCCTAGTTAAGACCTCTGACAGTTCACAAAACTTGGCAACACATGTATTTGTGTGTGGGCGTATTTATTGTGGTAAAAATGTGAATTAGTGTGTTTTTATTTTATTATATTGTGAGAAGGATGTTTCTGTCTTTGTTCTGTGGATTTTAATTAATTAGTTAATTAATTATTCATTTTATTAGCTTAAAACACAAATTAAAATGTTAAAAAAACATAATTCAGAGTCTAATACTTTATTTAATCTTTTTCTCTTTCTGTCTTGCTCTGTTATTGTCTACTTCTCCTTCTCTCTTTCTGCTGCTCTCTGTCTCTCTGCGGGACGCAATGCAGCTCTGTGCTTCATGCCCTGTAGACTCTGCAGCTATACACTGCCTAACCTTCACACACACACACACACACACACACACACACACACACACCTATAGCTGCTGTCAAATACTTTTTACTGAAATAGATTGGCACACACATATATGCTGCCCTTGAGGAAGGAAAAAGGCTTGGAGAAAGAGGAGTAGGAGCTACACTAAAGAAAGACCACCAACAGGATAAAGTGCATCCCACAACCAACAACCACTCCACTGGTGTTGAAGTGCCGTGGAGCAAGGCGCCAACAGAGTAGTGGCTTGTGTGCAATCGTTTAGTGTCAGTGTGTGTCGTATCCAAGCTAACATCCCAGGCATTAACACGCAAAACAAACACATTCATACACACACACAGGTGACAGGGGGAGATAAGGGGAACATTTGCTCTCTGTGTATTTATGTATAAATAAATTAAAGATGTAATCAGGCTTTTATGTCCGTCATATTTAAACAGGACAAACATGAGTGATTACTTAGTTCATATTTAAAGGAAATGCATTGTGCGCATGCAGATGTATGTGTGTAACATCTTGCTTGAGTTTTGATTTAAATGTGGAGTTAATATTGTAAATATTCAGAGCTAATGATGTTGGCACACAGTTGCTGTTTATCCTCCTCATCTTCCTCCTGGCAGCACGGTTATGGAAAGACGGAGCTGGAAAAAAAATTGTAATAGGTAATTTTGAGTGATTTATTCACAACAGGTTTGTTGAGAGAGACTGAGGCAGCAGCAGGGTGATGTAGCGTTTCCCTACAGGGATTAATAATGTTTGATTTACTCTAATCAGTAGTCTAGAGATTTATGAGTCACTGGAAAAGAGCGGGTCACTGTTAAAGCTTTAGTTCAGTATTTTGGGACGTGCACTTATTTGCTTTGTTGCTGAAAGTTAGATGAGAAGATCGATGTTACTCTCATGTTTGTACAGTAAATATGAAGCTACAGCCAGCAGACGGTTAGCTTAGCATAGCATGAAGACCACAAGCAGAGGGAAACGGTCTGACTCTGTTCAAGGGTTAAACTAGCCCCCCAAGAGTCTACAGCCATGTTAGCGGTTCTGTGAGGCTGTACTTAGGTACATTAATGCTATCATGAATGCTTTGAGCTAAATGCTAACGTCAACATGCTAACATGCTCACAGTGACGATGCTAACATTCTGATGTTTAGCAGCTATAATGTTTACCATCTTCACCATCTTAGTATAGCATGTTAGCATGTTAACATTTGCTAATTAGCACTGAACACAAAATACAGCTGAGGCTGATGGGAGTGTGATTAATTATGCAGGTATTTAGCTGAATTATACAGCTAAAAGTCTGCCTACCTGTACCTCTAAAGCTCAATAATTAGCGTGTGTTTTTTGTTTGTTTAATCCAAACGAGATAATACAACTTTAACTGTCTTTAGTTAAGCTAACTGTCCCCTGGCTGTAGCTTCATATTTTAACGGACAGATATACGAGTGGTATTGATCTTCTCATTCACCTCATAGCAAAAAGGCAAATAAGCACTTTCCCAAAATGTCAAACTATTGCTTTAAGACCATATGTGGAGACCTCAGCAGGTATAAATGAAGACATTTTGAAAGTCACAGGAAGTTCCATGAATCACTAGTCCTTTTTCTGAGCTGCAGTTTAATGTCACGGATCTTGTATTTTTTTTGTTTTCAGACTTATGTCGTGTGGCACTTCAGTGGATTTCTCAAGGAAAATGACTCTGTGAGAGATAATTTGAGGTCTAATGTTCCACTTCTTTCTCCTCTTTGTGACCTTTTTTCCTTCACCCCCCCTTTGTCATTTTATTTTCTTTCATCGCTTTCAGTCTTTATTTCTCTCTCTGGCTAAATTGAACATCTATAGACGATTCATGGTGTCCTTACAGATATTGGCTAAACCACCCAAGGACTTTTTGAACTTGATGATTTTATAGGGAAATATATGGTCAAGTCAACTGTAGTTTTAACCACTAAAACTCAGTAGTAAGTTTTTAGTGTTTAAAAGTACAGTTACAGAACTTACTCTGTATAAAACAAAGAAGTGCTTTTGGGAGCCCCAACAACACACCACATACTATATTTCACTACTCCCCCAAAAAACAAAGCCCATAAAAAACGGGGGCACAACAGCTGTCATGCTATGCTGTTGTCACATCAGCAAGGTGTGTGTGTGTCTTTTCAAGGTTGCTGTGAATCTGACGGGAGCAGTAAGCATCCTCTAAAGCAATTCCCCGTATCATGATTGAGATATAAAAAGCAGAGTACCCATAAAAGTAATAAATAGGAAGTCATTTTTGGCACTCTGAGCCGCCAATAAAAGTACTGCATGGTCCAGAAAGAACAAGAAAACCAATTTTGCAAAACAAGTGAGTCACTGAGTGCCTCTTTATTTCATTATTTTATTGTTTTTATTCCTTACTTATGGAAGCAAATAAAAATCAATCTATATTACAAAAATGTGGGTTAAATTTAGATTATGAAAGTACCATTTGTAGTGCAAACATTCTGTAGTTCCAGTGTTTTTTAATCACTTTCTGGCTGATCTGCAGCATACACAAAGAAACAGATGAATGTTTTAATGCATGAAATGAATCCAAGTGAAAGTCAATACCCAATCTGGTCTCTTTAGGAAAACCTGGGTATTTGGTGGGTGAGCTTTACTGCATATAGTATATTGAAAAATCCTAAAAATGTGCTCAAAAATCATGGTTTCACTTTGCAGAAATGATCACAATATAAATTTATAATGGATGAACAAAGCATAACAAGGATTTTGACTTAACTAGAAGTAGAAACACTTAACATGACTTTCACGTTGCTAAGTGGGAATGCTTCCTCATCCTGTATTAGGTTGTGTGAAGGTGTGAGCTTCACATGGTTTTTGAATCCAACATCTTATGCGAAAGTTTTGAATACATTTGGTGACAGTTTGTGTCAGTCTTTGACTGCAGATCTCCTGACAGCAGATAGAGATGTTGGTGCAGCAGTTCAGACCAGCGCCAGTGTTTTTATTACTTAGGTTCAACCAAGGTTTACCAGATTGTTTTGCCAGACATCTTGCTAAAACTAAACACTCCACATGTGTGGTCTTTCATGTACATATAGAAATTTG
Organism: Macquaria australasica; assembly: GCA_005408345.1. Classification (NCBI taxonomy): domain Eukaryota; kingdom Metazoa; phylum Chordata; class Actinopteri; order Centrarchiformes; family Percichthyidae; genus Macquaria; species Macquaria australasica. Next base: position 1,958,840 of record SEMN01000004.1, on the reverse strand, counting down.
CATGTGCTAAAACAAAATGGCGAGAATAAAAATTTCTAAAAGGGAGAGAAAATACAATTCTGACATTGTTTATCTCATTGTTTATGTCCAAGTATTTATTGTATGTATTCCTTAAACCTTTATTGCTGTTTGTAGAACATCAAACGGTTTTGTACATCCAATGTATCTATGCAGCACACTTACACCTGAGCAGCCTCTTAAGGTAGTACTCCAAAACTTCCTCCAAAGTTGTCAGGCTTGCAGTTAAACACACCAGCGGCTCTGTCAGCAGCCTCTTACTTTGGCTGGTCGCCGTGTCTGGTGGATTAAGCGTGGAGCCAGGGGAAGCCACAGTTTGAGCTTTGCTCAATACAGCAGCCATCACGGAGAATGTGAAGGGTGTTATTTTCTGAGGAGGGACTGTCGGTGTCCCATGGGTGGCTCAGCTAGCCGATTTCTATGGGATTAGCCAGCCATGGAGGGAAATCCAGTTTTGCAAGGAAATCCTTCCCGCTACTTTGACCAACCTGCAACTCTCTTTCTATTTCACTCTTTGCTTCCACTCTCTCTCTTCTCTCTGTAGATCAACCAACTGCTCTCTATATTTCTCCTCTATCCCATCTTTTCCGCCACTGTATTCCTCATCTTTTTTCTGCCATTAACCTTTTTATCTCTCCCTTTTTGAATTCTGTTCAACATGTCTATGCTTATTCGCTTTCTTGCAGGGAACCAAGGGGAAATAGCTAATCTGGCTCTGTCCAAAGCAAAAAAAACATGCCTACAAACACCTCTAAAGTTGAAAAAGACGCATCTTGTTTACACAGAAATATGAAGCTGACAGTCTGTGGTTTTAGGAGGAGTTACATGTTGAAATAGTGTCTTGGTGATAGTTGGATGCAGTGACTGTGCGCAGTTTCCCCAAGTCTTGTCATCAGACTGATGGATAAACTGCGGACTGTCAAGAAAAAGCTGCTAACAAATGTTAGCATGCTGATGTTACAGCCACACAGATCCACTGGCATGCCTGTAGACTCTAAATCTTGTTGCTCTTTGAACAGAGCCAGGCTAGCTGTCATGAGATTGGTATTAATCTGCTCATCTCACTCTCGGCACTGTATTTGCGAGGAGTGGGCTCTTTTGCTTCCTTTCGTTTTTAAATGCTTTTCCACTTCTGTTCTTTGGTCAGTGTGTCTCTCCAGTGGTGTCCTCTCATGACTTCACCTCTCTCCATCTCTCAACTCATTGAGGGCCTCAGAGGGTCCATTGTCCTCTCTGGTGTCCACCCCTCCCTTTTCTCTCTAATCAAATAGCCTCCATGAGGAAATGCCAGCAAATTATAGCCTCTATTCATATCTGATGGCCTATGAACTCAGTGTACAGTGTTTGAGGCAGTGGGCTGTATAGGGTTAAACAGAGAGGAAGAGAGAGTCACAGGATTCAAGACTGTAAGAAAGAAGTTCCTCGGACGTGACCAGTGCAACAGCACATTTCCTATTTGGGTTATCAGCCCTACACACACACACACTGTATATAATGCAAGCAGACTCAATTATGCGTACACAGAGAAACGCACACAAAAAGTATGCACATAAGCTCTCACATGATCACACACTATAACTGTATCTGCTGCAAGCAGGCAGACACGTACAAACACCACACAGATATAATCACACACCGTTACATGCAATCCTTTGGTCACGTGCAGGCACTGTCACACACTCACGCACACACACTCAAAGGTTTAATCTGGCCTCTGCAGTTGGACGGGAGCTGCATACGACCTGCTAATTAGTGGCCAGAGGAGGCCTCTGTTTGTCTGCTCTCTTCCTGTTCAGCTCAGACACAAGTTTCTCTGTGTCCTATATCTGCCCTGAAAGATAGAGAGGGAGGGTTGGAGTGAGAGGGAGGGAAATGAATGAAGACCGAGTGTGTTTGTTTGTTGGAGGGACTGCTCATACCGAAGCGCGTAAAGCCTTTTCTCCCACTTTTTAAAGCCGTCTGACCCCTTCAGGCCTGAGCGGGAAGAAGAGCGAGGGGTACATCAAAATATCAGGTAGCTAAACCTGTTGTCCCTCTGCCGGATTAATTTCATCTCCAGATTTTTGTTTGCTCCCAGGCTTCACTGTGGACTTGAGTGTGAGGGATTTCCTTCCAGTGACCGTCCTGTTTGAGATGGAGTGCAAAGTAGTTTTCCGCTGATGAGGGAATTGCTCAAACTTTAAGCCCGTTGCTCACTTCGATGCAGCTGAATTGGATATATATGGATATTTCTTTCTTGGAGTCCCATGTGTGAGAAATCAAACATGTTGCCTGTATTTGACTCGCCTTTCTGTGTGTCTTTCCCATGTTTGTGTGTGTGTGGAAGTCCCTGCTCCAAACTCACTGCACTCCCACTTCCTCTGCTTCCCTTCCTCAGTACGAACTCATTTTTATCTTCCCGCTCTGTCTGCCTGTCTCGTGCTCGTCTCCTCGGGATTCGCTGACACAAACTTCAAAGTAAGTGTTGAGTTGGATCCTGGCGTCCTTTGATCTACCTGTGTTTTCTCCTTCCCTTCCCTTTTCTCACTCTCTTTGCGATGGGTTTTGTTACCCCTGTCAGCTTTGGCCTTGCTCTTTCTCTTTCTGTTTCTTCCTAAGCTGTTCAGATGGAAGCTGGAGATTTAGAGTAACAGGAATAATGAGAGATGATGTAGAAGTGAAAGACAGAGATAGAAATTAGTGATGAAGTGCAGGGAAGAATAGGCAGAGCACATGGAATGAGAAATTAATTTACAGTACATGTTATGGGTAATTCCTCATATCTCTGTCCTTATAAAGATCATTTCAGGCACATTTCTTAATCATTACCTGCTTTCTATATCTTTTCCCTCTCTCATTTTTATTTTATTTTATTTATTTCTCCCTGTAGACACTACAGTCTTGGAGCTTTTCTCATGTGCTTTCTTCAGTGCTCCTATTAAGGATGCTACCGTACCTGTGGCATTTTTTAAAAACTTCTGAATTTCGTTAATTCATGGTGACATCTTGGTAATTACTGTAAACAAATGAGACCATGGTTGAGATGGTTGGTATCCTCAATCTCACAGCTCAGTTTCATCAGAAATATTAGAGCTGAAGTTTTATTTTCAAATCATCAAATCTGCATTTCCCATTAATCCTGTCACTTCCTGTTGCAAAGGCGGTTTCACTTCACTTCCGTTTCCCTTTGAATCTACTTTCGCTTCCAGTTACTCGGAAACTTTATCTCTATTTGTTCTGAAGAACTGCACCCTCTTCCAGCTTCGTGCCATCAAGCAATCTGTTACATTTCCTGCCGGTGACACACACTGCCTACTTTTACATCCATACAAGGAACGAGGTTACTCAGAGGAATCACGTTATGCAGGAAATTGGACAACACATTTACTGTAAATCCGTGTTTACATGCAGCAGCCAGTAATCAGGTTTCACCCCTTCCCCTACCCTTTATTTACAAGAGTTACTTTCTTACTTTAACTGTAGTAGATATACTGTGTGTGTGTGTGTGTCAAAGGGCTGACGTAGGGAGAGCACAGCTTTTGTGTCAGAATAGTAAACTTCAATTTCCAGAGCCTTCTTTGTGATGGTTTGTTTTAGTCAGACTTTGGATGGAATTATTTAGAATACGAGGATGCATTGCTACGTGTATGCTGTGTACACGTAACATGTACAGTATACATGGCTTTCTCCAGGAGAAATGTAGCTGGGGAAATCAGGTTTCTTTAATCCCTAACCCCAATAACAGAGACTTGGTTTCTGATTTACATGGTGTTTAATAGATCAGGTTACTGCAGAAAGCCAGCTGTAACTAGTCTGCCTAAGTGTATGTAAACACACTGTATGAGATGCAGTTTAGGGGCTTGTTGAGGCTGCCAATCTTGATGGTCTTGCTTTTGAAATTGCAATTATGCCAAAGTCTCAAAATGAATGTGAAGATGATTCGTTGCACCTTTTAATCTGAGCTGTCAGATGAGTTTGTGATTCGGAGTAGAGTTTTTATGTCCCTGAAAGGAGCAGTGAACTACCAGCAGCTCTTTATGGCTCCTTCAGAGTGCTCTCAGCCTTTCCTTCAGCTCTGTGAGTGAAATCTGCAGCTAACCAGGTTGTCATGTCAAATCAGTGTCAGCTGTGGCCAGGCCACCTGCAGAGTGAAGGCATATAAGACTGACTGGATCTCCATTAGCTGGTAATGGCAGTCTAATTGAGTGCTGATGGAGATAGAAAAGGTGGGGGGAGGGGGAGGGGGAAATGGGGGGGGGTAGTTTGTAGGCTTTTTAATAAAGTGCAGTGCAAAATACGTCTCAGATTGAGTGCAGAGGGCGTAAGTGAGAGAAATCATCAAGGGACTGATTGCTCTGTCAGCCAAAATGATTAATCCGTTTTGAGTGTGCTCAGTGTGTGATTGATGGCCTGATGCAGTCTGGGTAATGTAGTAGCAGATGATGACAGGAAGAGTAATGGCTGTTGAACGAGGAAAGGAGGTTGTGAGAGGGCGAAAGGGGAAAGATAGAGTCAGAGGGTTGAGAAATATATGCAGTGCGGTGTTGAACAGGTGTAGCCACACCCACAACGTATCGCCATGGTTTACCACTGATCCCATTAGGAAGAGTATAACCGGGGCAGGTTGCCAAGGGACACTTCAGAAACGATGATAGAGTGTTGCATTATGGGGAAAAAGGCAGATATCCAGAGGCTGTGTTGCTGGAAAGAAATGTTTTGTCTCTTCGGCTGAAATGACGCACGCCCCTGTAACCTTTTCCCCTGCTTCACATCACTCACTCTTGTTTTTCATTCTTTCTGGGTACACATCTGCCTCAGAGATAAGGGACCTTTTGGTCCTCAGCTCTCTCTCAGAGCCCTTTGGGGCTTAACCTTTTCACCAATGCTGCAACAAAGTGCAATCTGAAATTCTCCTCAAATACCCAAAGACAAAGCAGTTATATAAAGGTCCCAGAGAAACATTTCCTTACACGTTACTCTGAATTAATCACCTCCAAGTGAAAGTTTTTTTTCAAAATGCTGCAAGTCCCTTATGGTAAAAATCATTGATGTATTTCATTTAGTATGCAAATTACAATTTAGGCATTTGGCAGACACTCTATTCAGAGAGACTTACAATAAGCTTCACAAACAAAGTGCAACAGCATTAATTAAGAAAAGTAAAGCAAGAACATCCTTCCTATTAACAGTCTAATAACGTCCTACAAGTGCTTTTTTTCTTTGTGTGTTATAATTATAACCTTTTCTTGGTGAGAGCCGTAGCTTGATGGAGGAGTGGTGAGGTGCTGAAATGATTTTCCCACCTATATCATAAAGTGGATACTCATTTGCAGATGATATATTTTCATTTTGCCTTTACAAGAAAGTTAAGAGAGAGACAGGAAAAGCCAGGAGAAATAGGCGGATGACGTGAGCAAAGGATGCAGGCTGGACAATAAAGACGGAGTTGCAGCAGTCAGGCCTTTAGATTAGAGGAGCTTGGACCTGCAGCTGTATGGACTTTGGACTTGCTGCGGTGTCTGATCCCACAGAGGTTGTAGAGATCAAATCTGCAGGATCAAATGGTTGCTGCTGTGTGGACCGCTCAGGACAGTTTGTTGAGGATCACACTGAGGTTATTGGTGGATGGTGCAGATTTTTAGGACAAAAAGATACAAAGGGACTAAGATTACCAGTGTTCTTTTTGGAGGCATCATCTCAGCTGAGAACATGATAAACGTCGTTTACAAGCTGACATTTTGCTTGAACTCAGCAAAAGTAATCTTGATGTTGGCTTCATTAAGTAAGATAATATGCCAGAATATTGGCAACATCACTGTAACTGGAAAAAGGTCAGATGTCGAACCATTTTTAAGTAACTAGGAGGAGAAATTTTAATTGCTACTTCCAGTTGCCAGTCAACTGCATGGCATTGCTGTTGGCCCAAAATGTAGAGCAGAGAGAGCAGATGGAGACTTATTGGGTTTTACATGTATAGCAGAGAACCATACATAAACTAGGAGACAATTCAACAGAGATTTAAAAAATGATTCATTAAGAAAAGTGAAATGTTTGGCCTGTCCAAGCATACAAATGAACCTGTATTAAACCACCTGTTCACATCCTATTCAGAGATGTTCTCATTCACCTGGTTGCTTAGATCTTTTTATACCTTTTGGTTCTGAGTGTTGTTGGGTGCTCGGACCCTGGTATACCTGCTTGCAGATCTTTTTCTGCCTGGTCTCCTTAAGACAATGGCATACAAAAAGTAGAATGCTTTTTCTTAGTTTTGCTTATTTTATGTCACTTTCACATTTTGAAAACATGGTGGATATGTTGGGGAATAAAGCTCATAAGATACAACACCTCACTGTAAAACAATACCAGCTGCCAACTGGAATTGCTCAGCCAACAGGTGAGACAAAATAAATTTTGTTTTGGCTTTTAACTCTGTTGCTGTTGTGTTAGAGGGGATTTTGCGCCCTGTTTCTCAGCAGTTGTTTTGCTCTTTTCTCAATTCATTCACACCATGTAATGAGACCCTGAAGCTGTTGCAACGTCAACGGATAGATTTTAACAGCCGCCTCTTTCATCAGTTAGAGAGTTGATACACTGAATTAAAGCCTTTGTATCTCATATTTATAAGGTTCTAGATTATAAAACATGTCTGAAAAATATTACAGGATTTTTCAGTGTAAACATTTTCCAGGACATTTATGACATAAAACCTGTAATCCTAAAAATGCTGGACTGATTTTTCCCAAATTGCAGCAATTTCACTATAATCTACTATTCATTAAAGGCACTTGGATACTTGACAGTAAACAAATCAACATAAGATTGCCTGTGATGTATCCTTAATCTTTGCCAGTCTCAACAATACTATAGCAGAAGAATGTTGAGAACTTGAGACTGCTCTTTTTTTTTTTCTTTTAAGAAAAGCTCCAGCAAAACCTCGTTGATAACAGTAATCACAGCGAACAAAACCCCAAAAGTCCTGAAGGGACCGTTAAAGAGACTCTACAAGAAACTCTCCAGGATCGAAAAGAAGAAAGAAAAGTTCAAACTTTTCCCAACCCGTTATTTTCAGTGTTTGCTTTGAACATTGGCCTAAATCGTTCATGATAATCCAACTGTGCAGACGTGGTTGGACTTGAATGATAGCCTTGAGCTGAACTGAGAGATTACTGAGCTGATGTGTTTGGTTGTTTTCTTTGTGTCTTATGATGTACCTCAGGCAAAAGTGAACAAAAAGATGCACACCTTTGGCCTTGTATAGACAGTGCCACACATTTGAAAAAGCCCACATCAAATACTGTATCTCTTTTGTGCTGTTCTTTTGCTGGGGTTTGTATTGCTGTGCTGTCTGTCTTTCACATACAGCTCAAAAAATCTATAGACACTCTTTGGTCCAACATTGTGCATCTGAACTTAATGAAACGGCTCTTCACTTTGCTTTCCAAACACTATTAATTAACATGATGCATCATTTATGGGTCTATTGGATGAGATAATAGGCCAGTATGGCTGCAGTACATAATTAATAATGTAATTAGTGGTGTGTTTGTGTTTATCTCAATGAATGTGGCACTGCTGGTAGTTCCTGCTGGAGTCATTCAAATTGCACATGTGCGCGGTCATGGTTGGGAACCCCTTTGGTTATCAAATTGTGCACTCTGTTACTGGATAATTTGGTATGTTTAATAAATTGCCCTCACATGTCTCTTAATCAGTTTTTTTCTCTCTGTCCTCCTCCCAGGATTCAAAGCATTCAGCAGAGATTATTACCTCTCCATCACTGGATGTTTTCCTGCCAGAGGACGAGGACAACCCGTACGAGTCCGTGACCACAGCCGTCACACGCAAACCCTGCTCACTCGACATCAACCACCGGCTCAATGCCTGTCCACGCAATGGTAGGGCAAAGCGGAAAACTACACTTTTACCTTCAGTTTCAGTCCTTAAACCAGATGATGCCATCCTCATCCGTTCTTAAAAAGGTCATTCTTTCTCGTGGTATTGACTTACGTAACACTGCATAGTGAGGTTTACTCTCATTCAGCAGCTGAACCTTATGTAATTTTTAAATCACAGATTAAAATACCGTATTTATTCAGTTTTAGTTTTGTTTGTTTCTCAATCAACTTGTCTGTCAGAGGAGCCTTAATCCATTGAGATAGTGTATGAATTTGTAGTAAAATGATCATTCTTTTCACACAATTATTGCTAACATCAGTTGGAAACATTTTGTGGAAAGAGAACTTCTGCACTTCTGATACTTCTGTATCAGTAATAAGTATGTAAAATTCCCTGTTTGTTGTCCCAAATCTCCCCCAGCAAGGTTACTGCTGTATTCTTCCATGGCTTGCTGCTAATAGATGCAGCATGTAAACGATAAAAATATAACCAAGGATTCAACCCAGATGTTTGGAGTACAGAAAATGTACAGTCAGTAGACGAACTGTAGTCAGACAGGTGTGCCACTGGATCAGCTGACCGTGTATTACTGACCAAAACAATATCTTTTTAATTATTGTGTGTAACATACTGTTTGAGTATTTATTTCTTTGTACACAATTTGTTTTTGGTCCTTTTAAGAAGTTGCTGCTTAAAATAATTTGACAGTGGAACATATGGTGCCTTCCAGTGTGATCTTGTTTACTTTCATAGCAATAAACAGGCGTGAAAAAAGTGGGTGAGAGTGAGAGCAACATTATTTGGGATACATGCATTGTTGAATTTATGCCTATAGCACTGTTTGGATGGGATTTATTTCTTTAGGGAAGGTTGGGTGATCAGATGTTAGCCTGGATCTCACACGTGTGATTTTTATTTCCTTACTACAGTAATCACAGTTCCAAATACCTACTGTTTATCAGTGTGCTTGTTTCATCATCATCCCTTTTTAACATCATTTAAAAGTCTCTGTAGAGCTGAGGGGCTGATAATTATCTCTGAGGTCATCACTATGAGCAACAGCTTTCACATTACACATAAGCATTTGATACATTTTAATATTAAATTACAGAATAATGCAGCTTTAATGATATTCCACTATAATACAAAGCACCTTCTGTAGTTTGACAGTGGCTTAAATGCACTCAGAATGATGTGTTTAGTTACAGAGAACCAGAGCAAATATGTTACTACCCACCTCTTCCTGCAATACAAATCCTGTCCAAACAAGGGTTTACAGCTGAAATATCTATTCAGAACTTTATTCCTGCTTCAGTTCACTTTTCCACTGGCATCCACACTGTCTTCAAACCTGTTTTCAGTTTAGGATTCAGTGTGAGTTAATCCTCCAGCCACGGACCTTTCAGTTTTCTGTGTCTCATCAGTTGTTCGGTCTGCGGCGTTATACTTCAACACCCACGACAACAAACACCCACAATGTGCTCTTCCCTTTCACTCAGCTCCCATAGCGATGCTACACACTGCAGGTTGTCACAGCAACTGCATCACCGGCTGGTGAGTCACCTGTATGTTGCCATGGGAACTGCCTTGCTAGTGACACCCCCCTCCTTCCCCATCACCCCCTCCCCTGGCAAGAGCGGAGAGAGGCTACTGTAGAGGCTTGTTTTGTGTGTGTGTTCACGCGTGTCTCGTCCCACGTTTGGCTGTTACATCTCGCCTGTGATTGGCTGCAGGATAGAGGAGAGTTAAACTGTCAATATACAGTGTAGGTGTGTGTGTGTGAGTGTGAGAACTGGGAGGTTAGCTGCGTTATGTCAAAGTGTCTTTTGGTAGAAAATTGCTCCACTGACGTAAGTGAGCAGTGTGGGTGTTCTGTTTGTTCTCAGCTCTCTAAATACTGTTACCTGGCCAAATGAGAGAGAGGCATAGAGAGAGCATGGAGAGGAGAGTGAGAGAGACATGAACACATAATGTGGGAGAGTAAAAGAGACAAGAAAACAAAAAGCAAATGTCAGAGAAGAGAGAAGAGGTGAGGGAGAACATCATACATTTCCATGTCATTGCTGTGAATGACCAGAAATGTTGAATGCCTTACAGGCTGCAGATATTTCCATAACGGATGGTGAGAAAGAGTCTGAGACGGAGAGAGGGCAAGTTATACATTCAGTCCAAGTTGGAGGGTCGTCTCAGGCTAAGCCATCTACATGAATGTGAATCTGTGACGCCGCAGGAGGGAAAATCCTGGATTCCTGCTTTGAGTCCAGTCACATGTTAGGCTAATTGGACATGGGTGTGAGTCAGTCTCTCTTTATCTGCCTCCGAGAGGAAGGTTATGATGATGAAGGAACATGGGGAAAGAGGGATTGAGATGAGAGGAAAGAGAAAAGAGGAAAAGGGAAGAGCAGAGAGGAGAGACTTGGTGCATTACACTGCAAAAAATGATCTTTCTCGATAAGTGAACCGGTCTGTTATTGAGTCTTAAAAATCTTCCTCTTGGCAAATGGTATGTTTTGCAAGTGAGATAATTCAGATTTTTCCAATGCAAATCAACTCATTTTGATATCATGTTTCATGATCAGGTGTCATTTTCTTACTGGTAGGCTGAGATGAAACTTAAATGAGTCTTGGGATGTTGCAGCAACAATACCTGACACCTGACAAATCCCACTGTGCCGAGAACATGTCCAGTAGAAATAGATGAATAGAAGTTTGAAGCAATTATTGATGACAGCATAATGAGATTGTGCGAAGTAATAGTAACAGAATAGGCAGAAGGAATGAAAATAGTACACTATTAATAGAAAATGCCAAGAAATAAATGAATAAGATAAGTGCAATGTGTAGTAATGTACAAACATGAAGAAATATTTATTTCTGGAGAAAATAAAACTGTCTTCTTTTAACACATTGGCATTAGTTTCAAGGTGGTAAACTATTTCTGGCTGACAACACTGCAGGTGTTCATTGTTCTTAATGAAATCTCTTTCTTGAATTAGTCCACACTGCTGCGTTGGGTATGGACTTTAATGGCTTAAGGATTTAGCTCTTGTTGTCCCCACTACCACACTTTCATTTTTCATGCAGTCCTGCTGCTTTCATGACACAGAAATTGATAGGCAGAATCAACAACACATTTCACATTGTGGCAGGTTTTGTATGCATGTGAAAATAGAATTGGTTAGGCGTGTGAAGGCATGGGTGAGATATTCTTATTTTTTAAGTTGATGAACGGAGTGTTTGTTCAAATTACTGACACAAATCTACATATGTTAAAATAAGATTTGTTAAACAAAGTAAAGTTTAACAAAATTAGATTGTTGCTGATCTGAAGTAACGTGGCGACGCGGGTCTTTTGTCCCGTCATGACTTTTATACATAGCCTCCAAAAGCTCCCAGCAGAGGATCAACTGATTATCATGAGATGGACAAGGTCAGGGTGATCAACTCAAAGATAACAGGAGTAAAATAAGGGAAGAACAAAACATTTAAATCAAAATAACAAGGACTCGGGATGGGCACCCAGAGGTTTCTCCTCAGATTTCTGTCAGGAGTTTGTCTGGAGGCTGATGGACACACATGGTTGGTGCAGAGACAGCCCACAGTTATTACTTTTAATTACCCCCACCTATTCAGTCTCTTTGCCCACACCGTCACTGCACCGTACCACACAATCTTCAAACAAGAGGCCATCAAGCTATTACGTTTCTTGAAACAAGTGAACTGCATGTTAAACTCACCTCAGCAGTGTTTGTCTCTTGGGGAAAAAGAAAAGTTTCTTAAAACTGAATGTGGGACTGAAGGATTAGTCGAGATGGATATTTTTTGCAGTGTAAGCCCTGCCTGATATCCACCTGTCCTGTGCTGCTGACTAGTTGTCTGCAGCTGTGGTCTGCTGCAGTCTCACAGTTGAGGAGATGGAGACACTATAGCTCTCTCCGAAGCCTCAAACAATCAGGGCGGCTTTATCAAAATCCATCTGGTGACTGTCACTCAGCCCAGCCGCTACAGAAACACCAGGGACCTGTTGTCGGTGAAACTGCCACCCCTAACAACTTCCTGCTTTCTCACGTCTCGGCTTCTTGGATATCTCTCTCCCGTTCGTTCTCTTTCTATTTTATTTTTATCATTCTTGTCCTTTTGTCTTTCTACAGCTGTTGTCCTGAGATTTTCCACAACCTGTTAGAGGCACCATCCCACTTTTGACGCTGCTGTATTCATGAAAGATCGCATGGGAATGTTAATGCACGGTATCCCATCACACCATATGTCCTCTCACATGACAACACTGTCATTTCTGACAGTGAATAAATGGAATTATCTTCTTTATAATGCAAAGTACGCTGAGTACAGACTTATGTGCATAATCCTACTACTCCATGAATCCGAAGGCAGTCATTTTGTACATTAACTCAGGATTATACTCGTATTAGATGGATCCTTTCTGATGGAATTTCAGTAGTTTCAAATGAGGGAATCTATTTCTGCTGCAACACTTGGCTACGTTTTGTATGCATGTGGCAGATTGCGACAAAAACCTGCATGTCACCTGTTTAGGAACCAAGGAAAAGGCTCTTGTTTTAGATTGACAAGCATTTTTTTTTTTTTACTTTTGTCTCACCAATATGCTTTTTTCAAAACAGACATTTTGACTTGTCAAAGTAGAAAAAAATCACAGGTGTCACTAATAACATTAATGATGGCTGTTCTATTAAGTGTTCAATATTTGGAGATTGCCGCTTTAACCTGGACATATTCCTGTTTTTTTTTTCTATTAGGAGCAAAATACTTGACAAATAACTCTGCATTTTTAATTCTGAAGTGTGTGCTGGAAAGCAGTAGATCCGCTGTTATAATCAGTTCCACCACAATAGGTTTGAACCACAGGATTGCAGCGCTGACAGCCAGATTGCAGCAACACAAAAGCATTGCAAGTGAAATGTGATCCTGGAGATAGGAAGACAGGTGGCGGAGTGGTGAGGAGGGACTTGCAGGCGAAGCCTCGCAGCCTTCAGTTGCGTATGGAGCAGACAGAAAGCGCAGTGTTGCCATGTGGTTTAGAGCAAAAGTGCTTCTTTTCTGCTATCGACCGACTCCTCCCAAGATAAACACACGCTTGTCTTCAGCTGGTAAACAAGCCACTGCTGACGTGTACAACATGAAACTACAAATCTGTGTGTGTTTGTGCATGTGTGTGTCCTCTACAATACTTCAAAACTCCTACATACTGTGCCGCAAATCTCAGTGAACTTTCTTATGACAAAATAGGTCAACACACAGGTAGAGATCTTGAATTTCCAATTGATTTGCAGCAGTTTGGCAACCGTTACTGGTCTTTTTCTTATTTTTTCATAGTTTTTTACAGGAGGTTGTTTTTTTCTGTACGCATGGGCTGATGGTGTTTTGGCAATGTGAAGGAATTTGTAATACTTCGGGAGTTTTACAGAGTTGATGCCTCTGCGTCTCAGTTCGTAACGCTGCTGCTTAATTTAACACCTTCATCTACATTCATTGCACATTTTTGCATGTCCAGAGGTCTGATGGCGACTATTTTGTCTTTCATTTTTAGTCTGCCAACCTTTGAACCTTCACACAATCTAATTAGGTAGTTAATACAAAATATTTCATGCTTAATCACTGTGTTCATTTTCATTAGCTGCCACCTTGATTATGTTGGAGAAAGAGGCAGCAGTATTATGGCTTTGTCACAGTGATCACAGCTGTGCTTAATCTATGAATGAGTTCAGGTCAGCCAGTCACAGGTATGCACACCGCAGTGTTGCTACCTGTAAGGTTTATGAATGAAGTCTTTTGTGTCTTACCTACCCTCCCATATTAACTTCCACCCTCAATTCTCCCTGGTGGATAAAGCTGTGATGTTGCTGCGTCTCGCGCCATTTATCCCACTTAACAGCTCAGAGTGGCTAATGGCAGCAAGTAATAACTCCAG